>NW_026844366.1:18892347-19172079 GCF_025583915.1 Anolis sagrei ordinatus | reverse complement strand
ATAATCGGATGTGATCCCGGAGCAAATAGGATGCTTACTGGCGATAGGCTCGCCCGGTGTTTGTTTGTTTGTTGCTTATTTTGCAGGGACTGCCAGGCTGGTGCATAGATGGAGAATCCTTGTTGTGGGCATAATTATGTCCACTGGGCGGAGAGATACGCCGGGAACTCGTCCTTTGGCCAGCGTCTGGGTGCGCTTCCACTGCATTGGTCGAGTGGAAGGGTGTTCGGGGCCTTCGTTGGGCCAGTGCTCCTTATCGGAGGTAATGATCTGGGACTGCTTAGCGGCAGGGCCCTGTATCTACAAGCCCGTGCCGACATTTTGAGATCTGGCAGGCATGGCCCCGGGTTCACATCGCTTGGTCGGCCATCATTCCACGCCTTCGGTGGCCAGGAGGCGGTGACGTCAGGAAGCTTGAGAAGGCCAGACGGCGTGTGAACTGGGCCATGCACACGGCTTAGGCACGGCGTAGGGAATTTTTACATACACCATTGAGTCATTATATAGGACGGGACACAGTTTTACCATTATGACGGTGTACACCTCATAGATTGGGTAACGCACAATTTTGGCTGATTTGCAGTTAGGCATTCAGGAAGATTTGAGGGGCTTGGTGGGGGATGGGGGCGAAATAGACATTTGCCCCCAATCCGTGGCATAAATAGTTCAGGAAAACACTGACATGGAGGTATACACTTGGCACCCATTAAGGGTGGGGGGCACGGTACAACAAACACTCACCTAGAAGTCAACAAATGGGTGAGGGGACATCAATTGCCCCAGTAAAGAGAGGAGCTGATATCAAGAATCGAATACAGGCTTCTCCAGATTTTACCTTCAGGTTGCCCGGTTGGGGATCCAGGGCATCCAGACATCACACATTAAGTAGCTGGGGACGCTGCCTCAGCTTGCCACCAAGTTCCTTGACACTTAGTTTAGTTCAGGTAAAGTTAAATAGGTAACATTCAATAAAAGTTGCCCAATTTGAATCCATACATTTGTTGTCTGTCTCGTTATTTCAGGGGTTAAGGGGCAAGGGACTCTCCACACCAACGAAGTTGGTGGGGAGAGCGATTTGCCCCACCCCCTGAAGGAAGAGAGGGGAGGTTCCATTAGAACCTCCTGGAAGAGGGGCGGGGCTGGCTTACCACGTGAGCCAGCCCCAGCCCTTCAGTCTTGTCAGACTTTTCGCCCGCCACTCCCGCCCATTGACAGTATATTTGGTTGCCCGTTGGAGCCGGGTAGGAATTTTTTGCCTCTCATGTTCTGGGGGGTTTTTTTCGCCTACCCTATACTGTTATTAGGGGCTAGATGGAGTGGTTTGGTTTAACTAGGCCAGCATAAATAGTTCAGGAAAAACACTGACATGGAGGTATACACATGGCACCCATTAAGGGTGGGGGGCACGGTACAACAAACACTCACCTAGAAGTCAACAATTGGGTGAGGGGACATCAATTGGCCCAGTAAAGAGAGAGCTGATATCAAGAATCGAATACAGGCTTCTCCAGATTTTACCTTCAGGTTGCCCGGTTGGGGATCCAGGGCACACAGACATCACACATTAAGTAGCTGGGGATGCTGCCTCAGCTTGCCACCAAGTTCCTTGACACTTAGTTTAGTTCAGGTAAAGTTAAATAGGTAACATTCAATAAAAGTTGCCCAATTTGAATCCATACATTGTTGTCTGTCTCGTTATTTCAGGGGTTAAGGGGCAAAGAATTTGATAAGATGTTCCATAGAAGACACGGTCAGTGAAAAAGTGCCACTATGCTATTGTTACATAAAAAAGCTCCTTCAAACCCCCTTAAAGTAACTACGTCAACATTGAAACATAATTTATTACTCTTGTAGCAAACTGCTACAAAATTACACTAGATTATGGCATTAAAATATTGCTGGAATTAAGGTGAAAAATCTCATTCATGATTTTTCTACTCTTCTTTCCAGCCCGTCTTTGTCCATGGGAGAAAAGGACAATGTTGCATGAATTTTTGAAAACCTCAATTTCACATACTCTAACTGAATGTGAGCGGATGAGATTAAAAATATACACACAGGAAAGGATACATAAGACAAAAGGTTTTGATAGCAATACAAGAAAGAGAAGCAAGAAAGCAGTATAAACAGAGAGGTTAGCTAAACTAAATCTCAATCCAGTACTCCAACTGCTAAACAATAGATATAAACATCATGAAGAAATACAAGGTTCACAAAAACCCCACAGTAATCCCTACAACACTTCAAGAGCAACCAGAACCTGAGAAACAGTTATCCAATCCCATTCCGTACTATCAATACAATGTAAGCCCACATATTGCTAAGTGTGCAAACAAAAGGTTACACCCAAGAAATATCAACAAAACTGAGATGTGGTGAGCAGGAAGTAGACATGAGGGGTAATTCCCCATCAGCCCAACAGTTCAATTCTCAACCAACCATAATGTCCTCCCCAAAGGTTTCCACATCCATAAACTAGTAAGCCACCTTATGTGTCCTAGGAATGACTACAAGCAATAACATGTTTTCTGTTCATAATTGTCCAGGTGGAGTCCCTGGATTCAAGAGAAGAAAACCCATGGCTGATGTATATCTCACAGGGTTTGCATGAATTAGTCTGAGGTCGAACCCAGAACTCCCTGCTTTCAAGCTGATCTAACCTGCAGCAGGGAGCTGGAACGCAATAAAACAACTTGGTGGCTTTTCTTAAACTTTGGTGAGATTTGTTTGGGAAAAAATCAGGGAAAATTCTTTTGGGTCTCTCTTTTCACTCGCTAGAGTACTGGACTCTCATTGATGGGTCTGTGGGCTCCCCTCTCCTGGGCGGGAGCCTCCAAATTCAAGCTCGATATCAAGTCCTCATTAACAAAGGTGGGCATCTTACATTTTTGGACTGCAACCCTCAGTGTTCTGCCAGCTGCATATCTTGTGAGAGTTGGAATCCAAAAAAGTAGCTTTTCTATGCTATGCATATTGTTCAAATCCTGATATCAGTTCCTTATCACTGTCTCCAGATGATACTGTTAACAGGGCTAGGAAGCTGATGAAGACAGAGCATAATGTGAAAAGTCACCTTTCTGATTCACTGTCAAGAATCATGGCAGTGTTTTGAAATATACATTCTCCCTCTATGCCTGTTTTTCTCTGGTTTTCTTTAAAAAGTCACCACAAAAGAAGCTCAGCTACAGGTTCAACCAGCCGATGATTCCTTGCCCAATTAAAGCTTCTGAAATGCTGCTGTATATTATTTTCCCCTCTGACTATGAGATCTACTGTCTGCATTTTGCTTAACTCTTTTCATCTTTAATAGAAGTTGTCTTTTAAGATACTCCAGAGAGTTCTTTGCTCATAGCTAGGTGTCACACCAGAAAATAAAAATGAATATACAGCACATTGAGGAGCACTCAAATATCAAATGACAAGGGATAGTCCCCCTAACCTGCTTTTTCTTCTTGTACAATTTGCAGATTGCTCAGCTTAGCTGATTCTGCTATACAAATACAAGGCAAAAATATGCTCAGGAGGGTCAATTTATTAATAGCATGCATCTGAGAGCAAAACAGGGGGACACATGATCAATGCATCCCCTTAATAATATTGGGATGACCACAAAGAAACATGCCTTGAACCACTGCAGGGGGATTTATTTATTCCTATGGAATCAAGGATACTTTTTTAATTGCACAAATATCACCAACTACCAGAAGTTTGGAGACTAAATGAACAACCACAGGGTTTTGGAGCAGCACCACACCTCTCAACCTTTTGGCCCTCCGAACGTTACGCTGTATGGGCAACTTTGAGCAGAAGTTGACCATAAAGTCATGCTGGTAGATTTAGAGAGAACATAGCCATCAAAACTGTGAATAATGAAGACTGTAAAAATTAAACCCACAAATGGGGATGGCTGATTGTATTATGATTATTGTTAGATTATAATTTTTAGAGTAAATGACAGAAAAGCCAGATCTCTAGCTTTGTGCCAGTAACTATGCCTTCAATATCCATTTCCAAGTGATGATGCCACACCAAATATTCATAGGATAGGGAAACAGTTACTGAAGCAGCCTAATCTTCATTCAGCTGTCTTTTTATCCAGAATCAAGCTAAGGACAAACAGAAAAAGTGTGCAAATCTGACAAGTAACTGTAACATCAGCACATTATACACACAAACACACATACACCAAACTCCTGGAACAGCTCTACAATTGTTTTGCAAATGCTTAAGCTTTTGTCTTTTTAAAAAATATAGCAATGGGTGTATATTATAAATGTGTAAAAATACACATAAAGCAAATCAACAACCTTCCTCAACCTAGTTCATTCGGATGATAAATACAATTCCCAAATAATAGTTTTCATTAGCTCTTGCCACCATAAATAATGGCTGCTAATGGTAGGATCTATAGTCCAAAACAATTCAGCTGAAGTTGAGAAAGGTTGCTTTAAACTTCTTCTAACAATGGGTGAAAAAGGTTGCTTTAAGCTTCTTCTAAAGTCAGGAAGTGGATCTGAAACCTGGGGAGAGGTGCAAACAAATGCCTGACCCAGTATTTTACTGGCTAGAATGTACATCTGGCATAGAAATTATGAAGCCTGCAGGAAACAGGAACATAAATCCTCACTTATCTTATTCCTCTGAGGCAGCATGAAAAAAATCTCACTTTCTTTCTTCTTGCTACTCAAGACAGCAAGTGTTTTTGTGCATTTTTGAAGAAACATTTGCATAGCTACATTTTTCACACATTGTGCAAATTAGAAGCACTATAAGCCTTGTTGCATGGACTTTTTAAGAGGAGGGGGATGCGCAAAAAAATTCCAACATGCTTCTTTGCACAGAAAAATCCTGCAAAATACCTTAGAACCAAATAAAGAACAGTTCGACATGTTTCAGCAAATCTTTTATTGGCAAGCACAAGCACTCTGGCAGAGAAGGCTTGAGGCCCTGTAAAACTACATCTCCCAGTATTCCATTGAGCCATGGTCATTAAAACGGTGACACACTGCAATAATTCTACAGGGGATACAGCTACAGGTTTGTGGCCCCAGCATATATCCAGTAAATTTAATGACAGGTCTTCTGGCATAACAGATTCTGATTCCCTTCACAACAAGGGCCAGTAACAAAGAACTGTTGCTATCAACACAGCAAAGAACATCCTACTTATTGAAAGTTTGCACAACCTTTAAAAAAACTGCAAGAGATGAAAAATGCCTTATGGTCATTTATTCACCACAAGACAAACTTCCAAAGAAAAAGCTAGTGTATTTTAATCTTCAGTTAAGCAGCAAAGCTGTCAACACCTGATATAAATGTATGTGCCAATCCCTGGTCTGCATAAGGAGCATTTAATGGGGTATTATTGAAAATGCAGTTACTGTGAAGTCAACAATGTTTACACACACTATGGAATGAACAAGCCAAGCCAAAGTGGGCCGAACCACATCAATCCAAACAGCGCTGCTGCTTCTAGATATAGATTAAATATTCTTCTACTATAAAAGAAGAAAAACTGAAAGGGTGATTTCTACTGCCTTTAAAATTACACAATCCTATGGAGGATAGGTTTTATCACTCACACACAGTTGATACCCAAAACCACTGATAATAATGAGTATACTTGGGTCTGGGCCCTTCCAGACAGTGCCAAATCCTGGGAGGAACTGGGAAATTGCAGTTTACTCTTGATTAATTCAGGTTTACCTGAGGTGTTATTTGGACGACTCAAGTAAACCCATGTCAGGTGCTGCAATTTGGGCCTGTCTGGAAGGGCCCTCAGAAGGATACTACAGAATCACACCAGAGGATCCAGAGAGGCCCACAAACACTTTCAGGAGAAATATTTTTTGGAGTTCAGGAAGTGAAACTGTGAATATAAAGGCTGTGGATAAGGGGGCTGTGCTGTACCTCATTTACTTTAGCAAGACCTTTGGTGGATCAGGATTCATTCCTTCAGTTGCATGGATGGAGTACAAGATTACAAGATTCCAGCCTTAGATATTTATGGAAAGTTACATAGTGGAAAAGGCGTGATTAAAGTGAAAAGGTTGCAGAAAAGAACGATTATAGCAATGGTCATAAATATTCAAAGATTTGACTTGTCATAAAAATTTGGGCATATGTAAATTAATACACAGGTTCAATGTGTTGTTGAAGGCTTGTCTTGAAATGGTTTAGCAAAGTTCATTGATTAGTCCACTGACCATATCAACAGTAAAATATACAAATAGACACTTATCACTATCCTAAGACTACTGTAATAGTGAACTAACATATGTTAGAACTTGATTAAGTTAAAAGTTAAGTATGAGGGTTGAATGAAAAATAATGCCTCCAACTTCATAACTCCTCAACAGATGGAAGTACTGGTATGCGCCAGGTATTGGTTTGTTCAGTAGACTCTCCTTTACAGTTCCATTTTGGCATTGACTTGTTGTGTTTGTTAAAGTATAAAGTATGGAATCCTGCGCAGACGGTCGGTCAATGCGACTTAAGCAACGTGCAGTCATTGAATTCTTGACAACAGAAGGTGTCACCCCAACAGAAGGTGTCACCCCAAAAGAGGTGTCACCCCAAAAGAGATTCATCAGAGAATGCAAGCTGTTTATGGTGATTATGTTGATGTGAGTACTGTGCATCGTTGGGCGAGAAAGTTTAAAGATGTTGAGGTGGGAACATTTGACTTGCATGATAAACAAAGAGTTGGATGTCCTGTGACAGCAACCACTAAGTTTCACAAGGAAACTGTTGATAGATTGATTCAGGATGATCATCATATCACTCAGAGAGAAATTTCAAGCATAATCGGCATCTCACAAGAACATGTGGGTCACATTATTGCTTTGCTTGGCTACTGGAAGATCTGTGCACAATGGATACCCAGGATGCTGATGCCTGAAATGAAAGCGCACAGGCTTGAAACTTCAGAGACTGGATCTCACCACTGTACGATATCCTCCATACAGTCCAGATTTAGCACTCTCTGACTTCCATCTGTTCCCAATAATGAAAGAAGATCTGCAGGGACATCATTATGCTTCTGATGAAGATGTTGAGAGAACTGTAAGACGCTGGTTGCAGAAACAGCACGTTGACTTCTTCTGTGACAGTTTCAGAAAACTTGTTCATTGTTGGCAGAAAGTTATCCAATTGTCTGGTGATTATATGGAAAAGTGAATAGTGGTAGTTAAAGAGCACATTATAAGGATTATTTCTGCGTTTGATTTATTAAAATATTCCCATCCAAACCCAAGTAAGGTAGGTGGAGGCATTACTTTTCATTCAACCATTGTAATTAAAAATATCATTAAAATGTCAAGGTAAAACTTCATACCACAAAAGTTAAAAACATGTTGTCGAAGGCTTTCGTGGCTGGAATCACTGTTTTGCTGTGAGTTTTTTCCAGCTGTATAGCCATGTTCCAGAATGTTTCTGGAACATGGCCATACAGCCCAGAAAACTCACAGCAACCCAATACACAGATTGGTTTTGCTACTAGGCTGTGAATTGTTACTGAAGTGTGAAAGCAATACATTCCCCTTTCATGAAAGGTCTGTTGAGTTATGGATTTTGTGATATACACACAAGTGAAATGAGAACCAGGCTATTAATATACCTAGTGTGTTACCAAGTCATTAGTCTTAAAGATGCTACAAGCCTCTGTTCTTCTTTTCCCTTTTTTCTTTTCCCTTTGAAAACAGCAGGCACGGTGGCATTAGTAACAAGCCTTATCTAATGAAGTCAACTCCACAAACGGAGCACTTGACATTTTGCCCCGCAATGCAACACTGAAGTGCACAAAGGAAAACCATTTCCAACAAAAGTTTACTGACACTTCAAGTTGCTGCCTTACATTAAATGGCTCTCCCTAAACACAAAGAGAACCAAAATGGCATTTTTGATTGACGTTTCATGTTGACAGAGGACCACTTCTGAGGTCACTACAATTTAGAGGCAGGAGTCTAAACTACTCCTCCTTTTTGGGAAGCAAAACAAAACATGCAAAGTATTTTGTTTGAGTAAATACATTTACCTGGCTTCCAGCCAGAGCCATGAACTTCAAAACTCCAGCAAAGAGTTGGCAGCTCATAGGGCCTGGCTGGGAGCCAGATGTGCACATTACCCCATTCCCCAAAGATGTTTGCATGTCTCTCTAAAGACATGGGCTTTATCTTTGCATTTAAATTGTAAAGTGAGAAGTGTCCCTCCATCAATCTAGATGCAATGAGAAAAACCAAAGTCTTTTGAAGACACTTCTTGGGGACTAGTAAGAGTTCACACTTGATACATAGTAGGCCACAAGCCATTTCATTTGTATTCAACAAGGGAAAGAGTGGTAGCAAGATTCTCACAAAAGTCACCCATTTTGTTACTTCCATGGACCATTATGAAATAATATGAAATATGCTATTATGAAGTCTGGAGTATCTTTCATAGGAATGAAATCATGCATAGATTTTAGGAATGCAAACTGTTAAATATTTTTTTAGTTGTATTGTTAATTGCCATCAAGTCAACTTCAAGATATGGTGATAATTTGAATGAGAGACTTCTGCTCTGCTTGGGTCTTGAGAACTTGGGCGTGCAGATTCTTTGACTGAATCAACCAACCTGTAATGTGTGCCCCTCTTTTCCTACTGCCTTCATACATGCTAAACTTCACTATCTTTTCCAGTGAGCCAAATCATCTCAGATGTCCAAAGCACAACAGCTCCAGTTTTTTTGGGACAAAGCAGTTAAAATATATATGGGTAATTCCCTTTAGAAATGCAAGAAAACCGCTGAAATCTCTAGCAATATTTGGGTTTCAGTACTCCTACAGAAGAAGAGAGAGAAAATCAATGATAAGTATGCCTCATTAGCAAAACTGGACTCGAAGCATTGTGCATTGGGTTATCCATACATATGATTCAATACATGGTTGGGCTATAGTCATTCACATATTCTCTGTATGTGTATGTCCCCATTCTCTGCACTCGTCTCTTTGCTTTAAAGATATACCTTAACACATTACATCATGGAGAATGAATTAGTTCTGGGTCTACTGTCCCAAAGATATTTATAAAACTCCTCTATGGCTATTATGCCACTCAGACCTAGCTTTTGGGTCAAATAAATTCTTTGCTACCATTAAATCAATCAGAAACGTGAACAAATCATAAGATCTCCCCCCCCCCCCCGGCCCTCTCTGTCTCTCACACACACAAACATAAGGTGGACAAACTTTTAGCTTTATATGGATTTGCCTGAAAGTCTTTAATCACAACACTGGCATTTTCTAGACTGAGAGCCAAATCATTTTCACAAGGGGATACTTAAGTTATTCTCAGATTTATAGGCTTTAATGGGCAGTGACAGCAATAAACAATGCATCACAAATCATTGATGCATTCATGTTCTAATTTTGCATACTAGATGGATTTTTGGTACTTCTTCGAACTTGCTCCCATTTCAAAACACAATGGATACAATCCAACAAGAAAAGACAGTTGCAAGAAACTAAACCCCATTGAAATCAACAGGATTGAAGATATGTTCTGCCATTCTGTACAGAAAATCAAATTCAGTACTCAAATCCTATTTTTGTTCTCTGATCTTTAGTATGAATATTTTTTGCTACTATCAACACTTCTGAGAGACAAATGTTGGTAGCAGGAACACTTTATTCTGGATGAAATTAGGTCTGAGAGTCTAGCCAGACATAAGAAGGAAGGGAATCATATACACTTCCCACCCAGTCCCTACTTGGCAGGAGAAAGAGATCTTTAGAGAGATATAGCAGGCAGGAAGGAAATAATGCTTAATTTTTCTCCCACCTGCTGACATTCTCCTTCAAACACACCCAGCACTAGTTATACCTCTGCACCTCTCAAGCCATGCTCCAGAATCAGAGGTGAGATCACTGAGAAGATGTCATGCAGCAGGGGAGAAATTTTGCAGTAGAGAATGAATAAGTACATATATGATTAAGTTGTCTTTCTTGTTGCAAATGCGGAGCTTGCAACACATTTGCTGAGGAAGAACAGGGGCCATCAAACTTTTAAAGGAAGAGGTCTGGTTCATGGTCCCTCAGACTGTTGGGGGGGGGCAGACTATAGTTTGAAATAAACATGGATTCCTATGCACACTGCACCTATCTTATGTGTGGGTCAAAAAAAATGAAAGAACAATACAATATTTGAAATGAAAAACAATTTTAACAAACATAAACTTACCAATATTTCAATGGGAAGTATGGGATGCCTTTGGCTGATGAGATAGTCATATTAATGAGGATTGTTGTTGTGTGCCTTCAAGTTGTTGCAGACGCAGGGCAACCCTAAGTTTAAAGTTTAAGGCAGGGGCTGGGTAAATGGCCTGGGAGGACCGCATTCGGGCCACGGACCTTAGTTTGGGAACCCCAATTTAGATTATCAAGAATATTTTGAATTTTATTTATTTATTTATTTTGTCGTGTCAGGAGCGACTTGAGAAACTGCAAGTTGCTTCTGGTGTGAGAGGATTGGCTATCTGTAAGGACATTGCCCAGGAGATGTCTGGATGTTTTGATGTTTTATCACCCTTGTGGGAGGCTTCTCTCATGTTCCCACATGGGGAGCTGGAGCTGATAGAAGGAGCTCATCCGCGCTCTCCCCGGATTCAAACCTCCAACCTGATGGTCTTCAGTCCTGCCAGCACAGGGGTTTAACCCACTGCAGCTCCATATTTGAAATGCATTCAGTGATCTCAGTGACTTTTGATGAAAACATTAATAGATGCATGCCGTAAAATCTGCATGAAAGTTTTGAAGAATGAACAACAAATGCAAAGTGTGTAGAATGAGACATGGGGAATGAGTAAGACAAAATAAGCAGCACTGACTACTTCATCACACTAGAGAATGAATCCTTTTTAAATCCGGTTTCTGCTTCCTGCAGAATTCTGGGGTTTGTAGTTTAGGGAGGTTGTTTAGGGAGGTTGTAGTTGCTAAACTACAAACCCCAGAATTCTGCAAGGGGAAGCAACCAGATTAAAAGTGGGTTTATTTTCTAATGTGATGAGGAGACAAATCTACTTTCTCATTTAGTCCTGCTGTTGTTGCTAATTCTAACTTGGGATATCTGTGAAGTATGTTATTACAGCATTATCCGATGAAAATATTTCCTTGCAACAGTACCTGGGGGCAAACAAAGTCGAATCAGAGGCACCAGGAAACCAGCCCAGCCTCAGGGCTCTACAAGTGCCTGTATTATACAGGCTGAAAGACTTTCTACCACTCAACAATAAGAAACCCCAAATTATTCGTGTTGAGCGGCAGGCAGAGTTTTATCACTTTGGGCTGTCAAGGCTGTCAGCCCTGGAGAGGCATTACAACAGTTAAATATATAATGGTACCAAAGAGCCAGAATGTCACTAATAAAAAGGAGACGAAACAGGTGCACGCTGTCAAATTACCGCCTGCTTGGAAAGTCACGATTATCACTTTAACTATGGAATGCCACAATCCCCAGCGAAGCAAAGCCACGGAGCACAACAGCTGCTGTTCCCAAACCCGCGGGAGCCAGGAGGGGGGAAAGAGATGCCCAGATCAACGCAGCTAATACAAGGGTGAGGTTAAAGAAAGGAAAAGTTAAAAGAGGGAAGGAAAAATCAGAACAGGTTGTTCCAAGACCAAACAAAGGAGATGGAGATGAAGTGGGGGAGGGAAAGAGAGAAAAGAAAATCCACTGAGTTCAGGTTTGCTAAATAGGGTCAGGAGAGATATTGATGGCAGGCAGAGGGAGGGAACGTGTGCAACAAATGGAAGAAAAATGAAGACTGATAGTTGAGAAGAGCAGCTGAAAATGAATAAGGAAACAGGCCTGGGGGAGAGGAAAGCTAAGGTTGCAAATTTGCAAAGCGATAGACACAGGGGTCCTGCTCTGGCCTGGTTTCCGCACAGCCCCCTCCACTGCATTTTTCAACTTTTATTTTAAGTATCTGTATATCATCTGTTTCATTCAGGGATATATAAGGGAAAGGATTCTACACACAGGCTATATTTTAGTGAATCGCTTTCTATACAATAGCAGAAGTCTTCTGGAGAATATCTACCTATACGGATGTGGTGTATGTTTTGCCATTATTCACTTCTCATTTATGCCTCTTCAGTGGGGACCTATTGGGAACCACTTATTTATTTATTTTTACTGAATTTATATCTTGCCTTTCTTTCAAAGTGATACTCTCTACATGTGGTCCGCCATGCCAAATTTTGTGCTTTTGCTACAGTGGGGAAAACTCAACTTTTCCTTGAAACAAGGCATTTGGTCCCATGTCTAGTTCTACAAATGGAAACATGTCCCCAGAAGCTTCCTAGAATTGTGACTCCACTTGAAATCACACACTTTGTTTTAAAGCCTCCTTTGGAATCAAGAAACCCTTCAGATATTTTTGGACTATAGATTCCAGCACTCCTAGACAGCACAGGCAATGATTAAAGACACTAAGATCCACAGTTCATCAACATCCAGAAGCCCACAGGAAATATGTAATGCTTTCAGTACACCTGGATATCTCACAGGGAATGCAAGCACAATTGAGCCATATCACCATGCCATTTCCAATAATTATTCTGAGCTACAAGACTAATAATCATGGAAGCTCGGTCTTCTTGAAATTTGCAAATTTTGTACTCCAATCATTGTAACAGAGCAAATTTGCACCTTCCCAGTTACTCCTACCATAATATTTATTGTAGCAGAAATATATCTATATCTATATCTATATCTATATCTATCTATCTATCTATCTATCTATCTATATATATCAGATAATGGAGCCCCCGGTGGCACAGTGGGTTAAACCCCTGTGCCGGCAGGACTGAAGACCGACAGGGCAATGTCCTTGCAGACGGCCAATTCTCTCACACCAGAAGTCACTCCTGACATGACAAAAAAAATCAGATAATGGAAACCTAGCTCAACCCTGTTGACTTGCCACAAATTAGCAAATGCCTTTTATATTTAATTGCTTATTATTGCATGATTTATTAATTACATGTGTCTTAAATGTTATATTTGTATATTTAAAATGTTTATCTTGTTAGTTTGGGTTATTTTATAATTATATTTTGATGTTATTCATTTACTGTTTATGATTTGATCTGTTTTGTTGTTGTTTTTAATATCAGGAGCGACTTGAGAAACTGCAAGTCGCTTCTGGTGTAAGAAAATTGGCTGTCTGCAAGGATGTTGTCCAGGGAATACCCGGGTGTTTTGATGTTTTACCATCTTTTTGGGAGGCTTCTCTCATATCCCCACATGGGGAGCTGGAGCTGACAAAGGGAGCTCATCCATGCTCTCCCCAAATTTGAGCCTCCGACCTATCGGTCTTCAGTCTTGCCAGCACAAGGATTTAACTCATTGTGCCACTGAGGTTTCCTGGTTGTTTTGTTATGTCTTGTTGGCATTGAATGCTTGCCAATTTTCCTGTTGTACACCACCCTGAGTCCCCTCGGGAAGATAGAGTGGGATAAAAATAAAGTTTTATTGTTGTTATTATTATGTAAGCTTTAAAACAAGCATTCATACTTCAGATTTCACAGAGGAGGGCTTTTAGATCAATGGTAGAATACAAGCTCTGAATGGAGAAAGTTCCAAGTTCAATGCCTAGCATTTCCATGCAGGGCTGAAAAAGAATCCCACACCATTATGAGACGAAGCGGATTAGTTAGTGTAAAATTTTAATTGTGTATTGCGGTTTTTGCTGATGTTGCTTGTAATTTGTCTTTTGTAAATTTGCCTTTTTGTAGTGTACACCGCCGTGAGTCGCCCGCAAGGGCTGAGAAGGGCGGTTAATAAATGCATAAAATAAATAAATAAATAAATAAATCCTAGAGAGCTGCTGTCATACTGTATCAGCCAACTAGGTGAGCTGACATGTCTGGCTCACTAAGTGAAGGTTTCCTATGCTCTTTGGTTTTTAACTCAGATAATCAGACTGCCAAGACATTACCAAAAAAAAAAAAGCATTGACCTTTATCCAGACATCCAACTTCCTCAAAGCCCAGAATTCTAAAACACTTAAAGACAAATGGCTGGAAGTGTTAAAAATAAAGGTCCAGTGCTTCCTCCTTCCTTTTATTGTCCTCTTTCAAAGGAGGGCTCAAGTATTTCCATTTTATAGAGCGGGGAGGCTGAAAGACAGTAATAGGGACCCTCACTTGTTTGCATTTGGAGTCTGAATGCTGAACCTCAATCTGATACATCCACCCCATTGCTCAATTCCTCCAGTTTTCTTTTGTTCATGTGCACCATTTTTTCCTTTGGGATCTGGCCTTCTTATCTCTCACCACATAGATATACAACCCCTCCCTCTGGCCGACTGCTTCCCTTCTCAATGCCAATGCCCCCTACTGATCCCATTGGCTCTCTATGCCCCCTTGTTAACCCCATCTCCAATTTTGGATTGACTCTCTTATTCATTGTCACGGACCAACCATCCCTTGGCCTCCTCCCAGGACGTTCTTTTTTGTGTTGATTCTGTTTGCTCCTATCTGAAATTGCCTGTTTCTCCCACCTCTCCCTCCTGTCTGGCTGCTCCATCCCTCTCCTGATATTCAGTCTATTAACCTCCCTGACTTCACTGTTGCTGTCAGCCTTCAGAATCCCTCCCTTTCCCGACTGCCATCTGCAAACATCTTCGGCACCAGGCTTCCCACTCCAGCATGCCGCTGCCCGTAGGTCTCTCCCCCTAATCTCCCTTCTCCTCCCATGCTACTACTGTGCCTTTGCCCAGCTATTATTCCACACATCCTCTTTATTTGCTTCACCTGCCCTTCGAATGCAAACTCTTCATGGCAGGGAGCCTCTCTTGCTTCTGTGTTCACAAAGCACAGTGGGAAGTGTACAAAGCTGCATCAGAGAGGTTAATATCACTTTTCTGAGACTCATTTCTAACTTTAGGTTAGTCCCAGAAGCTTATACAGATTAAGCTTTTTCAAAAAAAGAGGCAGAGAATACTTTCCACTCGCCACCCGCTTTGCCACCTTTCAAGTTGCAGAAAGCAGAATGCAAAGCAAGCAAACGTTATACCATTTGCTGATTATTAAAGAGAGAGAGGGCACTTGGTTAACACAGCAGCAAAAAAGAAAACCACAGGCCACACGATAACAGTCAGAGATACAAAAGACAAAGCTACCAGGGCTAACTTCACCAATATAGGGTGGTGTGAATACAAGACGGTCAAAGTATAAGTTAGAGAGGGCTCCTTGAATAGTTGTGTCTGTGTGGCCTTCAAGTCACCTGTTGACTTATGATAACCCCATGAATTTCATATGATTTCCTTAGGCAAGGATACTGAGGTGGCTTTGCCAGTTCCTTCCCCCTCGTAACTTACAGGACTTGGTGCTTGATAACAATCTCCTGTCGAAGTACTAACCAGGGCTGATTCTGCTCACCTTCAAAATCAAACAGAATCTGGTGCCTTTAGGATATTTAGGCCCTGAATGATTGCATCAAAGAGGGAATTTCAGCAGGTATTGCTTGCCACACAAACAGATGATAAGGAAACTGTGCTGATATTCTCTAAAGCAATGGTTCTCAACTTGTGGGTCCTCAGATGGTTTGGCCGTCAACTCCCAGAAAGCTGGTAAGCTGGCTGGGATTTCTGGGAGTTGTAGACCAAAACACCTGGGGACCCAAAGCTTGAGAACCACTTGCCTATAAGATTTGGGGAGAGGATTCAATGCAGGCAAACCCATCTCCATCATAGAACTGGCTGGGGTTTCTGGGAGTTGTAGGTCAAAATATCTGGGGACCCACAGGTTGAGAACCACTACTCTAAAGCAAAACTTCCAACTGTGCCAGTTAGAGCCAATCCTGATTTATCTTTTGCTGTTCTAGTTTTTCAGATACTTTTAAAAATTTCTCAATTTCTCTCTCCTTCACACTTCTGTCTTTCTTCCTTGTTTATTCGTTCAGTTGCTTCCAACTCTTTGTGACCTCATGGACCAGCCTACACCACAGCTCCCTTCTTCCTTGGCTTACTTCAATTGTATTCTGCGAGTGTAGTATATCAAAGAAACATTACACTTTATCTAATAATGGCTCCCCTGAGTTATATATAGCCAGCCACTCTCTAAAGTTTCAGGACACAGCATCTCCTACTTGATCCTTTTAACAGGTGAGAGCAAGCATTAAATATTGAATCCATGTCTATCAAGCATTGAACCTTGGACTTTTTGCATGTAACACATGTATTCTGCCACCAAGACCTCTCAACCAACCCTGGAGCCTTTAACAGCAAATGTAATTATAATGATATGACTCTAGTTTGACAACCATAGCAACATCCTATGCAAATCTGCTGTTTAGAGAACAGCATCTAGAATTCTGCTAGAAAGATCTCTTGTCTCATCCAACTACAATGTATTTATTTATTTATTTAGAACATTTATACCCCATCCTTCTTGACCTCTGAGGAGGAATTCAGGAACTCACCTCACCACTTCTGAGGATGCTTGCCGTAGATGCAGGCAAAACATCAGGAGAGAATGCCTCTAGAACATGGCCATATAGCCCGAAAAAACGTACAGCAACCCAGTGATTCCAGCCATGAAAGCCTTCGACAATACATTGAACTCAGGATGGCTTCCAACAGGCAACAATTCAATGCTGACACAATATAAAACATATAATAAAATACAACCAAATACATAAAATAGTTATAAATATACATTAAAACGGTTCACCAAGTTAAAAACGTCATCCAAATCAGTCCAGATTGTGATCAAATAAATCTTATCTTCACCAGTAAAATCAGTCTATTCTGCAAACACTTGATCCCGTGGCCAGGATTTAAGTTTCTTCCAGAAGGTCAGGAGGGAGGGGGCAGATCTAACTTCCTTAGGGAGGGCGTTTCACAGCCGAGGGGCCACCATGGAGAAGGCCCTTTCTCTCATCCCCACCAAACGCGACTGCAATGGTGGTTATGGTGGTGGGACCGAGAGCAGGGCCTCCCGGATGATCTTAAGGTCCTTGGTTCATAGAGAGAGACACAATCAGACAGGTAAATTATTGGATTCCATCATATGCAGCCAGTAAAAAGTAGAATCGTAGTACTATAACTGTGTATTGTGAAAGGGTCACTGTTTGGGATTAGCCGAGTATACACTGAAGTCAGCTACACTGTCTCCTCCCTTGCCCATAATAATTGGGTTAAAAGGAGTCTGTGGTGGGATCAAACACAAATAGGAAGTTCCCAACTAGTTTAACAACATTGTTTTTGTAGACTTCCTTAATCATTGCTGCCTGAAGTTGACAGGCTGCGTGGTTTCAAAATATCCTCACAGAAAGCAGAAAATTCCAGGTGCCAACAGCTTCCCACTACATCAGAAACAGAATATTTATCAGAGCCACAAATTCCTCAAGGCCCACTTCAGAATCAGCTATCACCACAAACATTAGGTTGCAAAGCTTTCAGGAGATCTATGTCATGCTGCATTGTGCTGCCTGGTTTTCAATTTCTGAAGACTAATCATTTTACTTGTTACACTGAAATCTTTCCCCGCCACCAAGAAAATTAGGATGCCATTTTAGTGTCTTGACAACTCTTTGAGAAAAGTTATTTGCCCAAGGCCACCTGAGAGCTGCAGGATGGAAGGCAGGTTTGAATTCTCTCAGACCAACCCAACGCAATTGCAAACGTGCCACCAGATGTGATGCCTGCGGTGTTTAACAGACACATGAGATACAAAAGCTGAGGCTCCATGGGGAATTTTTCAGAACTATTCAAAGGCCTTCAGTGTCAGTTTTGCTTGGCAAAGAAATCTTCCAAAGCAATTCTGGTATAGAATGAGCATAGCTGTCTTCCCTTCCCATTCCTACATGATCAAATAGAAACAAGCAGAGAAAGTTCCATCTGGCTGATGCACAGCACAATGCCACCCCCACCCCCACCAGTCTTCTTCCCTTTAGAAGAAAAGATGGGAAGAATTGTCTTCTGTGATTTGACTCAGGTACATTTTAACATTCACAACTGAGCTTAGGACTCCTTGACCTGTTTATTGCCCCTTACCTCTACCACACAGGAAGAACAGAAATCTATCACATCCTCCAGAACTATTCGTCTTCCAGGATGTGATATATCTGAGATTCCGCTTCACAGAATCAAAGAATCATGAAGTTGGAAGGGATCACAAGGGCCTTTTAGTCCAACCCCCTGCCATGCATAACCGAAGCAGCCTTGAAAGATGTCCATCTAACCTGTGTTTCAAACATTCTAAAGAAACAGAATCCATGACCCAGACAATGACTGCCATCATCACCCTCATCTTCTTCTTCTTCCTTCCTTCCTTCCCAGGAAGAAAAAGCAAAAATTAAAGATGGTATGGAAAAAAATTCACAACACTAAAAACAAACAGATACTAAACCACAACGAACCATCAATAGAACAGAACAGGTTGCATATGAGAAGTAAAAGTCCCTCTGGTGAGATGATGGCGAGTCTTGGTCAAAGTATGGGAGTAACACATTACAAATAATGATTTGAAGGGAAAAGATATATAGGTTGAGCATCCCTTCGAACAAGAAGTGCAATGATTGGTAATGACTATAGGAAATGGAACAACGGAAAACGATACTGGATTGTGATTAGGACGATGAGACGACCTTGAATGGTTTCGTAGTAATGACGATGTTTTGTATAATGCTGGACTGTGAATTGTATTTTATACTGTGTTTTGAATTGTGTTTTTTCTATGTTGTACACCGCTGTGAGTCACCCCCGGGCTGAGGACAGCGGTATAGAAGCAAAGTAAATAAATAATAAATTATCCAGAAATGCTCCAAAATCCAAAACAGACCACATGGGTGACACCTTTGGTTTCTGATGGTTCAATGTACCCAAAGTTTGTTTAATGCTCAAAATGATTTGAACTATTGTGTATATGAAATATATATGAATTGCATATTTAGACTTGAGTCCCACCTTCAATATATCTCCTTATGTAAATGCAAATATTCCAAAGTAAAATAAACATAGCCCTAAATCCTTTTGGCACCAAGTATTTTCTGTAAGAGATACTCAACCTAAAGTAATAACATTCAATACTTTCTTGTTAATTTTACTGCATTTTCTTCTCATTGTACCTAGTCTTTAACATGTTTCTTTAGGGATACATTGGTATCATTTCTATATTTTAAGGGCTGGAATCGTGTTGCTGTCTTACACATGAGTATGTTCAATTACAGAAGCAGCTGGTCATTTTTCTCGAACATCTATATTCAGTTCAAGTTTGCAGTAACAAAGTTGCATATGGTTGTTCATGTTTGCACAAGCACACAAATGTGAATGACACCAGGTTGGATGGATCACTGTTCACTAACGAAGTGGCATTGCGGAATTGCTGCATAAGTCTGTAAATATTAAAGGATACTTTGTTTTGTCAATGTGGGATTTCTGTGGCACAAGGAGTAAACTTAACACCCAGTAAGTAATGAAAACAAATGGCCTTCTTTAAAGAAAGAAAGAAAGAAAGAAAGAAAGAAAGAAAGAAAGAAAGAAAGAAAGAAGTAATGTTGGTATTTACACGCTAGCTTTCTAAAATAACATTCAAAGCTCTGGACATTCCCTTTTTAGTAAACCATCCTTCATTTAAAGCAGTGTTTCTCAACCTGGAGGTCGGGACCCAGGGGGGGGGGCATTATTATTTATTTATTTATTTATTTATTTATTTATTTAGAACTTTTATATACCGGTCTTTTCAACCTCTAGAGAGGGACTCAGGCCAGTTTACAACATGATTCAAAAACAGTAGTTTAAAACATCACACCATAAAACACATTAATACATAAAATACATTAAAAGCAATCATATAATTACATAAAGCCAAGTCGTCCAAAGGATATCACAATTCATTACCATCCGTCCATGTGGTTCTTGACTCATGAGGGGGTGGGGGGACCATTCATAAAATACAAAAACAAACAATGAGTATTTCTGTATTGTCGAAGGCTTTCATGGCTGGAATCACTAGGTTCTTGTGGGTTTTTTCGGGCTATAGAGCCATGTTCTAGAGGCATTTCTCCTGACGTTTCGCCTGCATCTATGGCAAGCATCCTCAGAGGTTGAGTGAGGTCTGTTGGAAGTAGGAAAAATCGTTTCGCCTGCATCTATGGCAAGCATCCCCAGAGGTTGAGAAGGTCTGTTGGAAGTAGGAAAAATGGGTTTATATATCTGTGGAATGGCTGGGGTGGGGCAAGGAGCTCTTCCCTGCTGCAGTTAGGTGTGAATGTTTAGCTGATCACCTTCATTAGCATTTGAAGGCCTGCCTGAGTCTGGGAAAATCTGTTGCTGGGAGGTGTTAATCTGTGCCTGGTTTTTTCCTCTCTGTTGTTTAGCTGTATAATTTTAGAGTTTTTTAATACTGGTAGCCAGATTTTGTTCATTTTCATGGTCTCTTCCTTTCTGTTGAAATTGTCCACATGCTTGTGGATTTCAATGGCTTCTCTGT
Source organism: Anolis sagrei ordinatus (assembly GCF_025583915.1). Classification (NCBI taxonomy): domain Eukaryota; kingdom Metazoa; phylum Chordata; class Lepidosauria; order Squamata; family Anolidae; genus Anolis; species Anolis sagrei. Next base: position 19,151,603 of record NW_026844366.1, on the reverse strand, counting down.
GTAGTCTGACATGGTGGTTGTTGGTGTGGTCCAGCATTTCTGTGTTCTCAAATAATATGCTGTGTCCAGGCTGGTTTATCAGGTGCTCTGCTATGGCTGACTTCTCTGGTTGAAGTAGTCTGCAGTGCCTTTCATGTTCCTTGATGCGTGTCTGGGCGCTGCGTTTGGTGGTCCCTATGTAGACTTGTCCACAGCTGCATGGTATACGGTAGACTCCTGCAGAGGTGAGAGGATCCCTCTTGTCCTTTGCTGAACGTAGCATTTGTTGGATTTTCTTGGTGGGTCTGTAGATTGTTTGTATGTTGTGTTTCCTCATCAGCTTCCCTATGCGGTCAGTGGTTCCCTTGATGTATGGCAAGAACACTTTTCCTCGGGGTGGATCTTCATCTTTACTCTCGTGGCTTGTTCTTGGTCTTGCAGCTCTTCTGATGTCTGAGGTGGAGTATCCATTGGCCTGGAGAGCCCAGTTGAGGTGGTTCAGTTCATCTTGGAGGAGGTGGGGTTCGCAGATTCTTTTTGCGCGGTCTGCCAAGGCTTTAATGGTGCTTCTTTTTTGACTTGGGTGATGGTTGGAGTTTTTATGTAGATATCTATCTGTGTGTGTGGGTTTTCTGTAAACGGTGTGACCCAATTGTTGATCTGGTTTGCGGATGACTAGGACATCTAGAAAAGGCAGTCTTCCTTCATTTTCTTTTTCCATGGTGAACTGGATGTTTGGGTGGATGCTGTTAAGATGGTCCAGGAACCTGTTTAGTTCTTCTTCTCTATGGCTCCAAATGGTGAAAGTGTCATCCACATATCTGAACCATATAGTGGGCTTTTTGTTGCTGTTTCCAGGGCTTGTTTTTCAAAGTGTTCCATGTAGAAGTTAGCTATGACCGGGCTGAGAGGGCTCCCCATAGCTACTCCATCTTTCTGTTCGTAGAATTCATTGTCCCACTGAAAGTAACTGGTGGTAAGGCAATGGTGAAACAGAGCCGTGATGTCTTCTGGGAACCTCTGGTTGATGAGTGCCATGGTGTCTGCTACTGGGACCATGGTAAATAGAGATACCACATCGAAGCTGATCAGTTTGTCGTTTGTATTTAGCTTGAGATTGCTGATTTTTTCTATGAAGTGGGCTGAGTCCTTGATGTAGTGTGTAGTGAGCCCAATATGGCTTTGTAACTGTGCAGCAAGAAATTTTGCTAGGTCGTATGTGGGGGATCCAATGGCACTCACGATGGGTCTGAGTGGGGTGGAGTCCTTATGGATTTTTGGGAGTCCATAAAGCCTGGGTGGATGGGCTTCCGATTTACATAGCTGTTGTCGTATGTCGTATGTCAAAGTTTATGGAGGAGTTCTTAATCAGGGTGTTGGTTTTCTTGGTTATTTTGGCAGTTGGGTCTTGCTTGAGTTTTTTGTATATAGTAGGGTCCAGGAGTTTTCTGATCTTCTCCTTGTATTGTTCTGTATGCATGATAACTGTGGCATTCCCCTTGTCTGCTGGCATAACGAGGATATCCGGATCTGAATTCAGTTCTCTGATGGCTTGTCTTTCCTTCCTAGTAATGTTACTGGAGGGAAGTTTTGCCTTTTTCAGGATCCTTGCTGTTTCACTTTTTCTGCTTCTTCCTTGGGGGAGGCGATAAATTGCTGATTCGACATTAGCAATGATGTTTTCTACTGGGATCCTGGTGATGGTTACAGCAAAATTTCCTCATTTCGCTAGTATGGATACTTGGTCTTGTCTGTCTGTCAGGTTGATGATGGTGCACGATGTATCCAGTTCTGGTTTCGGCTGTTGCTTTTAGCATTTGTGGAATTTTTGTTTTTGTCTGTTGGTGTGGACAGCCATGTTTTTCTCCATTTTCCTGTAAGTGAGGTTGTCTATTTTGTCCCAGTCCTGGGAATTCATCTTCTGGCTGATGTTGATATGGAGGTGCAGCAATTCCTTGTCTGTGTTTGCGAGTTCTTTGCGGATGGTGTGAATTCTCTCTCGTAAGAGGTTGCGTTCTAGGCGGTCATAGATCCGATGAGCCTGTGGTGTTTTGAAAGTCCTTTTGGCTGCGAGAAATTGTGGGATGTTATCTGTGTCTCTGCAGCGTAGAAGGAAAGTCAGGGAGCACAGTAGATGTGCTTTCCTGGTCCTTAGTTTTTCCAATATCCGTGTGTCTTGGAACAGTTTCTCCCCATAGAGATGTTCAATGTATTGTCGAAGGCTTTCATGGCTGGAATCACTAGGTTCTTGTGGGTTTTTTCAGGCTATAGAGCCATGTTCTAGAGGCATTTCTCCTGACGTTTCGCCTGCATCTATGGCAAGCATCCTCAGAGGTAGTGAGGTCTGTGAGAAGTAGGAAAAATGGGTTTATATATCTGTGGAATGACCACGGTGAGACAAAGGACTGTGAATGTTTCAGCTGATCACCTTGATTTGCATTCAATGGCTTGGAAGTGCCTGGGGGGAATCTTTCGTTGAGAGTGATTTTATTTTATTTTTTGTTTCCCCTCTGTTGTTTTGCTGTTGTAATGCTCTATAAAATAAAGATAACTACAACTCCCAAATGTCAAGGTCTATTTTCCCCAAACTCCATCAGTGTTACATATTTGGGTATATTGAGTATTTGTGCCAAGTTTGGTCCAGATCCATCATTGTTTGAGTCCACAGTGCTCTCTGGATGTAGGTGAACTACAACTCCCAAACTCAAGGTCAATGCCCAGCAAACCCTTCCAGTATTTTCTGTTGGTCATGGGAGTTCTGTGTGCCAAGTTTGGTTCAATTCCATCATTAGTGGAGTTCAAAGTGCTCTTTGATTGTAGGTGAACTATAAATCCCAGCAAAGACAACTCCCAAATGACAAAATCAATCCCACCCAACCCTACCAGTATTCAAATTTGGGCAAAATTTGGTTCAGTGAATGAAAATACATCTTGCATGGCAGATATTGACATTAAGATTCATAACAGTAGCAAAATTACAGTTATGAAGTAGCAATGAAAATAATTTTATGGTTGGGGGTCATACAGCATAAGGAACAATATTAAGGGGTCGTGGCATTAGGAAGGTTGAGAAACACTGATTTAAAGAGACGTGGCTATTGTCAGTTATAGTAAGACTCAAGGGCAATGATATAAACTTTGCCTGCGAATTCTACAAGCTCCCTTCATAGCCTGCAGAAATCCTACATGCGGCACTGTTAAAGGGCTAACTCAGTATCTGATGAGTCACAGAATCCATTTGCTTCTACTGACCTACTTAACTACTAACCCAGTTATTTACTCTCCATCTGTCAAGATAGGTTTTAAATCATGCCAGCTCCACATGAAAACTGCAATGCCAGTTATTCCCAGAGGGATGGGGGTGAGTAAATGTTTCTAGCTATTAAATATAGAAAACAGACTACTACATCCTCAACTCAGTAGGGGAACAATGCCTGAATTTTATAGCTAAATCAAGACTTGGGGTGATAGCTTTCCAAGATTTGGCTGCACATACTTCAAAAATGAGCTATTATTAAAATATATAGTGTTTTTCCTCTGTTTTGTCAACCCCCAGCTGCCTGAAAATTGTAGAGGTGCTGATCATCCCAACGTAATCAGGTTTAACAGGTTAGAAGTAATGCATGCTCCGAGAATTCTTAATACATCATAACCTTCTTTCATGGAATTTGAATCCCTGTCATTCCAAACTACTGAGTTTTTTTAAAGGTTGGTGCTTTTAACGTGTTTCTATGGTTACTATTCAAGGTCACATCATAGAAGCTTGGACAGCAAGCAGTTCAGAAAGACAAAAGGAGGTTCACATCCTTTGCTGTATTAAATAATGTATGAATGTTAAGGCACTCACATAGAGGGAGACAGGGTTGATAAAGAAAACAGTATGCGACCCAAGTCCAGGGGTGTCCATTATCAGACAGCACAGAATGCATGCTAATGATTTAAAGTGCTCTGACTAATTTCTGTTTGGCATACAAAGCTGTGGAATATACAGTATATTTTTAGGCTTCAGATCAGCATGGGACCACACACTCAGTGTCTCTGTCTGCGGTGGCAGGATGAATCGGAGAGTTAAAGGGATAACTAATTTTAAAGCAAAGTTCAGGGAAAGAGGTCAATGGACAAATTAGATATTTACTGTGGGGGAATACATCTACATTGTAGAATTAATGCAGCTTGACAGTACGTTAACTGCCATGGTTCAAGGCTCAGGTAGTTTGGTGAGGAAGCAGCACTATTTGGCCAAAAAAGCTAAAGACCTTGTAAACAATGACTACCATGAATCCATAGCATTGAACGATGGCAGCTAAAGTGTATCAAACTACAATAATTCTGTAGTGTAGATTCATCCTAGGTCAGAGTTGTTGTTAACTGGTCCAACGGGCAGCACAATTTGAAGTGCTAGCTGTAGCCTATAAAGCCCTAAACGGTTCCGGCCCAGCTTACCTGTCCAAACGTATTTTCCCCTATGAACCACCTCGTAGATTAAGATCATCTGGGGAGGCCCTGCTCTCGGTCCCACCACTCTCACAAGTGTGTCTGGTGGGAACGAGAGACAGGGCCTTCTCAGCGTGGCCCCTCAGCTGTGGAACTTCCTCCCCAGCAACATTAGATCAGCCCCCTCCCTCCTAGCCTTCAGAAGGAAAGTAAAAACCTTGCTCTGGAATCGAAGAATAGCACAGTGCAATAATAGGCTGGAATATGTGCAATGATTGCAGAATGGCTTTGGATTATGATTTCTAGATGGCATGATTTAACACTGAGTGTAATGCTTTTAAATGTTTAATATGTGCATTTGACTAAACAATTCCCTTGACAACTGGCCCCAGCTAGGACCCAAAAATCTTGATCACACATTTTACTACTGTTATATTCAAAGTTAGAATGTTCCTTCTTATATTGTCCTTATCCTTAATGTCGCTATATGACCTATGCACTTTACTTATTAGCCCTATCCTTTAAATTGTTGTCCACCAGTCTGCCCACCCATATCAAGACAGAATTATGCTATTGTTGTTGGTTTTTATGTTTGTTTTATTTTTGTTATAATTGTTGTTTTATATTATTTTAAATTGATGTTATGCATTCTAATTTGCTATGTTTTAACTCTGTTGTTGGGCTTGGCCTCATGTAAGCCACCCCAAGTCCCTTCAGGGAGATGGAGTTGGGGTATTAAAATAAAGTTGTTGTTGTTGTTGTTGTTATTTGATTTCAAGCTTAATGTTTGTATATGTTCCAAGGCACTGAATAATTGCCATATGTAAGCTGCCTTGAGTCCCCTTCGGGGTAGAAAAAGGGGGGTATAATTTATGGCAACTCTATGAATGAGAGATCTCCCAAGATCCACCATCCTCAACAACTCTGTTTAAGTCTTATAAATTCAGAGTCATGATTGAATCAACCCACCTATGATGCAATATTCCTATTGCCTTACACTTTAGCATTAGTCTTTTTCAATGAGTCATTTTTTTACTCATGATATCTCCAAAACACAAGACCCTCAGCACAGTCATTTTTGCTTCTGGGGAAAGGCCGGCCTCAATTTCTAGGGACTCAGTTCAGCATCTCATACATTGTGTAAAAAACCCTCCTCCAGCACCACATCTCAAACAAAATGATTTGCTTTCTGTCAGCTTTCTTTATTGTCATGTTTTTACAACCACACATTGCAGAGTAGGTCAGGAATCACCTCCAACTTCTTTTCAAGAGGGCATATATCCCAAGGCAAGTGGACATCAGAAGTTTGCATACCATATGTCTATTCCGATCACTCAGTATAGATTGAAACAAGAATCAACAACTGTATGTGTTTCCAATTTCCCCCAGACTACTCTTTTTTTTTCTAGCAAAAAGACATACTTATAAACAATGATGTGGGATTTCCAGAAAAATTAGAACTGAAAAAATATCCAGTATTCCAAATATTGTAACATTATCTAAGTTGGCCTTCAAGTCATTTCTAACTTATGGCAACCCTAAGGCAAGTCTATGATGGCATGATTCCTTTGGAAAATGTTTGCCATTGCCTTCCTCTAAGAATGAGAAAAAAGTGTGACTTGTACAAAGCCATCTAGTAAGTTTCCATGACTGATGGGGATTCAAACCTTTATCTCCTAAAGTTTAAGTCTAACACTACAAACAGTATACCATATTGGTTTTCAATTTTAATATAGTCCATCTCAACATCACCCCACACCACTGGAGAAAGTATACTGTTTAGCTGGTATAAATGAAAGGACCAAGGCAGTGACATCTCCAGCCCATCCTTTGCTCGGATTTCAACCAGCACGCCAACTCCTAAAATTAAGAAATAGCTACAGATATACTTGCAGGAACACTTCCGCAAGCAAGAGTGCAAAAGTGGCAGGCTAAAACCCAGAACCTCAATCAGTGGCTGATACCGAATGAGAGACTCCTTCCAGTCACATAGAAGACTGGGTGGCTTGGAAGGTACTGAACAGACCGTGCTCTGGCACCACGAGAGCCAATCTTCAGAAATGGGGCTACAAAGTGGAGTCTATGACATGTGAGTGTAGACATTAGCAGACCACAGTCACCCTACTACAATGCAGTCTGACTCCTGCCACATGCACAATGGAGGACCTTCTTACAGTGACACCAGCTTCTGGTCAAAGAACATTTAGTATAATGCCAAGTTTTAAACTTTGTTTATGTTTTTAAATACTTTATACCCTCAATTCACTTCTGGCATGATAGATAAATAAATAAATCTCAACATCTGTGTGTAACCATTACAAACAATTATTTGAATTTGAATGCATCTCACAACTGTAGAAGATGGGGGCCAATTTAAATCAGGTATAAGATAAAAATGCCTGATGAGTCCACTGTCCAGTTGCTAATGGTTTATGAGCAACCTGAATGCCCATCCTTTTCCTCCTTCTGTTTCTTTGTCTTTAAACCAGACTTGGCGTTGCCTTTTCTCACTTCAAAGAGAATATACCAACAAACAGAGGATTAGCTGTGGGAAAAACAGATGCATGGCTACCTTACAAACCAGGCAAAAGGTCTGCAGTAACACTTCTCTTGAAAATTATATAAGGCATTGCTAAAATCCATTATCATCTGGATCATGTGATTTTGGCCTTGAATGGAAGCAGAGATTCCCCTAGGAACTTCAAAAGGAATTTGTGATGTGACACGCAATGAACCCTTTGAAGGTCATCTGAAGGTTAAAAAACACAAATTCCCCTAGGATAGCATTATAGTCTGAACCTAAGTTAGATTTTGACCATAGAGCTTTTTGCAGCCCATTTTAGTAACTCAGCTCAATACAGCCCAAACATAAAAATCTTCTCTAGTTTTGTGGATGTCATCACTTGAAGCTGGTTTAGTGTAATCCTAAAGGTTGAATTCCTCTCCCATTGCCAAAAAAAGCTTTTTGAGCTAATTTGAACCTTGATCTCCAGCTGCTCAGTGGATTTCTTTGAGTGAATGGGAATTTAAACCTGGTCTCACAGATTCCTAGTCCAAACATAGTGCACAGTGTCTATTGACCCCACAAGATATCAGGCTAGAAGAACTCAAGAAGAACAAGCTATTGTCCCTATCGACGCCTTCAAAGGATGACCCTACCATTAAGTAGAGTTTAGAAACTCAAGAAAATGATTTCTGTAGTCAGGAAAGTTAGTGAATTTATAGTTATTTAATCTGTAGTTACAAGTTGAACATCCTTAATTCAATTTTCTGGAATCCAAAATACTCCAAAATCTGAAATTGTCCACATGTGTGGCTGAAACAGTCATATCTTTGCTTTCTTATTTTTTAATATGCACAAATTTTCTTCTGTGCACAAAATTATTAAAAATACTTTACAAATTACCTTCAGTAAAAAAACAATAGGGAATATAAATGAATTTTGTGTTTAGACTGGAGTCTAATGTCCAAGATGTACATACATATAAATACAGATGTTCCGGAATCCCCCAAAAAATCAAAACTCTTCTGATCACATGCATTTTGTACAAGTGATGCTCAAACTGTCCTATATTGTTGTTGTTGTTGCTGTCGTCATCATTATTACTGTATTTTCATATACATTCATCTCAGAGAGAGAAAACATGTCTAAACAAAAAAATTCATATGTGTTTCCTATTTAACTACTGGGGCAAAGAAGTGTATGAGATTTTTGAACATTATTATTATTATTATTATTATTAATTATTTATTTATTTATTTGGTCATTTGTTTATTTATAATCCGCCCTATCTTCTCTGCTGGACTCACAGCGGTTTCCAACAGAAGATGGCAAACATTCAATGCCACAATAAACAATAGAAACAAAACAAGCCAAATCGAAACAGTAAACGAACACATAATACAAACTTATAGTAACTAGCCAAAAAGGTAAGTAATCAAATGGTACAAGTGGTACATACAACATAGCATAGCTAGCGTTTGAATTGGATGCATTTTGGTGGGTGATGGATATCACCTGCTGCTCTGCTGCAAGAAGCAAATGTCTTGAACCAGCCCTACCACCAGCCCCTCACAATCCCCAAATGGCTCACAAGGAATTATTCAATGCCCTCTGGAAGCCATGACCACCCACAGCTCACAATGAATAGCCAAGTGAACAGTTTCATGGAATTAATTGAAACGTTTGAGCCTTGGAAGGAAAACACATTAGTCATTTAGCAGTTGTGCTAATACTTGGCTGCTTTCTTTGCTATTTCATTAGAGGCACACGGCTCCAATGGCCTGATCGTATGCTCAGTCACTGCTCAATCAGTATCTTGAGTCCTGTCAAGCTGTCCTGCTAGGGCTACAGCTGATAAGGTGCCTGCTCTCCCCGTCACCTCAATTATTGACTGTATTTTATGGTCAACGTAATGGCCAAATGCTTATCAGGAAACCATCAGGTGCCGGTAATAGGAGAGTGACCCTCCGTTTATATGTACCATTAATGCTCATTAGTGAATAATTAGATTCTTTAATCCACAAACTCAGAGGCATGCAAATATGATTGAGCATCCCAATTCTAGAAATAAGTCTAGCAAAGGCTTCCTTTGAAGATAAATTGCTGAAGCGCAGTTCTGGGCATCTGTGAACATTGAAGGCCTAAAGTGTGCAAAGTGATGGATGGATTCAGAGAGCTTTGTAACAACCGGAGACAGATTTATCTCTGGCTTGTTTAATAATCCAAACTTGAGAAAAAAATAAGAAGGAGGGAGATTGGCTATTGTTTGTAGCACAGAACAGAGCATGCAATTAATAATGGAAAATTATTATGCACATTCACTATCATGAAAATGTGTTATGGGTACACATAAATACACACACACACATTTTGTTTTTGAATTTTCCACAATACCCTTATTTATTATTTATACTCTATCAAGCTCCAGAACTAGAGGCACCTGTAACAAGAAATGGTCTGTTAATGGTTTTTATGATGTTGTCTTTGTTTTAAAATAAGTTTGGAGACAACAGTCAAGCAATCAGTCAAGATTTGGAATGGCAGCATTGTAAGAACAAGACCGGATCCTGAAGTGTAAAGATATATCACTAAATCACAAAGTTAGGATCGCCTATGGCATCACATTCCCCTATGCTATGTAGGGTTGTGAAAGAGGGACAATGAAAAATGCTGATAAGAAGAAAACCCACTCATTTGAGATGTGGTGCTGGAGAATTGTAGATATTGTGAAATGCTAAAAAGATAAACAAGTGGGTCCTAAAACCAATCAAGTCTGTAGTCTCCCTAGAACAATGGTGTTTTGGCCTTCAACTCCCAGAAATCCTAACAGCTGGTAAAACTGGCTGGGATTTCTGGGAGTTGTAAACCAAAACACTTGGGAACCCACAGGTTGAAAACCACTGCCCTAGAAACTGAGATGACTAAACCAAAGCTGTCTTTCTTTGGCCATATAATGAGAAGGCATGACTCTCTTTTAAAAGGTGATAGCACTTCATAAAGTGGAGTAGGAAAAGAGGAAGACCACATTGCAGATGTATAGGCTCCTCAATGGTCCTGAGACTGCAAGACCAGAACAAAGCTGTTTAAGATAGGGTGACTTGGCAATTCTCTCATTATTAGGGTCACCATAAGTTGAAGTCAACTTGAAGGCAGTTCACAACATCAACAAAGATTTCAAATGTTTTAAATTATGTTCTTGTTTAATGCTCATTTAATATTAGCTTTGCGTGTTTTAAGTATGTGTTTTTAATGAGTTTTTCTGTCTTTTTTGAGCTGCCCTGACCTAGTCTGGGAGAAAGGTGAGATATAAATAAATCAACAGATAACTGTGTGAATGTCTTGAGAAAATGTTCCTTAAATTCTGGAAAAGGAGAGTCAATAGTTAATATACTGGTGATGTGCTTCATTGGGAACTATGGGATGAAGGAAAAACTAGGAATTCTGGAAGCTGGTATGGTAGACAGATAGTAAAATCATTTTCCATAAGAGTATTGTAGTTCTGTTTAATTTCTTTCAAAACCTGATGGAAAACAGGGTCTGCTGTCAAGTCCTATCTAATCCGCAGCCAGTATATTTGTAAATAAATGTCAAGATAACAAAACCTCATTTTGCATCTTCCTTCCTAATGAACCCTGAGTCAGCACTATATGTCTCCCCGCTTGGAAGTGGAGTCCATCACAGGACTTTCACCTTTTCTCACTTCTATAAGATTAGATTACAAAGGCTAGCATTGACATACTGAAAAGAACTCTAAAACAACAGCAAAGTCTTTGAAGAAACAAAATTAGAGACATTTTTAAAGTAGCATGTTAGTGTTAACCAGTACTTATGAAACACAACCTTAATCATTTTGTTACTTAGCTTTTTTGAGATTAACACATATGGTAATAATAAATGTGTTTTTTCCTTTATAATATATAGGTGATCAAAATATAATTCATCCAAGGAACTTCCCTACATTCAGTCATCTGAGCTTCCACCTCTAACAATGAAGCTCAACAAACTTTAAGTCTATCAGCATTTAATTCCCAACAGCCAATGTATAAACCATAAAAATGAAAGCTACCTTATGAAGAACGATGCTGCTGCTGAAGTACCTGCAGAGACGCCGGCAGGAGTGACCAAACTCTGGGAGTTTCCAGCCCCTGTTGGGCCACAGTTGTTCTGTCCTGAGGAAACTTGAACATTAGAGCTTTCCTTTCCACACTCTCCAGTTGTTGCTTCCTGAGGGCAAACCAAAATGTATATATTTATTAGGTGATAGACTTATTCATACTTAAGCAGCATGAAATTGGAATGAAAACAGCATAGAGGACATCATTAAAACTGGAATCACCTTCTGAAGTTACTGCCTGTGTCACAAGTAATAAAATAAGCAATGGGACTAATATATGCCAACACAGTGAACATCTACATACACCAAGTGATACATTACCCCAATATTCCTGGTATTTCTTGCAGCCAAAATGGCCCCATATATGCACAAAAGGTATTGACAAAAGGTTTCCAGAAGGATATACTTGTACACACATGACACTATGTAACATGATTTTTGCTCCTAGGTTATAAATGTCATTTCCTAATTGGTTCTATCAAAAAAAAAGCATGGAAAAAGTTTATTAAACTGCAAAAAAAATGTTTGCAGTCTGCACATTGAAAGGTTTAAAATGGCATATTAAAACAAAGAGCCTAGACTGCAGGAAATAATAGCACTACCCTTGGCCACAAAAACAAAGTTTCTGGAGTATAACAACTACTGTCAAAGTAAGTATCACACAATTAAGCAGGAATAGAAAAATTTACATAGTGTAATATATTTGTAAATTCAACCTATACATACATAACAAGATATCTTGAGATGTGGAACCCAATTTCAAATACCAAATTCATTAATGCTTTATATATAATTTATTAAGTACATAGCATGAAGGTAATTTTATAGACATTATTTTTAATAATTCTGTTCATGAAGCAAAGTTTATGTACACTGAACAATCAGAGAAAAAAGGGGTCACTACCCCAGCCACTCATGTGAACAATTTTCACGAGTTTCGGATTTCTAGATAAGCAATGCTTAACCTATCCTACTGGTCAACAGAAAAACGATTAGTAGTGGTGATATTAGCAGCAGTACTTGCAAAATTATACTGATGTTAGCATAATAAAATGAATCCTTCTACTAATATGAAAACCAATGAATTCAATCTTAAGGTTACTTTCATAACTTGTTTATTCCTTTATTTTATATCATCATATCTACTGTTCTTTTAACTTGCACTCATGATTGTTGTCCTGATAAGCTTTTACAAAAACCCTAAAGTATAAGACATTCTTGTTTGTGCCAAAAGTAATTTCTGACTTATAGCGACCCTAATGCGAACATATTAAGGAATTTAATTGAGAGGATTTGTTCAGATGAGGATTTCATTTGCTGTTCTTTGACAATAATAGAGTGATGAGTTTCCATTGCCAAGTCCTTACTCAAACCCTGGTCTCCAGTCATAGTTCAATGCTCAAACCACTACACCACACCGCCTCTCTATGGGATATTGTCCCATTAAGTAGTGTCTCGTACTATTGCTCTCACTACTATTATTATTAACCAGCTGTTCCCAGATACTGGAATGCCCTCCAATCACACTGAACTACAACGTCTGTGAGCAAGAGCCAGGATGGATTGGGGTGATGGAAGCTGTAATCCAACCCACCTGGAGGGCACCAGGCTGGGAAATGCTGCCACATTAATGCAAGAGAAACAGATATGAGACACTTCTTGCCCATAGGGACTTACAAGCTACATTAGATCAACGCAACTAGGAGGAGGATAGGATGTCAAGGAATGGAGGTGATGAAAGTATATGAGAGCATCAAACAGCAACGGGGGGCGGGGGGATGATTGTTCAGGAAACAGTACAGTAGAGACATGGGCCTTGACAAGGCACTTGAAAGAAGAGCAGAAGGCACCTTGATAAAAAGGTGAAAAGTCAAGACACATTGCTGACAAGCGAAGAATCAAAGATGACTCCAAAGCTGTACTTTTCAAAGGCATGGGGGAGAATATTATTTCCACTGTAACCACAAGAAGTGGGAGACAGAATCCTTTGGGTAGGGAAAATATTGGAAATTCTCTCCTCTCCCTCTGGGATGTTAGCAGGAGATCTAGGAGGACGTATCAGAGATATAGGATTAAACAGAAGGTTATCTGCAAGACTATTATTATCATCAGATCTTGGGAGACCTGTGTGCCTTCCACAGATTACTTTGTGATGTTCCCTAACCCACTACATCTGTTTGACAAGCCGCTTCCCCATGTCTTTCCTATATTGTGTACATAACCACAGTAATAAGTAATAAAAGGAAGGCATGTCAGCAAAGGCCTAGTGCTGGACAAGGTTAAAACCATGACCAGAGGCAGACAACAGGAATAATACAGAGACCCTTTGTTATAGGTAATGCACTGTTAAACTGTCTGACAAGCATGAAAACACAAAAAACTACTAGCAGAAATCTTTCTGTTTTACGGCATTATTTGGTGGCTGGCAGAACGGTTTATCTGCTTCAGTTATAACTGTCAGGAATTATTTCTCAGTGGCACATCATCTACAAGCTCTATCTGTTTTAAGGGGAACTAACCAAACACAGTCACATCTGTATCATCTTTTCACATGAGCAGCCAAAAGAACTGAGTGAAAACATTTATTTCTTTTTATAGAAAACTTTATAGGAGTTATTCAAGCTGCTGAACCTACAACCAGCATAGGATCAGCTCCTTGGTTTGCTCCTTTAGTTTCACATTCTCACTGGCACTGAAAAGGAGCCTCAGTGGCACAATGGATTAAACCCTTGTGCCAGCTGAACTGAAGACCAACAGGTTGCAGGTTTGAATCTGGGGAGAGAGTGGATGAGCTCCCTCTGTCAGCTCCAGCTCCCCATGTGGCGACATGAGAGAAGCCTCCCACAAGGATGGAAAAACATCAAAACTTCCAGGCATCCCCTTGACAATGTCCTTGCAGATGGACAATCCCTCACACCAGAAGCGACTTGCAGTTTCTCAAGTCACTCCCGACACAAAAAAAAACTGGCACTGAAAGTCTGTTGAATGATGATGGAAGTGCACTCTTGAATGATGATGGAAGTACACATCCCCCTTTCCTGCTAATGAACAACCAAGGAAAGTGGAAATGCATAGGTTCTTTCCAAACATGACATCAGATTATTATTGTGGGTTTTTCCCCAGTTTTCTCAGCCAACAACACTCTAAATCTTTGCCACAGCACTGCCATGTGTTCATATAAATTTCTGTGTGGTGTGTTCTTTCCACCTCCCAGCTGTTAAGAGTTATTGGATCATTAAAGTTGCAAAGGAGACAATGCAGCCTCCATGGACCTGCCCTACTAGACTCAGAGCTCCACTACAGAGGTGGTGCCTGCGGCTTGCGTTCACCTTTCTAGCCTCAAAGTTGCACTCCTCTTTGGCCACAAGAAAGCCAGAGCTCCACAAGCAGCTACAGAAATCATCCTGAAGTGACAAAGTTAGTAATCTCTTTCCAAAAACCTGAAGGAAGAGAAAAATATTAGTTAGACGAAAGTTGTCTTAAAACTTATTTGGATCCCCATTAGAACTTCAAAATACCGTAAAATAAAATGGCCTTTAAACAGAAACTAGGGGTCCACTTAACTGTTTTTAGGAAGGACTCCTAAAAGTAGCACGCAAAACCTTTTAAAATATTGAATTGCCTTATATGCCCATATAAAGTTGACTTTAAAGAGGTCAAAAGTGGTGCTATAGTAGAGGGGGGGTAGTGTTGATGTTTCTTTTAGCTTCTCTCAGGATTTTTGAAACTCTACTCAGAGAAGGGGATGATTCTGTTTTAGATAAGAATTAAGGTACAAGTACTTATTTAATTCAACTCAAGTGTTTATTTGCAATATTTATATTCCACCCTTCTCACCCCACAGGGAACTCAGGGCGGATTACAATGCACATATACATGGCAAACATTCAATGCCATTAGACATATAACATATACAGACAGACACAAAGGCAATTTGACATTCCAGCTTTCTGGTTTCATGAAGGTATGCTCGATTCCAGCCACAGGGGGAGCTGCCAGTTGATTGTTCACTTGTGAACAATGGAGTACTTCCTCATTCTTACGCATGCTGCTGAAAGGTTTTATGGCGTCATAAATTAGTTAAATTATCCTCCCCACATAAAGCAGTACCAAAATTTCCTACTTGACAGATACAACTGTCTTTCGGGTTGCATAGGTCAACAGCAAGCTGGACTATCAATAGTGGGGCGCTTAGTCCAACCCGAGCTGGCTTCAAACTCATGACCTCTCAGTCAGTAGTGATTTAATGCAGCTGGCTATTAACTAGCTGCGCCCCAGCCTGGTGTTCTGACTGAAACTTCTAGACTCAATACATGAGTACACTGTATATAGTAGATTATATGCCTCAATACATATTTGTCACTACGCTACATGACTTCACATGGGATAATATATGAATAACATTTGCAAAACTTCTCATATTTGTGCAATGGGATCATCCTTGGAGGCCAGAGATCTGAAGAATATTTGTATAACTTCTCAGGTTTTTCCAGCAGGATCATGATTGCAAGTTATGGATGAGATTTGTAAAACATCCTGTGGAATGGGTTCATCACTAGAGTTCAAATATGTGAAGCATATTTGCAAAACTACTCATTTTGGGGCAATGGGGTCATCACTGGAGACTATGCAGATGAATTTCTCTTGATGAGAAATGCTGTCTGTTGGGAACTGCACCAATCTTCCATAAGAGTTCTTGCTTTCAGTATGAGAAAATGTCAAAAGAATGATATTCTTTTCCCATCAAGTTTTCTGTAATTTGGTTGGAAAGTCTCTGCACAAAAGAACAATCATGAGAAGTAATGCATATATGTACACACAACAAGCAGAGAAGGATTGCCTGGTGGGTTAGAAACCCAAAAATAATATCACTATGTAATATTGCTAACTGGTTTGGAAGAAACCACAAGGGCCATCCAGACTCTATTTTAAAACCTTCCGCCACACTCCAAACCAGCATATTGCACTATTTAACAGGGCTTGACCATCAGGAAGTTCTTCCTAGTGTTCGGTGGCATCTCTTTTCCTGTGGTTTGAATCCACTGACCTGGTTCCTTTTCTCTGGAGCAGCAAAAACCAAACTTCCCCCCTCCTAAATATGAAATCCTTTCAAATATTTAAACATGATTTTAACCCCAGGATAAACTTATCCATCTCCTTAAGCCACTTCTCATAGTGCATGATTTACAGGCCTTTTACAATTTTGGTTACCCTCCCCTGGATGTTAGGAGTCAGAATCAAACAATTATTATGTTAAGGGTTGTGCTGATTTCCATCCCTGGAATGTGTCCAATGATGGCATATATCACATTAAAAATGAGCTCAGTCCTAATGTACTGCATGGCTTTTTAAGGTCTTCTAATTATTTTATTGAGCAGGTTGGAACAGCTTTGGCATCTTGGTTTGCTTGAGTTCATCTGCTCGAGTCTGTATCTGTGCTGTGAGATCACTTATCAACTGGTATGTAATCTTTTAAAATGAGCTGAAATGATGTCGTGATTTAGATGTTGGACCAGGGCTCAGCTAAGGAAACCCACTGCATGATCTTGGGCAAATAAATACTCTTCTCAGCTTCAAAGGTGGGGAATCGCAACTCCCTCTACCTTGCCATGAAATCCCTGTGATAGAGTTGTCATAAATCAGAGTTAACCTGGAAGACCCATTAGCAATCACACCAAAGCTTTTTAAAGTCAGCTGCCTGAGAACAATGGAGAACAATCAATTCAGGCCATCAAATGCTAATCAAGGTGGTCAGTTGAAACATTCACACCTAGCTCCAGCAGACAAGAGTCCTTTGTCCCACCCTGGTCATTCCACAGATATATAAACCCTTTTCCCTAGTTCCAACAGACCTCACTACCTCTGAGGATGCTTGCCATAGATGCAGGCGAAACATCAGGAGAAAATACCTCTAGAATATGGCCATATAGCCCGAAAAAACCTACAACAACCCAACAATCAATTCCTTTGCTTTTCAAATTCCAGATTGAGTCTCCTTTATCCAAAATGCTTGGTACCAGAAGTGTTAGGCAAGGGGCGAAGGACCAAATTTCCTTTCCCATGGTAACATCTCTATTTTCATCAGGTACCCAACAATGCTCATAAGAAAAGGCAGTGCAAAGTTCCAATTGGTTCCAATTCTGGACTGGATCACACACCACTGTTTCTCTCCATTCTCTTTCTTTACTGCTTGGGTAACAGTTGGAGTTAATTCTTATTTTGTCATGTAAGTGACTGGATAATTTACTGTTGAAGGCTTTCATGGTTGGAATCACTGGGTTGATGTGAGTTTTCTGGACTGTATGACCATGTTACAGAAGCATTCTCTCCTGACATTTCACCTGCATCTATGGCAGACATCCTCAGAGGTTGTGAGGTCTGCTGGAAACTAGGAAAAATTGGGTTTATAGATCTGTAGAATGTCCAGAGTGGGAGAAAGAACTCTTGTTTGTTTGAGGTAGGTATGAATGTTTCAATTGGCCACCTTGATTAGCATTTAATGGCCTGACAGTTTCAAGGTCTAGCTTCTTACTGCCTGGGAGAATCCTTTGTTGGGATGTGATTAGCTGACCCTGATTGTTTCTTGTCTGGAATTCCCCCGTTTTTTAGTGTTCTTTATTTACTATTGTGATTTTAGCGTTTTTAAATACTGGTAACCGGACTGGATAATTATTTTCCTCTCATTCCCAACTCTAGAAGTTTACCATGGGGAAGTTTTTAAAAATACACTTGATAAATTTTATCCATTCAATTGCAGGACTAGTAAGATATGGTATCAATCCCATTATGGTTTCTAGGGAGGGGCAAAAATGTAACCCATGGACATTACTAATTAGAGTCAGCCTAAATGGTAGGCATATCTACATTGCACAAATATAGCACTTCGATACCACTTTAATTGCCCTGGTTCCAGCCTATGCAATTATACAGTTTGCATTCTGATAGCATTTATAAAAGTCGCTACTATTCACCCTAGAGTTTTATGGCAGGAATTCTCAATGCTTCTCCAAATTTCAAACCCAGAATTACACAAGGTGGATCCATGCAAGTTAAAGTGGTGTCAAACTGCTATTAATTGCACAGCATGAACACGCTGCAATTTCTAAGTGGAAGGCCTGATACAAGTCACTCTTCATGTACATGGGCTGCTAAAAGTAGCATCCAGGACTTCTTTTAAAATGCTTAATTAGATTAGATACCATAATACATATCTGTCACAAGGGTTAATGGCTGCACGCATGATAATGTATGATGTTTCTGTCATCTGAAATACAACTCTGACATTTCAAACTAATTAGTTAAAATAAATTTAGCCAAAAAGAGACAGTGTTGTAATGAAGCACAAATGCAATTAAATACTCCCCAGGATGCCACCAAACTTTAAATTCCATGCTGCCATAGATCTTGTTTTACAACCATCTCCTATGGTGACATGCTAGCTTTTGCATAGTTATATACACAGCTTTACATTTATTACCTGGAGGTATTGGACTCATAATGTAGGAGAGAGATGTCGTCCAACTACAAAAAGGGAAAGGCTACAACTATTTTTATTGGCAATGCCTCCACATGGGGTACATTGGTCTTCTTTCAAGATGCTCACATGTTCTTTCGCAATGAAGAACCATAAGTGAGACCACCTACTTGCACATAAACCTCAACTTGACTGACAGATGAATGATTCAATCCTTTTTTATTCTCCCACATTCAATTTTGTGAGTATGTTCTTTCCATAATTTTTTTGAAGTACAACCCATTTTCAGGTTTCATGTTTCCAGATTAATATGTTCTCTCTAGGAATCCCTATGTCTTCCAGCATGACAGAGGGTATGTGTGGTTTTTGGTAAAATCAATTGATTTCTCTACAGCAGTGTTTCTCAACCTTCCCAGAGCTGTGACCCTTAATACAGTTCTTGTGTTGTGGTGACCCCCAACCATAAAATTATTTTCATTGCTACTTCATAACTGTAATCTTGCTACTGTTATTAATTGTCATGTAAATATCTGATATGTAGGATGTATTTTCACTGGACCAAATTTGGCACAAATACCCGATAAACACAAATTTGAATACTGGTTTGGTTGAGGGGAGGATTGATTTTGTCATTTTGGAGTTGTTGCTGGGATTTATAGTTCACCTACAATCAAAGAGCATTCTGAACTCCACCAATGATGGAATTGAACCAAACTTGGCACACAGAACTCCCATGACCAACAGAAAATACTGGAAGGATTTGGTGGGCACTGACCTTGAGTTTTGGAGTTGTAGTTCGCCTACATCCAGAGAGCACTGTGGACTCAAACAATGATATATCTGCACCAAACTTGGCATGAAAACTCAATATGCCCAAATGTGAACACTGGTGGAGTTTGGGGGAATAGACCTTGACATTTGGAAGTTGTAGTTGCTGGGATTTATAGTTCACCTACAATCAAAGAGCATTCTGAACCCCATCAATGATAGAATGGGGCCAAATTTCCCACACAAAACCCCTGTATCTTGAAGGGACTTGCTGCCATGAGCCTCCTTCCAGCCTCGCATGGTCTCCCTCACCCGCATATGCCAAGCATGCTTGCTGCCATACTCCGAGCATGCTTGCTCTCCCCTCACCACTTGGGAGTCTCAGAAATAGTCCTCCCCTTGGCTGAGAGGCTGGCCGAGGAGGGCTTTTGATGGGAGGATTCGCCGTCTGTTTCCAAAAAGGAAGGGAAGGACAGGAGGAGAGATTTTCAGCCTTCCCTACCAAAGGGGTTCCTAAGATCATCAAAAAATATGTGTTTTCTGATGGTCTTTGGCAACCCCTCTGAAACCCCTTCGCGACCCCCCAGTTTGAGAAACGCTGCTCTAGAGATACTCTTACAAAACACTGTTTCCAAAAATGAAAGACAAAAGACCAGCAATGCCCTACAAATCACTAGAAATAAACTACTGTGCAAAATAATGTGATTCACACCAACAAGAGGATTTTTTTTTTGCAAGAGCATGCATTGATTGTTGAAGAGGTAGGGGCTGAATAGACTCAGCCTTGCCAAGATAAATTAATTAGCAAAATCACACATCTACAGATGATCCATATCACTCTACTAAATCTTTAATTACTCAATTAACAGCCTTAAAGTCAGAGGTTAAACAAGTTTTGCCATGTACTTACAAAGTGAAAGGAAAATTAAATGCTTTTTCAAGCTCTGGAGTTGAGATATCTTTTCCAACAGATTTGTAAAAATGCGAAGAAGCAGTGGGTCTCCAACTACAGACAAAGAGGGATTGTCAATGTGTCCGTGGATGTCAGTGCAACACAATCTGGCAGTGGAGAGGTGAAAAACACAGATACATGAAATCTCACTGCAGCCACAAAGATGTGAAAGGCCCAGAAAAGAAAAACTGGGGAAGGGGGATCCTGTGACAGCCAAACACTACCATCAAAATTGACAGTCACTTGTGAATCTGTAAAACCATAACAGTGTGGACCCACATATGGTCAGAAGGCACCAGAAATGGTCCTCCAACTTTGCCATGCCACCCTGGGGGTAATTTGTAGACTTCCATCACACTACACAATTATAGTTCTATGATTCCACCATAACTGTATTTACTATTCTGTATGTCTGTATACATTGTATGTCAAAATTGGCATTGAATGTTTGCCATATATGTGTACACTGTAATCTGCCCTGAGTCCCCTGTGGAGTGAGAAGGGCGGAATATAAATACTGTAAATAAATAAATAAATAAATAAATAAATAAATAAATATTCTCAGACACAGAACTCTAGTCCCAAACTACAAGCCTCAGGAGGACACAGAAGACAGCTAATATCTTTAAAATGGAATCTTATAATTGTATATTGTGAAAGAGCCCTAAGGCAGAGATAACTGTGCTGGTACAGCTGTACCAGGAGCTCCAATTCTGTTTGCTTTGCATTAAATGTTTGTTTGCAATCCCAGGCTTGGGATTTTGCAGCTGGGTGGCTTCCTGTTATAGTTTGCAATCATAGGGCAAGCCACCTGTCAATTATCGTTAGGTTCCTTGGTCCCGCCCCTTTTTGAGTTTTAGTGGGAATAGGAGCCATTTTGAGTTCAGTCCACACAGAGAAGCCTCTCGCACAGGACATAAAATGAAGAGCTCCTATAAAAAGCTTTGTCTTCTACGGCTTGGCCGGGGAGATATACAGTCTACAGCTTGGCCGGGGAGAAAAGGCCCCACAGCTTGGCCAAGGATTATACAGCCTTATAGCTCCTTTGCTGAAGGACTTCAGTCAGCCATCACAGAAGCCTGAATCCTTTTTCCCTGGAAGTCTACAAAGCTCTGTTTGGTAAGGGTCACTCGCGGAAGCCAAACACAGTTGGTACCGGGTGCAGGGGCTCCACGCCAACAGAGGCAAGTACAGACTGCCCAGATTAGAAGTTAAGGATTTCCCCATTAGTTAGTATACAATTATGAAGATAGTGCCTGTTCCCAGTGAACGAGATTGCAAGAGCCAATAGACTGTTGAGAATGCTTTAAAGTACCTGTTTGTTTTCATCAATAAAGAACTTTGTTGGACTTACTTTAAGCCTCTACAGAACTTTGTTTTGGGGAGGTCCAAGGGCCTTTAATCTGAGGCAGCCCCGGCGTCCCGTTGGGCACACACAATTTATGTCCTGTCTGCAGTCTGATGCACAGGCCCAGCATGCAACAAAACAATAACAATAACGTTTTGCTTCCAGAGGCAGGTTTCCACCTCTCCCATCAGGTTCAATTCTGAGAACTGGGTGATATCATATAGCCTCCATCTCTCCAAGTTCCACCACTAGGGCTGATGCCATCTTGATTCTTCCTTCTTCCTCCAACTCTCACTGTAATTTTTTTTTTTTTTTGTGCAGGGAAGAACATAGAATGGATTGTGAGGATGTAAAAGGGGATAACAAAGGCTTCCCTAGGACTAGATTTGAAGCAAGGAAAGACCTCTTCTATTCTGATGGTTGTTGAGATACAGCCAGATCACTGTTACCTGAAACTATGGATACATTAACTTAGTTTAATTCTATTTCCAGTGCACCATCCCATAAAATAACCTGGAGGCCTAAACATTCCTAGTGGTCATTTTCCCCTGAGCACAGATACTGGTTGTTAGGAATTGTGGGAGCTGGAAGTCCAAAACACCTGGAGGGTCGAAGTTTGCCCATGCCTGAGATAGAGGATCTGAAGATATGGGGGTCTTGCTGTTATTAATTTATAAACTCAGAGAGGAAACTGTATATCCTTAAAGATATTTCAAGTTTTAAATCATAAGAAACTAGATAATAATGGAACTTTAGAAGAACCTTCTTGACAGTAGGAACAGTTCAACAAAGGCATCATTTGCATTGTGAGGATAATAAGGGAGGTTGTGGGTGGGATTTTGGTGAATATTTAATTGTAATTGTATTTTTGTTCTATCTTTACTGTTTTTTAATTTGTATTCATGTCACAAGTATTTAATTAAACATGTATTTGTTTTGTTTTTATATTTTATTGGATTGTGTCATGTTATTGTTAGCCACCAGTAGTTGCTATAAGGAGAACAATGGAGAGAAATAAAAATAACAACAGCAACAGCAGCAACAACAACAACAATGGAAGGCGATGGGACAGGATCAGGATCATAACTATGGTATACAGTAAAAAAAAAAGGTTAATTCTTCTTACAAACACACATACACACACACACACACACACATGTCTCCTGACAAAATCCCACATCCTCTTACTTTGTGGAGTAAACTGAAGAAACTGAGAGACACAGCCATAATTAGTCGGTGTTGACCAACTCCCACATCACATACAAGTATGCAAAATGTCTGGGATCAGAAGTGTTTTGGATTTCAGATTTGTTTGGATTTTGGAATATCAATTTGCATAGACAATGAACTATCTTGGAGATGGGATCCAACTCCATACAAAATTCATTTATGTTTCATCTACATCTTATACACATAGCCTGATGATAGTTTTATACAGTGTTTTTAATGATATCGCACATGAGATAAGGTTTGTATACAGGAGCAGCAGAAAGCAAAGATGTCGCTATCTCAGCCATTCATGTGGACAGTTTTGGATTTTGGAATATTTCAGATTTTGGAACTCTAGATAAACGATGTTCAACCTGTATAAGCATAACAATAAGCACAGGCAGTGTGTGGGTGGAGGGAATGGAAGGAAGAGAGGAAATGAAAGAGACAGAAATAGAGAAGCCACAGGCACTTACTGCTCATCAATCACTGTAATATTCAAGCATCATTCATGGTAATTAGGTTTAAAGCAATATACACTGATGGGCTCAAGCTTTAGTTGTTCAGAAACTGATGATAGATGCCTGAATGATTGGCAGGAATGGATCTAGCAAGACTTCCATGTCACATATGCCTCCTCCGCCATCCTGCTGTCAGAAGCTTATCTAGTTCTATTTGCTAAGTTGTGGTTGTTCGGCTTTTCCAGCCATGTGCCAGGGTAGCCCATCTGGCACACTCCAGACAGTCTGAACAATGTCTCTCATGAGTCCAAAGTACCATGACCACTGTGGGAACTGTAGTCTAAAGTGACTGGAGGTCACCCAGCTGCCTATTCTGTAAATCAACTCCAAAGTTTCCCCGAATTTCAAACCAAGTGCAAAAATGTGGACATGTTACCCTTTCAGATAATAGAAACTTATTTGAACTGTTTAAACTGAGCCAAATGAAGCCCAGGACTGTCCAGTTCAAGCAGCAGTGAGTACCCAGAGTCAATAGCAAATATCATTTTCAGCATTGCTACCTGAAGATGGATCTGTCTGCACACTTGTCATATATTTCATCAACCAAAACTATGGCCCATCTTGAAAAGGACTGTCCCCTTTTCCCAAGCAATAAGGCCTTGGCTGAGAACTTCTGATACATGGAGCAAATAAATATGACAGAAATGAACAGATGTCAGGTTTGTAGGGTCCAATTTCTCTTTGTTTTGTTTTAATAAGAAGCCTTAAAAAGCATAAATAGGAGAAGTTAAATAGTTGTCCCTCCTTATTTGCAGGTTAAAAGTTTACAGATTTGTTTACTCATTGAATGAAATAATATATTCTCCCGTGTGATTCTATGGTCAGCTTCTATCAGACGTTGACTATATAATCACACTGGAAACCCAGAAATACTAGAGAAAACATGTGCAAGTTGACCACAAAATTATACTGGACAAGACTAGAAAACTGTTATTTAAGGTTTAAAAAAGCAGACCTACAGTCCTGGTTTTCCACTTTTGCAGAGATCCTTTCTCACATCATAGTATCAATCTGACACTCTCTACATATGTTGCACCAATCTGACACTTTTTTCTGTTTGTGTGACATACTGTAAGGTAACTTTTCCCCAGATAAATACCTTCAGGAAATCTTGGTTTCCAAATGTCATTGTCACCAGCCACCACTGTCATGCAGACTGGAGATACTGGGACATACAACTGAAATTGGAAAGGGTATTCTAACTAGCAAACAAGACCTTTCCGAATGCATTTGAGGTGATGTTGTCTACAGCTTTGTTTTTAGCCCACTTCCTTTAAGATCATACAAGTTGAACATCCCTTATCCAGAATTTCCAAACGCCAAATAGTAAAAAATCTAAGTGGCAGAGATTTGACCTGTGATAGTTCAATATGCATAAATTTTGTTTAATGCACAATGTTAACATTACCTTCAGGCTATGTGTATAAGATATAAATGAAGCATAAATGAAATGAGTTGGACATGTCATGATGTACAGTAAAGGTAAGTCTAGTCGTGTCCGACTCTGGGGGGTAGACATTAAGTCTAGTCGTGTCCGACTCTGGGGGGTAGTGCTCATCTCCATTTCTAAGCCAAAGAGTGGGTGTTGTCCATAGACTCCTCCAAGGTCATGTGGCTATCATGACTGCGTGGAGTGTCGTCACCTTCCCACCAAGGCAGTACCAATTGATCTACTCACATTTGTATATTTTCGAACTGCTAGGTTGGTAGAAGATGGGGCTAACAGCGAGAGCTCACCCTGCTCCCCGGATTTCAACTGTCGACCTTTTGGTCAGCAAGTTCAGCAGCTCAGTGGTTTAACCCACTGCGCCACCAGGGTCTCTTCTCATGATATCTATATGCAAATACAGATACTGCAAAATCCAAAATCCAAATGTGCTAAGCATTTCAGGTTAGGTATACTCAACCTGTGCATTAATCTGTGCCATTGTATCTCTCCACTTCATAAACCTGTGTACTGCCTGCCAATGAGGATAGATAAAACTGGTTAACTCACTGTTCGGGGGGCGGGGGGGTGAATGTCCACCACGAATTGAGGACTCAAAAGAACCTCCATAGAAGAACTGTGGAATTTGATCTGGATTTTAGTCCAAACTTTAAAGGAGCAATCCTCTGGCAACTCCTTGATGCTTCTGATTAATACCTAGAATAGATTTAATGACACATGGCATGCAGGTCACCAGATGCCACTACCTCCAAAACTTCAAGGATTCTTCAGAAAAAAGTGAAAACCTTTCATTGAGACCAATTTGTGCCTCATCATCTCTGACAAGAGGAATTAGGGAAATTTCCTTTTTGGGATTGCGGCTCTCAGAAAGCAAATCTTCTTAACTCAGCTGACAAGTTGCTCATTCAATCTTGCAAGTGAAGGGGAATCTGCATAGAAAAAGACATGACGAACATTTTCCTTTTTCATGGATTTCAATCCAGTTTCGACTAGCATGTCTGTACGTAAACCCAAACCACAGTGATGTGACGAATGTTTCACTTTTTCATGGATTTCGATCCAGTTTTGACAAGTATGCCCCTACGTAAACTTGAACAATGACCGTGTTTGTCGTTTGATCTGATACGTTCTGCTGCAGCTACATCAAACTGAGGGAAAATATATCAAGTCTACATCCTCAAAAAGGCAACTGCTTATACATGAAAAAATATATTTTAAAACCTGACCTCAAAAAATTATTTCACCTTAAAATTCTTATGACCTATTACCATCAACTGGAACAAATGTGACGTAAATTCAACTCTCCACGGCTAATTTCAAAGACCATAAAACCTCCTTCCCTGTAAGCAGAGATGAGACACACACACACACTTGGCATCATCTCCCCTGGCAAACCAAGTGGATCATCACAAAAAAACCATGGGAAATGCACAGTCAATGCCGTTTTGTGGTGAAACATTTTGCAGCATTAACTTTTTACTGCTCCAAGCCAACGTTTCCATCGGGGCTCATTATAAAATAGCGTAAGAGGCACTTTATGACTAAAACTCGCTTCTATAGTGGTTTTAGTATCTGCAGCTGTGGCCTGGTAACAAGAATTCTGCCTTTGCTGTCTGTGTCTAAACATGTACCTCTCAGGCTTTTAAGTATACAACTTACCCCAGGGGAAATCTAACTATCCCACAGAAGTTGTCCTTCCAATCCCAAAGCAGAGCGCTCTATTTTGTTTTACTTCTCTACAGCATATTGTTGTCCTTGCTCTTGTCATTTTTGTTATTATCATGTCCTCCCAAGTTCAATAAATATTTACAGGTTTTTACACAACTCCTTATCATCTCTGTATTAATAAAGTTAGTTGGAATCGATGACTGTCAAAGGCTTTCATGGCTGGAATCACTGGGTTGTTGTAGGTTTTTTGGGCTATATGGCCATATCCTAGAAGCATTCTCTCCTGATGTTTTGCCTGAATCTATTGCAAGCATCCTCAACAGCTGTGAGGTCAGGAAATGCCAGGAGAGAATGCTTCTGGAACATGGCCATATAGCCTAAAAAACCTACAACAACTCAGGTTTTTATAAGTTTTTCGGGCTGTATGGCCATGTTCCAAAAGCATTATCACCTGATGTTTCACCTGCATCTATGGCAGGCATCCTCAGAGGTTATGATATCTGTTGGAAACTAGGAAAATGGGGTTTATATATCTGTGGAATGTCCAGGGTGGGACCTTAAAATAGGTTCCTTAAAACCTTAAAATAGGTTCCGGGCCCTGTTATTATTGTGTTCAACTCATATTCAATTTACACTAATCCTAAGGCAAACCTATTGACTTTCTTGGGCTGAGAGTGTGTATGACTCATCCAAGGTCACCCAGTGGATTTCCAGGGTCAAGAGAGAGACTGAACTAGGTTTCCAGAGTTTTAGTCCAATGCTCAAACTACTACACCATGCTGGCTATCTTCAGGTTCTTCAAAAAAAGGTCCAAAACTCAGAACAGACTCACTTCCCCATTGCCACAGAAGCCACTGCTCACCACTGAACGTTAGAATACCTACTTGGCAAAGGATGTGGGCAGATATAGTGGAGTTATGCTGGAGTAAAGCTGTTTTTTTCTAAAGTCTTGGATTCATCCGTGGCAGCAAGAATTGAGGGAGAAACCTAGCCTGACCTCTGTTTGCTGACACACATTTTGTAAATGTGTGTCACACACCTTACGACCCAACTATCGTCATCTTTGGGCATCTCGCTGTTCTAATTTTTTAGATATACTGTGATGAACGTCGTCAATTTTACGTGTTGACCTTGACTTTGCAGTCCTTTCATTTATGTGGATCATCTCCGACTATACCATTGTCTTTAATTGTGTCGATTTTCTATCTGTGCTGACCTTTTGCGATTGTGCTGATTTTTTGTGATTGTGTTGACCATCTTGATTGTGTAACCATCTTTTTCAAATGTGCTTATCAACCTTAGGGTGGTGAGGCGGGGTACCTCATCGTTGGTGTGATTTTAGCACTTTATTCTATTAGCACTTTAATTATTACCTTTGTGGCACTTTAACTATCCTTAGCACTTTAATCGACTTAATCCTAGTAGCGTTGATCCAACCCTCCATGACGCACTTCATTTAGCACTTTAGAGCTAACTAACTAGCCGCTTATTTAATTGTTCATACCATCGTGTTGTTGTGTATGCGTATGTTGAGATAATTGTTTTTGCACTTTAAGAGCTCCAACGAACTCTCGACTGTGGTTACAGCTATTATCCATGTTACTATTTATTCCTTGGCAAGTGCTAATTGGGCTGCTAATTGTTTTTGGTGGAGAAAGAGAAAGGAGCAGCCCAGAAGGACATGAGTATAACATAATAGGAACAAGAAACAACTGGAAGACGAAGCCATGGCAATCTGAAGCTGTAGTATATCAAACAGTCAATAATGAATTATGGGTTGTTATCACGACTGTTAAAGGCGTCATGGAGGAGGGAGAGGCTTCCATTAACCGGGGAGCCCCCATAGAAGTCGTGGTGGGGAGGGGGAGATACGGGAAAGGGAGACCTTTAATTCGGCCTAGGGAACGTGGAACAACATTAGTAATCCCAAAGCGGTCTCCTGATATGGTAAGTCGGTGTAACCAGGATGGCGGTCCCTCCGAATTGAAAGTGGTGCTGTTGAACGCCAGATCTGTCAACGGCAAAACCTGGATGATTAAATCCTGGATGAACGGGCAGATCTGGCGTGCATCACAGAGACCTGGCTGGACGAAGCGGGAGGTGTAAATTTGACCCAGCTTTGCCCACCAGGTTTCTCTGTGCAGCACCAACCGAGATCCGGAGGGCGGGGAGGCGGAGTTGCAGTAGTCTATAGAGATTCCATTCTTCTGACCAGGGCCCCCATCCCGCAGTCAACAAATTTTGAATGCGTCCACCTGAGGGTGGGTGACCGGGACAGATTAGGGATTCTGCTAGTGTACCGCCCACCTCGCTGCACTACAGTCTCCCTACCTGAGCTAGCGGGGGTGGTCTCGGACCTGGCATTGGAGTCCCAACGGCTGCTTGTGCTGGGGGACTTCAATGTCCACGCCGAGGCTGCCCTAAGCTTTAGACTTACTGCACCCCCTAACCTCCGCAGAGGTGGAGGACCTATTAAATTGGTCCGCCCCAGGAGGCTTATGGATCCAGAGGGATTCCTGATGGCTCTTGGGGAATTTCCCGCCACCTCGGTTGGTGATCCTGTTGATGCCCTGGTCGCTCTCTGGAATGGGGAGATGACTAGGGCAATAGACACGATCGCTCCAGAACGTCCCCTCTCAAGTAGCCGAGCTAAACCAGCTCCTTGGTTTACTGAGGAGCTGGCAGCGTTGAAGCGAAAGAAGAGGGAACTAGAGGGCGTGTGGCGTTCGGATCCGAGCGAGCCAAACCGAACACGGTTTGTGTCCTTTTTAAGGTCATACGCCGCGGCAATAAAAGCCGCAAAGAAAACTTTCTTTACGGCCACTATTGCGTCTGCAAAGAACCGTCCGGCCGAACTGTTTCGAGTTGTCAGAGGCCTGTTAAAACCCACCATTCAGGATGGGAGCCCTGATGACTCGGCAGCTCGCTGTGAAGCCTTTGCTCAGTTCTTTGCAGACAAAGTCGCTTTGATCCGCTCTGGACTGGACACCATATTAACGGCAGTCTCTGAGGATGTAACACGAGCATCTGCTTGTCCAATTTTGATGGATTCATTTCAATTGGTTCAAACCGAGGATGTGGACAAGGTGCTTGGAGGAATGAGAGCTACCACATGCATCCTAGACCCCTGCCCATCCTGGCTTCTAAAGGAGGCCAGAGGGGGATTGGCCGAGTGGGTTAAGGTGGTGGTTAATGCCTCCCTTCGGGAAGGCATATTTCCAGCCAGCTTAAAGCAAGCTGTGATAAAACCGCTGTTGAAGAAACCATCACTGGACCCCACTCAATTCGTCAACTTTCGGCCTGTTTCCAATCTCCCCTTTTTGGGCAAAGTCATGGAACGTGTGGTGGCCTCACAACTCCAGGCATTCTTGGTAGACACGGATTATCTGGATTCGGCACAGTCTGGCTTTAGGCCGGGGCATGGTACCGAGACAGCCTTGGTCGCCTTAGTGGATGATCTGCCGTCGGGAGCTCGACAGGGGGAGTGTGTCCCTGTTGGTGCTGCTCTACCTCTCAGCGGCCTTCGATACCGTCGACCACGGTATCCTTCTGGGACGCCTCGCAGGAATGGGTCTTGGAGGTACTGCTTTGCAGTGGCTCCAGTCATTCCTCGAGGGTCGGTCTCAGAAGCTGTTACTGGGGGACTCCTGTTCTACCCCACAACCGTTGTATTGTGGGGTTCCTCAGGGTTCAATACTGTCTCCCATGTTATTTAACATCTACATGAAGCCGCTGGGCGAGATCATCCGGAGTTTCGGGGTGCGGTGTCATCTGTACGCAGATGATGTCCAACTCTGTCACTCCTTCCCACCTGCTACTAAGGAGGCTGTCGAGGTCCTGAACCGGTGCTTGGCCGCTGTGACGGTCTGGATGGGGGCGAACAAATTGAAATTGAATCCAGACAAGACAGAGGTACTCCTGGTCAGTCGTAGGGCCGAACAGGGTACAGGGTTACAGCCTGTGTTAGACGGGGTCGCACTCCCCCTGAAGACACAGGTTCGCAGTTTGGGTGTGATCCTGGATTCAGCGCTGAGCCTGGACCCCCAGGTTTCGGCGGTGACCAGGGGAGCATTCGCACAGTTAAGACTCGTGCGCCAACTGCGACCGTACCTTGGGAAGTCTGACTTGGCCACGGTAGTCCACGCTCTGGTTACATCCCGCCTTGACTACTGCAACGCTCTCTACGTGGGGTTGCCTTTGAAGACGGCTCGGAAGCTCCAACTAGTCCAACGGGCGGCAGCCATGGTACTAACAGGAGCAGGGCGCAGGGAGCATACAACTCCTCTGCTGTACCAGCTCCACTGGCTGCCGATCAGCTACCGGACCCAATTCAAAGTGCTGGCATTGGCCTTTAAAGCCCTAAACGGTTCTGGCCCAACATATCTGTCCGAACGTATCTCGACCTATCAGCCCACCAGGACCCTAAGATCTTCAGGGGAGGCCCTTCTCTCTATCCCTCCGGCTTCAGAAGTGCGGCTGGCGGAACGAGAGACAGGGCCTTCTCTGTGGTGGCCCCTCGGCTTTGGAATGCCCTCCCTATAGAGATAAGATCAGCTCCCTCGCTGTTGGTATTTCGAAAAAAAACTTAAGACATGGATGTTTGAACAAGCATTCGGGTAATCCGGTGCGATGAAGTTGATGACAAGGACTGGTAATTATTGACGATGAATTCGGATTATGATTTTAACTAAGAGATGCATTGGTCGGTATTGGTGGCCCGATACTGTGTACTGTATATGTTTTTTATGCTTTTAAATTGTTTGATTATTGTTGTTTTTAAGTACTGTTAACCGCAATGAGTCGCCGTTGTAGGCTGAGATATTGCGGTATATAAGCATACAAAATAAATATATAAGCATACAAAAATAAAGCTGAGATGGGAGTACTTCAGCTGCCGTTCAATACACTTTCACAGCACCACTTTGATCAAAATGAACCACTTACCCAAGGCAGACAAAAATACACCGCCACCCGTTTTCTTGTCTAATGCTACTGGCAACCACAGACTTGTGAGCAAGATAAAGAAAAAAGCAAAAATGTCTCAGGTTAGAATGAAAATCTGTTTGCTATAACTTGCTGGCTTGTATGTTTTATTTTGTTTTGGGTTTTTATTAGCCTCTACATTAGATTGAAATTTCAGCAGTTCATTTCATCAACCAAATTGCCTTACACCTGTGTCAGATGCTAGCCAAGCAAGCTTTATGGAAGGAACTTGAATGCCATATGTAAGCATTTTCAGACATAACTATGAATCGGCCTATCACAGCCTGCCTCTGCAAGTGTCTTCCCACAGTGTCCTGAATTCAAAAGGCGATTAGGAAATTCAATGTACGCACTTTTAAAAGGTGGGGCAGAGGAAAAGGAGAGAAATAGTGCATGCTCAGCATATCATGATGTCATTCCACATGGTGTGGAATAGATCCCACAGAGGTGGAATGAGGTCAGTTCCGTTTGAAAAAGAGGACACCGTGTATTCCCAGGTGGAATTGACTCAGAACCAGATCTCAGGGATGATTTCTTGCCCATAGCTCAAAATTCCACTATTCTTGCCTCAAAACTACACAGTATCATGGAAAATTCAATATTCAGAGGCAGCATGGTGCAAGGATCTGAATGTTAGAGTGGACAATCTGGGTCCAATTCCTCACTCAGTCTGGGACACTTGCTGGATGACCTCAGGCAAATCATACTCTCTCAGGCAAAGAGGAAGGCAGAAAATGTCCCCTGAAGAAATCTCACCAAGAAAACTCTAAGAAGGGTTCACCATCAATCAAGTTTGACTGGGGAACATACAACAACAACAAGGTAGCAAGGAGGGTAGAGCCTCTTTTGGTTTGTCCCTGCCTCCTTGAAGGATCTAAAACTTGAAATCCTTCAACCTGGCATGCAAGAATGAAAGAGGCAAAGATCATCGTTTCATAGAGTTGGAAGTGACCACATGGTAGTCCGACCCCCTGCCATCCAGAAAAAGGACAAAGTACCCCTGGCAGATAGCCATCCAGCCTCTGTTTAAAAGCCTCCCAAACAGAAGCTTTCACTACACCCCAAGCAGTGATTTCTACTGTTGAACAGCCTTTACGATCAGAAAGTTCCTTCTAATGTTCAGGTGGAATCTCCTTCCTCATAATTCGAACCTGTCCTCTGTGTCCTAGTCTCCATTACACTTCATTAGCTGGGATCAATAGTCTAGCAAACTCTGGAAGACCACATCTGAAATAAAACATATCTTTTGCCCTATCAAGTTATCCATATTACAGGACATCCTCATCTTTCTGCAGACCCTTGTATACACAAGGCATACAAATACACGGTAGAGGAATAGATAGTCAAATTGTAATGTGTTGGCAGATATCAGATGTTTCTTTTCTAGATCTTGGTCATTATCTACCATTTGTTATAAGGCAGTTGATCAAGAACCGACCTGCTTTTACTCTATTTTTGTTCAAAAAGGTGTATTTACAGGTTGAGGAAGCGATAGCCCTTTCCTCATTCCAAATCACTTATGGAGAAACCAAAAAAGGACTGCCAAGCTACCATTTGGGTGCCATATGTTTACTCATTCCCCTCCTGCAAGCCATCTTCTGATTTTGGTCCCTGGCAAATGTGGTGAAATGGGTAGGTTGCCAGTCAAGGAATGGGGAGACATTGGTTCAAATCCCAACATACCAATTCTCAACCTAACTTAACAATACAGAAATATTTAATCTGAGAAATAAAATACAGCACAGTCAATGATAAGTATTTGTAAGACTGTGGAATAGAACAAAATTCACAAAACCTTTTTTGGGCTAACCAAAAACACATCATACAAGTGTTATTTTTAAACAAAAAAGTATTGCTCACTAGCCATAATTTTGAAAGGGTATCTTTTGCTATCTGGTTGTTCAAAGAGTGCCATGTTAATGATGCATTGCCAACACGTTAATTTTTGTGTTGTTGAAAGCATTCATGGCTGGAATCACTGTTTTGCTATGAATTTTTCAGGCTGTATGCTGGAACATGGGCATACAGCCCAAAAAAATCTCACAGCAACCCATATTAAGATCTATACAGGAGCCCTCAGTAGTGCAGAAGGTTAAACCACTGAGCTGCTGAACTTGCTAACTGAAAGGTCGCAGGTTCGAATTTGGGGAGCAGCATGAGCTACCGCTGTTAGCCCCAGCTTCTGCCAACCTAGCAGTACAAAAACATGCAAATGTGAGTAGATCAATTGGTACCACTCTGGCGAGAAGGTAATGGCGCTCCATGCAGTCATGCCAAATACATGACCTTGGAGGTATCTACGGAAAACACTGGCTCTTTGGCTTAGAAATGGAGATGAGCACCACATCCCAGAGTCGGACAGGCCTGGACTTAACATCAGGGGAAAACCTGACATTAAGGTTTTTCCCTGAATCTCTCCAAATGGCCACCATAGCAAGAATGTATGTAGACTTTATGAAGGAAATATAGTATTACCACCACAGGAACATGACAATGTTGCTTACCGTCATACTCTCTGGCTATCCCATGAAGTCAAGAGACTCTATTCAAGGAATTCTAAAATATGTGAACATGAGTTCAGAAGGTGAACTGACATACAACTGAGTATATAAAACTAAGTCTCTATGGAAATAAATCTATTGGTTCAGTTAGTAGAACACGGTGGAGGAAGAAGCAAGTGGCAGGCCCAGATTTACTTCTTTAGAAGCACTTCTGTCTTAAATCTCAGAAGTGCTACTTTAAATCCACTAGACCACTATGATTGATCCTCAATTACGGCAGGAAATTACCTCATCTCTGGTCTCAAAAGTTCTATTTATATGCCTAATAATCTCACCATTGATTACTGAGACTGTATTCTAATTATAAATCCATTACTGCTTGAACAGTGAAATAAAATCAATACCATACATAAAATGGGAGGGAAAAGGGGGAACTCAGAGTTTACACAGAACACCATTGCAAACCACTGCACTGTATTAGACATGTTATATCATGAAACAATGCCACATCATTAGCAAGAGCATAATAAATCTTTTTCAATTAGCACAGCCAGATTGTTCTTCAGATTTGCCGTCAATTTCTTTTAAAATGGATGTATATAAAATGTTAGAAAGGTCTATGGAAGTCCATAAATATGACTCGGTCAGCCTTTCAAATTCAACAGCCGAGGATCTCAAAACTAGCCAAACACTAACTGAAACAAATAATAAAAATCAATTAAATTAATATAACTATATTGAAGAAATCTTAGAAAGTGATAATACTTTTACTCTGATGTTATTCTCTACCACCAAGTCAGCTTCAGCTTATTTGAACCCCATGAACAAGAATCTCTTCCACAAGATCCAAGAAATCAAAGGGAAATTTCAAACCAAGAGTGGGAGTGATCTAAAACCAGCATGGCAAACATATTATATTGTAGTAGAAATAAAGTTGGTGGAAACAATACACAGAAAACTACAATCAGTCCTCTGTGTTTGCAGGAGTTAGGGGACCAAAACTTGCACAACAAGGGGAAAAACACAAATGTAAATAAAAATCATGCCTTGATAGTAGGCTTGTGCATTCGGGGTAATCCTTGACCCATTTTGTATCCTAGCTTTCAGTGGGAGTCCCGATCCATTTTTGGGTGCCTCTCGAAATCTGGAGGACAGATACCTGTTTTCTCTCTGGGGTATCAGCCCATTATTGGGGGGGGGAGGCTTCCTAGGCTCCCCTTCCCATCATTTTAGGCATTTAAGCTGTTTTACTCTACGAGAGGCACTCAGCTACAGGCTTTAAGAAGGCTTCTTGCCTTTCCACTCTAGAGGAGGCGCTCAGCTGCAGGCAGGTGCATGTGCTTTCTCTCCTGGGTCTGCAAACCAAACACACACTCTTTCCAAGGCAAGGAGGCAAGTTCTGACTTTCTTACACTAGAGTTGGCGCTTGGCTGCAGGCAGGTGCACATGCTTTCTGGGCCTGCATGCCACACACACTCTCTTTCCAAGGTAAGGAGGCTCACGAAAAGCAGACAAGGAGCCGAGATCAGTTCCCGCTTGCTTTTGTGTCAAGCTGATTTTTGTACTGGGAGAGGTCTTCCTGTTACATGACCCAAAAGTAACGACAGTAATGACAGAACAGATGGACCAAAGGAAAATGGTTCTGCGTACAATCCTACTTGATAGCACT
Source organism: Anolis sagrei ordinatus (assembly GCF_025583915.1). Taxonomy (NCBI): domain Eukaryota; kingdom Metazoa; phylum Chordata; class Lepidosauria; order Squamata; family Anolidae; genus Anolis; species Anolis sagrei. Next base: position 19,116,033 of record NW_026844366.1, on the reverse strand, counting down.
TAACAATACTGAACAATCAGGGAGCCAGAGTGATGGAGTTATTTGAGAGCTGGACTAGAACTCTACAGGACCAGGGTTCAAATCCCTGCTTAGCCACAGAAATCCAGTGAGTGACCTCAAGCAAGTCAAGAAAGCCATGTGATAAGTTCACCTAAGTCAGATACAGTGTGCATAACCTGATCAGAATAGGACCATTGTCAATTTATTAGAAATGTTATGCGAGAAGAAAGTTCTACAGATACCATGCACTGCCAAAAAGTCAAACAGCACATCAAGTCTGAATTACCACGAGGTGCCCAAACGACTAAACTGGGGCATTTGTACTTTGGGCAGCCAAGTTCTTCTTACCTTTTTCTGCTATGAACGTTCACTGACACAGGCAGCCTGTGAGTCCATTACTGTAGGACAGGCACCCTCAAACTGCAGCCCTCCAGCTGTTTGGGCCTTCAACTCCCAGAATCCCTGACAATTGAACAAGCTAATTGGGGCTTCTGGGAGTTGGAGGTCCAAACAGCTGGAGGGCCGCAGTTAAGTTTCACAGTTGCTGCTCTTTCCTGCCCTATTCTCAACAGAGGCCCAGAACAAAAGAGCTCCTTTATGACACAGAACAGTTACATAAAAAGCAGTTCTAAAAGTAAGGGTTTATCTACACTGATGGAAAAAAATCAATTCGCCACTGCGTTTTCCCGGTCCACACTGGTTCTGTAATGACCCCTTTAATGTCACTCACATCACACACATGGTACTGAGTTTGCCATAACTAGACACACATTTCTCTCTGGTAAACCTACTTCATTATTACAGGACAGTCTACATTTGCAGTCCTTTTTGGCCACACAGTTACGGCTGCTCCACTTTTTTTCCTTTTTCTGTGTGCATGTGAATACATAAACTTTCTGTTGAGTGGGGATGCAATTACATTGACATACTGATATGAAAATATCCATTAAAAAGTTAAACCTTGGAAAGAACCACTTTCTGGTGGAATGATCATCTTGCACCAACCAGTTCCACACACCACGAATACCACAAAAAAGCAATCCTGCCTGGAGGGTCGGCTACATGCCAAAAACCCAAGAACGGTTTTTTGATTGAGATGAAAGCCCAATGAACCACATTACAAGCAAATAATCAAGAACACTGTGCTACATGGTAAGTTTTAATATATATGATTTATGTCCATGTAGACAGACAAGCTTCACCCAAGTAATAACTCCACTATCTCTCTATCTTCACAGCTAATTTCTGGGGGAAATACAACATCCTCCCTTAACCCAAGCAAGAGAATTTAGAACAGCTCCCACAATTTTTTTCAATAAAACATAATCTTAATCCATGCTCATTCAACCTACTCCTTGGTAGAAACAGGTGAAATCTGGGGCAACCATTTTTGGTATGATTTTACAGCTTCTGTTGGCTCAACTGGCTGACACTGCTAGTTTGGGCATGTCCTTTTATGAGCAAATGTGCTAATAACTCCTCGGCCTGCAGGTAAGAAAAGATCAAATGGAGTGTGGGGTGTGGGCGTTTGTTTGAGAGGGTTCCTTGCTGGCCCGATGCCTGGTTTAAAGAAGTGTTTGAGACATTCATCTGCCTCCTGACTGTACTGGGCAAAATGATGTGAATTATTTCTGTGCAAACACTGCCCTTGCCTTGTCTTTACCAACATGTCCGTTGGACTAATACCCTTTCAAAAGAAGCCTCCTGCTTTCCTGACTTTAAATATTTGTTTATGCTCTTAAAGTATGTTTATCCCACTTTGCAACCAAAGAGACTCGCAGAATGGCTTACATACAATCAATACAAGCAATACAGTCTAGACAGAAATGACACCAAAGGGAAAAGTGATGGGGAAGGAAGAGAAAAAAAACAGAAAGACTATCTGAATGATAGCCATATCTGAGACTGAACAGATATTATATACTGTGCATGCTATGCACACTGTGGAAATGGAACTATGCTTTCCTACTATTGCTTTTTTTGATGTCAAGAGCGACTTAAACTGCAAGTCGCTTCTGGTGTGAGAGAATTGGTCGTCTTCAAGGACATTTCCCAGGGGATGCCGGGATGTTTTGATGTTTTACCGTCCTTGTGGGAGGCTTCTCACATGTCCCTGCTTGGGGAGCTGGAGCTGACAGAGGGAGCTCATCCACATTCTCCTCAGATTCAAACCTGTTGGTTTTCAGTCCTGCTGGCACAAGGGTTTAACTCATTGTGCCACCAGGGGCTCCTTGCTATTGCTGTCTGATAGCTATGATAAATAAACATTGCATGTTTCAAGAAGATTACCTTTCAGCACAATTACCCAAAACCCTAAAACAATTCACTTTCCTCTCTTTTACTCAATTATCTACAAGAATATTTCCAATTACAATTAGAATGTTTTCCCCTTCCATGTTGGATAAACAAATAACTCTACTGTTTATTATCAAACACACTGTAATGAAATCAAACATTTTTTTACTTTCACACATGTGAAAAATCCAAATGATATCCACCCAAAATGCATGATTAAGACTCCAGGATTTCCTGCCCTCTGCAGATACTAAGCCATGGGGTCAGCTAGACATATTGAATAGGAGGGGGAAAGTACAATTTCACTCATCTACTCTTCATTTGTCTTGTGAAATTCATTCAGACCAGTCCATGATGTCTACTATGTTTTGCCTTTTACCAGCTCCACAAGTCATTAATAATACTGAAGGTACAGGTATACCTTACACTTGGTATTTTATTTCTGTATGCTTGCAGACATATTTTGATTATTTCTTTGTCCCTGCAAGAACTCTCTTTAACCTAAATCCTTTCACCAAGGCCTATTAGCTAATTTGCTGACTAAATAAACAGCAGAGATGAGCAGGAATTCTATCTGCTCAGAGTTTCCAGCTAAAAGGTTAGTTTCGGTTTTCTGGTTTTCTTCTAATTCCTTTCTTTTTGGGGTTTCAGGTCCTGCAATATAAGTTTTAAGGTTTCCCAGAATGCTGACCTTGTGAACTGCAAATGGTCCTCTTATCTCTTCTCACTGTCAACATGATGTCTTCATCGCCATTAACTCCATTCCATTACCCTCAAGCTACAACACAGATATATAACCTCATTGTGTTTACCTGGGAAATCCCACATGGATACACAATCCATCCAGTTGTGTGGCATCCACTCAGACTGACTCTTCTAAAATAACCATATTTGTCTACTACACATCAAAAGAAAAAAAAGAGTGCTGAAAAAGAAATCTAGCAGCAGCACTTTTAAAATTAGCTGGTTGGTTTTAGCATGAGTTTTCATGGGTTTCAATACACTTCTTCCAATACTCTAATACTCTTCCATCTGAACATGAGGAAGAACTTCCTGACTGTGAGAGTCATTCAGCAGTGGAACTCTCTGCCCCGGAGTGTGGTGGAGGCTCCTTCTTTGGAAGCTTTTAAACAGAGGCTGGATGGCCATCTGTCAGGGATGATTTGAAAGCAATATTCCTGCTTCTTGGCAGGGGGTTGGACTGGATGGCCCATGAGGTCTCTTCCAACTCTTTGGTTCTACGATTCTATGATTCTAAGGGAACTGCTATCAAGCCTCAAATACAGTATCACCCCAATATCTGTGAGGAGCCCCCAGAGGTGCAATGGGTTGAACCCCTGTGCCGGCAGGACTGAAGACTGACAGGTCCGGAGGTTCGAATCCAAGGAGAACGTGGATGAGCTACCTCTGTCAGCTCTAGCTCCACATGCGAGGATGTGAGAGAAGCCACCCACAAGGATGGTAACACATCAAAACATCCAGGCGTCCCCTGGGCAACGTCCTTGCAGATGGTCAATTCTCTCACACCAGGAGTGACTTGCAGTTTCTCAAGTCACTCCTGACACGACAAAAAAAAATATGCGAGGAAACAGTTTAAGCCTGCCTGTGGATACCTGAAGCCATGGATATAGTGAACACTGTATTTTGACTCTACTTAGGCTGGAAGCATACAGCAGAATTACACTGGAAGGCACACAAACACTGGAAGGCACACAAACACTTGGGGGGATGTTTTTGGAGTGTGGATAAGTAAAACTATGTGCATCAAATCTGTAGATAAGGGAATTGCACTGCAGTTAAATAGCTGTGGGATGGGATCAGAACATAATGGAGTACAGAGCAATGCAATCTTTGATACTGGCCTGCATTTACACAATGTTGTTATGCCATTTAGATACACTACAACCAGGGAGAAGACTACACAGTTTACATGAAGCAAGGAAAAAAAACACCTAATAGGGTTGGACTGGCTTTGTGAGCCATTTCATTCAACCACCTTCTTACTTTTGGCTGCTCATGAGCAATGCAGAAAAAAAGCAGAAATGACCCAGCAGCCTAAAAAGCCAATGCAATTCTAGGCTTCATCAATACGAATATAGTGTCTATATCAGTGGTTCCCAACCTTTTTTTGACCAGGGACCACTTTGACCAGGGACCATTCTCCAACATTAGTACCAAAAGGGTTACAAATCACTTTTTGATCAATTTAAGATTCGGTTTGGGGTGCTGATTCAGAAAATTTCATTAGATAGACCACATCAGCTCTAGTTTCTGATACAGAACATATGCCATAGTTATAGTGAAGGAGTGGCAGGCATCGTGAAAGGAATTGAAATAAATAAATAAATAGAGGAAGACGGCTTGTGGACCAGATTTTTATCCTCATGACCCACCGGTGGTCCACAGTCCACAGGTTAAGAACCACTGGTCTAGATCAAGGGAAGTAATAGTCTTACTCTACTGCTTTGATCAGAACTCACTTGGAAAACTGAGTCTGTTTTGGGAACTACAATTTTAAAAGGCTATTGACAAGGTGGAACGTGTCCAGAAAAGATCAACAAAAGTGGTCAGAGACCTGGAAGCCAAGTCTTATGAGGAGTTTAGAGAAAAGACCCCCGTATCCATGTGGGATAATTCCAAGACGCGACGTCAATATCCGAAACTGTGGATAATTTGTTCAGTCGTTTTCAACTCTTCATGACCTCATAGCAAACCCTATATTTGACTATAGTTGGGGTGAAACAGTGCCCTAGAGAGGCCCACAAACACTTCTAAGTCACAATATTTTTTTAGCATAAGTAGATGAAACTATGGATATAAAAACTATGGGTAAGGGGGTTGTATTGCATATAAGCAGTTAAATGGTTGTGGAGTGGAATCTGAGCACTTGAGTGTAGGCGAGTCTCCTTTCCTGAAGGTTTTTAAAACAAAGGCTGGATGGCCTCTGTCAGGAGTGCTTTGATGGTGTGTTTTTGCATGGCAGGGGGCTGGATTGGATGGCTGTTGTGGTCTCTTCCAAGATTTATGCAAGGCTGAGATCTTTTTGAGGCAAACCAGGGACACTGGTGCCGCATTAAGTGTCAGGACTGATCCACCATGAAGACTGAATCAACCAACTACCTCAGGAAGCAGGTACTGGATTGTAGCAGTAGCAGTCATCTTCTGGTTTTTTTTACCCACACAATATGTCCTATTCAAAGCTGAACCATCACATTTTGGACCACAACAGTCCCCCAGCCATCAGGCAACAATGAGGGTCTGGGGATTGTATTGTAAAACTGCAATTTTTCCAAGCACTGATGACCTACTGCTTTCAGGTGTGAAAGAAGAAGATGGCATCTCACTGCCAATATTTAAGAGACAGGTCCAAGTCCAATAACAATTTGTATATGGAATGGAATAAACAGTGCTACACCACCATCTTGTCCTTCGCCTCAGCAGCCGAAACTTTTACGTTGGCCCTGTCTCATGTCTACAAGGAAAACCACACCACCAGTTTTCATTTCAATCCCATAAAACAGAACATTATTTTTGTTTTGACACATAATGCATGAAAAAGCCATCTGCAAACCATGCTCTATTTACTATGAAGATTTTACTGCCCTCGTGATAGCCATATTATTCTTATCCTCCCTTTTATGGTGCATATAAGTACAGTTACCTAAGAATATGCCAAATAATATTTTTGTCGTTGCCACCTATTTGCACATTTCCAGTAGATTCACAGATTCATATCAGCGTCTATTAAAATCTCAACTGAAGCCCAGCTCACATAATTACATTTTCTTTTCCACATTTCTACACTTTTAATTCAATATTTTCCTGAGAGTTTAGCGAAGCCATTTAGATTTAAACAGCTGTCATACTTCATCCAAGGATTATCTCTAAACCACGGTACAATTTGTATTCCAGTTTGTTAACTTTGGGGTGAATCAAAAGCTATTATGAAAAAGTAGCATTCATAATTACACTCTTCAGTGGACAAAGAAAATGCACCCGGTGTAGACAGCAATTATTTACACAGGCGTCAAAAAGGATTATGGGGCTACATTTATGACAAGTTTAGAGCTTGATCACATAAAGTGGAACTGTTACAGGGAGAAATGTTTTAGCTGGGAATAGTCTGTGACCACTCAAATGCAGTAAAATTCAACAAAAGCTATCTTAACCTCTCCTCTGCCCTGTTACAGCATTCACCTAAACTCGTTTAATGCCAATTGCAGCCAGTGATATAAATTTAAGATAGGGACAAAGAAATGGCATGACTCTATAGAGCAGTGTTTCTCAACCTTCCAAATGCTCCAACTCCTTAATAAAATTGCTCATGTTGCGATGACCCCCAACCATAAAATTATTTTCGTTGCTACTTCATAAGTGCGATTTTGCTACTGTTATGAATTGTAATGTAAATATCTGATATGCAGGATGTATTTTCATTCACTGGACCAAAGTTTGCCCAAATGTGAATATTGGTGGGGTTGGGGGGTTGATTTTATCATTTCGGAGTTGTAGATGCTGGGATTTATAGTTCACCTACAATCAAAGAGCATTCTGAACTCCACCAACAATAGAATTGAAGCAAACCTGGCACACAGAACTCACATAACTAACAAAAACTACTGGAAGGATTTGGTGGGCACAGACCTTGAGTTCTGGAGTTGTAGTTCACATACATTCAGAGAGCACTGAGGACATAAACACTGATGGATCTAGACCAAACTTGGCACGAATGCTCAATATGCCCAAATGTGAACACTGGTGGAGACTGGGTAAAATCGACCTTGACATTTAGGAGTTGTAGTTGCTGGGATTTATAGTTCTCTACAATCAAAGAGCCACTTTAACCTCACCAATGATAAAATGGGCCAAACTTCCCACACAGACCCCCCATAATCAACAGAAAATATTGGGTTTTCTGATGGTCTTTGGTGACCCTTTTGACACCACCCGTGACCCCCCCCCCCCCGGTGGTCCCAAACCCCAGGTTGAGAAACACTGCTTTAGAGAGAAACAAGCCTTCCAGATATTGCTGGATTGCAATTCCCATCATTCTTTGCTATCACCGTCAATGATGGGAGCTACAAACATTTTTTTAACCTGAAACAACACCTCTATAGAAATCTGTGATCCTCCTGCTTGATTCCTTGTTCCACTTCTAATTGAAATTTACCATATGTCACACAGGAGGACCTAAAGATTCATCTTAATCAAATACATAAATAATCAAAACCACAAAGGTCAAGCCCACAAATGTGGAGGCTAACTATATAACTCTTGGCATTATTTAAGACCAAGTGCTCCATTACTTACTAGACAAGATTGAGGAAGAAAGCTGTTCACTCTGGAGATACTCCACATTCCTTCAAGGTACTGCTGAGCTTGGATGGTTACTGAACTCAAGGCCCCACTAAGGCCACTGGGAGCCACAGTCACTTGGACACTGGAGTTGGGGAATCCGCTGGTACCTTGAGGCCAGCCAAGACCCTTCTTCTTCTCTGACCCAGAGAAAAGGCTTGCGGCTTTGCCGGGCTGCCTCCCCACCTGCCCAGCCACAAGAGACAAGTCCCTCTGAGAAGACACAGTGACCACATTTTGGGAGGTCAGCCTTGGCAATACAGCTGCCATTGCCACAGCACTTTGTGTGGAATCCACCACTTCTTGGCAGTTGGCTTGGCCAAACTTGTGGATGACTTGGATGGCTTCTTGCTTCAGCTGGTTCAGGTGGGCGGCACACACATCACACCTGCTCTCCCCTTCGCTCCTGGGTTTCTGTAAATATTCAGGCACTTGAAGCTTGTCAAAAATTAAAGCTGATAATCGTGGATCCTGAAATATAAGGAGAGCAGAAGCCAAATGAGTCAAGGCAAGAAAGAAAGAAAGAAAGAAAAAGAAAAGAGAAACTGAGATAAAGCAAGCTATGCAAATAGGATCTACATAAATAATGAAAAACTACGATGAAATAGCCTTGTTCAGATCAATAGTGGTCTCAATGTTTTGCTAGATCTCCCATTGGGTTGTGTTGGGGAAGTCATACTCTCTCAGCCTAAAAGAAAGGCTGAGAGAATAATCTTCCCAAGATAACCTTATAGTAAGTTCTCCACAAGTCTGAGTCAATCTGAAAGTACAAAACGAACAATAGAAAGAGACTAGAGAAAGTTCCATCCCGTGTGGGGTTGAGAGCTAAAGTACTGGGCAAGGGCTCCAGGAGACCAGAATTAAAAACCGATTTAGTCATGGAAGCCTACTGGGTGACCTTGGACAAGCCACACTTTTTTCAGCCTAACACAAAGACACTGGCAAACACATTCTCAATAAATCTTACCAAGAAAACCCTAGACCTCAGATTCTACTTCAAGGCACTCAACAGTAAATGACAATTGGTCCAACTACCTGAATAGTGTTGCTGTTGCTCCCTAGGGCAGTGGTTCTCAACCTGTGGGTCCCTAGGTGAATTGGCCTACAACTCCCAGAAATCCCAGTCAGTTTCCCAAATGTCAGAAGAAAATGCCTCTAGACCAGTGCTTCTCAACCTGTGAGTCACCAGGTGTTTTGGCCTACAACTCCCAGAAATCCCAGCCAGTTCACCAGCTGTTAGGATTTCTGGGAGTTGAAGGCCAAAACATCTGGGGACCCACAGGTTGAGAACCACTGCTCTAGACCATGGCTATATAGCCCGAAAAAACCTACAATGTCCCAGTTTTCCAGCTGTTAGGATTTCTGGGAGTTGAAAGCCAAAACATCTGGGGACCCACAGTTTGAGAACCACTGCCATAGGATCAAACTTGTGGCCCTCCAAATGTTTCAGATACCAATTCCCAGAAACCCTGGTCAGCTTGTCCAATGGCTAGGAATTCTGGGAGCTGAAGTCCAAAACATCTGGAGGGCCACAAGTTTGACACAACCATGTCTGATATCACCAAATACAGTCATAGAGTTGGTAAAGACCACCAGGACCGTGATTATATCCAGGAATACACAATCAAAGCAATTCAGACAGATAGCCATCCACCCTCTGTTTAAAAACTTCCACAAAAGGAGACTCCACCACATCCCAAAGCAATGTATTCTACTGTTGAACAGTGTTGCTATGAAGAGATCTGTAAATGTAAATGTTTCTTAATCACTGTAATGCAGTTTAGATAAATATAATAATAATTCATTATTTTAAAATTGATTGATTTTAGCTGTTTTGTAATCTACATTGTAAGATGCCTCAAATCCTATATAGTCAGGATAGAGTGAGGCTGCAGCAGAAAATGAGGGTTGGTGAGGGTTGGCCTAGATGACCTTGATGTTACCCATCACATTCTATGATTCTGGAAACCTTGTTGGATGCATGTTTGCAAAACCTCTTGTTTTAATTCCACTGCCAAAAGCCTGGGAAGATCAGATGCACTAAAATGTCCCCCCTTCCATGATGGTTCCTCTATGTATCACACTATCACCCACTTAAGCATCACTTGAATTCCTTGCCAGACTCTCCATGGCTGATTAATTTGTCACAACAAGCTGCAGTATTCTGTAAGGCCCAGCATGAAAATGACACTCAGGTGTGAACAGTGGAGCTTGTGGTGCACTCAATAACTGCTCACAGACTTGCCATTTAATTAGCTCTCCATTATCCTTATTTTTAGAAACCAAGATCTAATGTAGATGCATCTTCATATTAACTCATAGAGAACTCGCTTTAATATCTCCACTCATTTTCAAAGACTCATCATGAACTCCAGACTTGAAAACTGAACCTTGGAGCATTGAAGCATGACCTGATTGGCAGCTATTTTCTCATGGCTATTGTTTCTTTCTTGCCTTTGGTAATGAATCAGAAAGAGTGGGCAGGACAGCCACCCACAATGTGCACTTCTTGTATGGATGAAGCAGAGAGAGAGAAAGCTAGAGATATCCTTTTTAAACCTGTCAAAGGGGATATGAACAAGAGACTGCTAGCCACAGCATATACCATCCTCTTAATCCAACTTTTAGTAAACAGTTTATCAAGATGTTTCAGGACAGGCTGGAGAATTCCATTTCAGTCGTACAGTGAGTACTCTCAAGGATTCATTACAGCAGCATTCTCATCCTGGGTGTCTGGACCGCTGGGGAGATCGCGAAAGGGTATCAGAGGGTCACCAAAGACCATCAGAAAATACAGTATTTTCTGTTGGTCATGGGGGTTCTGTGTGGAAAATTTGGCTCAGTTCTATCATTAATGGGGTTCAAAATGCTCTTTGATTGTACGAGTAAGTGAACTATAAATTCCAGAAACTACAACTCCCAAATGTCAAGGTCTATTTTCTCCAAACTCCACTAGTCTTCATATTTGGGCATATTGAGTATTCGTGCCAAGCTTGGTCCAGATCCATCATTGCTTGAGTCCACAGTGCTCTCTGATTGTAGGTGAACTACAACTCCAAAACTCAAGGACCATGCCCAAGAAACCCAGTATTTTCTGTTGGTCATGGGAGTTCTGTGTGCCCAGTTTGGTTCAATTCCATCATTGGTGGAGTTCAGAATGCTCTTTGATTGATGGTGAACTATAAATCCCTGCAACTACAGCTCCCAAATGACAAAATCAACCCCGCCCCCCAAACCCACCAATATTCAAATTTGGGTGTATCAGGTATTTGTGCCAAATTTGATCCACTGAATGAAAATACATTCTGCATATCAGATATTTACATGACGATTCATAACAGTAGCAAAATTACAATTATGAAGTAGCAACGAAAATAATTTTATGGTTGGGGATCACCACAACATGAGGAACTGTATTAAGGGGTTGTGGCATTAGGAAGGTTGAGAACCACTGCATTACAGGCTTTAGTTTGCCTGTGGACTTATGGTGACTCCATGAATTTGATAGGATTTTCTTAGGCAAGGAAAACTCAAGGGTGATTTTCCAGTTCTTTCATCATTCATCTTCAATACTGTATAGTCTATAGCACCTAGTATTAATTGGCACAATCTCCCATCCAAGATCTAATGAGAGCTGGCCCTGTTTAGTTTCCAAAGTGAGATGGGATCTGGTGTGTCCGGGATATTTAGACTTTAAAGGAACCATATCCAAGGTGCTGAATTATTTGAGGGATATAGTACTATATTTTGGGTGCTTTCTGGAAGTCAAGAATAAAATCCAGGGCAAATCCACCAAACAAGAAGTCACACAACCCTTGGTAATCCTTCCAAACCCTCAAAAAGCTCTTTGATCCAGAGGTAATGGCAAAACAAACTGTGTGCATGCAGCATTGAGGAAGCGAATGCCTTCTAAATGGCTGCTCCCAATCTATGGAATTCCCTGCCATGGGAAGCCATATCCTCCAACATGTCACCGTTGAAAAATGGGACACAATGTGAACACGCAACTTCAGAGTGCCGTGAACATGGCAAATTTATTAATGAGAGAAACACACTTGTTAGGGGAAAGAATGCAACAGTTTGCTTTTGCCTCTGTCTACCAGGAAATGCAAGATTTTGCAGCTACTCTTCTCTCCCCATTACCCTAGATGTGTTAAGGGATTATAAAATACTTTTGCACTGAACTCAATTTACAGCAAATGAAGCAAACGGAAAGCAAGTGGAGAAGGAAAGTGAAATTAGGATACTAAAAGCAGCTTTAAAAGTGAGATGATAGAGGATTAACTGGGACTATCCCTGCCAAACTAAATCAGTTTGAGCGCATGCAAGGCTATGTTGGCCTCCACTCTGCTGTATTTCTATATTTTATTCACCCAGGCTTTTGACTATTAACTGGCCATGGCAGAAAGTCTTTTAGATGTGGTATACTATATTTTTATTCTCATGTTTATGTTTTAATTAAATGATTGTGTACATATTTAATAGTTACATTAACTGTTGATGATGCACAGTGACGCCTTACATATCTGTAATCCTTTTTACTGCCCATATAGAAATGGAGGATTTCTGGCCAAAAATTCCATAGAATCATGCAGGAGAATCTAGAAATCAACTAGAGCTGACAGACGGGAGCTCGCCCCGCTCTCAGGATTCAAACTGCTGACCTTTTGGTCAGCAGTTCTGCCAGCAAAAGGGTTTAACCCATTGTGCTACTGGGGGCTCCACTGCCAGATAATCTGGGATAAACAGATAAACTGGGATCAGATCCTGGGATATAGGGCAGTGAGAGACTGTTTTTAAACCAGCCTCCAAAATTATCAAGCATCTCAAAACACGCAGAAATATACACAGAAAGAAACAACTTCAAAACCTTGCTTGCTTCAATGCCAAGCTGTGAAAACTCTCCAGGAAGCAAATATCCCATTAAAAAGCCCAACTTCTTTCCACTTTTAATTAGGACATGCATCTAAAGCTTCCCCCCTTTCTCCCTCTTTGCTCCACCACTGATACTCAGAATTACATATTCTCCTCTTTCAGTTAAGGATCACTTCCTGCAGAAAAACAGCATATGCCATTGGATCGTCTTTCACATCTGATAAAGAAAATTAAATATGCAGCAGTGATGGCTGGAGGCTTCCATGTCAGTGGGGATGGTGAATACGCTCTGGGTTTTGGTCTGATCTTTAAAGCAGTGAGCCTACTTTGAAGATAGGATTCAGCATCTTGCATAACTTCTTAAAAGTTCAGACTAATCACAGTGAGCTCACAATCCCACTGACTTAGAAGCTACTACTAGTATTTGTTGTTGTTAACTGCCATCAAGTCAGCTTCAGCTTGATGTTGAGGACTCTGTGAATGAGAGACCACCAAGTCACCCGATCCTCAACAGCCCTGCTCAGGTTTTGCAGATCAAGGGTCCATAATGTGGTCTTCCTCTTTTCTTATTGTCATCTACTTTACCGAGCATTATTTACTTTCCTAGTGAGACATATCTTCTGTTTTCTATTCTTCTGCTTACCTGGGTCAAATAGCAACTGCATATTTAGTCCTTTCAATTTGGGAAGACAGCTAACATGGCTTTAGGATTATACTCAACTCTTTGTATCCACAGATCCTCCATCCTCCATCCATGAGATTTCTCTTTGTGCACATCCCTGGAATACTAGGGGTACATCTTTAACTGCCGTGGCTCAATATTATGGAATACTAGAAATTGTAGTTTGAAGAGGCACCAACACTGTTTGGTAAAACTGCAATTCCCATTATTCCATATCATTCAGTCTACAAGCTAAAGTAGTGTCAAACCACATTATTTCTACAGTGCAGATGCCCCCTAACTCTCTATAACACTAGAATCTTTCAGCAAACTGAAAATCACATGATTCCATAGGAAAGTTAAAGTTGTATCAAGCTGCTATATCTGTGTAGTACATAAACACTCAACACTATTTGTTTGTTTGTTTGTTTTATAGCATTTTACCCCGCTCTTCTCAACCCCCGGGGAGGGGGGACAGGGGACTCAGAGCAGCTAACAAAAGGCAACAATTCGATGCCACAATCAGTAACACAGTATAAAACCATAAATACATACAGAGTTAAAACAATAGCAATTAATTAACCAAATTATCATAACAGTCATTAAAACAATACACAGTCCACAAACCCACTGATAGAACAATAAAACCATATCCTCATACATATCGTCTTGCCAGTCTATTTCCAGTCAAAGTTCTGCTTTATGTTTATTGTCCGAAAGGAGGGATAGAGTCGATCGTATTTCATTTGGAAGCGAATTCCATAGGTGGGGGGCTACAGCCGAGAAGGCCCTGTCTCTCGTCCCCGCCAGTCGCGTTTGCAATGTTGGTGGGAGCGAGAGCAGGGCCTCCCCGGATGATCTTAAGTTACGAGGTGGGACATAGGGGCAGATGCGTTCGGACAAGTAAGCTGGGCCAGAACTGTATAGAGCTTTATAGGTCAAAACCAGCACTCTGAATTGAGCTCGGAAGTGGACAGGCAGCCAGGGGAGCTGACACAACAAGGGGGTGGTATGTTCCCTGTATGTAGCTCCTGTTAGTAATCTGGCTGCTGCCCATTGGACTAACTCCAGTTTCCGAACTGTCTTCAAAGGCAGCCCCACGTAGAGTGCGTTGCTGTAATCTATTCGGGACTAACTCACAACATGGCATCTTATGGGATTGGGTGGATGCAAGTGGGATAGAAGACTATGTACATTGCCTTCCATACTCCGTAAATGAAAAAGGATACAAACATGAATAATAATCACAATAATAACACACTTTCCTAAATTAAGTATTCAAATCCAACAAATAACTGCAGATACTGCTCAGCCAGGTGAATTTTTCTGTGACATTAGGCTAGACTGGAAGTAATTGTGTCTACTTACTGTTACCTCACTAATTCACATATATGCATACCTACATGCACACACAGACTCATATACAATATTGGTAATGTCATTTACAAGTTTGACTGAAAGGTATTTTAATTAAAACTTTGGAGCCCCCGGTGGCACAATGGTTTAAACCCTTGTGCCAGCAAGACTGAAGACTGATAGGTCAGAGGTTTGAATCTGGGGAGAGCGTGGATGAGCTCCCTCTGTCAGCTCCAGCTCCCTATGCGGGGATGTGAGAGAAGCTTCCCACAAAGATGGGAAAACATCAACACATCCTGGCATCCCTTGGGCAATGTCCTTGCAGATGGCCAATTCTCTCACACCAGAAGTGACTTGCAGTTTCCCAATTCACCCCTGACACACACAAAAAAATAAGACTTTCAACTCTCAAATAATGGAGACCCTAGGAAAAAAGACAGGCATTTTCAAATTTTATAGGAAATAGCTTATTGTTAAGGTGAGGGAAACAACTTCTTCTTTCCTAACCTGTTGAGAACTTTTCTAAATATACTGAAGAAATTAAAAGTCATCCCAGCTCCTAGTTAGTGGCAGCCACTTAAAAGCAACAACAAACTTGCATCCTTGTGCCAAATATAAACCTCAAAGGACAGAGACCAAAAACAAAATAAATCAAACACTACCAAACATCACACACTAAAGTTGTGTCACAGTGAACATATTTTAATTATCCACTGAGGAAAAAGGAAAAGATATCACAGAGTGAAATTTCAAGTTTTCAGGAAAGAAAGACAGGCTCTACATCCCTAGTAACCAATACTCAAACCACTACACTGTCATTGCAAATAGTATATCATAGGTGTTAAAGGGGAATATTCCCCATTATCAACGTATTTTGCCCCTGGTGGCACAATGGGTTAAATCCTTGTGCCAGCAGAACTGCTGACCAAAAGGTTGGCAGTTCGAATCTGGGGAGCAGGGTGAGCTCCTGCCTGTTAGATCCAGCTTCTCATGCGGGAACATGAAAAAAGCCTCCCACAGGGTGGTAAAATATCAAACATTCAGGAATTCCCTGGGCAACATCCTTGCAGACTGCCAATTCTCTCACACCAGAAGTGATTTGCAGTTTCTCAAGTTGCTCCTTACACACGCAAAACTTATAATGATAGTATACTATTCAATATTCCACTGATGTAAACTGGACCAATGTAGCAAAGCAACATCAGAGTATGATCAAAATGATAAAAGCTATTAATAAGCAAGAACACATACGTTTGAAGAGGCTGCAGCAGTTTCCTTTTGCCTGAGTCTACAAGTTAGCTGAATGCTGAAGACTTTGAACTCAATTTGCAGTAATCAAATTAACTGGTGGCAAAGGGGGAAAGTAGGAGAAGTAGAGGGAAACTGTAGCTGCAAAAGTGGGATGATAAAGAATTACTCAGGACTATCCTTGTCAAACTGGGACACTTGGAGAGTATGTAGAGGTCTGGGACTCCAAAGTAGCTACTAATTAGGTGGGTAAAGGCTACCATTTCAGAAGCCTCCTACTTACTGATAGTCAAGTAGGCATTTTCCTCCAGAGACACTCTGTGGTCTTCTTGGACTAAGAGTCCTTCATGTCAATATGGTTAATTACGATCCACAGTTTCACATATTCATGCAAAGTCCAGGAACGTATATCTCATGGATATGGGGGTCATACTGTATATACAACCGTACCAACAATTACATTATGAATTCTGAGGGAGAGGTGGGGGGACGAGGGGGAGGACATGTTCAGCCATGAAAAATGTTTCCTTTTTTTAATTCAAACATAACTCAACAGAGCCCAAATAACACAAGTCAAGATTTATTATTGTGTATCCCAAAGTTTCTATTTTTTAGTTATAAGTACTCATGTGGGGGCTCCTATTTGGGCAACTACCTATTTTCTCTGGGAGGTAAATGCAATTTTGGGTGCTAGAGGAGAAGGAAGAGATTAAGAAAATGCCACTGTTCTAATCCCCTTAATCTTACTACCACTCTGTCAGCTGTTGTAACTAAAAATAGAAATGCTGGGGGATCCCATCAGCAATAATTCCCTGTGTCTTAGGTAAACTATTCCCAAAATATATCTATAGTAAGTAGATACTTATTCATTCATTTCAAGATGCTGTCATAATCCCATGTCCATCCCCAATTATTCAATGGATGGGTACACAGAAAAGTGATGAGATTCACAGAAGACACAAAAGATGAAGTGAATTTCAGACATAAATACGCCCACCAAAAATGTTTCTTTAGTGCAGGGAGGAGAACAGTTACAGCTCCAATAATGCCATCTGACCCAAACAGCCACTGGTTGGCAAGAAGGTGTCTTGGGGGACCAGAGGGTGTCATGGTGCCATCACTGGGTTGGCAGCTTAGACTGTCCTAGCTTTTCACCAGCATTAAACAGGACATCCCAAGAGCAAAAGTAACACTTTTGAGCCATGGGGTGGTTAGACAAGTGACTTCAACTGAAAAAATTGAAAGACATTGGAGGATACAGAGCACAACAAAGTTTCCAGCACAAAATATGGGCCCTGAAGGACACACTTTCCTACCATTTTGTTTCCCACAAGTCTGGTAGAAATGGTGGCATTTGGCTCAGGCAAGGAAGATCTCACATGTTGCAATGCTCATATATATGACTGTCACAGCACTCATCTGACAAATGCATCTGATGGTAGTGAAAGGAGGCGCTTCCCAAATACAGCAACAGCTGGATCAGGACCAGCATGTCTGTATAAGATTAAGCAAAATTCAGGCTGATCTTGCAACAAGCAGGCATGCATAGTATTTGCTGCACCTGCTCTTCTTGGATGCTTGAGATGTCTGCCCTTGTATTCTGCTGCTCAGGGAGCACATCTTCAATTTCTTATGTGAAAGGGGCAATCTGATCCAGGAACTTGCTCAGGTCCAGCCAGTGAGTGCAAGGCCTTCTGCAAAACTTCTCCACAATAGAATTGGCAATTTGCAACACACAGGTGAAACTTAAGAAAGTGACTACTCTTTCCTATTAAAGGTAAGCAGTAAATTTCATTCACATTCAAGAGTAGTCACAGTATCATTGCACAGAATATATCTGGTAACAACATGAAAGGGTATATAGTGCAACCCTTTCTCTGTCTCTGTCTCAGATATTTGTATCCATGCCATTTCATAGTAGAAGTTCACCATGCTTTCTCCTTCTGATTTCCTGGCTCTAATAGCGGTTGACTTTTGTTTCTGTGTGCCTTTAAGCCATTTCTGACATGGTGATTCTAAGGTAAGCCTATCATGAGTTTTCTGGGGTTGAGTATGTGTGACTCATCCGACGTTTCCATGGGTGAGTAGGAATTGAACCTTTGTTCTCCAGTATTTATTACAAATACACAGTGGTCCTCAGTGCTGTTTATTACAAATCCAAAATATTACCCAAGCCCAATAGAGAAGCATCAAGACACCAGAGATTGATATAAACATATTTTGGAGAGGAAAATAAAGGGAAAGCACCCAAAAACTCAACCAATGAGGGTTGTGTGTGGTCAATGGCACAAAATTCTGTTTAACTGTAGATATAGGGAAGAAAATTACAATGGAATGGGATGGAGTACAATATCTGGAATCTTGAATATGAACTATACTATGTTGCTTCTATATTGTTTCATGTTCCACTTGCATGACCTAAAACTGCTCTACTTTTTTGAAAAAAAATGTGCAAAGCTATATATCAAGAGAAAGAACTCAATCTTTATTCTTATACTGGTTTTTGATCAAGTTTACTTACTGCCCTTCAGCAATGTTTTTTTAAAAAAAGAAACTAAAATGTATGCATCAGAATGACATCAAGCAATCCTTTATTTTCCAAAATGAGCCAATAGGCCAACTTTGAACATTTACAAGAGAACGATGCTGGGATCGCTGTATGTGAGAAGGCACCAAAAGGCAGTTAAACAAAKTTTCTTCTTTGCAAGAATTCCAAAAGTGGCAAACGTTTCTTTAAACTCTGGAAAATAGTAATAAAAAAACCTCTGTAGCAGGGAACGTTCCTAAACTATTTCTTATCCCTCCCCTCCCCTCCCCTCCCCTCCCCACCCCTCCCCACCCCACCATACCACCCCACCATACCACATTCTTCCCATGGAGGCCCCAGCTGTGAGGTGAAGATTACTTTTATTTTCTCACTCAGCACAAAAAAAAACACCTGGCTAATGGATGGGCGTGAAGGWAACACAAGTTACTGTTAGAAACATTAAATGTTACTTAAAGCATTAAGCCAGCCCTGTTAAAGGGTTTTTATGATCCTGCGACAATCCCCACCCTACCCTCCACACATATTCTTCCCACCCTCCCAACCCCACTGAATCTTCACTTTAATAGCCTCTCTTCCATATAAAGTCTTGCAAGGAAGTTACACCCTCTGGTTTTACACAAGGAAGGACTGAAGGTATTAAAAGGCCTCAACCAAATGCTACCAAAGGTGCTATATAAACAAGGGTGCAGGTGTGTCGGAAACTATCAACCAAAACTTCCTTTCAGACAAAAGGGAAAGAAGCAAGACAAGGGAGAACTGGCATAGTGACAGGAAAGACCTCAAGAGATTGCATAGGGGCGACAGGATGGAAATTCACATTTGCAGTTATGTGATGATTGTGCATTGGTGAATTACAAAATTGCACAACTGAGCATATAAACTTATATGCCAAATATGTAGTTTGCCTCACGAAACTACAGTTCCAAGAATTTCATGGCAAGCACTTAAAGTGGTGTGAAACTGCATTTAAGGTAAAGGTAAAGGTTTTCCCCTGACATGAAGTCCAGTCATGGCTGACTCTGGAGGTTGGTGCTCATCTCCATTCCTAAGCTGAAGAGCCAGCGATGTCCATAGACACCTCCAAGGTCATGTGGCCAGCTTGACTTCATGGAGCGCTGTTACCTTCCCACCGGAGCGGTACTTATTGATTTACTCCCATTTGCATTTTTTCAAACTGCTAGGTTGGCAGAAGCTGGGGATAACAGCGAGAGCCCACACCATTCCCTGGATTCGAACCTGCGACCTTTTGGTCAGTAAGTTCAGCAGCTCAGCACTTTAACCCACTGTGCCACCAAGGGCTAAAAAAACTAAATAAATAAACTGCATTTATTTACTATATTTATACCCCACTCTTCTCAGAGTGGTTTATGGATTATGGCAAAATTCAATGCAGCATTATACATATGAATAGTAACATTGCAAATTATAAAACAGTCAAAAATATAAATGTAATAAAACAGATTAAAAACACAGATATCACTACTCAACATCCAGTTTAATGTGGAATTCACCAACCAGGCCACAATGATTATACCCCATTAAACCTTCAGTGGACAATAGTAAAAAAAAAAACCCTGGGAAGATATCTAAGGCCAGATGGAGTGGGCCCTTAGGTGCAGCCTAGCTGGCTTAGGCCTGCAAGGGCTGTGCACTGGTAGCACCAGAGGCAGTGAAAAGGTGATGGAAAAGACCCTGGAACAGCCGCACACCATGATCTCCTTGTGATGGTTGAACAAGGCAGCAAAGCCGGATGGCAAAAGCTCAGGCTCCAGGGTCTTTCCTGCAGCAGAGTCCAATAAAGCTTTCCCAAGCCTGTAAGTCTGTCCTTTCATTTTCTCTCCTTGGAGGCTGCAGGGTCAGCTGGCTGAAATGAGGGTGTGGCTGCAAGTCTCCTTGTGGGTAAGCCCAGGGCTGAGCAGGCACCATTAATTCTACAATAAAAGTGTATCCTCTATTTCCATAACTTTCAGGTGAACACAGGTATCACACAATGGCCCAAAACATACAACCGCATGCATGAGGGAATGTATATGTACTTCTAACCACAAAAAGATACCAGCCTACATTTCTAAAACCAAACAAAGGCTTCCATTCAACATGCTTTTTCTTGGGAATTAGACTGACGGACTGCAAACTTGGGGAAGGTGTTTTTTAGGCTATCAACTCCCAAAATCCCAACACAGGGGGATTATTCCTCATTAGAGTTGTACAGGCTCAGAATGCAAGACTGTAACATGATGGACTATTATTTGGGAGTGAACATTGCTGAACTCAGTAGGATTTACTCCTGAGTGAGCAGAGAGATTGCATTTAAGACACGCAACAGAAGGATTTTGATCACTATATTGGATACAGCACAGTGGATAAAGAGAATTCAACATTATCACAGTGCTTCTTGTCTGCAGCCACACAATTACCTAACGGTATTGCCATGCTGCTGAAAATCAGGATGCCCATCAAAATGCACTCCAATGCACAGCCGGCCAAAACGGTTCACACACACGCCCATCTGAACGGCAGGCAGATGTGGTTTTAATATAGGTCCATAAATCTACCACTCTGTGACAGGACTTTCTTTCTCAGTCAGTGCAAAAAAAGAAAACCAGTCATCCATATGACTGATGGGAAGATTTGCTGTATTTCAGAAAGAATTGTTGTTACAGCCAGATTTAAATTTGAACTTGGAAAGTTAATCTATGGCACTGTCAGACAGGTTGAAAAGAGTGAAAATATTACTTTTTTGGACAACAATTCCCCCAAAACCCCAGCCAACTTGATAGGAAACTTTTTTTTCAGCCAGGTCAGAATAAATATGAATATATTTATGGACACTGCCATTTGTATGTATTATGGCCAAAATGACAGATTTTGGAAATAAGTATCCAAAAAGTAACATTTCCAAGTTCTTGCTTTGCAATAATGAGTTAGAAAAACAGTGCTACCTGTAACAAGAGATGATGAGTTAGTAACAAAATTACCATTAAAAGCAATGATAAATTAGATTGCTACTTGCACAATAAGTAGTTTTAGTTATTTTCAAAAGTTACTTCAAATGTCATTTTATTTTAATTCAAGTTTGATGTCATTTTCTTAACAAGCTGGAGGTTCCTGCCCACCAAAAGGTATCAGAGAGTAATGTAAATGTTACAACCAGTGTAACGAGTTAACAGTTGTAATCACTAGGTGCAAAGGTTACTCTTTTAACTCTATAATGCAGAGGTTCCCAAACTTTGGTCCTCCAATTGTTTTGGACTTCAACTCCCAGAAATCCCAGCCAGCTTATCAGCTGTTAAGAATTGTGGAAGCTGAAATTCAAAACACCTGGAGGACCAAAGGTTGAGAACCACTGCTATAATCTGTATGGTAACTTTTTAAAGTAAACTACAAGTATACCTAAAGGTCCTAAAGTCTGATCTTACAAGCTAAGCAGAGTCAGTCCTGGTTAGTATTTGGATGGAAGACTGGCAATGGATATCAGGTCATGTTCAGAAGGAGGAACTGGCCAGACCACCTTTAAGCATTCTTTGCTTTAGAAAACTGTATGAAACCCCTGAAGGCTTCATAAGCTGAAAGATGGCTTGAAGACACAGGTTTTTTCCATTTCTGATGCAGCACTGTTAGCTAGTTCCTTTTGCTTATAAAACTTGAGGTATTTCCACCTTCCCATCAAAGACATAATTAGACTGACGGACTACTACAACTAAGACAAAGGCAAGATAAAAGCTTCAAATGGGATAAAAACAATGCAATCCAAAATAAAACAAACAGTAAAAATGTTTTTAAGGCTGCTGACACTGTTGTAAACAAGGTCATGTTGTCAACACTTAAATCCAACAGATAATACTGGCATCTAGTAAAAAGAATTCTGCACTGAAATCCGTTGTACTTTAAAACAGTCAACTGAACATTCAGTTTGTCCTTTTAAATTCAGGATGGTCATATTTTAGTATCTTTAGATGGTAAATGTTAACAGAATTCTACATATAATGGAATTTATGAGCGTTTTTTAAAAATTCTTTCACACAATCAGGTGAAGATTAGAAAAAGTTCTCCTCTCTGTACTACTAAAATGTGTGCTCTATTGACAAACCCTGGGACACATAATTTAATTGGATCACCAAAAAGCAAGGTAGCAAATTGCCAAAGAAAAATCAGTTGACAACTCCAGTATGCAAACAGCAGCACCAAAAGGTCTTAAAGGAGACATCTGGACCACCAGGCAAGGTGATCAAGCTAGGGGTGACAAATTGGCAGGTCTTTAAGACTCAATAGCAGCACCATCTTCTTGCAGTCAAACTCCTCCCGAGTGTGAGATTTCCCAAACAGGTACCTGGATCAAGCTGATTTGATCACCTTCTTGGCCCTTTTAGAATTTGGGTGAGAAAGAAGAGATCTGACTTGCCACTAGAAAGAGCCATAAGACTGCAGTTTTACACAACTGACAGGAAAATGCCAAACTCCATATTGTATTAACCCATTTGTTAAGTAAAGCAAAGAGACCTAATGGATGTGTTATTGCAATATAGATATTGAAACTTCTTATATACCCAGTACAGCTGTTCCTGTGCTTATATCACAGCAGAATGAGATGAGTAGAAAACCCTTTTAAGCCATTTGTTTGGTCAAGGTGGTCTCAAAAGCTTTGTTCCTCTCATTATTTTTCCATCACGTCAGATTCAACTGGGTCTTGGAAGCTCAGGGCCATGTCTTCCCTGCAGTGGTTCTCGACCTTTGGTCCTCTAGATGTTCAGAACTTTTATTGGTATGCCATCTGTTCCTGCTGATTTCTTTCTCCCAAGTGACTTGGGAGCTTCTCACACTTTTTAAGACTATGGATTCATTGTCAAAAGTTTCTTCTTTCAATGGATATGTCATTACTGCTTCTGTCATCTTATTATTTTGTCCTAATCAAATATTGCATGGCATCCTCATTCTTAGCTGTCTATTTTTGTTTGATTTTTCAGATCTTGTGGAAGACATCACTGGCTGTTTTCTTTTCACTTCTTTGGCTTGATTCTCATAATACTTTTTGTACAAACTTCTGAACTTAAAAGTTTTATCAAAGCTAGTCTAGTATGACATGACCAGACCAATTTTGTATAATCTGTAACTTTCCAAGCCATATGCACCCCATCAGCAAAGAAATAGCATGATAAGATTTTGGCCCTTTCCACACAGCTGTATAATATCCACATTGAACTGGATTATCTGGAAGTGGGCTCAGGACCCTTCTACACAGCCATATAACCCAGAATATAAAGGCAGATAATATCTGCTTTAAACTGGGTTATCTGACTGTCATATATTCCAGTTCAAAGCAGATAATGTGGGGTTTTATTCAGCTGAGTGGAAGGGGCCCAAGTATGGTTAATGCTAATAATAATATAATAATAATCTGACACGATATGAGGATTTAAAGATCGAACTGCAAAGACTCTGGCACAAGCCAGTCAAGGTGGTCCCAGTGGTGATTGACACACTGGGTGCCATGCCTAAAGACCTTGGCCTGCACTTAAACACAATTGATGCTGACAAAATTACCATCTGCCAGCTGTAAAAGGCCACCTTACTGGGATCTGCACACATTATTCGCCGATACATTGCACAGCCCTAGACACTTGGGAAGTGTCCGAAGTGTGATCCAATACAACAGCCAGCAGAGTTATCTTGTTTACTGTGGACTCCTCTTGTTGTGTATCAAATAATAATAATAACAATAACAATAATAACTTTATTTGTATTCCGCCCTATCACCCCAAGGGGACTCAGGGCAGATTCCAACATAACAATGGCAAATATTCAATGCCCACATAAAACACATGATAATAACATAAAATCCCAGAAAAACCCCACATATAAAAGTAACATTAAAACCTAACATCAGTAAGTTAAACCTGACATCAATAAATTAAACTACATGTAGTAGACAAAAGTTAAACCTCATACAGGCAGTCCCAAAGTTATGAATAAGATAGGTTCTATACTTTTGTTCCAGAAAGGTACCATTTTAAGTGTAACTTCAGATGAATGGATGGATGAATAGATAGATTCGAGCTTTGGATACCATAGGGAAGGGTTAACACCCTTGTGGTGTTTGTTTTATCTGTTCAAACGATTTCACTCCTCTTTCTGTACCTGTGATAATTGTATTTTGAAAAATGTGACTTGTGGAAACAAGTATTAGGGATAAAGCTTCAGTGGAGACACCTTTCCCCCATGGTAACTATTCTAAGAGTGATTTTCCCTCCAAGGGGTAGATTTCTCTCACTTCTTGTTTTCTCACCTCTGTTCTTAACTATGAGACATTTGTGTGTCAGATGTTTGCAACTCAGGGACTGCCTGTACTATATATAATTCATCAAGTAAATAGAAATTTTTGTCCTCTTATCCTGCCTGTGAGTGTCACAGAGATGGCTACTGTGAGAACAGACTGCTTGACTAGGAAGACTGGTTTCCTCCAATGTGTTAAGAACTGTGCAAGTCTGTCAAAACAGCACAAGTACTGTTTTAAAAAAGACTTCAGGATCCATTTCTATTCCCCATTATCCCATAGCATGGTAAGTAGAAACAAAGCAGGGAGAAAATGAAGACATACACAGTTCTTTTGTCTTCCATAAACCTGTGGGGCTCCTCTGTGACTAACCGCTGCTGTAGAATTCAGGATGATACAGCGCAACTCCACGCACAGCATGACTGTGAATGAAGATGCAAATACATAAAAAAAATAACTGCACTAAATAAAGCAGATTTTAAAAAAAGATGTAATGCCACCCCAACTGCAAATAAATGTGCACATTTATTCAAACAATTGGAAAATTATGAAACCATGGAAACACTCGGGAATGTATGATCACAGTCCCAGGAATTTCTGCAGAACTTCATTGCTGTGGGCAAGTTAAGTCAGAAGTGGTGATAGAACTCCTTCTCTGTTTCCTGTCCAAAACAATAAATCAAATTTATGAGAAATAAATAGGAAGAGCTGTCTACAAATAATTTAAACCCTATTGAAATCTATGAACCTAAACAGTAATGAAATCCCCCTGGAGTTTTCTGGGTTTGGTAGTAGAATGGTCTATCGATATCCACTGAAATCTGCCCTAGGATCCCGCAAAATCTGTGTGTGCTTAAGTCTCATCACATATAATGTCAAAGTAAAGTGATTTCCCTTATATAAAATGGCAAAGTTTGGTTTTTGGATTTTTTAAACAATTTTCAAGCCATGGATGGTTGAATCTATGGATGTAGAACAGTGGTTCCCAACCCTTTTCTTTTCTTTTTTCTTTTTTTGACCAGGGACCACTTTATCACTCTCCAATATTATTACCAAAAGGGTTACGAATCAGTTTTTGGCCAACTTTACATTCGGTTTGATTATTTGGGGTGCTGTTTCAAAAAATTGCATTGGATAGCTCTAGTTTCTGATACAGAACATATGCCATCCAGTAGTCACCATCTGCTCGCCCAGATAAAAACATATTATTTAATAAGCCTCAGTGCTATAAGAGGGTTTTGCAAGACCAGTCGCTCTTGTTGCAACGGTATAGTAACGATGAGGCCACGGACCATATTTCAGTTCTTGTGGGCCACTGGTGGTCTACGGATCACACGTTGGGAACCACTGATGTAGAATCTTTGGATACAGGTGGTTCACTGTTGGTGGATCTACAATGTAGAATAGATGCCATTTGACACCAATTTAACTGCCATGATTTAATGCTATGGAATTCTGGGTGAGTCACCAGCACACTTTGGCAGAGAAAGCAGAAACTGTAACACCCATGATTGTATGGTATTGCACCATGACAGTTAAAGTGGGATCAAACTGCATTAATTCTACAGTGCAGATGCCTCCTCTATTGCACATCCCTAAGTGCACACACTTAAATTCTTAAATTCTTTTGGAAAACTAAATCTATTTCTTTACAAATTTTAGAGGAAGGCAAGTGTATTTTTTCCTCTGCAATTGCTTAGGAATTTGCACATAAAGTATCTCCTAGCTCTACAGGATATCAATGCTAAATAACTTTTTTGATTTCATTGATTTAATTGTTCTTCTAGGTTTATGCTGGGCTCTGCTTATAAATTCTTTTTTTACCTAACATAACATGATGTAAGTATCCATGAGCACCTTTTGTATTGATAGACACTTTGAAAGATGCAGCCTGCTTTCTGCTATCTCTTCCTTGACAGAAAACAGAGTAGAGCGATCTGCAAAACCAGAGGCAATCCAGGGCAATCAGGGAAAGAGGAGGATTAATGGTTTGCTTTTTAAAAAAGATTACCAAATGCATCACACAAGTGGCATCAAAAGGCATTTGCCAATTTTCCCATGAGAGCAAGAATATGAGTTATGTGTCTAAAAGTGAACGACGCTATAAATTCATGCCATTCACCATAGAAAGAACCAGGGATGGGGGATTTAAAAGCCACAAAGATCTCTATACAGGGTGAAATGGCATTGGAAACCAAAGATATATAAAGTCAGTGTTATTTCTGTTGTAATAGAGTTCTATATTCAGCCATTGTCTGACAGAACTGTGTCAACATCAAGACTTCGGTTAGATAGACTCAAATAGGGAAACCAGGGCCTTAAATCTGAAAACCTGAGCAGGGCTGTTGAAGATACGGGTGTCTTGCAATTCTCTCATTCATAGGGAAATCTTAACAGATTAGAGGGACAGACCAAAACTAATAAAATGAAGTTCAACAGGGACAAATGCAAGATACTCCACTTAGGCAGAAAAAATTGAAATGCAATTGAAATGTGGGTAGTGCTGTGAGTGGGTTGAAGGGTAATTGTACTGTGGGTGGTGGGTTGTCTACGTATGTGTATGTGCATTTGTATATGTTTGTAATGTATATGGTGGATGTATTACATTTTTAAATAAAAATTATAATTATTAAAATATATGTGTGTATGAAGGGAAGTCAAGGGAGGAAGGAGCAAGCTTGTTTTCTGCTGCTCTAGAGACTTGGACCCAGAACAATGGCTTCAAACTACAGGAAAGGAGATTCCATCTGAACATTAGGAAGAACTTGCTAACTGTGAGAGCTGTTCAGCAATGGAACTCTCTGCCCCAGAGTGTGGTGGAGGCTCCTTCTTTGGAAGCTTTTAAACAGAGGCTGGATGGCCATCTGTTGGAGGTGCTTTGAATATGGTTTTCCTGCTTCTTGGCAGGAGGTTGGACTGGATGGCCCACAAGGTCTCTTCCAACTCTATGATTCTATAGGTCTTCAAAAGTCAAAGTGCACTTGACGGCAAATAACAACATAAATCCAATCATAAAATGTTACTCTTTCCAGAAATCTCGGAGGAGACAAGAGACAAGGACCTCTTGTACTTGTAATCTGAGCAAATCCAAGTTAACTTCTCCTTCTTGAAATCCAGGCAAACCAAAATGGGATCAAAACCTTCATCCAGGTTCACAATTTTCCCAACAATGCCATCGCTCACAGCCTGCCTATGAAATGTGCTTTGTTTAGCTGCTGTTCTTCTTTCTCTTCTTTTTCTTTTTTTAAACTGTCAAACTGGCAATTCAACACTGGTGTGTTGTGTTTAAGTTACTCAAAAGCTTCCCAAAGGCTTTCAAGTACTTTGGTGGTCTCCTGTAAAGTTTTGAAGTTTTACGTCTGGATTGTAAAAAAAAGGAGGGGGGAACAGGGAGGGGAAAAACACACACACTGAGCCCTACTACTGGAATGTGAACTGTGCTGGAAGCAGGAAATGAGAGCAAAGTGGTATCTTTACATCTCAGAGGCCTG
The DNA here is from genome assembly GCF_025583915.1 of Anolis sagrei ordinatus. Lineage (NCBI taxonomy): Eukaryota > Metazoa > Chordata > Lepidosauria > Squamata > Anolidae > Anolis > Anolis sagrei. Next base: position 19,087,933 of record NW_026844366.1, on the reverse strand, counting down.
TCAGTAGCTTGATTGGTATAACATCCTTTCCTCTTATCTTGCTGTCGAGTTCCCCTTCTGATGACTTCTCTTGTAACCTCAAGCCACACTGGGGGTTGAGGTGGGGAAAGAGGGGGGCTAATCTTTCCAAATGGTACCCCACCCACCCACTCACTCACTCACTCAACAGCCAGGGAATTTCAACAAGCCATTGTAAAGTTTATTTAGGGGAAGGAAAACAAAATCGAGGCAGTGGCTGTGGTTTTTCAAGTAATTAAAAAGACACAAAGCCCAGAACCCCGACGAGAGATGAGTTATCATGTAGAAATGCAGAGCAAAAAAATACAGAAACTAAGACGACTAAGAAAAATAATAATTACCACCAAAAAAAATATTACTTTTCATCTCCTTTCTTTACGACCTAATTAAATAGATATTTTACTTCGCATTTGCAAAAATGTTACGCACTCTTAATGTGAATCAATGTTTGCATTTTGTGTGTTCTATAAACCACACATCTAAACTAGTCAGTAATTTTATGGGTTTTAATTTGTACCTTTATTGTAAGTTTTAAGTAATTTTTGCATTATTTTCCCCTTCCCCTGTTTCATGACTTACTGCAACTTTTTACATCGCTGGTTCCAAACACACACAGAGACACCGTTCTTGCGGCAGAGAAATGTTTTTCTGCAATATCCATTTATACTACTTTATCTATATCACAGCACTGTCATTTATGGCATAACCATTCGGAAAAAAAATAATCATAAAGCCATCTCTGCGTTTCAACCTAGCCTGCTGTGTTTCCAAATGCTTCCCTCTGAATTTGCATTCTCTGAGACAGGTTTCTCAGAAGGCAGAATTTAAATAAGAAGTCTCAGGATTTCCTACTTAAAGTTGCTTTCTTCTGCAAGGTTGGGCAAGGGATAGCACAGCTGGTTGCAGTAACAACACCACAAATGCAATCAGAAGACTGAAGCATCCCTTTTGGACTGGAATTCACAGAACCACTGGACATGCTAGCTGGGGTTTCTGAGAGTTGTAATCTCAAAATGATACACTATACATCCACAGCAAGGTCTGATAAAGAGCAGCATTTATCTGAGGCTTGGGCAAACTTCAGCCCTCCGGGTGTTTTGGACTCCAACTCCCACAATTCCTAACAGCTGGTAGTGGGCATATCAAGAGACAACCTTGCAAAATGGCACTACCTAGAAGAATCCTTCACCTTGTGCAATTGCGGAGCAGAACAAACAACCCCACATCTCTATCCTTGCCCACAATGCGCTGCCTCGTTCACAGAGGAAGAACTGTTTAAAGCAACTCACAACATGTTCGCTATTGCCTGTTTTTTGTCTAAAATTATTTAGCCGCTTGTGCTCTCTCTATTTTACTAGTTTTATACTTATTTATGCAATACTTTTGACACAAAATAAATAAATAAGTGTTTCTACTTGGTCCCATATCCAAGATATCTTATGTTCCTAAATGCAAATGTAGGTATTGCAAAATCCAAACAAAAAATCAAAAAACCAAACACTTTCTGATCTTAAGCATTTTGAACAAGGGATACCCAGCCTGGTCACCCAATGGCATGTAAAAACTCTAAAATTGTAACAGTAAATAAAGAATGACACTCAAAAACAGGGGAATTCCAGACAAGAAACAATTGGGGCCAGCTAATCACCTCCCAACAAAGGGCTCCCCAGGCTGTAAGAACCCAGACCTTGAAACTGCTAGGCCATTAAATGCTAATCAAGGTGGCCAATTGAAACATTCACACCTACCTAGGGTTGTATACCCTCACCCAACCTATTCAACTTGTATGCAGAACACATCATGCGATGTGCAGGGGGCTTGGCAAATCCAAGGCTGGAGTTAAAACTGCTGGAAGAAACATTAGCAACCTTAGATGTGCAGATGATACCACTTTGATGGATGAAAGAGAGGAGGAGCTGAGGAGCCTTCTAACCAAGGTGAAAGAAGGAAGTGCAAAAGCTGGGTTGCGGTTAAATATAAAGAAAACCGAGATTATGGCAACAAGACTGATTAATAACTGGCAAATAGAGGGAGAAGGCAGTGACAAACTTTGTATTTCTAGGTGCAATGATTACTGCAGACACAGACTGCAGCCAGGAAATCAGAAGACGTTTACTTCTTGGGAGGAGAGCAATGACCAATCTCAATAAAATAGTGAAGAGTAGAGACATCACACTGGCAACAAAGTTCCACATAGTTAAGGCAATGACATTCCCCATAGTAACCTTTGGATGTGAGAGCTGGACCATAAGGAAGGCTGAGCAAAGGAAGACAGATGCTTTTGAACTGTGGTGTTGGAGGAAAATTCTGAGAGTGCCTGGGACTGCAAGAAGATCCAACCAGACCATACTTGCCGACCAAGGGCAAGATGGATCGATGATATCCTTGAAGTGACTGGCTTGACTCCGAAGGGGCTGGGGGTGGCCATGGCTGACAGGGAGCTCTGGCGTGGGCTGGTCCATGAGGTCACGAAGAGTTGGAAGCAACTGAACGAATAAACAACAAACAACACCCACCTCAAACAGACAAGAGTTATTTCTCCCACCCTGTATATTCCACAGATATATAAACCCCATTTTCCTAGTTTCCAGCAGACCTCACAACCTCTGGTGATGCCTGCCATAAATGCAGATGAAATGTCAGGAGAGAATGCTTCTGGAGTATGGCCAAACAGCTCAGAAAACTCACAACAACCCAATGCCATGTAAACCCACAGAAACCCACCAAAAGAGGAGGGACTTACCAGAGCACAATCCACTAGGTTCCTAACAAATCCAGAGCCAGCTTAGCCTCTGCTGCTCTGCCTCTCACTACGATGAGAAAAGACCCATGGGATGTTTTCAATTCTATAAGAAACTGAATCACCAAGGACCCTGGTAAGCCTCTTTGTGGCTGAGGTGGCTAACCCTTATCTAAAAGGCAACTCTCTTATTTTCTCTGTTTAAGTAAATATGACCTCCTCTGATGGTTAATGGGCCCCCACTCCTGCTGTGCACATATGTAAGTCCCGGGGCAGCCCTCTCCTTTGCCTTTTCCCCATCAAAAAAAAACCAGCAGCATGAACAGGAAACTCAAAAGCCCCAAAGAAAGCTGAAGCTCATTTCCTAAATTAGTTCCATTCACAGAACTCTGAGGGGTCCTATTCCCCACCCCACCCCATACAAACACACCTCAAAGGGCAAAAGGTATTAATATGCTGTTCACATGCCCATTTTATGACTTCCTGTAATAAACGAAACCCTCAAATGACACAAAGGGGAAGAAACTACACAGATCCAGAGCTGACCCCCCCCCCCCTTCATTTTCTGTTCCTGCTGCAAGCTGTAAAAAGTCAATCACAATACAGAGGATTATATCTCTCTAACCCTATTCCATTCCTCGTGAATTCTGGGATGCACACATGCATTCTGGATGCATGTCACTTACCTGCTTCCCAGGGTGCTAATTTTATGTCATTTGCACACATCTAGCATGCTAATGTCACTGTCAGTTTGATAGACTTGAGAATTCTTTCTGCATTAAAAGAAAGGCTGAAAATCCCATGATGAACACTACATAATTGAAACAGCATCATTCCCCCGGAACATTATATTTCCCCTGCATGATTTTGTTTTACTATCTCTTCCTGATAAAGAAAAGTGTGTATTTTAGAACTTTGCACCTAGAATTTTGCGCCTTTCGGGCTGGCATAATCAAAGTATTGCCACAATATAGAATTTGAGACGCCAATGTTCCAAGATCACAAAATATCATATTAACACAGACATGCAATGTTCCTAAAGGTGTGATTTACACTGCAGAACACTTTCCATGCAATCTTATCCCTAATAAAGAAAATCATTTCCTGATGTTCTACTCTTTTTCTTAGGCCCCGTCTATACTGCCATTTATTTATTGTGTCAGGAGCGAACCAAACATTTGTATTGTATTTAAAAAAACACAAAGTTTGCAAACTTGGTGTTCTATTAAATATCCTTTAACCAGAAGCTGGCCACTTGGAGTGCCTCTGGTGTTGCTATAGGAAGATCCTCCATTGTGCATGTGGCAGGGCTCAGGTTCATTGTAGTAGGTGGTTTGCCCTTCTCCATGTAAAATCTGAATTTTATACTGCCATGTAAAATCCAGATTATCTGCTTTCAATTGGATTATATGTCAGTATAGGCATATGTAGACTTAGACATCCAGACATTTTGATCTGTTTGACATCATTTTAGTGGAGTTGAGAGGACGTTAAGGGAACTAAATCATTGCATTTCTGGGTGGCTTTGAATTATTATGTCTACTTTGGGGCTTTGGATGTCCCGGTAAAAGCATATAGGCTCCTTCTACGCTGCCATATAATCCAGATTTTCAAAGTAGATAATCCACATTATCTATGCTGAAATTGATTATATGAGTCTACACTGCCATAAAATCCAGTTCAAAGCAGATAATCTTTCACAGTTTATAGTTTATTGGCAGATATGAAAGACAGAGTGTTGGACCACTCTAAGAACTACCATGTCAGGCTACACAGAAAAGCCATTGAAATCCACAAGCATGTGGACAATTTCAACAGAAAGGAAGAAACCATGAAAATGAACAAAATCCAGCTACCAGTACTAAAAAAAAACTTATAACAGTAAATAAAAAGCAAATCTCAAACACAGGGGAACTTCAGACAAGAAACAATCAGGAACACCTAATCACCTCTCAAGAAAGGAATTTTCCAGGCAATAACAAGCCATGTCTAAAAACTGTCAGGCCATCAAATGCTAATTAAGGTGGCCAATTGAAACAATCACACCTAGCTCCAACAGACAAGAGTTCTTTCTCCCACGCTGGACCTTCCCCAGATATGGAAACCCAATTTTCCTAGTTTCCAACAAACCTCACAATCTCTGAGGATGCTTGCCACAGATACAGGCGAAACATCAGGAGAGAATGCTTCTAGAACATGGCCATACAGCCCGAAAAACCTACAACAGCCCAGTGATTCCAGCCATGAAAGCCTTCAACAATACAATAAACAAATAAATAGTCTGAGTTTTATATGACAGTGTAAAAGAAGCCATAGTGGATCCCACGGTCTCATGCAGCTCTCAGGCCTCCCTTTGCCTACTCCTCCCTTAACAATACTTCAGCAAGTCATTATATACAGTGTCCCTAAAAGTAGCTTCCCAAGTTCTGTACTTCAGTGAGAAAGCTCTGGACATCAGCTAGGTCTTGGAGTGGCCCGTGCCACTGTACCACGGGCCCTCTTGCTGTTGATCTGTGTATTGCCTTCAATGTCATCTGTTAAGGAGACTAAAAAAACATTGGAAAGGATTTGGCTGCCAGCAGAAGAGTTTCCAAAACAAATGGAAAAGTCACTGACTGGGAAGTATGGATCACAATGAGCTCTACGCCCTGGAATGAGGAAAATGAACCCATTTGGTATTATCTGTCTCTTCCCTGGGGCGCTACTCTCACTGCTGGAGTTTGCGGCATCTCCACCAAGAATTTGCAGAGTAAACACATAGCTCAGCTTGACCCAGAGATATTTTGGTAGATGTTCACAAGCTGGAGGGGGAGGGGGGAATAAATATCTTTCCAAAAAAGCACATTTTCTGTCACTGCCAGTATTTTTCTTCACTCTGTACATACGCAACACACAGAGAGCAGGTGGTATGAGCAATCAAAATGGCAATACACACACACATACAAAACCCGCGAAGGAGGAAACTGGCTAGCAGGGCATTTTAATACAAATTCATTAATTTTATGATGTTAATAAAAAATCTTTTGCTCTTCAAAATGCAATTATGGTATTAGAAACTGCTGGCAATGTTACATTCAAATAAAACTACATATGTCTCGAATGTACTGGGCATCTTCTCTCACTAATAAAGGAAGTCAGCAACTGCAGTGGCTCATGGCTTACATCAGGGGTGTCAAACTCATTTTCATCGAGGGCCATATCAACCTTATGGTTGCCTTCAAAGGGCCGTTGAATCAATGGAGGGCCAACTATCATTGTTTACATAGTGATTGGTACTCTTTTATTTTTATCCAGTTTGGATCCCCAGATGTTATCTCATCACTTTTGATTATCCACACCATGTGGACTGGGGATAATGGGAATTATTAGCCAACAGCACTTGTGATTCTGAGTTTGGGAAAATGTTGAAGGACATTTTAACATCAGATATCATATTCACAAGACTTGTATCTGAATTCAAACCCCACTCTCCAGACTAAACAGAAGAAACTGCAGCCTTCTACATGTTACTGTATCACAATTCCCATCAGTTCTAGTCATGAAGTCTTCTGTTGAGAAGATGTGTACTCCTCATAATCCATTGCGATGGTGCAATGGGTTAAACGTTGAACTGCTGAACTTGTTGGTGGTTCAAATCCGTGGGATGGGGTGAGCTCCCGCTGTTAGCCGCAGCTCCTACCAACCTAGCAGTTCCAAAACTTGCAAATGTGAGTTGATCAATAGGTACTGCCTCAGCAGGAAGGTATTTATTTATCGTGTCATCAGCAACCATTGTATTACAATTCTAACAGAGCAAAACAACACAGAGATTAAAAAGAAAAAGAAAAAAAGAAAAAGGAAAAAAAACACACAGATTTTGCAAATTTGGTATTTGGTTAAATGTCTTTGACCAGTATCTGGCCACTTGGAGTGCCTCTGGGGTTGCCGCAAGAAGGTCCTCCATCGTGCATGTGGCAGGGCTCAGGGTGCATTGCAGCAGGTGGTCAGTGGTTTGTTCTTCTCCGCACTCGCATGCCGTGGATTCCACCCTGTAGCCCCATTTCTTAAGATTGGCTCTGCATCTCGTGGTGCCAGAGTGCAGTCTGTTCAGCGCCTTCCAAGTCGCCCAGTCTTCTGTGTGCCCAGGGGGGAGTCTCTCATCGTATCACCCATGAATTGAGGTGCTGGGTTTGGGCCTGCCACTTTTGGACTCTCGCTTGCTTGGGTGTTCCAGCGAGTGTCTCTGTAGATCTAAGAAAACTATGTCTTGATTTAAGTCGTTGACGTGCTGGCTGATACCCAAACAGGGGATGAGCTGGAGATGTCTCTGCCTTGGTCCTTTCACTATTGGCTGCTACTTCCCGGCGGATGTCAGGTGGTGCAATACCGGCTAAGCAGTGTAATGTCTCCAGTGGTGTAGGGCGCAGACACCCCGTGATAATGCGGCATGTCTCATTAAGAGCCACATCCACTGTTTTAGTGTGATGAGATGTGTTCCACACTGGGCATGCATACTCAGCAGCAGAGTAGCACAGCGCAAGGGCAGATGTCTTCAGTCTGACAGCTAGAGAGGAAGGTAAATGGCATTCCATGTAGTCATGCCAGCCACATGATCTTGGAGGTGTCTACTGAGATTGTAGGCTCTTTGGCTTGGAAATGGAACATCATCCCCATAGCCAGAGATAATGGGGAAGCCTTTACCTTTATCTGTGTATCTGTGTTTCATTGTTTTTAGGGTACTGAATGTTTGCCTTGTGTCTGTATATGTCTGCATATGCTGGAATCTGCCCTGAGTCCCCTTGGGGAGATAGGACAGAATACAGATAAAGTGTTATTATCATTACAGTTGTAGTCCAGCATCTGGAGGGTCACATAAATTAATGGATTCAGGTCATGGGCCTTGAGTTTGCACATAAAGTTTAGATGCTAGAGCAGTGAATCTACACCAAGTTTTAGTATAACCTTAAAGGGAGTCATCGGAGACCTCATCTACACTGCCATATAAAATCAAGATTATCAGATCTGAACTGGACTGCATGACAGTGTAGACTCATATAATCCAGTTCAAAGTAGATAATATGGATTGTCTTATTTGATTATATAGCATTGTAGAAGGGGCCTGGAACTTGGAGCAATGGGTTCAAATTACAGAAAAGAAGATTCCACTTGAATACTAGGAAGAACTTCCCGACTGTAAGAGCTATTCAACAGTGGAACTCAGTGCCTAGGAGTGTGGTGGAAGCTCCTTCCTCCAAAGCCTTTAAACAGAGGCTGGATGGCCATCTGTCAGGGGTACTTTGATTGTGCTTTTCCTGCATGGCAGGGGGTTGGACCAGATGAGTTGTGCAGTCTCTTCCAACTTTATGATTCTATGACTCAAAATAGCTCTGTCAACAAACAACAACAATAAAGCACTACTGTGTTCATCAGAGTCACCTTCCAGGGAAGCACGCTAAAGATTTCAGGCCTTGGCTATAACTACTTTCAGCTGGAGTGAGACCCAACTGTGCAATTATTGAGCTTTTAAAAAACTCATCTCAAAATGGCCATAGAAAAGAGAGATGTCTTAGTAAACATGCATTCCCTCTTTCAAATTGAAACACCTTCAGATTATAAGGTACCCGATTAGGAGCAAACACTGCTGTTTTTATTTGGACTGCCTATTGAGTTTTATAAGCATCTTATACAGTAAAGTATGTACAGAATTTAGATGTCAGGTTGAATTAAAATAGAAATTTATATCTAGTCGGCAAATGGGCTTTTGTGTCACTAGATTATGTTGTCTCAATTGTGCAATAAATCACTCAAAGAGCCACTCCTTAAAGTGTCTTCCTGCTGTTATAGGCAAATATTCATATATATACATTTTAAAGGAGAACAGCATGTACATTTAATGTAGCTCGCTAACATGGGAATGATTCAGTCTGACAGCTAGAGAGACCACTTCACTTGTGTCTGGAATCTTAAATCTACATCTTTGTTGAGGGGGAAAAAGGTGTACCATTTATTCTGTGTTACACTTGCAATTAACTCTGTAGCTTTTTAAAGGAGAATTTATCCACTCCGATACACAATAATAAGCCATGTTCAAGGAGTTGATGAACCCTAGGAATAAGGGATAGTTCACATGTGTGCAATGAAGCACCATTTTTTAAAAAAAATCTACAATTTGCATAATTCATTGATCACAGCTCCCTTTTATAGCAATTTCAACTGTGGAGAACCTCCAGGGTAGTATTCAGGGTGGGTACAACTATGGGGGGTAGATGGGGGGCAAACTGAAGACACTGCCCTTCTCATTTAAAAATTATCCCTCTGTGCTCTCTCCTAATGCTATGATTCAGACGAATCTAGAAAGGAAATTTTGACAAAGTAAAAGTTCCTAGCTCTGAGGGACCTTCCACACAGCCCTATATCCCAGAATATCAAGGCAGGAAATCCCACATTATTTGAGTGTGGACTCAGAGCACATCCAGACAGGCCTTTATCCCAGGGCAATCCATATTTTTAAAATGCGGATCTTCCTAGGGGCCTGTTCACACACACCCCAGAAAGCACGTGCAACAATGCAAGATGGAGTAAGATTGGAAGACAGCTGTCTAGAATGATACAATTGTGAAAGAACCACACCATCTGAAGGCATCCCTTCAACCATTAAATCCAACTGCCAAATCTACCAGTAAGCCAGATGTTGCTGTCACTGCTGCTGAAACATTTGCACTAACATAAATCAAGTGATGTAAAATATAGAATCACTGGCAGACACCAGTTTGGTTCCTTCTCATGAGGCTGTAAACTCATCAGAATTACCACCACATTAGGAGCCCCCAGTGGCACAATGGGTTAAACCCTTGTACCGGCAGGACTGCTGGCTGAAAGGTCAGCGGTTAGAATCTGGGGAGTGGGGTGAGCTCCTGTCTGTCAGCTCCAGCTTCTCATGCAGGGACATGAGAGAAGCTGCCCACAGGATGGTGAAATGTTCAGGTGTCCCCTGGGCAATGTCCTTGCAGACGTCCAATTCCCTCACACCAGAAGCAACTTGTAACTTCTCAAGTCTCTCCTGACACGAGGAAAAAAACACACATTGACATGTGGATTATTGGTAAAAACTTTCTTCCTTTAATTTTTTTTCTTTTCATTTTCTTTAGCACATTTTTAAAAGACCTTCCTTCTAATTTATACACACATGTCAAGTTGGGTGTAATTAAAATGACCTGATGCTTCTTCCTGTGTTAAAAACAGAACCAGGAAAGAATATCGTCTGCTAGTGCACACTGCCAAAAGGAAGAAGAAGAAAAAACAAAAATGAAGGATAGTTAAGTTATCATCCGGCAAAGGAAATTCCAACCCAGCATACCAATTAATAACCCAGAAGTAAATGATATGGATGTTGTATATGTGAAAAAAAATTTCCAATCACAAATTTGATTTACTGAGAGGACTTCCTCGGGGGCCACCCAATATTCCATAGAGCGACATGTGGAAAGGTGCACATGACTGATACAGTCTACAAACTAAAAGGGGAAGTCACATTTTAAAAAAAGAATACACACCCACTGTGCCAGTGTAATCACATTTTTTGCTCTCCTTTGGGAGATGCATTTCGGAGAGTGACTTCCTTTCCCGCCCAGTCCTACACCATCCCTGCAATGAACCGGCTGGGCACTTAATCAAACCGGCAATAACAACAGGAACTAGCAGCTACAGGTTACAATGGGATCAAAATATTTTCATACACTGACACTCCAGCCAATTCCCTGTCCTTGAAGGCACTGCTTTAATCCACTTCTGTCCTCCTAGAGCAAAAGCCATTAACGAAAGTGACTCCTATTCACCCTGAAGCATCCAGTATTAAAAAGTCACTGCTTTTTAATCACCTTCCCAATCACTGGCAGGCACTCTGAGCTGCGAAAGGCAACCCAGCTCTGGTGAGATTGAACAGCAGTGCAGAGCAGAAATTACACCACTATGTGGGACTCCACATTGATTTTAAATCATTCGGCATCCTTCTGTCTCCATAAACATCCACTTTTTGGTGAATGTGGGTCATTTGAGACCACACTGCATCGTGGATTTCAGAGTTTCAAAACACAGCGAAAACAAGTTTGATCAAAGAATGTGAATTCAATGAAAATACATAATGCCTACCCTTGGCAGGCAGGATGCACACATCAAGCAGGTTGCAAAATAAGGATTCTGACAGGAGAAGGAATTTCAAAAGATGCAAAAGACTGTCTGAATTCTGATTCAACCAAGTTCAGGAGTAGGTTTCATTGAACTCAGATTAGTAGGAACTCAAATGCTGGGCTCCTTTCTCTATAATTCCTCCAATGAGCACTGGGTTGCTCACACTGTAATAGTGTTAATTACCAAGTGACATTACACGCCACCCAAACAATCTGCATGCTAGTGCCACCAGCACTACTGTTTACCATGTGTGCTACTCAGTAACTGAGAGATATATGTTATGGGTGCCTTCAAACTGGAGATACTCATATGAAAAATTGATCAAAATAGCACCCTCCAAGAGTAACCTGCAGATTTCTCCTTCACTGCTTGAATTTTTGAAAAAATAGCTATATTTAAAGTTTGGGAGCAAACATACTTTCGGTCAGACAAAAACTTAAGGCAACGAAAAGCTGGACATCGACACAACATACCTCCTTTCTGTCTGTTCTGCCTTGTCTGTCCAAATGACATTAAATGTTTGCCATGTGTGTACTGTGATCCGTCCTGAGTCCCTTTGGGAAGATAGGGCGGAATGTAAATAAAGTGTTGTTGTTAAGCACATGGCAGAATCACAATACACAAGATCTAAATAACTACTCCAGATTTTCCTTTTAAAAACATTCCAAATGCCTGTTGGCTAAGAAAACTTCTTCAAATTAAAGTGTGGAAAAAATAGAGTGGATACATTCAAGAAAAGGTGCTACTGAGGACTCCCTCTGCATCACCTGGTCAGTGGATTCGTGATGGCTTTTGATGGGATAGTTCTAACGAAACCAGAAGTGAAGAATGAATATGTGTAGAACCAACCAGCCTTAGGTCTTTATCCTCTCCTTATACTTCCATTAACTTTAGACCCTTCTACACTGCCATATAAAACCCAGATAACTTGTTTTGACAGTGTAGACTCATATAATCCAATTCGACACTAGTCTACATCAAACCAATAACCGTCAAGCCAAAAAGAATGAATCTCAATCAAATACCCATATCAAAGTAAGTAAAGCTAACTGTGATGATGGCAGAACCTTGATAGCAATTAAATTCACTCAAAAGGAAATCTTGGGAATTTCTTTAATGCTACATTACTACTAATGTCGGGCTTTAGCACAGCAAGTTAACCGCCAGCTGCAATATATCTTGCCAACCAAAATGTTGACAGTTCTAAGCCTGGGTAAGTGTGAGCTCCTGGCCTTTAGCCCAGTTTCTCCCTACCTAGAAGTTTCGAAAATAATGTGAGTAAATAACTAGGTACCACTTAAGTGGGGAGGTATTTAAGGCACCCAAAAGGAAATGCGAGAAAAATGCCAGCGATTTGATCAAGGAGGACATTTATGAACAAAGCTCTTTGGCAGGAAAAGTGCAACTACAGCACACACACCCCCACACACCCGCCATGGCCGGAACTGAACAGAGCCTCCAAGATGCCGAAGGTGGGAAAGCCTATATATACCTCTATGTACAGTTGTTTGTTTGCCATATATGTGTTCTGTAATCCGCTCTGAGTCCCCTTTGGGTGGAATATAAATACTGTAAGTAAATAAATAAATACTATACAGCTAAGTTTTGAATGAATAAAATGTGGGCAACTTCTCAGTTCAATACCCTAATAGCTCCACCCCCTCAACTCCTGAAGGTTCCTCCATCCAGTCTCCAGATCTTCCAGTCTGAGTCGGTTCATGTTATCAGGCTCCTTCCTACACTGGGCCCCAGATGTTTCATTCTGTTTTCCTTCCTCAACCTTGGCTGTAAACTCATGGTATGAAGGTGTTCTGGTGTCTTGAACATGACATGACGCCAACATCAAAACCAGATAGAAGAAACAGAATGAAGTAATTGATCCAAATAATGTTTTGCTCAATATTAATGCGACTGCATATGAAAAGAAACAGGATTTAGGCTGGACACGTGCCAATATAGTACATGGAGCATGATTACCACCAAGCTTATGAGTTCTAGAAGGTTCTGAAAAACGCACAGACATTTTTTAGAAATCTTTCCATGTTCTGCAAGTTTTACAAAAGAAACTATGTCCACGTTGAGTCTTATTTAGCTCCCCTTCCAGAGCAAGTGACAGAAGTTACCTCAAAGTGTTTTACCCAGCCTTCCCATTACAAAAGCAGCCAGATACATCACAGCATGCACCTGGTTATTGGTCTGACATCTGCTCCAGTTTTATGTGCTCGTAAGTTGAACCAAAGAGGAAGATATCCAGCTTTAATAGACTGATCATGACAAAAATGACAAGATGTTATTTTTGAGTGTTTTGACCCTAAAACATGGACAAAAGTTCCAAAACCCAACATTAAAAACTCAAATAAAACCCATCACAATTTTTCTAAATACTTCAAAAGTTCGACCCTCATTTTATAACAAGCCATATGTACCCAGATAGCCTTCAAGCTACAGCGGAGGAAGGATTTTTATTTTCACCCAAGGATCATGCAATAAAACAGAAAACGAATTCAGAGCCCAAGCCATCACAGTTGTGCCGAGCATATTTTTAGGCATATGGCAACTTTATAATGGCCATTGGGGATGAAGAGCTCAAGCTATATAACAGACAGTGGATTTAAGATGATGCACATAAAGCTGCATTCTTTCTGAGCATAAAGACAGAAGAAAAATTAACCATGAAGGTACCGTGATCTCATCATGCTTTAGAGTTCACAGATATCAGGGCCTGGAATCTCAGGATTTAGCTTCTCTTTTCCAGTCTTGAGGGTGAGAAATCTCAGGGTAAGAGCACTGACTTGAAATTATGAGTATTTGTGTGTGATCTACCAATGTTAGAATCATAGAACCATAGAATCCTTGAGTTGAAAGAGACCTCATGGGCCATCCAATCAAACTCTCTGCAAAGAAACAGGAAAATCACATTCAAAGTATCCCTGACAGATGGCTATCCAGCCTCTGTTTTAAAGCCTCCAAAGAAGATGGTGGTATTGGTGGTTTTTACTGGAATTGCATGTATTTTGTTATTCCTTTCGCCCAAGATGAGATTCAAATGGAGACTAGTGAGAGACAGATCTGAACCCCTCAAGAATTTTTACACTGGGTGTAATGGTAAGGTTTCTTAGCTGTTTTCTTTGGTGAACAGTGTACTCCACATAGCTATTTTTAACATGATCATTCACCTAACACAATTTCTTATCATCTACAGCTAGCATATTAGTGCTTAGATACAAATCAGCTATACAGCACAACCCCCATATCAGTGAGAGTTACGTTCCTGAACTTCCAAGAGAAAAAATGAAAACTTTAGATAATAGAAAACCCTATTGAAATGAATCATTTTTGTAGAAGTTGTGCTGGAGAGCATAGAACTTCCTAGAGAGGTCTTCTTTCTAATGATATCTTCTAGCAGAAGCATTCCATAGAATTGCCTGGAGGACTTAAAACAGTGGTTCTCAACCTGTGAGTCCCCAGGTGTTTTGGCCTACAACTCCCAGAAATCCCGGCCAGTTTACCAGCTGTTAGGATTTCTGGGAGTTGAAGGCCAAAACATCTGGGGACCACTGACTTAGAACGTATTTTTGTGGTTAGATGAAACCATGGATACCAGAGCAGCAGGCATTGTGTATGTGGCTTTCAAGTCTCCTACCATCTTACAGATTTCCCAAAACAACAAAGAAAAGTGGCAAGTACAAGAGACCAAAATAATAACCACAGCTCACAAACTTCTATCACCAAGTCCTCTTCTATCTCTTTCTCACAAATCCCTTGCCCACATAACTACAATACCAATATTCCTCTGGGAAAGAAAAGTAACCAGTAGTAAGCTAGATACATTCATAATTAATAATGATTTAGACACATGAAGCATATCATTTGCACTGACACGAATCACAACCCCAGCTAGATTTTTTCAGTCATTAATAAATGTCCCAAGCAAATGGCTCAACTGCTTCTGTAATGCTTGCATTTCACAGCAGATGAGATGTTGCTTCCTGTCTAAAGTGTTAAACACTCTTTATATTCTTTCACATTTTCCTGAACAAGACTGTTTTCTGTTTTCGTCCCAATAGCTGAAGATCCAAGCTGTTGCCATGTTTTAATTATGTACGGTATTTGCACTCAGTGTTAATCCTAAACACATCTTCTCATCTCATTGTAGATACAAGATTCTCATCAAAAGGAGCATGTCTACTCACATATTACAAGATAACAATTGACACTTCCAGCACAGCATAACATGGAACAAAGAAAGCATACATGCATTCCAGCAGATTTTGGGGAAAATGCACTCTAGGAATAGTTTCTTTTCATATCAATGACCAACCTTCCTCACATTACTATATGAGGCACCCAACAGTGGATGAAAACTCATCGCCTCTATCAGGATTGCACTCAACTGAGCAACCCTCTTGTGCTCCCATGCAAAGACAGTACAAGTCATTCAGTCTTTTACTTTTACTTAAACCGCATTGAGTCTCCTGTTTGGGCTGAAAAATGCGGTATAGAAATAAAGCAAATAAATAATAAATAAATAAATTTTACCCTATGCAAATACAGTCCAAAGTTATTTAGTTTGGGACAGTGAGACAGTGTTGCTTTTAGCAACTGACAACAGTAATTTCCAGTCTTTGTAGACCAGTTAATGCATTGGTTGAAGACAATGACCTTAACAGGTAGGGTGGATCATACTCTGGCTATGAAACAGTATATGACAATTGCTCTCCAAAATATATTATTTGAGACTGTATCAAAAGAAGAAACTGATGCCAAAAAGTTGCAAATCAGGGAAGGGAATTGCCGGTCCACATGTCCAGCCCTCCTTCCAAAGGTGTGCCACCTCCTAACACCATGTGAGATGAAAGACAATGAAAATAAGATACTCCCTCACCCTGTCCAGCTCACTTTCCTATTAGAAAGGTTAGAAAAGAAGACATACAGGTGATGTTCTCTAAGCACTAGCTGAGTGAGTCCAATTTCACTTTTCTCTTCCTCTCCCCTCATGGATAAAGGAAGAAAAAAATGGCATGCGTTCAGCTTATGCTTGGGGAGTTAACTGGGTCCTGACCTTAGAACCTTCAAAGAATGAACAGAGAATCACAGTGTGCTGGGCTAAAGGATAAAGCAGATGTGCTTCAATTTCAGAAAAGGAAGGCATAGCATCGTATATCACAAAAATACCACAGAATGGTAGAATAAAGCAAAAATTTATACATGAAGATAATAAACAATGGATTCAAGTCTTGGTAAGTTTAAATTTGGATAACTTCCCAACCATTAGAGCAGTTAGCCACTTTTTCTACAAAACATTCCTCAGGCTTAACAGAGTGCATTTTGAAATAAGCGCTACTAAATGGTACATACTTCTAAGCTCAATGTGCTTTATTATCTCAACTTGAGCCCACTGATTCAACCTAATATGGTGATCAGGTTAGATGAATTTGAATGGTATAAAACATGCTGATCTTCTACTATGGAACACATCGTATTACCTAGACCAGGGGTCCTCAAACTAAGGCCTGAGGGCCGGATACGACCCTCAAAGGTCATTTACCCAGCCCTCGCTCAGGGTCAACCTAAGTCTGAAATGACTTGAAAGCACACAATAACAACAACAACAACAACAATCCTATCTCATCAGCCAAAAGCAGGCCCACACTCCCCATTGAAATACTAATAAGTTTATATTTGTTAAAATTGTTCTTCATTTTAATTATTGTATTGTTTTTAAGTGTTTTTTGCACTACAAATAAGATATGTGCAGTGTGCACAGGAATTCATTCATTTTTTTTCAAATTATAATCCGGCCCTCCAACAGTTTGAGGGATTTTGACCTGGCCCTCTGTTTAAAACATTTGAGGATCCCTGACCTAGACATATCCAAATAATTTGTACACCACAATGTATCCGCTTATTTGCTGCATGCTGCATTTGTTGACCGCCGCTCTCAGCCCTAGGACCGCCGCTCTCAGCCCTAGGGCTTACATCTTTCAAGATCTGTATCAGTGTTTAACCCATTCTTTTACTAGGGAACATGGAAAGAAGACACATAGCAACCTCAGTCTGCTGGTTTTGCTGGTGGAAAATGGGAAGAGTAGAGAATTTATTATATTTATTTATTTATTTACTTTGCTTATATACCGCTGTTCTAAGCCCGGGGGCGACTCACAGCGGTGTACCATCTGGCTATATTCTCACTCCCAGATGCAAACCAATGACATCATCAGCTAGGCCAGGTCTCAGCAGATGAAATCATTGCTTTGTGTCTGGCTATGAGGTCAGAGCCAGATACTTTTCTGCTATTCACCAGCCTCTGAATGGTCATTATCACATTGCAGACTGAGGAAAAGTATACCAACCTTCCCAAAATAAGAATGCAAAACATAAGCTATGTGTTAAACTAGTTGTTATTGTTGTTTACCATTAAATCAATTTTGATTTATGGCAATTGTATGAATGAGAGACCTCCAAGAACCCTGATCATCAATTGCCCCCTTCAGATCTTCACTATTCCCTAATCTTTCAATACTCAACTTTCAGCTACAGCTGTCCCCTCTCATCAACGCAATAACTCAGGGTCATAGTTTCTTGACTGAATCACTCCACCTGAAGTGTATTATTCCTCTTTTCCGACTGCCACATTACCAAGAATTATCCTCTCTTCCAATGAGTCATGTCATTTTATGGTCCAGTAGGACTCAGTTCCCCAACCCAGTCTAAGAAGGGCTTGAGACCCACTGCCTATTATGAGGTCTGTGCAACAAAGCGCAAACACAAATGGGGAAATTCCCTGGATCAAAACAAAAGTATGCACCACCAACTGGCTGCACAGATCCATCATTTGTCTGTCTCCCATTTTGAATCACCCTCATTCCTGAAGTATCTTAGTCAACAAGAAGAGAGGTCTGGAAATCTTTCTCAGAGCCACCCATGCCCTCCTTTCCTCTGATAAGCATGCCTGGGCATTCTTCCCTGTTAAGGATCAACATGACAGGATGGCAAATTTATTCCAGTAAGTAATATCACAATACTGATTTTTTTTAATCTACCAAAACGCCCATAGTAACACTTCCCATTCTTTCATACAACAGCCTTTCTCACTCCCTCTGGCAAACTGCTACACCCTTGCTTCGAAGAGCTCACAAGCCTTTCAGCACCGGATTAACAATCCAAAAAGACTGTGTGTAACAAGAGCTGCTTGAGGCTGCCTGTAACAAAAGCAGTTTAGTATCAAATTCCCCAAAGATTATTCTCTTTCGATGTACGCTCTTAAATAACCTCCTCTAATGAGCTGGCTCTTTGAAGATACAAGACACAAAAAAACCTCAGCATCTAGGGACTACTTCTTATATGTGATTATCAGCACTCATTTCCCCAGTGGTATGTTACTACCACAGTGGAGACGTAA
Source organism: Anolis sagrei ordinatus (assembly GCF_025583915.1). Classification (NCBI taxonomy): domain Eukaryota; kingdom Metazoa; phylum Chordata; class Lepidosauria; order Squamata; family Anolidae; genus Anolis; species Anolis sagrei. Next base: position 19,069,607 of record NW_026844366.1, on the reverse strand, counting down.
CCACGTGGGAATTACTGTTATGATCACACATTGCGCTGGTGGGTCATGGTCCATGATTGCATAGAGTAGGCATCCATGCTAGCTTAGAAAGGGGGAGCGGGGAGGACAATGAAACTAGTGTCTCGGGACTTTGTTATTGCTTAGAAAAGGGGTGAGCAACTGGTGTGTTCTCTTGGAAGAGGAGAAAGGTATGCTCTGATATTTTATGCTTCAAGCCTCATTAAAATCCTATGGCTTTTTCAGCTCTGTCAAGCAAAAGTCAGTGCCTCAACCCAACATTTTGGGTGGAGGTATTCCCCATCAAACAATGGGCCTCCCCTGAAATGCAGTCAAGAAAAAATGTTATGTATCTTCGCAATGCCAGAAGCAACATAGTTCAACTAGCCCACATTCACTGGGGTCAGAGGAAAAGGACGTCGCTAAAAATGGAAAAGCAAAAAAAAAAACGCCAACTTCTCTACGAATCTCTAGGTCCTCCAGTATGACTATGGTCAACTTCCACCAAAGGTTCAAGGGATTCCTAGAGTGATCATATTAATCAAATTTTCAAAAGTTAGGACCACAAATGTGGAAGGCCAACTGTAGTCCTTATTAGGACTAGGCCTGAAGCACAGAAGATGACATTGTTAATCCTCATTGGCACTCAAATATTTGTAGAATATCTCCAGCATGGAGAAGGGCAAGCAGATTCATGAGAGAATCCTTCATCTTGATCTATATGTGTCCCATGGAACGTCTCCCCAGAGACAGACATAATGCTGTATGAGTAGTGGTGCCAAGTTGGACCAGGGATAGGGCTCCTTAATACATCTTGGATCTATGTATGATGGTTACAACTGGGGCGGGGGGAGTTGATATGAAGAAAATCAACTCATTTGAGATGTGCTGGAGAAGTGTTCTGTGGAAACCGTGGACTGCTAAAAAGACAAATAAATGGAGAGCAGATCAGGTTTGAACTCTCCATCAAAGCCAGGATGACTAAACCAGACTTTTGTATTCTGACCATATCGTAGAAAGATATGACTCATTAGAAAGACAAAATACTTGATAAAGTGGAAGACTGCAGGAAAAGAGGAAGATGGATAGACACAGAGAAGCAATGTCCCTCAATCTGCAGGGCTGATGATGACTTGGGGGTCTCTCATTCACAGGGCTGCCATAAGTGAAAGCCAACTTAAGCTTCACAACATCAACATTATAGAAGATTGTGAAGCAGAATCAAGAACCTTAAGGTTCTCTCAAATGGAACAAAGATACCTGTCTTCCTTAATCTTTCAAACACTCAACTTTCAGCCACAGCTGTTCCCTCCCAACACAATTGTTACTGCTTCAGGTAAGAGCAAGACAAGAAAGCAGGGGAATTGCCTAACTCTGTTATCACTGGTAGCTCCATGCCCCTTCCCCATACTCTCCACCAGCCATGTGGAGTGAGGAGAGCTGCAGCCAAAAGTTGGGATTTGGAGGATGAGAGAGGAGAGATACCTGTGTACAGTTTGGCAGAGCTTCATGGTGTCTCATTCCAGTTGAAGATCTGTAACAGAATGAAGTTACAGGAATTCTGTCCTGGATCCAGCCTGGAAACCTATGCATGAGAACTCTCTCAGTATAGTTGTGAGTTACATAGAGGAACCACTGCAATAGAGCTGCAACATGTATGACCCTCCATATGTTGTTGGATTCCAAATTCGATCAGGCCCAGCCGGCATAAGCAATGTCAGAGTGGTAAGAACTGTAGTCAAGCAATACCTGGGGGAATCCCACATTTGCCACCCTTGCCTTATTCTGTCTTCATTTACTCAATCATGGCTGTGGAGCCAGCTGGAAGCAATGTACTGACTGACATCAGTTTCAAAATAAAAGCTTACACTATTGTAACAAGATAAATATATAATTTTATACTGATATTCTATACCTAAATGAACTTATTTTATGTTCTATCAGTCTAAGCATTGTGATGAATTGTGTGGTGGTGATGAAAATGCCTTGTGCTCCCATTTTGCTACAGCAAATTTGTCATTACTAATTAATATAGATTTGCCATTTATGAAGGAGTCAGACAGTAGAAAAACAGAATCAACATTGAAGACTTGGCACACTGACTCCACAGCCTTGTACTCGCTCCTGATATGCTGCATTTAGGGATATAAAGCTTCACTTATTCCATTCTGACATGTAAGAATAAACCATTATCAAAATTCACTGTACTTGGGCTGGGCTAGTTTTGAGGCTAAGAGGTTTTGAGCGCTTTAGTAGCATTATGTTTTTTTCAGGGGACACTTTGTTGCAAAAATTTCATCAAGGTTTTCTTTCTCAAAACAAATCCCCTTCCTCTTCTAAGGAATCAATATATTGGTTTTGTGCAAGTATTGGTTGGTTGGTTGGCACAAATAGCTTGCTTCGATGGCACTTATTCAGAGCCAGGAGTTGTAAATGTGATGCCCTCAGAAATCACCCAATGTATCTTCAAGGAGCCTTCAAAGCAAACCATATGGGTCACATTTGATTTTGGAGAGTCACATTCTGGCCATTTCTCCATCATGGCAAAGACACAACATGACTTTCCAGAGTCTACCACTGCCATGTTTGGAAGAGCCAAGGCAGTTGTTCCCTGGCAGTGGCAAGCGCCTTGCTTTGCCTAGTGGCAAGGCCAGTTCTGTGTAGATTTATCTGCTTCTGGCTGAAAAGAGCCCTCTTGGCAGCCAATGGAAGGCTCCACTGGCTTCCAAAACCACAATAAATCTCTTATCATGACATCACAAAGTCCTGCAATTGGTCCACTATCATTGCCTGCTCTTGGCAGGAAGAAAAAGGCTAGCGAAACACAAATACCTAAACTGTTGCAGTACATGAAACTGAGTACACTTTTCTCATCACTACATGAAGGGTTATCGTAGATGCGTGGCACCCATTTCCATAACAGCTGTGTGTTTATGTGATATCTCATTTGGCCAACGACATTCCTAATTCTAAAAATGGCAACAGTGCAAGATTGTGAAATGAGCCATAAAAAAGGGATGTCTTCCAATGGACTAAGTCATTTCCACATACACAAATATGTTTCTCTATCAGATAATAAACTTTTTAAAAAGCTGTAATCCTATTTACACCTTACCACATAAGGTAAACTGAAATGGCACTGTTGTTATCTTTTCTAAGGTTCTTTTGGAAGAAGACACATGTTCGGTCAGGATTTCCCCCAATACTGCATGTCTGGTTACTATACACTCATTAGTGACAAAGCACTAGACGAAAACTGAACAAAAGAAAACAAAAAAAATCCTGATCAAGTGGGGTTTTTTATATAAAAAAGAACTACTTATGAGAGAAATGCAATTGCATCTTTGTTCCTGAATCTAAAGAGAGAAAGAGACCGAAATTTGTTTCCAATTATTTCACTTAAAGATCAGGAAAAGAGCATGCATCCCATCTGAAATCCTGTGGCTCCCTCCTTCAGAATTCTGGGGTTTGTAGTTTAGTGAGACAAAGGACCTATTTGGCTGAGCATTTTAAAGACCCCCTCCCTACACTACAAATCCCAGAATTCTACAGGAGACAGCCACAGGATTTCAAATGGGATGCATACTCTTTACCTGTGCTTTAAGCAGTCGTGCCAGCCACACGACCAGGAGGTGACAATACAGGCTCCTCTACTTGGAAATGGAGAAGAGAATCTCCCCCAGAGAGATGCTGTTCTGCCTTCAAAGCCGGAAATGAAAGGAGAAGCCCTTGCCTTTGTTTGTGTTTGTGTGTCTCATTGTATTGTAACAAGGCATTGAATGTTTGCCAGTATCTGTTTATTAATTATTTATTTATTTGCTACATTTATATACCACCCCACTCATCCTGCAGGTGACTCAGGGCGGTTTACACTGTAATCTGCTCTGAGTCCCCAGCGGAGAAGGGCAGAATATAACTAAAGTATTACTACTACTACTACTATCACTTTTAGAAATAATTCTATTGTGAAAGGTTTCTATCTTATGCTGCAGTCCAACAACCACTAAGTATAGCAACTATTTCTACATGTAAAGGTGAATGCTATGATCACACTGTGCAACCTCCATGAAGAACAACAATGTGAAGCTTTGATCAGTATGCTAAACATTCAACTTTCCTCAGGTACAACGCCCATATCCACAGGACTGGTATTCATTGTCTTATTTATAGATATCTGACAAATATGTCCTTCCTAGGCATTTTCTAAGTTCCCTAGCCTGACTCTTGGGTTAAAGGCCCTTCATTTCAATAGGGTCTGATATTATCTGCAGTTCTTCATATCCACACAAAGCCTGGGAATGTGTCCCCTGTGGATACAGGAGTCATGATGTATTTTTATATTGTCAAACTCTGACAATAGACTCTTACATAAATGGAAAACTGTCAGTGTCATAGACAGGGCAACACTGTGCCATGCACGATGTGCAACCACAATGTAAAATGCACAGATGCTATTCACAACATTGCTATATGCACAGTGCCAGTTCTGCTGCTATCAGCAGAATTCATCAGTTGCACTACAGTGAACACTTCAATCTATATACATACTGCAAGCATTAACAGGATGCTGGCCTCCATACATTGAGTCTCTTTCATATCTACACTTCAGTTTGTGTCCTACATCCTCCAAAATATATTGGCCATATCTATTGATGGATGCTGCACATGTGAGTAGAAAAGGATAAAATGAACAAGTCATGGTTCTTCTCTCTCTTCTGGAGTCAGGGGGAAATTCCCCAGGGGATCATGGTATGATACTGTGATAAGTCTGGTGTTCAATTCCTATGAACTTTATCACAAATGTGAGTGAAAGGGTCATTTTTGTTGGCTTTTGGGTTTCGGCTGTCAAAGGGCTATAGCACTTATCAATAATGAATCCACCAACTACAACTAGGATTGCTCTGCAAAGAAACAATGCAGGATATCTTTGTTTCAGTATCTGTAGAAATCAAAAAACAAACAGCTTTAGGGAGGTAAAAAAACCTAAAGGGACAACAGGTTCATTTCTTCAAGCATAGTTTATTTATTTATTTTCAATAAAATTATAACTTGGTGCTTTAGATACACAGCCAGACCTCTCTAAAACACGCACATAAATCTATTGTTTCTCATCACACGTCTTTGGTTTAAAGTATGTAATAATTGCTCAAGAATCTATAAAATAAAATTACCGCACCGTTGCATTTACTGTCATAGGCAATCAAAATCAAGCCTATTGTTCCAGGAGTGTAAATACTCCTGTCAATCTCAAGGGAGAAATTAGTTTTGCATTTTCTGTAACTGTTATTCATGGATTTTTGTCTCCTTTGAATAAAATGAGGGAACCATAACTCTGTGGCAGAGCACATGGTTTGCATGCAAAAGGTCCTGTTCAGATCTTGACATTTTCTGTTTAAAGGGATTGGGAGGCAGGGAGGACCTCTGTGTGACACCCTGAAAAGTTGCTCTAGACCAGTGGTTCTCAAGATGTTTTGGCCTTCAACTCCCAGAAATCCTAATAGCTGGTAAGCTGGCTGGGATTTCTGGGAGTTGTAGGCCAAAATACCTGGAGACCCACAGGTTGAGAACCACAGCTCTAGTCAGAGAAATGTAGAGTGCTGGGCTACAACTTCCTACGTCTCTGATCATTAACAATGGTGGCTAGGACTGATCAGAATTGGAGTCATGTGAAGGATGAGAAATGGTATGACGGCCATGTTTAAAAATTTGAAAGGATGTCCTATATTAAAACTGAAGCAAGCTTGTTTTATGCTGCTTCAGGATTAGGACACGAAGTAATGGATTCAAAATGTAGGAAAAGAGTTTCCACCAAGACATTCGGAAAAACTTCCTGATGGTAAGAGCTATTCAACAGCGCTTGGAGTGTATTGGAGTCTCCTTCTGTGGAGGTTTTTAAATAGCGGTTGGATGGCCATTTCTAAGAGTGCTTTGATTGTGTGTTCTTGCATGGCAAGCGGTTGGATTGCATAAACTGGGTATTATCTTCCATCTCTATGATTCTATTAATATTTATGCTTGACCTTCTTCCAAAATCTGCCTATACAAGAAAGGAAATGTGATGAGAATGGAGTTCTCCTCTGTGTCTCTCCATGGAAGTCAATACACTGTAGGACAGACATGGGCAAACTTCATCCCTCCAGGTGTTTTGGACTTCAACTCCCGTAATTCCTAACACCTAGAGGGCCAAAGTTTGCCCATGCCTGCTGGAGGAAGACAGTGGAAGAGGACCTCCGTAGCTGTGGTGCTCCAACTGTGGAATGCCCTCTGCAACAAAGCCTAATTTGCACTAACACTGGTTCCAATTAGACACAAAGTGAAGACTTGGCTGTTCACCCTTACTTTTGGCCCTTGCTAATTGATCTAAAACATTCGTGTGAATGGTTTTAAACCATATACATTTGTTAATTATATTTCATCTTGCTTAAATTCTTTTTATTGTTTTAATCCAAATTTCTCAAACAGAATTTCTTAGAATTCTAGAGGTTGTGCCACATAGCCATATAACCCAGAATATAAAGGCAGATAATCCACAATATCTGCTTTCAACTTGCTTATCTGAGTCCACATTGCCATCTAATCCAGTTCAAACTGGATCTTATACAGTTGTGTGGAAGGGGCCTAGGATTTCACAGAAAGGCTGCTAGGAGTTTTGTGAGAGATTTTAATTGAAAAGAGAATAAGCTGTTTAAATTTGTAAGTATAATAATTTTATTCAGGGATTCCCTGAGACCAGAAAATAATAATAATAATAATAATAATAATAATAATAATAATAATAATAATAATAATAATAATAATATGCTTTATTTGTACCCCACCACTGTTTCCCCAAAGGGACTCGGGGCAATGCACAGAAGTATTCCAAGTGCCACATACAGACAACAATACATAAGTATAAATACAATAACATAAGTACAATCAGTAGGATTTCTACACCCTACACCACTGGAGAAATTGTACTACTTAGCCAGTATTGCATCACCTGACATCTGCCAGGAAGTAGCAGCCAACAATGGAAGGACCAAAGCAGTGACATCTCCGGCCCATCCTCTGTTCAAAAATCAGCCAGCACACCAACACCTCAAGTCAAGAAATAGTTTTCTAAGATGTACAGAGATACTCGCAGGAACACCTCAGCAAGCCCGAGTCCAAAAGTGACAGACTAAAACCAAGAACCTCAAACCATGGCTGATACCAAATGAGAGATTCTCCCCTGGGCACACAGAAGACTGGGCAACTTGGAAGACGCTGAACAGACTGCGCTCTGGTACCACGAGATGCAGAGCCACCCTTAAGAAATAGGGCCACATAGTGGAGTCCATGACATGCAAGTGTGGAGAAGAGCAAACCACAGATCACCTATTACAATGCAGCCTGAGCCCTGCCACATGCACAATGGGGGACCTTCTTATAGCAACATCAAGTGGCCAGCTACTGGTCAAAGAACATTTAGTCTAATGCCAAGTTTTTAAACTTTGTCTTTTTAAATGCATTACAACTGTACCCTTGGTTTGCTTCTGACACAATAAATAAATAAGTACAATCAGCAGCGCGTAAGGTTCCTCCAAAGGAAAATGGATGGGAAAGGCTTTTTTAAATGTTTTAAACTCATTTGTATTAACTTTACTTATACATTGCCCTAAGATGATTTGATATAGGGCATGGTAGAAAAATTTTAATCATCGTCATTATCTGAAGGGCCGCAGGAACAAATGAATTAATAATCACACCTGGCATACGCCAGCTTCCTAGATTCATAATACTCAATAATTGAGAAGTTTCTCTTTCCCTCAGAAAAAATAATAATAAGCTGGAAACCTGCTTGTATAAGCTCAAAGCAAACGCCTTAGGCTTCGTTCCAAGACAGGCAAAGGGTCGCTCCTTTGTCCCAGAAACAAACAAACAATGCATTAAAAGGGACATCAAACTCAAGCATTGGGTATTATAAATATAGTAGCGCCTCTGCCCAGGCAAATAACAATTGAGATATTGTTTCAGCCTTTGCTGCTAAGAATAAAATCCCTGTAACACTGTCTGACAATTGTTTTGTCTGGAGAGTTCCCACTGATGTGCTTACTGCCTTTCACTGGTAACAGGATGCTCACGGAAAAAAAAATTCAGGCTGAAATAAGACACTTAAAGAATAATATACATTTCACGGCATATGCTTGGAAATGTCTCAGCCCAAACCAATTGGTGCCGTACAAAAGCAGATCCATCTCAATGACAGTTTGGAACAGGAATGGCTGCAAGCATTTTATTGTATTCCAGCTATGTGAATGATTACCACATATATACTTGTGTATAAATTGAGCTCATGTATAAATCAAGGCCAAAATTATGGATTTTGATATGGTCATTCCCAGGCATTCAAAAAGATCAGAAGCAACAGCATGGCAAAGAGAGCAGAAGGAATCTGTGTTTCTTTTAAGTTCTCCTAGGATGCGTTAACCCAACTTTTGCCACTCTACTCAGAGAAGGGGGTGGCTCCCTTTTTGACCCATGGATAAGTAGACACTGATTTTTGCATTTTTTTTTTACTATAATGTATAGACATATAAAAGAGTATATAAAGTAATCTTACTTTGTTTTGTTTACACTGTTACTATATTTGTCTTATTCAGACCTTGGAAAGAACTCATTAGAAATAACATGTTGCTTATACAGTAGGTTCTCTGTATCAGCTGGTGTTTGGTTCCAGGTCACTCACAGATACCAAAATCCAATGCTGATGAAATAAAATCAAAAAGTCCAGTAACCTTAATGACAATAGCTTAAATCCAACTTTCAGTCCTCAACTGAAGTAGATTCGTTACAAACATTACTTTACCACATTGCCACTAAGATGGCGGATCTACTCTAATTGGGACTATCCACTGCATTTACCACAACAATGATGTATTTTTGTATGTGTGTCAGGAGCCACTTGAGAAACTGCAAGTCACTTCTGGTGTGAGAGAATTGGCTGTGTGCAAGGACGTTGCCTAGGGGACGTCCAGATGTTTGATGTTTTACCATCCTTGTGGGAGGATTCTCTCATGTCTCAGCATGGGGAGCTGGAGCTGATAAAGTGAGCTCAACCCGCTTTCCCTGGTTTAACCCACTGTGCCACTGGGGGCTTCATAACAACAATAAATTAGTTTATGCCTGCGAAACGTGGACTATCTACAGACATCACATGCAACTCCTGGAACGATTCCATCAACATTGCCTCTGAAATCTCTTGGGCAGACAAATGTCAGCATGCTGGAAGAAGCAAAGACCACCAGCATTGAAGAGATGGTCCTCCGCCATCAACTCTGCTAGACTGGCAACATTGTCCGAATGCCAGACCACTGTCTCCCAAAGCAGTTTCTCTACTCTGAACTCAAGAATGGAAAACAGAATGTTGGAGGACAGGAAAAGAGATTTAAAGATGGGCTCAAAGCCAACCTTAAAGACTGTAGCATTAACACTGAGAAATGGGAAGCCCTGGCCTTTGAGCGCTCCAGCTGGAGGTCAGCTGTGACCAGCAGTGCTGTAGAATTTGAAGAGGCACAAATGGAGGGCAAAAGAGAGAAACATGCAAAGAGGAAGGCGCATCAAGCCAACCGCATTCCACCTGGAAACCAATGCCCTCACTGCGGCAGAACATGCAGGTCAAGAATAGGGCTCCACAGTCACCTATGTACCCACTGCCAGTACACCGAACTTGGAGGACAATCTTAGTCAGGCAACAAGGGAATGCTAATAGTACTTTATTTATAGATTTTCTTCACTATTTCACATGAAGCGGGTTTGAGAAATAAGCTTTCCTTTAACAATTTGTGGGGGAATGATTGTGTATGTGACCGTACATTGGTAAAAGATTGCACTCATGAACCAGAGCAAGAAGGCAGTGAAAGATTAACAGTCACTACCAGCAAATGTTATGTGCGAACAATCTCTTCAATCACCCATTTACATCATTTTGTGTTAAGTCCCTCCACTTGGCGTAACAACATTACAACATGTCATTGTTTACCAGCCACATATTGTTCGTCATAATTACCATGATCTTTATCCCAGTGCAAAAAAATATATTAAAAAATCAGTATGAGCATTATTTTGGAACAGCCAGCCGGAATGAGACATATGGCTGGCACAAAAACACAGAAGTGAGGACCACTATGGAATACAGACAATCTGTGGGCTGGCCTCCCTTGCCAATTTCACTGGTAGAAAATCAAAAGTAATTGGAGCAAAATCCAGATGATTTGTCTGTGTTATTGTTGGGTTTATTTAACTAAGCCAATTTTTTCAGTTTCAACAGAAAGTAAATTTTATTCATGGTGGTGGTGGTGGTGAGGGAATTGAGTAGGTTGAGCAGCAGCTTTTATTAATTTATTTGTTACAATTTAGCCCAACCTTCTTAGAACAGAGCTTTGTCCACTGGTGACCTCTTTCTGCCCAAGAAATTTGTGCATGATCCCAGATATAGTAAGGGTTTCTCCTGACATGAAGTGCAGTCATGTCCAACTCTGGGGGTTGTTGCTCATCTTTATTTCTAAGTCTAAGTCGAAGTCCTTAGACACCTCCAAGGTCATATGGTCAGCCTGACTGCATGGAGTACCGTTATCTTCCCACGGAAATGGTACCTATTGATCTACTCACATTTGCATGTTTTCGAACTGCTAGGTTGGCAGAAGCAGGAGCTCCCCCCACTCTGGATTCAAACAGCCAACCTTTTGATCAGCAAGTTCAGCAGCTCAGTGGTTTAACCCACTGTGCCATGAGGAGTATATAAGCATATAAAATAGATTTTAAAATTGAGCATTTACAAATGTTAAGCATTTGCAAGACTTGCTAAATAGACTGATTTTTATGAAGTACAGCTGAAGCACTTTCTGCAGAGTAAACACTGCATGTTTTTGCTATCAATTGTGTGTAAATATATGAGTGGGATTCGGAAACATTTTACTGTTGCCATTGAAATAAGGGATCCCCATTTGGGGTCAGGACCCAAGTTTAAGAAGCAAACATTAACATTAAGAACCAATCATTAACCCAAGTTTCCAGTTTTCACACATGATCTCCAGGTGGGAGACAAGGGTTCCAGTTATTCAGTCTTTGTAAGCTCACCTCCAGACGAGAGACAAGATTCTATGCAATTCTTTAGTTCAGCTAAGAAATCGCCAGCTTGCTATAATTTGCAAAACGTAATTGACTTGTTACTACAACTTGCAAAAACTTTCTGTGTTTTTCCTGAGTTAGCTTCCTCTTCTCAACCCACCTTTGTGCCCAGCCTCCGCTCTGCTCTGCTCTTACCTGGCTAAAAACAAGCACAAGCAAGGTAAATGATTCCTTACTGTAGTTCTCTAAGGCTGGATCTACATTGCCCTATATCCCAGGATATGATCCCAGATCATCTTCTTATCCCAGATTATCTGGCAGTGAAAAGGTAAAGGTTACCTGTGACATTAAGTCTAGCCGTGTCTGATTCTGGGGGGTGGTGCTCATCTCCATTTCTAAGCCGAAGAGCCAGCATTATCTGAAGATGCCTCCTAGGTCATGTGGCCGGCATGACTGCGTGGAGAGCCATTACCTTCCTGCTGGAGTGGTACCTATTGATCTACGCTGATTTGCATGTTTTCAAACTGCTAGGTTGGCAGAAGCTGGGGCTAACAGCAGGAGCTCACACCGCTCCCCGGATTTGAACCTGCAACCTTTCGGTAAGAAAGTTCAGCAGCTCAGCGATTTAACCCACTGCGCCACCGGGGATGTGTTCATTCTATTGATCAGGCATGGGCAAACTTCAGCCCTCCAGGTGTTTTGGGCTTCAACTCTTACAATTCCTAACAGCCTACCTGCTGTTAGGAATAGTGGGAGTCAAAGTCCAAAACACCTGGAAGGCCGAAGTTTCCCCATGCCTGCTGCAGATGCTACAGTAGTTTGATGTGGCACCAGCATTCTTTTGCAAAGAAGGCCTAACCCTAATCTGCCCCCCACCCCACACTTTAAAAAAAACTTACAAGTCCCAGGATTCCATAGTCTTAAGCCCTGGCTGTTAAAGTGGTATCAAACTGTATTCATTCTACAATATAGATGCACCCCTTACAAATATGACACTGAGTAGTCATTACTAATTTCTAAGCCAAAAAGCCAATGTTGTCCATAGACATCTCCAAGGCCACGTGGCCAGTATGACTGCATACAGCACCGTTACCTTTCCTATTGATCTACTCACATTTGCATGTTTTTGAACTGCTAAATTGCCAGAAGCTGGTGCTAACAATGGGAGCTCACCCTGCTCCCCAACAAGTGTAGTGTCATATAATCTAGTTAAAACAGGCATGGGCAAACATCGGCCCTCTGGGTGTTTTAGACTTCCAACTCCCACAATTCCAAATTGTGGGAGTTGAAGTCCAGAACACCTGGAGGGCCAAAGTTTATCCATGCCTGAGTTAAAAGCATATAATCTGTGATCAGATCCTGGGATATAGGGCAGTGTAGATTCAGCTTAAATCAGTAAGAAAGAGTGAAATCCTTCCATTTCAACTTCCTATGGAAACATCCATTTTAGATAAGATTTCTCTCTTAATTTCCAAGTTGGAAAACATGTTCTTTCTGTTTGTCTGTGTGTTTGAATGAGGAGCTGAGAGCAACTATAGCTGATGCTCAATGTACAATGCTTAGTGACATCCAAAACTATGTTTTGTCAGGGTTTGGGATGATTTTCGACTGGCATCATAGGTTGAAAGCATTTCACAACCTGAAAAAATGCTAACAAATCTAATCAAAATGTATTTTTTTTAAAAAAATTACAGACATTTCTCAATTTTCCCCAATGTAAAAAATTAACCATTTAAATATAATTAAGAGCCTTCTATCCATCATCCACCATAGCCATCAAAATTATGCAAAATCCATACATATATATATGTAGCCCACCTTCCCCTGCATCCCCTCCATTCATCTTTCTTTCCTGTGTTCCTTCAAAAGCTGAGGATAAAAAATTAACAACATTGGGAGAAATATCTGCAATATGCAGAACATGGGTATCAATAATGCATGGCTTTTACTTTATCTCGTAGGTAAATTGCTGGAGGAAATGGTTCTCCCGACAGATTGCCAAGATCCTGGATGTATTATAAATTGCTTCTCCTTAGAAAAATCCACAAAAGAGCAACAGCAGTGCGCCGAATTTCATTGCCATTCAGTTGTACAAGCAAAAGGCTCTGTGCCCAATCCTGCTGAAGAAAGGCTGGGCAGCGTTCTTCTGTGTGTCCTTCACCCGGGACATGATTCCCAACCAACAGTTGAGTCTGAACACCATCTTTACAATCTTTCTTAAGGAAGAAGCAAGAGCTGAGACCGGCCTTTTGGTCATTTCTTGATCTTTATGAAAACTTGCAAGGCAAAATATTTTAAACAGCTGCTTGTGAATTTTAGTTCCCAGAATTCTTTCGGACTGCATGACTAGTGCTGATGGATTGTGAGAAATGCAGTCCAAAAACATTAACACTATTCCAAGCACTGTCCAGGATATGTTGTTTACTCACAGTTCCAACACAATGCCACTGATGCTCACTCTGGCCTGCAACTTGGAGAGCATCTAGTGCAGAACTAGTACGGTTTGTCACCACTTTAACTGCCATTTCTTCATGCTATAGAATCCTGGGAGATGACAATTGGTGAAGCACCAGCACTGTTGGGTTGAAAAGGCTGAAAATCTTGGAAAACTACAATTTCCATGATTCCGTAACACTGAGTCATGGTAGTTAACGTTGTTTCAAACTGCATTAATTCTACGGTGTAGCTAGACCACTGGTTAGGAGAAAGTTTAGGATTTTTCTAAGGCCCCTTCCACACTGCCCTATATATATATCTAACCCCAAATTATCTGATTATCCCAGATTATCTGGCAATGGAGACTCATATAATATAGTTTAAAGAAGATTATCTAGGATCAGATCCTGGAATATAAGTGGCCTAAAACTCCACTAAGGGGCCTAAGACTCCACTAGAGCAAAGCAAAAGACTCTGCGATGTCATCATGGGAGCTGTGTAATAAAAATAAACTTTATTTATATCCCGCTGCCATTTCCCCGAAGGGACTCTGGGTGGCTTACAAGGCACTACAGGGTGCACATATAACAAACAACAGATAAAAACAGTACAAAGATATAAAACAAGTCATATAACATTATAATAACCCCCATCAACACATGTAGCATAAAATCAAAGTAAAACAATTTTAAAAAACAGTAGATAAAACAAACTGCCGTCAAGGCACCAAGTCTCAGCTTCAAATGGGCCCATTCAGCCTACTCAAGGTCAAAGGCCTGTCTGGATATCCATGTTTTCAGGTTGGAATGGAAAGATTGAAGGGTGGGACTAATCTAATCGTTATTGGGAGAGTATTCCAGAGCCGGGGTGCCATCACAGAGAAGACCCTCTCTTTCTTCGCCACCAACCACACTTGAGATGGTGGTGGGACCGAGAGAAGGGTCTCCCCATCAATCTCAGAGCCCGCGTCGGTTTGTAGAAAGAGATGTGGTCTCAAAGATAGGTTGGACCTGAAGATGCTACTGGATTGGAAGTCCCAGCATTCCTCACCATTGGCTATGCTCACTAGGGCTTCTGAGAACTGCAGTTCAAAATTTGGATGCATCTTTCCATCCTAATCTAAATTATAACAGGATTACACCAGGGTTCTTATTAAACCTAAATGGTCATGATCTTCAAACTTCACAACAGACTCAATGCATCAATAGTCAGTCCAGATGTGCAGGTTTGACTTTTGGAGATTTGATTATTCACAGGGTTGAGCAAAATGTTCCCTCTGCGTCCTCTAATGCGATTTTATGGCCAACTTCCAGTAGAAATTGATCTCAGATTCATGCCAGAGAACCTAAAGATTCCAAGAGAGGTGTTCTCTTGGTTTTTTTAATTATTATTATTTGAAGCTTTTCTACATTCCATTTCAATCTCAGGGGATATACAGGACTGGTTGTACCACAATTCACATATCCATCAATTTTCCACATGCTGCACAATAAATGGCAAATAGACATAAGCCTATACAGTATTCCAGAGGAAGGAACAGGCAAATCACTCCTGAGTATCTCTTACCTAAGACAACCCTATGAAACTCATGGATTCAAAATAAATCAACATGAGACTTGAAGGAAGTTGGCAAACCCGAAAAAGGCAAAATGATACTGCTTGGTTTTGTGTAGCAACATAAAAAGCCTAAGTTAATAAAAAGCAATTTACAGTTAGGTCAGTGCCCAATGTGTAGATTTACAAATAAATACAAATTACTATACATCTCCAGTACTGTTCTCTCTCTCTCTCTCTCTTCACAGGAAAAGATGCCCTAAAATGTGCAAGATGAGGTACAGAGCAAAGAGCACAATATTAATTCAAATTATGAGTACTCAAAATGCCAAAGAGAAGACAAAGTGAGCTGAAGATCATACATTTAATGACCTGGGTTGGAATTAAAGCTACATTCTCCATGTAATGAGTAGCAATCGATACTCAGCCTCCATCAGTTCATTAAGATCTTTCACTGGCATTAATGGTAGCATGGAAATGCATCATAACAAACTGAGAGTCTCAGTAAAGCAGGTAACCAAGTTACATATAATCCTTTGAAGCCCCAAACAGAGGTTTCGTTTTCATGCTTTACACACTTCCCGGCAGTCAATGCTGAAACGCAACAGAGAGATCATGTTACACGTTTGTTCAAAGTGGTTCTCACATTGCATCCACAGAATAGCATGGAAACCTTACAAATAAATACTAAGCCAAAGAGCTAAACAAAAATGGTGCTCAGAGCTACCTGAAAATTGATAATTTTAATTACAGCTGTCTGTTTTTCTGTTTAATCAACTCAATAAAAATGCCGGCAACATGGTTGCATTGGGGTACATTTATTAATACCCAAAATACTGATTTAAAAAGTCCTGGTTTGAAACAGAGCTTGAAAAAAATATGTTTCTGGACTTATAACTCCAAGAATCCCTCAACCATCAGGGCCACTGGGAGTTGCAATTTAATAAAAAGGTTCTTTTCTCAATTTCTGGCTTTAAAAAAATAAGTCATTTCAAAACTGGACAGAAGACAGGAAAGCCACAACTACAAAAAAGTGTTTATAAAATGAATCATTTTGAAGAAAATACCCTTCGTCAACCTGGTATTTTCCAGATGAAATATAACATCCATCAGCCAGCATGACTCTATGATCAGTTTCCACCAGAGGTTGATGACAGAATCCAGCTTGAGGACCTACAAATGCCTAAAGCAGTGGTTCTCAACCTGTGGGTCCCCAGATGTTCGGCCTTCAACTCTGAGAAATCCTAACAGCTGGTAAACTGGCTAGGATTTCTGGGAATTGTAGGCCAAAACACCTGGGGACCCACAGGTTGATAACCACTGGCCTAAAGAAATCTTTCCTCTGGGGATATTTACTCCTCCATCATGAATCTCTGACAATGGGTCTCAACCTGTGGGTCCCCAGATGTTTTACCTATAACTATCAAAATCCCAGCTGGTTTACCAGCCATTAGGATTTCTGGGAGTTGAAAGCCAAAGCATCTGGGGACCCACAGGTTGAGAATCACTGATCTATGGTCAATTTTGATGGAAATTGACCACAGAATCGCACTAGAATACCTAGAGAACAACATGTTAATCAAAAGTTAAACCAGAGTGAACTGTGCATTTAGATGAAACATAAACATGTTTAGAGTAAACCCATTGAAGTCAGTAAGATTTAAGTTATGAGTAACTTAAGACTAATGGATTTCCTCTAGTACTAAACTGTAGAATTGGAGGGGGGGGGCTTTTCATTTTCAATGTGCCAGACATCAATACAGCATTTATACCAATTGGCTAAGATTTGTTTCTTTCTTTCCTGGAAACTCTACAAGGGAGTAGCAGCTGAAGGCCCTCAACCAGCACTAGCCAATGGACCACCATTTCACTTACATTGGTCTACTATAAGCATGTCCTTTATAGGCGCTAGCTTCCACATGCCCAAACTTGTTCTGTGCCTCATTCTAATTTACTAATTCTCTCAATATTACCAGCAGCAGACAAATTCCTGGATTATATTTAGGCTAAGCTCAATTTAACTGTCCCAATAAATTGTTTCCTTGGGTTCCCGCTTTTGTTTGTGGCTTCTGGCAATTCTGGCAGTCCACAAGTGGTCAGCCTTATCTCCTCTATACTCCATTAGCAGTACT
Source organism: Anolis sagrei ordinatus (assembly GCF_025583915.1). Lineage (NCBI taxonomy): Eukaryota > Metazoa > Chordata > Lepidosauria > Squamata > Anolidae > Anolis > Anolis sagrei. The sequence continues at coordinate 19,052,397 of NW_026844366.1, read as the reverse complement.
TGGAGAAATACTAGGACCTGAAATCTAAAAAAGGTACATTTCCAAACTCTGCGGACAGGAATTGCCAACAACTTTCACAAAACATATGATGTTGCATGCCTCACTAAGTAGTGCAGGATCGCCTCTCAGCAGACCAAATACAAAAAGCAGAATATGTCAATGGGTTTGCTCTGAACTGAGAAGGAGAAGTGGCTCAAAGTAGATCTAAGAATCCCACAGCAAAGTAGGAATGGAGGAGCTACTGTATATATTCAGCTATAGTGCACAGAGATGCCATATAGTCGATCCATCACCATTGATAGACCAGCTTTCCATGAAATTTCATTCAGGACACCACCAGCCAGATTTTAAGAAGGGGGGCGGGTGATAAAAACAAATAAACATCTCCAGGGATCTGCAACCAGGCAATTTCAAATCTCTTCCAATGCAGTGTGAGACGCATCTGCAGTCACACCGGGTGAAGATTTCCTCCCGCAGCTGTGCTATTAACATGTCTGAGAAGTTTGAGATCCCGGTAGCTGAACACTTGGCAGGAACAATAAAGCAGCCAGCACATATTTCAACAGGTTCAAAGTAACCTCAGATGTCAGGAGCAGATGCTATTGCACACTCCCCCCACCTCCAACCACTTTCCCTCCTCCCACCCCAGCATCCTCCAGGACTTTTGAACTGGTTTGTGTGTTTCCTCCCGTTCCCTCTAATAAGCTTGGGTGCTGGAGAAATTAGCCAGGGAAAGAAAAGCGAACAACAGTAATTACCCTCCCTCCCACCGCCAGCCTGGGAGGCCTGTATTAATTGCAGTCTTTCTTTTGCCTCCTTCAGTCTGGATCCCCTGCTGGGGGCCAGATCCATACTGGCCAAGCCCCTCAGGTCACCGAAGCATAACACACCCTCCTCTCCAAAGCCCATGTTGATCAAAGAGAAATCATTCCCAGTTGCAGGTCTCTCCACATTTGCAGCTTTGACTTTTGCAGATTTGATGATTCACGGGCTTGAATAATCAAAATGTTTTCTCCGGGAATCTCTGAGTCTTCCAGTGTGACCTCTATGGACAATTTCATCCAGTTATACTAGAGAACTTAGAGATTTATAGAGAGAGCATCTTTCCAGGAATCTCTAGGCCTTCCAATACGATTTGCATAGAATTGTGCTGGAAGGTGTAGAAATTCCTAGAAATAAGTTATCTCGGATAAAATCAAATAGCAATTTCTTCATCCACAGTTAGAATCATAGAGTTGAAAGAGACCTCGTGGGCCATCCAGTCCAACCCCCTGCCAAGTAACTGGAAAATCGCATTCAAAGCACCCCCGACAGATGGCCAACTGGCCTCTGTTTAAAAGCCTCCAAAGAAGGAGCCTCCACCACATTTCGCGGCAGAGAGTCACACTGCTGAACAGCTCTCACAGTCAAAAAGTTCTTCTTAATGTTCAGATGGAATATCCTTTCTTGTAGTTTGAAGCCATTGTTCCACATCCTAGTTTTCAGGGCAGCAGAAAAACAAGTTTGCTTCCTCCTCCCTATGACTTCCCCTCACATACCTATACATGGCTATCATGTCTCCACTCAGACTTCTCTTTTTCAGGCTAAACATGCCCAGCTCTTTAAGCCACTCCTCATAGGACTTGTTCTTCAGACCCTTGATCATTTTAGTCGACCTCCTCTGGACACATTCCAGCTTAGCAACATTTCTCTTCAATTGTGGTGCCCAGAATTGGACACAGTATTCCAGGTGTGGTCTAGCCAAGGCAGAATAGAGGGGTAGCATGACTTCCCTGGATCTACACACTATACTCCTATTGATGCAGGCCAAAATCCCATTGGCTTTTTTTTGCCACCACATCATATTGTTGGCTCATGTTTAACTTGTTGTCCACGAGGACTCCAAGATCTTTTTCACACGTATTGCTCTTGAGCCATGTATCCCCCATTCTGTGTCTTTGCATTTCATTTTTTCTGCCTAAGTGGAGTATCTTGCATTTGTATCTGTTGAACTTCGTTTTGTTAGGTTTGGCCCATCTCTATAATCTGTTAAGATCGTTTTGAATTCTGCTCCTGTCTTCTGGAGTATTGGCTATCCCTCCCAATTTGGTGCCATCTGCAAATTTGATGATCATGCCTTCTAACTCTTCATCTAAGTCATTAATAAAGATGTTGAACAGGACCGGACCCAGGACAGAACCCTTCTCATCCTAAACCCTTAATCCCAGCAAATGTAGAGGTCTGACTGTACATTTTAGCCACAGAATGCCATTAATGCCATTTTTGTAAAGGGATATCTGCACCAATGTTAAACTAAGCATGCATTTCCCAAGGAATTGTGTGGCTACTAATTTCAAAAATAGGCTTGTGCAATCCAGCCATCATTGGATGGGAGAGCCAGCCCTCATTGGATGGGAGATCATCAATTAATACTAGGTGCTGTGGGCTACTTTGCAGATGAAGGTGCAGGAAGGGCTCCCCCAGGACCCACACCCATTGTGGGGAATCTTGTGGGGAATCTGAGCTGTTAGGCTCAAAAATAACCCTCAATTGGGGTGATTTCATCATAAATATAGCAAAGTACTAGAAGTAAACTTCATAACCAGCAGAAACGTATGTATCATGAGCAAGGATAAGCGTCCATTCAACAGGATGGCACAGGATTGCAGAGACAGACCTTTGGGTCAAAAAATTCAAGTAAAAGAAATACATTCTAGATAGAAAAGGTATTGGAGCTAACTAGCTTACTAAATCTCATTTTCTAAGAAGTAAAAAGGGTAAAACGTCAAAAATATCAACGCAGTTACATTTTGCCTGGAAAGAGGCAAAATGCATCTTCAATAGAAGGAAAAAAAGGCAGAGAGACCAACAATGGAGAAAGGCCACATGACCAAACCCAGGGCAATAAAAATACCTTTAGACAGGAAGTTATGGCATCCCCCGCAGAGATGCCATTGCTACATCTTCAAAGGGGGAGGAGATTTTGGCAAGCAAGAAGAGTAAATACAAAGCCCCTTCTGAGAGAAGCATACATAGGAATGCGAGGAAAGGAACCCCTCAGTCCAATCCTATATCTAAGTCTAGCCACTCATTGAGGACTGGAAACCTATGCAGTCCAAGAATGAAACACAACATTCTGCATCCCCATTTTATCCTCACCATAATCCTGTGAGATAAGCTGAGAGTAACTTACTTACTTACTTAGGCAATCCCTCGTTGTCTGAGTAGGATTGTCTTCCAAGATCGGTGTACTAGTGGTGGGTATGTAAGAGACTGTGGAGCCCTATTTTTGATCTGCATGTTCTGCCCCAGTGAGGGCATTGGTTTCCAAGTGGAATGCGGTCCTGGTCGGGGTTGGCTTGACGTGCCTCCTTCTTGGCACATTTCTCTCTTTCACTCTCAATTCGTGCTTCTTCAAATTCTACAGCACTGCCTGTCACAGCTGACCTCCAACTGGAGTGCTCAAGGGTCAGGGCTTCCCAGTTCTCAGTGTCTATGCCAGAGTTTTTAAGGTTGGCTTTGAGCCCATCTTTAAATCTCTTTTCCCGCCCACCAACAGTCTGTTTTCCATTCGTGAGTTTGGAGTAGAGCAACTGCTTTGGGAGATGGTGATCGGGCATCCAGACAACGTGGCCGGTCCAGCAGAGTTGATGGCAGAGGACCATCACTTCAATGTTGCTGGTTTTTGCTTCTTCCAGCATTCTGACATTTGTACGCTTGTCTTCCCAAGAGATTTGCACGATTTTTTGGAGGCAGCACTGATGGAATCATTCTAGGAGTTGCATGTGACATCTGTAGATAGTCTACATCTCACAGGCATATAGCAGGATGGGAAGGACAATAGCTTTATAAACAAGGACCTTAGTATCCCTACAGATAAAAACTCTGTGCTTCATTTGGAAAAATGCTGCACTCGCAGAGCTCAGGCAATATTGTATTTCAGTGTGAATGTTGACTTTTGGGGAGAGGTGGCTGCCAAGGTAGTAGAAATGGTCAACATTTTGTAATACTACACCATATACTGTATTTCTAGCATTGGAGAGGGAAGATGTAGGTTCATGGTTCACAGCGGACTAGAACTTGGAGATCTCTGAGGCATATAATTCTAAGCACAACATGACAATGGTCTACTACTGTATTTATTTTTACAAACTCGTCTTTGGCCATCAATCAACAATTTGATCTACCCACCCTTCTAAGCTTAAATGCAAAGCATCCTCTGCAGCTTTGACTTTGGGAAGTCAATCTCCTTCTTTCATCAAGAGTGATAATCAGCAGCAAAGCCTTGCCTTTCTTTCATCTTCCAAAGCACCCACCCGCCATCGGGACCAGGTGGAAAGACCTTGCTGAACACGTGGTGAAAGATCCCTTAATTATCATGGCATAAAGACAGGTCTTTTGAGGATACAGTCCAGGCTAAGTTCAAAGCAGGAACCTCCCTGGGTTGACCCTGCCTATCAGAAGGCCAAAACAAAGGACAAAAGACGAGACTGGATTTGCATCCTTGCTGGTACTTTTGCCCTGTTTTAATCCCTTCTTCTTCAAATATCTTGTTAGAGTAATTAAACAGGCATATAAACTATGATGATCGCCAATCTCTGACAATTAACCCCCCCCCCCCCCCCCCCCCCCCCGAGAAAAACCATCCAGAAGAATACAAAATTCTTCGGGGATCAAATCCTGTTGAACTCAATGAGACTTACCTCTGAGACAATTCATTTAAGATTGCACTCTCTTATAGCGGAAGTGATATAATTCAATTTTTTTAAAAACTTCTGTACCTGACACACATCCCTAGTTCAAATGTTAATGGTTTCCAATTTTTTGAACACATTATGCCTGCTGTTTTCTCACACAGAGGAAACAATATTGCCCTTGGAGCAGTATTTAAGCTCCTATTAAGCACAGGATCAGGCTTAGGAAATATCTGCACTGTAGAATTAATACAGTTTGACACCACTTTAACTGCCATGGTGCAATGCTATGAAATAACTGGAGTTGTAGTTTGGTGAAGCACCAGAACTCTTTGGCAGAGAAGGCTAAAGATCTTATAAAACTTCAACTCCGACGATCCCATAGCATTGAGCCACTGCAGTTAAAATGATGTCAAACTGCATTAATTCTGCACCGCAGATGCACCTTGAGTCTTACTTTCCTAATTTATTTATTTTATTTTATTTATTTCGAGGTTTTATATACCGACCCTCTCACCTTCAAAGAGGGATTCGGACCGGTTCACAACATGTGTTAACATACAAAGAATATACAATAACAACACAATGCCACTTCATTACACGATTAAAATATCAGCACCATACACATTAAAACATTATCATCACAGTTAAAAGAGCCAAATCGTCCGACACCATCACAATCCCATTCATCATCCTCCTTTCATGTGGGCAAAGAATTAAATCAGTTGTCAAATGCCGCGTTCCACAACCAGGTCTTTGTTAGTTTCCTGAACGTCATGAGGGAGGGGGAAGTTCTGATCTCTAATGGCAGGGAGTTCCAAAGTCGAGGGGCCACCATCGAGAAGGCCCTGTCCCTCGTCCCCACCAGCCGTGCTTATGCAGGCGGTGGGACCGAGAGCAGGGCCCCTCCAGATGATCTTAGTGGTCTTTATGCACCTTGAGTCTTATCTAATGATGTGAAAACCCTAACATCTCTCAGCGCAGAAGTTACTGAAAACATTCAGAGCTTGGGAACGTTTTGGTGCTTTCAGACTCAAAACCCCTCTCAACTATGCACCTTGAGTCTTATCTAATGATGTGAAAACCCTAACATCTCTCAGCGCAGAAGTTACTGAAAACATTCAGAGCTTGGGAACGTTTTGGTGCTTTCAGACTCAAAACCCCTCTCAACTATGGAAATTCACTAGCTGATCTTGGACAAATCACATTCTCTCAGATGTAAAACAAGGCACTGGCAAACAACTTCTGAATAAATTCCCAAAGAGAGTCAGTATTGGTGTGGTCATCTGAATGGTGGTTGAGGACTCTGGAAAATCAGGCTACGAATCCCTGCTGAGCCATGAAAATCTATTAGGCACCACTGGGCAAATCATACTCTCTGTGGAAAGTATGTCTCCTTTGAATAAATCTCGCTATGATGGGGTGTCATAAGTCAGAGTAGACTTGAAGGCACATAACAAACAAGTCATCTACAAACAGAATGAGGCTGCCAAGAACTTCCCTTAAACTGCATGGTCTTTGGATCAAAGAGGTTGTTCACCATTCCCTGACTACTGACTATTCTTGGCATATTTCAGGACTGTCCATAGATTCATAGAGTCATAGAGTTGGAAGAGACCATAAGGGCAATTCAGTTCAATCCTGCCATGCAGGAAAATGCAATCAAAGCATTTCTAACAGATGGTCATCCAGTCTCTGCTTAAAAATCTCCAGAGGGGACTACAAGGAAGCATATTCCACTGTCAAAGTTCTTTCCTGAAACATATTTACCTAACGATTTCACCTGAACATTAGGAAGAATTTCCTAACTGTTCAGCAGTGGAACTCTCTGCCCCAGAGTGTGGTGGAGGCTCCTTCTTTGGAGGTTTTCAAACAGAGGTTGAATGGCCCTCTGTTGGGGGTGCTTTGAAGGTGATTTTCCTGCTTCTTGGCCGGGCGTTGGACTGGATGGGCCACGAGGTCTCTTCCAACTCTAGGATTCTATGATTTACATGGAATCTATTTTCTTGCAGTTTGAATCCAGTGCTCCATGTCCTAGTCTCTAGAGCAGCAGAAAACAACCCTGCCCCCTCCTCAAGGTGACATCTTTTCGAATATTGAAACATGGCTATCGTGTCCCCTCTCAACTTCTCTTCTCTAAGCTAAACATACCAAGTTCCCCAAGTTTCTCCTCACAGGTTTGACTTCCAAACCTTTGATCATTTTAGTCTCCCTTTTCTGGACAAAAGCAAGCGGACTGCAACTTTATATCTGGAACAACCTGTGACAGCTATTAAGTTATGACTTTACTCAACACACTTTTGAAAGGAGCCCCCTTTGGCACAGTGGGTTAAATCGTTGTGCTGGCACGACTGAAGACCGACAGGTTGCAGGTTAGAATCTGGCGAGAGCACAGATGAGCTCCCTCTGTCAGCTCCAGCTCCCCATGCAGGAACATGAGAGGAGCCTCCCACAAGGATGGTAAAACATCAAAATATCCGGACGTCCCCTGGACATCATCCTTGCAGACAGCCAATTCTCTCACACCAGAAACAACTTGCAGTTTCTCTAGTCGCTCTTGACATGGAAAAAAACCCACTTTTGAAAACCACAAGAAAAAAGGGATGATTCATTCCCTATATCATCAACTAGTTATCAGAGGCTGTTCCACTGGGACAAGCACAAATGAGACCACACAAACAGGTCTTTGAGAGACAGGCAGAAAAGATTGCTTCACCTGAGCCCCTAAGACAAACCAAGTGATCCCCAGCATTCTTCTTTCAGCTCCCCATGACAAAGGCCTGTTCACAAAAAAGACCTCCATTACCTGCCTTGAACAGGAATCTTCCTTGCCCTCCCCTGATTATAATAAGAATCATTTCAGCATTCTACATGCCTCTTTGCAAAGCCATTCCAGCCCCTGTGTGAACAATAGGAAATTAACTTTCTATTCAACAACCGGACAACGGGAAGTCTAGCCGTCCTGCCTTTGACATTTTTCTACATTTTGCATGAAAGGAACAAAAAGGGGACTGATCTGAACAGCCATGAAAAGATTTCCCAACCCCCATTTCTGCTGCTCTCCTTCTTCAAAAAGCTTTCCATCAAGTTCTGAAATGAGGAAACTTGATCCTCACCGTCTAACACCGGATTATAATGCCACCCCTAAAGGCAACTATATTTAGCTTCTATGGGAACTTTGCTGGATCATACAGGAACTCTTTGAATGAAAATGAAGGTCAGGGAGGAGCTGGTTTCCGCTGCAGGTTCCCCTTTGTCCCACTCCCCAATTTTGCAAATCGCCCTATTCGTATTGTTCGGAAAACAATATGTTACTTGCTCTTGGTGTTGTTGTTATTATTCCAACAGTAAAGCAAAACTTCAAATGCTTTCTCAGAGCTCAGAAAAGTTATTATAGGACAATTCCACAAACCACCAAGCCAAAATTTATATGTTTATGGGTATCTTGACAATAGATAGTGAATGTTTTAGTTGTGTTTGTACAAATGTACATTCATGTTGTCACAAATGTTGGAAAAATAATCATGATGATCCAACAATACCAGTCATGAGATACATTAGAAATGGATAAATAGGTCATCCAGATGATTTGGACTACATTTTCCATAATCCCTTATCATTGTTCATGCTGGGCAGGGCTTCTGGGAGTTGGGATCAAAAGTGTCTGAAAGATAGCATGCTGCAAACCTCTGGTTGATAAGAAACTGAGTAGTTTGAAGTCCCAATGATGTCAAGGGCAGAAACTTTAAATGTTTACTTACCATATAATCCTACAAATGATTCTCCATGGTAGGCAATGGAGCTTACTCTAACATACAAAGAATTATAGCCCCTCTCTTCTGTGTAAAACAATGGGATTACAAATGTTTGACTTTGGCTGGGTCATGAACTTTGCTATCAGTCTGTTTAGATGAGCACTTTTCAGAGATCTTTAAGCAGAAGGCTTCCAGGCCTAGAAAAGCAAGTTGACTGGGTTTACCTTTCTCCTGCAAATGGGAAAAACCCAACTTATGACTTAAGAATGTTGTTTATCAATTACATGTATGCATCTGTTTGCATTGAAATAAACCCCCTGATGTTTCGCCTGCATCTATGGCAAGCATCCTCAGAGGTTGTGACCTCACAAACTCTGAGGATGCCTATCATAGATGCAGGCGAAATGTCAGGAGATAATGCTTTTAGAACATGGCCATACAGTCTGAAAAACCTACAATAACCCAGTGATTCTGGCCATGAAAGCCTTCGACAATAAAAACTCTAAAACTCTAAAATCAAGCAGTAAATAAAATAAACAGTAAATAAAATAAAGACCAAACTCAAACACAGGGGAACTCCAGACAAGAAACAATCAGGAACACCTAATCACCTCTCAACAAAGGATTCTCCCAGGCAGTAATCAGCCATATCTAAAAACTGTCAGGCCATCAAATGCTAACCAAGGTGGCCAATTGAAACATTCACACCTAGCTCCAACAGACAAGAGTTCTTTCTCCCATCCTGGACTTTCCACAGATATATAAACCCAATTTTCCTAGTTTCCAACAGACCTAACAACCTCTGAGGATGTCTGCCATAGATTCAGGTGAAACATCAGGAGAGAATGCTTCTAGAACATCGCCATACAGCCCGAAAAACCTACAACAACCCAGTGAATCCGGCCATGAAAGACTTCGACAATAAGTTAGTTTTCAGTTTGGCCTACCATTATGCTCAGGTGGATGACCCAGGAAGCAATTTTGGGTATCTTAAAAAGGACAGTAATCTATCACCTATCTAAATAAACATGATTGCAGATAGGAGCTATGTACCCTGCTCTGGATGGAAGATAGGGATTAACCGGCTGTGGTTATGGCTCCCTGTCCTATGCTCCAGTCGAAAAGTGTCCTAGGGAGCAGGTAGGTTGAGTACAAGAGCTGACAAGAAGTTAATCCAGTCCAGATCAGTCAAAGGTTATCCAAAAGGATAAAGGCAGAAGCAAGAGGGTGGTCATCAGCCAGTAGAGAAGTCAAACAGCAAATCATACATCCCATTAAATAAAGCCAGCAAGGAGTAAAACAGAGACATAAATCATAGCCAGTCCAAGGTCAAGAATACTGCCAGTCTCCATGACGGGATGGTTGAGAGCAATGAAGCTGCCAGCCAACTGTTGGCAGATTTATAGACAGCTGTCTTCAGATACCAGGTGCCCTTATTAGTCTGTGTTTCCTACTGATCAACCACTGGGATGTGTGTAATCTCTCCTTATCTCTTTGTCGCTCTCTGAATGATGCCATGTGTCTTTGGCATTTGCAACCTCCTGCTAGAGAATAGGACCCACTCCTCGGACTCAGGGAATTAGATTCCTCACAATCTGCCTCATCCATTCTGCTATGTCTTATTCTCCCAACTCCAGGATGAGTTATGACACTCCCAAGTCAGATAGGCCATGAATCAGTTCCAAGCTTTAATCCAAACTTGAAATCCAAGACATTGGACATTGATTAGACTGAAACCCAGGACAAATTCACTACCTCCCTGATATAGAAGCCAACACCTGTTTCAGGCAGCAAAATCACTTGGCCTGTACCTGTCACATGCCTTAGGGTGGAGAAGGCTCAGATTCATTTAACTTCAGCAAGGTTACGCTATTATGTGCTTTCAGATCATGTTCTGGGCTCATCAGACAACTCCTGACAGAAAACTACTAAAACAATATATCTTTTAGAACAATTGATCTTATTAGAGCAGAGACCTACAGACTACCTGACAAGCAAAGGAAGATTGTTTTGACTACTACAACATGTTATTAAAACTTTTAGGAAATCAATGATTGCAAAATCTTCACCTGATAATGTGATGAATGCAGCACTTGGAAAATTCCCTTTCTGGACTACAACACTTCCAGATAGCATGGTTATTACATTCCCTGACTTGTGCATTTAGGAAGTTACTGTCCAAAAATAATTGCTGGAATCCTATTTGATGCCACTATACATCCTCCTAGTTGTATAGCACAGGTGCTAAGAAACCCCTTTACTAAATGCTGGAGATAAATAATAGGAAACTATCATGAGTGCCCAAAGGACACTGATATACACTGTGCACCAATATGCATACTGTACAAATGCAAATTGCACAATTATGTAGATCGCACACCAATGCACATCACAAACTGGTACACCCTGCACAACAATGCACAACACATACTGTTGCACATGAAACACTGATGTTCCCTACATCTGGCACTTTACTATCTCTGCTACATAGTAATGTAACAGCAGCCTTCTGTTGGAAACAGACATTCAACCATGCAATCCTAATGAGTGGGTTCATATGGGAAATCTTGTTGTCCTTCAAATAACTTGGACCTTAGCTACTCAGTGATAAGAACTCCTCTACAGACACACTTGCTTCAGAGTAAAGGCTCAGCTTCCCTCCAGCTTCCTCACATGAGTTCCCTACACTTGAGTAACAAATGAATAAAGGTACAGATAACCAGCTCACTAAGCAGATACTTGGACAAAGCAAAAAAGTTGTGATTTGACCAGCAAACATTAGTAAACAGCTTTTATGAGATTAAAAAGCATAAAATCCTTGTCCTAAAAGAGCTAAAAACTACACAAAACCACATCTAAAATTGGAAACCAAAGTCATGAGGATACAAGACTGCTCCTCTAAAAGAAACAAGGCCATTTTCAGGAAAACAACCAAACTTCCTCATTATAGAGTTGCACATATCATGCTCACTTGCCATGTTCCCCAGTACCAATATGGGATGCAGGAACAGAACTTGCCTGAGAGCTCTAACAATGGAGATCACTTCAAACCTCAAAGATAAGGATCCCCCTTATGAATATCACCAATACATAGATCTGCTGCACAATATTACATATGGGAATAACAAGTCATTCCTCAACATACCTATCCTAACAATGGGCATTCTCTTACATAAGAGCAATGCTCCTCCACTTTCCCCACGTAAGAAATAATATTCAGATCATGGAGAAACATGCACTAAGCATCAGAGAGGAATGATAGACATGGAATTGGACACATACCCTTTCTACACTACTATTAGAAGCAACTCGTAACTTATTCAGTGGTCCAGAGCAAGTCTCTGCAATGTGTAGCTAATATTTATTGTTCTATGTATAGCTAGAAAACCCATCTTTCCTCTGCTGAACTCAAGAGGAGCTTTTCTCCTCCCCAAGTTTGTTTTCACCACAATCCTGTGAGGTAGGTCACAGGCTGAGAGCGAAGGAGACTTGCCCAAAGGAGGGTTTTTGGTATAGTAGGAACTACAACTCAGGTCTCCTAGCCCTTGACCTGAAAGAGAACAGCAATAAACACAAAGCTAGGTTTTGACTGGTAACTTGTACCATGCTCCTAGTCAATACGGGTTGTCCATGCGTTCATCTGAGGTTGAGAGAATGTGACTTGTGATTGGAGCCCCTAATGGTGCAATGGGTTAAACCCTTGTGCTGACAGGATTGAAGACCAACAGGTCACAGGTTCGAATCTGGGGAGAGCATGGATGAGTTCCTTCTGTCAGCTCCAGCTCCCCATGCAGGGACATGAGAAAAACCTCCCACAAGGATGGTAAAACATCCAAGCATCCAGGCATCCCCTGGGCAACATCCTTGCAGACAGCTAATTCTCTCACACCAGAAGCAACTTGCAGTTTCTCTCATCCCTGACACACACAAAAATGGGGAGGGATTCAAATTCTAGTCTCCCGAGCCATAGTCCAATGCTCAAACCACAACATTACACTGGCTCTCCTATACAAATACAACTAAAGCACCGGAATTCTACACAGAGTTCAGACTACATCAATAAACATAGGAAGGAACTGGCAAAATGACCTAGAAGTATTCCTTGCCTAAGAAAACACTAGGAAATCCATGGGGTCATCACAAGTCAACAGGAGCCTTGAAGGCACATGCATTCAACTTTATGTGCTCATATATTGGGATAGTTTCCAAGGGTGTGCACATCTAACTTTGGACTTCAGGTTCCATAATCCTTTACTGTGGAGTGTAAGACCCTTTAAAGGCCATGTGCCCCATTATTGATTGCAAGGCACAACAGCACAATGGTGTACCAATCAATACATGCCAATATCAAGCCATTCCCTGTAATACATGTGGGCTCCCAGCAATATAGGTGACTATAACTATAAACAATATAAATGGGGTGGCTTCCACAAAATATACTGTGCACAGAAAAACCCACAGTAGATATCAAAGAGGAGATAGAGAGGCATCCCAGTGCTTCACTGTGGAGAGCTACCAAAACTAGACAGGGAAGAACAGGATTTTCCAAATATGAGCAGAAGGTTTTTACTCCCAAACAGTTTATAGGTGTACATTTCTAGAGGCTTGGTGTGCAGTACAATATACAGTCATACATTTTGTTAGCAAACACAGAGATACCTGCAATAATAATAAATACAATAGGGAGAGAGATTATATAGAATGCCAAAACTTATCCTGCTATGCAGTCGTTCCCAAGGCTACAGACAGCAACATTTCCAGGCAGGGAAAGGCAACCTGGGATATATACTCCTTGAAATACAATGCAGTGCACTTTAAGTTCCTTAGTTTTGAGTAGTGGTTCTCAACTTTCCTAATGCCACGACCTCTTAATACAGTTCCTCATGTCGTGGTGACTCCCAACCATAAAATTATTTTCGTTGCTACTTCAATAACTGTAATTTTGTTACTGTTATGAATTGTATGTAATGCTAATATCTGATATGCAGGATGTATTTTCATTCGCTATACCAAATTTGGCACAAATACCTGATACGTCCAAATTTGAATACTGGTGGAGTTGGGGAAGGGGGGATTTATTTTGTCATTTGGGGGTTGTAGTTCTGGGATGTATAGTTCACCTACAATCAAAGAGCATTCTGAACCCCACCAACAATGGAATTGATCCAAACTTGGCACATAGAACTCTCATGGCCAACAGAAAATACTGGAAGGGTTTGGTGGGCATTCGCTTTGAGTTTTGGAGTTGTAGTTCACCCACATCCAGAGAGCACTGTGGACTCAAACAATGATGGATCTGCACCAAACTTGGCACAAATGCTCAATATGCCCAATGTGAACACCAGTGGAGTTTGGGGAAAATAGACCTTGACATTTGGGAGTTGTAGTTACTGGGATTTATAGTTCACCTGCAATCAAAGAGCCGCTAGAACCTCATCAATGATAGAAATGGGGCCAGACTTCCCACACAGAACCCCCATGACCAACAGAAAATACTGTGTTTTCTGGTGGTCTTTGGCAACCCCTCTGACATCCCCCTCATGACCCCCCCCCCCAAGGCCCTGACCCCCAGGTTGAGAAATGCTGGTTTAAAGCAATGAAAGCAGTGCACTAACAGCAGGGAAATGTACAGTGGTGTCCAAAGCATGACCAGAACTAGATCACACAGTTCTAAGCAGTGTTTCCTAGCAATTCCAGCAACGGGGGCATCACAAAAGGGGTTCTTTGTTGTTGTTTTGTAGTTAGGCAAATTCACCCCTGGAAGTCTCAAAAGAAGGAGCAGCTTCCTATGCTGGGTCCCATCCCCTACTACCACATCTTGGAAAAGTTACTTTTTGGACCAGAGTTCCCAGAAAGAATGAGGGAAGATTTTGTTTTGATGTGTTTCAAGAGGCATAAGTGGGCCCTGCAGTTCCTTGAAGAAGGGGACTATAACTCCCAGAATCCTGACTTCCCAGCTGAGGAAGATCCTTTTCTGCACTACAATTAGTAAAGGTAAAGGTTTCCCTTGACATTCAGTCCGGTCGTGTCCGGCTCTGGGGGTTGGTGCTCATCTCCATTTCTAGGCTGAAGAGCCGGCATTGTCCATAGACACATCCAAGGTCATGTGGCCAGCAGGACTGTATAGAATGCTGTTACCTTCCTGCAGAAGTGGTACCTATTGATCTACTCACATTTGCATGCTTTCAAACTGCTAGGTTGGCAGAAGCAGGGGCTAACAGCAGGAGTTCACCCCACTCCCCGGATTCGAACTGCCGACCCTTTGGTCAGCAAGTTCAGCAGCTCAGTGGTTTAACCTGCTGCGCCACCAGGGGGCCCAATTCCCAGACCCCAAGTTGCAGGAATGGAGAGTTCAGGTTTTTGGACTTCAGTTCCCAGAACCCTGAATAGAGCTGTGGAAAGTCCTATTTTGGACTAGGACACCTAAAATCCAGACTGCAGGGCTGGAAGGAATTGCTTTGTGGACTAGGACTTGACTGAAGGGTCCTGGACTTGGTGGCTGTCGTTCAAAGCCCGTCAAGACCAGGCATGGGCCAACTTGGGCCCTCCAGGTGTTTTGGACTTAAGCGGCTGAGGGGGAGAAGAGGGGGCCTTGAGGCTGTTAGAAATGGTGAGAGTTTAAGTGCAAAACAACTGGAGGGCCCAAGTTGGCCCGTGCCTGTCTTGTGTAAGTCATGCAAGCTGGGGATCTGGGGAGCTGCCCTCCGTCCCAATGGAGCCCACTTACCGGCGGGGCCATGGAGTTGTGCCCGGCGGCCAGCTTCAGCGCTTGCCTCCGGAGCTCGGCCAGCTTGGCTTGGCAACTCCGGCACCATCCTCCTCCTCCTCCTCCTCCGCCAGCTCTCTCCAAGTGTCCCGGCTCGATCCCGGCGGCGGCTCCGGCTCCCTCGGGCGGTGGTCGGCTGGCGCAGCGCTCTTCCGGCGTGGGCTGGAGAAGCCTCTTCCGCGCAGGCAGCTCCAGGGAGGGCGGCGGGTCGCGACGGGGACTGCCTTCCGCCACCTGAGAAAGAAGGGAGCAGAAGCAGAAGAGGAGAGAGAGTCAGGAGGTAGCAGAGGAGGCGGCCGTCGTTCGCGCAACACTCCGGACTCCCAGATGGTTGTGCAGAATGGCAACGTGTAAACCCAAGCTCGTGAGTCAAAGAGCCCTGAAAACTCGCTCTTGGGGTCTCCAGCTCGCGCGTCAAAGCGCCCTACAAACTCAGGTCCAAGGCTCCCACCCCGTGTGTCAATGCGCCTTGAAAAGCTCACTCTTTGGGGTTTCCAACTTGTGCGTAAAGGTATCCTCCAAACTCTCTCCGGGCATGCCTGACTTGTGCGTCAAAGCGCCCTGAAAACTCTCTCTGAAGTCCTCAGCTCGCGCATAAAAAGCGCCCTGAAAACTCACAGCCCTTGTGCGTCAAAGCTCCATGTAAACTCTCTCTGGAGTCCCCAGCTCGTGCATCAAAGTGCCCTGAAAACTCACAGTTCTTGTGCATCAAAGCACCCTGAAAACTCGCCCTGGAGCCCCCAGCTCGCGCATAAAAAGCGCCCTGAAAACTCTCTCAGAAGTCCCTGGCTCGCGCATAAAAAGCGCCCTGAAAACTCACAGCCCTTGTGCGTCAAAGCACCCTGAAAACTCGCTCTGGAGTCCCCAGCTCGGGCGTCAAAGCGCCCTGAAAGCTCACAGCCCCTGTGCATAAAAGCGCCATGTAAACTCTCTCTGGAGTCCCCAGCTCGTGCATCAAAGCGCCCTGAAAACTCACAGCCCTTGTGCGTCAAAGCACCCTGAAAATTCTCTCTGAAGTCCCCAGCTCGCGCGTCAAAGCACCCTGAAAACTCACAGTCCTTGTGCATATCAGAGCCCTGAGAACACTCTCTGGAGTCCTCAGCTCGTGCGTCAAAGCGCCCTGAAAACGCACATCCCTCGTGCGTAAAAGTGCCCTGAGAACACTCTCTGGAGTCCTCACCTCTTGCATCAAAGCAACCTGAAAACTCTCTCTGAAGTCCCCAGCTCCTGCATAAAAGGCGCTCTGGAGTCCTCAGTTCGGGCGTCAAAGTGTCCTGAAAACTCACAGCCCTCGTGCGCAAAAGTGCCCTGAAAACTCTCTAGAGTCCCAGGCTTGCGCGCCAAAGCGCCCTGAAAACAGGAGCCCTTGTGCCCTCCCAAGGCTCTCCCGATGCGCCTGGCTCGTCAAAGCGCCTGGCCAAAACGATTCCAGAGGAGGGAAAGCAAGGGGATTGCTGGTGCCGATGACTGGATCCCCCTTGCCAGGGTGGGCTGAGAGATCCGAAAAGACAGGCCCACGAGCTCCGGGCGCCCTTTCTGGCACTTACCCCCGGAGGCATGTCAGGGGCTGGTCTCGGAGGGGCTCCCAGCCGCCCTGAGAGGAGGACAGCTCCCTCCCTGGCTCTCCGGCCTCGGCTAGAAGCAGGAGGTGAGCAGCCCCGAGAGGCGCCCCGCGGCGAAGGAGAAGAAGATGGTGAAGGAGAGGAGGAGGAGGAGGAAAGCGCCCCTCTCCCGCTTGGCCATCGCGCGCCCAAGCCCCGAGCCCTCCTCTCTCTTTCTCTCTCTCTTTTCCCCGGAGAAGTGCCTCTGCTTTGCCCAAAAGAGGAGGGAGGGGGCAGAGGAGGACCGAGGCGGCCCGCCCCCCAAAGCAGAGGCTGCCAAGGCAAAAGGCGCTCCGTCTCCTGCTGCGCCCGCTACGTGATGTTTCCTCCCATGTTGTAAAAAAGCAGGAGGGGGAAGAAAAGTTGAGAGTTGCCGAGTTGGAAGGGGAGAAAAAGTGCTCGGCGGCGGAGCGGAGAGGGAGGAGACGGTCGTCCAAGGGGAGGGGCTTGGGCCCTCTTTTCTCCTCCCCCCCCTCCTCCCCCCAAAGCCAAGCACAAGAGGAGGGTGAGCACTTGAGAGGTTTGACAGTTTTCTAATGAAAGGAGATTCCATCTGAACATGACTGTGAGAGCTGTTCAGCAGTGGAACTCTCTGCTCCAGAGTGCAGTGGAGGCTCCTTCTTTGGAGGCTTTTAAACAGAGACTGGATGGCCATCTGTCTAGGGTGCTTTGAATGCGATTTTCCTGCTTCTTGGCAGGGGATTGGACTGGATGAGTCTCTTCCCACTCTATGATTCTATGATTCTACTAGCACTCTTAACTCTCTGGTCCCATCCTGTAATATGCTGGGCTTCATAGGGCCCTTCCACACAGCCATATAATCCAGAATATCAAGGTAGAAAATCCCATAATATCTGCTTTGAACTGGGGTATCAGAGTCCACCCTGCCATATATCCCAGGTCAAAGCAGAAACTGTGGGATTTTATTCAGCTGCGTGGAAGGGGCCATAGTTTAATGATGTTTCTAGTATTCTGAATGTGTTGCTCATGGGATCACACTACAAAATTCCAAGTACAATGCTTCACTGTACTATAATTCCCAGTATCTCATAGGCCAGAGGCATGGCCTATGGGATCACACTACAAAATTCCAAGTACAGTGCTTCGCTGTACTATAATTCCTAGTATCCCATAGGCCAGATGCATGGCAATTCAAGTGGCACCAGATTGTTATAACCATGCTTATTCAGGTGTAGTGCTGCAACCCAACACGGAAAATTATCTTTCTCCAGGGTTGTCATTAATTTTGGGGGGGCTGTATGGCCATGTTTCAGAAGCATTCTCTCCTGACATTTTGCCTGCATCTATGGCAGGCATCCTCAGAGGCTGTGAGGTCTTTCTCCAACTGTTCTTCCAATGCCAGTGTTGCTTTAACAGAAGCCTTCCAATTAGACAATAGAGACAAGAAAAGGGGACTGGGCTGGGCACCCCAAAAAAGAGCTTGTAAAAAGAAGCTTCTTTGTCCAAGGCTTCATTAACTAAGATATGGCCTCAACAGTCTCAGTGTGGTGTAGTTGTTTGAGTGTTGGGATATGAGTCTGAAGAAAAGCATTCCTCAGCCACAGAAACTCACTGGGTGATCTTAGACAAGTCATACACTTGGAATCTCAGAAAATTCAATCTCAGGGTGCATGTACACTGTAGAATTACTGCACCACTTTAAGTACCATGGCTCAATACTATGGAATCCTGGGATTTTTGGTTTGGTGTGGCACCAACACTCCTTGAAGTAAAGGCAAAAAAAAATAGAAAAGACAACTCCCATGATTCAATACATCAAGCCATGGCTGTTAAAGTGGTGTCAAGCTGCCTTGATTCTACAGTGTAGATGCAACCCTTGTTTCAGCTTAGGGTCCCCCAAAATTAAAAATGAAAACACACAATAGCAAGCTGGAAGGCTAGGAAAAATGGTCCAAGAGTCTTAAGAACCAACAAGAAAAGGCTTTCTATACCCATGTCAGCTATGATTCTCATGGAAAACAAGGGAGAATGATCCATAAATTGCAAGTTCTGTTTGACCCATGAGTGACCCAACCTCCAGGGAGAAGCATGTGTACACAGACACTCAGGTGTATGTCTCATTATACTGTCAGTTAGCTGCCTACAAACATGGAGTCTGTATGCATTGTGCACTTGCCATGTGGCTCTCCAGATTGCTGAACCCACAAATGCCATGTAAAATCAACCAGAGTTTGAAAATCTTGCATTTTGAACCATACTGGTCACTTGGAGGTTTTGGAACTATTCCATGCTCAGTTCATGTAATTCAGCAAAGTAAAAGCAGACCGCCAGCCATGTCTGTAGCCCATCAAATGATTCATAGGTAAAGATAAATGTTTCCCCTTGACACCAAGTCTAGTCATGTCTGACTCTGGGGGGTGGTGCTCATCTCCATTTCTAAGCTGAAGAGCCAGTGTTGTCCATAAATGCCTCCGATGTCACGTGGCCATCATAACTGCATGGAGCACTGTTACCTTCCCACAGAAGCGGTATGTTTTCAAACTGCTAGGTTGACAGCAGCTGCCGCTAACAGCGGGAGCTCACCTCGCTCACCAGATTCAAACCACCAACCTTTCAATCAACAAGTTCAGCAGCTCAGCGGTTTAACCTGCTACGTCACCAGGGGCTCCTCAAGTGATTCATAGTTCCCATTATTTTGTAATCCCAAACCCAGAAGGACTGACATTTTGTCACCTGGAATATGTGCCAGGATGTTGCATACAATTCAGTGGGGTTACAAGTAATTTTGAGCATCCTTAAAAGATGCTTTTGGCCCCTACTACGCTACCAGATAATCCAGGTTATAATGGAAGATAATCCACAATATCTGCTTTGAACTGGGTTATCTGAGCCCGCACTGCCATATATTCCACTTCAAAGAAGATAATGTGGGATTTTATTCAGTTGTGTGGAAGGGGCCTTAGTTTACACTGTAATATAATCCAGTTCAAAGCAGATGATGTGGATTGATATTATCTGTCTTTAAGTCATTTTTGGCTTATTGTGACCATGCTGGAATAGTGCTTTAGTCTAAATTCCAGTAAATTTGGTTAGTCTTCTGCAGAGGGCTGGACCCAGCATGGGCAAACTTTGGTTCTCCAGGTGTCCAATTCCTAACACCCAGTAAACTGGCTGGGATTTCTAGGAGTTGAAGTCCAAAACTCCTGGAGGGCCAAAGTTTGCCCATGCCTGAGCTGGACTGTTGTTTTAGTCTGAACTCTATTGGCTGCTTGCTTCTGATGCACAAAAGGAACTTGCTTGCTTAGATACTGCAAATGATCCAAAGCGAGATTTCACTCCAGTTCTTTGGATGAAAGAACTAAAGTGCCATCTCAGCCCTAGTATCCCACCCCTGTACTCCAATATTCAGCAAGAAAGCCATATGCAGACCCACCAGTAAGGGAAACCAAGGTGGTGAAAACAAGAAACCAGATCTTCTCGATGAGAGCCCCTGATCACTGGGAGCATCTTCCTTCACGAATTATACTCAACCTTTTCAGCTCAAGCCTCCAGACAGGCCTTCTATGTTGCTTCCTCTGAGGAATTTAACCGAATTTTAAGTCTCAAGACATGATTCAAATACTTGAGTGGGTGGGTGCGGTTCAGCTGAGCTGCCTGGGCTATAATTTATTCTTCTGTATTTTTATTTAGAGGGAGCATGACTCTGAGAGAAGCAGCCAAGAAAGACTTCAAAACAAATAAATAAGATGAATGCAATCCGTCTGGCTTTGCTACAGTGAGTTACTTTGCTTGTTTATTTTGTATCCTACCTGTCTCCCAATTTGAGGAAAGGACACCCAGTTTCTTCCCAGAATGGGGAAGATATACATTGTCGCTCATTATAATTTCACAACAGAAATACAGCAATTGGAAGGTGCCTTAGCTAGCACTATTACCTTTAGTGAAGTTGTGTTTCCCTTGATTGCAATTTGGATTAAAACACTTCAACGGGTAAAACAGCAGATTCAAGCTATCCCAGTGACATCTGAGATAACACACCAAGGATAATAAACAGAACTGTCAGAAAAGATGGACTATAACATCCGGAATCTCACAACCAAGGGGATTTTAGGAGGTGAGATCTAAAAAAACAGTAACCATCCTCTGCTCTGACAGTTTGCCCACTGTTTCTCTTCCTACAACTTATGAAGAAATATAAGAAGCTCACGTTCTGCAGGCCAAACTCATTGTCTCCCTAATTCAGTCCTGGCTCCTCCAAGTGGCAGAGAACATTCTCATTGTCTAATACCAGATCCTCTTTTCAGATGAGGAGGAAGGGATTAAATCTATGACTTCTGAACATACTCTGCAACTGACCTATAACACTCCCTCCCATAACAGGAAACCAAGCACACATCACGAATGGCGCTATCCCCAAGCAAACTGAGGGAATCCAAAAAGCAAATTCTGGTGGTTTTCCATGCCCTGAGACTAAACTAATATGTAAGCATAACCTGCTATAGAACCCATCTCCAGTATTACACAGATAATCCAGTTCTCTCCAGCAGTCGTTCGCCATTTTATATATGCAATGCAATTTTACTATACCATTGAATATAATGGGACTTGAGCATCCATGGATTTTGGTATCCACAGGGTCTTGGAACCAAATCCCAGTGGATACTAAGGGCCCTCTGTATTCCTCTGTGTTTTATATACTAGTGGCAGCTGACTACTCACTAGGGCTTGTGGAGTGAAGGAAAAGCAATGGGAGAACCAGAGGTGGAGGCATCGTCACTTAGTTTGTTGCCTAGACTCAAAGTCTAAATAAATTCTACACTTTCTGCTGGATGGGAAGTGCACCCAACATTCTCAGTGCCCATATGAAAATGCCATGGGATTGGTACACATTAAGACAGTCCAATGTGTAGCTAGATAGACAATCTAGATGGGTTCTGTAGGATTGCAAGTTGGGAGGACCTACCATGCATAAACAAGCCAGTGGTTAAGACTATTCGGTCAACTATGTAGAAGTACACGTAGCTGCTATTTGAGCATTACTCTATGCAGAATGCAATGCATCTTGCCCTTGGCCTCAGACAGCCAATGGTTTATTCTAGTACATTATCTCAATGCACATGGGATGATACTGAACCTCAGTGAGATTGCTAAAGCACCACATAACTGCTCTCCATAATCCTTTGCAGGATGCAGCAGTTCTATTTTGGCTAGGCAGCAATTCCTCAGTAATCACAAGGAGTCCCTGAAAGCAGGGCTGGAATTTAGTATGGAACTTGTATCTATGTTGAGTAGACATATTCCTACAGGAAATAGAAATGAGTCTTATTGTAACATTTATATATAGGGAAATCAATAAGTTAATGATTGATAATGGATGCCAATGTGCACCCAACATTCTCAGTGCCCATATGGACAATGCCGTGGGATTGGTACACATCAAGAGAGTCCAATGTGTGGCTAGATAAACAATCTAGGTGGGTTCTGTAAGATCTCTGCTATGTAACTACATATGTAAAGTTACAAAATGTAGATATAGAATTATGATCCAGAGCCTTTGTGCCAGCAATATTGCCTTAACAGAGATTTCAGACCAAAAGGGGGGTTCCTTCTCACTGCTTTCAAACTCAGATTTCCTTAGAAGGAATCTGGAGATTCCTGGGCCATTAGAGCACATATGCTGTGTAACACCATATGGGAGGTTGCCTTGAAATAATGCGTATGTGGCTCAGCACTCTTCCTTTCCGCGTGCGCCTCTCCATTGTCACGCAGGCTCTGTGAGATCTGTCTGATTCCCTCATCCCCCTTAGCAATGCATCAATGGATGGAGATGATTTCTACAGAGCAACTCTGACCTGGCAGCTGGAGAAATTAGCATAGGGAACTAATTGCCTAGTCAGCTGCTATTTCCTATTGAATACAATTACGGTGTTGTTTTTAAAGTCCACCCTAGGGGAGCGGGAAGGGAGCGTGATGAAAAGGGCTGCCAGATTTCCTGAAAGTAGGGAGCCAGGCTTTCAAGCTGTATATGGGAGGGAGGTCTTGCCATATTCAGGGCGACATTTGGCACATGACGCTGAATCCACAGCCACCCAGCAGGTTTGACTAGACTATCCCCCATGTGGCACTTGAGTTGCTACTCTCATTATCCTCCTCCAAGCTGGATGATGAGATTTGTAGTTGTATCGTTCACCACAGCAAGACATATGCAATATATTTTTAAGGTATACCCATCTGCTCTTCATCCTAGGTCTGCTTCCACTATATCTCATCATGGACTGGGATGCTTCATTCCAAAATATATTGAAGACCAGCCTCCCCCACTCTGCTGGCCTATAGATCAGGGTCCTTCCACACAACCCTATATCCCAGAATATCAAGCTAGAAAATCCCACAATATCTGCTTTGAACTGGGTTATCTGAGTCCACACTCAGATAATGTGGGATTTTCTGCCTTGATATTCTCAGATATTGGGTTGTGTTGAAGGGCCCTCAGTGGTTTTCAGCCTGTGGGGTCTCCATGTGTTTTGACCTATAACTCCCTGAAATCCCAGCCAATTTACCAGATGTTAGGATTTCTGGGAGTTGAAGGCCAAAACATCTGAGGACCCACAGGTTGAGAACCACAGCTATAGCTGAAACTCTCTTGATGACTTGCAGTTGAGTAACAAAAGGAAATATAAATTACTTTTAGACCAGGTTTTGGACCTCAACTCTCACAATTCCTAACAGCCTGCTGTTAGGTTTGTCGAAGTTGAAGTCCAAAACACCTAGCAGGCCAACGTTTGCCTATGCCTGTTTTAGACTATTGTATAAGGAGATATCAGGTACTTCCTTGGATCACGGGTTCTTTCCGTCTGCACCATATCCAATGAATATGCCAAGCCTAGAATCATAGAATCATAGTGTTGGAAAAGACCACAAGGGTCATCCAGTACATCCCTCTGCCATGTAGAAATACACAATCAAAGCACTCCCAACAGATGGCCATCTAGCCTTTGCTTTAAAACCCTCAGAAGAGGAGACTCCATTGGATGCCTGAGCAAGGTATTCCACTGTCGTATCGTCAATAAGTTCTTCCTAATGTTTAGGTGGAATCTCTTCTCTTGCAGTTTGAATCCATTGTCTCTGGGCCCTTCCACACAGTCCTATATCCCAGAATATTAAGGCAGAAAATCCCACAATATCTGCTTTGAACTGGGTTATCTGAGTCCACACTCAGATAATGTGGGATTTTCTGCCTTGATATTCTGGGATATAGGATTGTGTGGAAGGCCCCTAGTCTCTAGGGCAGCAGAAGACATGGATGCTCTAAATACTTCAAAAGGCACCAGATCCCCTCTGATCTTTGAAGCCAAGCAAGGTTTGCGCTGGACAGTACTTGGATGGGAGACTTTCAGGTGCAATAGGCTGTATTTCAGAGAGAAGAGCTGGCAAAATCAGAACATTCCTTTGCTGAGGAAAACCCTTTGGAAAAAAAAACCATGGGGTCACTTCAGCTTCAAGGTACCTACACAGAGAGAGAGAGCTGAATGTCTACAAGGCACAGCTGTATTTTGGCCCTATTTGGCCAAGAGGAAAGTTTTCTTCATGCCATCACTTTCCCAGGAGGCACCAGCCTTCCAGACCTCCACCATTCCTGATCAGGTCTCTCCCAAAAAGTGAAAGATGATCTCCCAATGTCATCTTTGCAGCCTGCTCATTGTCAAGGCTAGACATGAGCAAACTTCAACGCTCCAAGTGTTTTGGACTTCAACTCCCAGCCAGTAGGCTGTTAGGAATTGTGGGAGTTGAAGTCCAAAACACTTGGAGGGCCAAAATTTGCCCACGCCTGGTCTAGGCACATGGCCTTCTGTAAGGCTGCCTACTTATACAACTCAAGCCATATATGTATGGTTGATTTCTCCTCACACTGATTACCTCCAGTCCACAGCTAAACCCTCTGTATGAACAAAAGAACTTCTCTCACGAGAAACAATTGCAAAGTTTCCATCTGCAGTATATATCTTCAGCTACATCTCTCATGACTTGATCTTGAAGGCACTGGAGAAAACCCTTGCTGGAGTGAATTGCCTATATATCACGACACAGTTTTCTGTTTTAGACGCATTTTAGGAGGCATTTGGTGCCTCCAGAACAACGCACACCTCTCTGTGTTGCTGTGATTTTTCCAGACTGTATGACCATGTTCCAGAAGCATTCTCTTCTGACATTTTGCCCACATCTATGGCAGGCATCCTCAGAGATTGTGAGGTCTATTGGAAACTAGACAATATCTGTGGAATGGGAGAAAGAAGTCTTGTCTATTTGAGGGAAATGGGAACCCCACTTGTCTAATTTCCAAAAGACCTCACAACCTCTGAGGATGCCTGTTGGATTTCATCCCTGGACTGCACAAGTCTCCAGTCCTCAATGAGTAGCTAGACTTAGATATAGGATTAGAGTGAGGATTTCCTTTCCCCCACATTCCTATGCATGCTTTTCCCAGAAGGGCTTTGTCATGACTCTTCTTGCTTGCCACTATCTCTTCCCCCTTTGAAGACATAGCAATGGAATATCTGTGAAGGATGATGTAACTTCCTCTTTAAAGGTATTTTATTGCCCTAAGTTTTTGTCATGGGGTGATTTTCCATTGTCCTCTCTCTGCCTTTGTCTCCCTCCCAGTGAGGACGCATTTTGCCTTTCTCCAGGCAAAATGTAGCTGCATGCATATTTTGACTTTTTATCCTTTTACCTTCCTTAGAAGATGAGCTTAGTAATCTAGTTAGCTCCAAGACCCTTTTCTATCTAGAATCTATTTCTTTTCTTGAATAAATATTTTGATCCTAAAGTTCTGTCTCTGCAATCCTGTACCATCCTGCTGACTGGAAGCTAATCCTGACTCACCACATGTAAGTTTGTGCTGGTTATGAAGTTTACTTCTAGCATTCTGTCTATTTGTGGAGGAATCACTCCAAGTGAGGGTTATTTTTAAGCCCAAAAGCAGCTCTGATTTCCAACAATGCCTGCCATACATGTGGGCAAAGCTTGATGAGGGAATGCTTCTGGAAACATGACCATACAGCCCGGAAAACTTACAGCAACACAGTGATTCAGGCCATGAAAGTTTTTGACAACACGCACACACCTCTCTTTTTACAATTATTAAAGGAGAAGGAGGGCATCTTGGAGAACTCTGTGGGAATTTGCAGCTATTGTGGCAATTTCACATTGAGAAAGTGAAATGTATTTATTTATTTATTCGCGACATTTATAGCCCATCTTTCTCAACCATACGGCGACTCAAGGCAGGTTACAGATTGGCACGATTCAATGCCATGCATTCATAAAAGCGTGATTAAAAACAGTAACATAACAATATAAAAACATATATTAAAACCATTTAAACATGTAGTTACCAATGTCATCTTGTTAAAATCATTTTCCAGTAACATCATCTGGCCATTCCATGTTCATCATTCATAGTTTCATGTTATCTATTCCGCTGCATTCTCAAAAGCTTTCTCAAAAAGCCAGGTTTTTACCTTTTTCGGAAAGTCAGGAGGGAGGAGGATCATCTAATATCCCTGGGGAAGGAGTTTCATAGCCAGGGGGCCACCACTGAGAAGGCCCTGTCACTCGTCCCCGCCCCAAACTAAGGCAGGATTGAGATCAGGGCCTCCCTAAACAATCTTGAGCTCCTAGATTAGTGGTTCTCAACCTGGGGTTCCCAGATGTTTTTGGCCTTCAACTCCCAAAAATTCTAACAGCTGGTAAACTGACTGGGATTTCTTAGAGTTGTAAGCCAAAAACATCTGGAGACCCCAGGTTGAGAACCACTATTCTAGATGGTTCATAAGGAGAGATACGTTGGGACAGGTTTGTGTTTGTGTGAAGGGGAGATAACAAGGGGGGCGCCCATCCTTAAAGTGGCACAAGCGAGGCGTTACGCCCGTCATCATTGGTCAAGAGTCTGGGAGTCCTTTTGGACCCTCTGCTGACAATGGAGGCCCAGGTCTCCGCCGTGAGCAGAACCGCCTTCTTTCACCTGCGGCAGGCTAGACGGCTGGCCCCCTACCTGTCCAGGGACGACCTAGCTACGGTGATCCAGGCCATGGTCATTTCAAGACTGGACTACTGTAACGCCCTCTACATTGGCCTCCCTCTGTCGGTGATTCGGAAGCTCAAGTTGGTACAAAACGCAGCTGCTCGGCTTCTTGCGGGAATTCCGATGAGATGCCACATAACACCAATCTTACTACAGCTGCATTGGTTACCAATTGAGCACCGGATCACTTTCAAAGTGATGGTACTCACCTTTAAGGCCTTGCATGGTCTGGGGCCAATGTATCTGAGGGATCGTCTCACCCCCTACCAACCCCAGAGATCCCTCCGTTCTGAGGACCAAGATCTATTGGAGGTCCCCAGTGTCAAGACCTTGCGTCTAACGGCAACCAGACGCAGAGCCTTCACAGCAGTGGCGCCATCAGTCTGGAATGCTCTGCCACCTGAAGTTCGTGCCCTGCGGGCTTTTTTTTTTTTTTTTTTTTTTTTTTTTCTTTTTTTTTTTTCTTGTTTTTTCTTTTTTTTTCTTTTTATTTGTTTTTTTGCTTGTATCTAATGGCAACCAGACGCAGAGCCTTCACAGCAGTGGCGCCATCAGTCTGGAATGCTCTGCCACCTGAGTTTCGTGCCCTGCGGGACTTACCAGCTTTCCGCAGGGCATGTAAGACATACCTGTTTCGACAGGCTTTTAATGTTTGATACTGTTGTTTTTAAATTGTTTTAAATTGCTTTTAAATTTTGTTAGATTTTAGCCATTCTTGTAAGCCGCTCCGAGCCCCAGGGGAGTGGCGGCATATAAGTTTAAATAATAAATAAATAAATAAATAAATAAATAAATAAATAAATAAATATAAAGTAAAAGGGAAGGAAGGCAGGAGGGGGAGAAAGAGAAAGAAACAGTAAGGGAGGACGGGAGAAAAACTGAGAGTTGGAAAAGGTGGGAAGGAGGATGACAGAGGCAGCGAGAGGGGAAGAGAGAGAAGGAGAAAGGAAGAGATAGAGAGAGGGAGGGAGAAGAAACCCATGCTGCGGGTCAGCGCTCTCTGGTCTCTTTTACTCGATCGCCATCTTCCGGCGGCTGGTGGTATTGCAACTCGCTTCTCAAGAAGACAATTCAGGCATCCGTCATAGCAAAGGTGTGCTAATTTTCCAGACAATGTGTTGTGTAACCTTTCCTGGTGGGGCAGCCCCATCCCCAGCCTCAGCCAAGGCGCCCCCAGGGCTCCTGCTTAGAGCAATTCCTCGCCCCACTACCAGCGACCCACCTGCCTAACTTTTTGCTAATGTTTCCTGTGGGTGTGTTGAATATCTTGGATAGGAGACCCCCAACAGGACTGGCTCTATTTCCACCTCTGAGTATTCCTTGCCTAAGAACAACCCTACGACGAAATCCCTGGGGTCGCTCTAAGTCGACAGGGGACTTGAAAGCACACTTGGGTTGATTCCTGGCCTCTTCCCCTTCCCTTATTGTTCTTTCCTCTCCCACGCGCGTCCTGCTAGACACTCCCACGAGGCTTCAAACCTCCCCAACAAACCCAGCCAAGCGCAAGGGTGAGGCGCCTCCTCTATTCGCCCCATCAGTTCCCATCGCTTCCTTCGGTCTGCTTGAGTGGAGGGAGACGCCCACTCGTGCCCTATCTTTCTGCAGTTGCAGCGGGAAGCAGCGAGGCTGAGTTTCGCTCGGGTGGAAGTGAAGGCGGTCAAGGCAACAGGAAAGCCGGTTAAGGCAGAGATGGGAGGCGAAGAGGGCGTCCCGGCTGCGTGGGAGGGGAGCGCCCCACACCTAGATGCCTCCCTTCCACGAGCGCACTCCTCGCACAGAGAAACACGCACATTACAATCCCTTTCCTACCGGCCACTCCCGACTCTGTCAAACCCTCTCGCTTTCGCTCCACTTCCTCCGAGACTTGGCCCACGCGTGTCTCCGAAAACCACGTGGAAGAGGCCAACTAGAGCTCCCTTTGCCCACTCCCCTCCTCCTTGTGGTTCCCTCTTCTTTCCACCCGCCTTTCACCAATTCCACCCTTCTCTTCCAGCCAAAGAAAACCACACGAACCTCGACCTGCGTGTCCACCCCGCGCCTCCTTCCACAGCTTAGTTTGGGTCCAATTTACGGGAGCAGCGGGAGGGGAGGCGTTAAGAGTTTCTGGGAATTGGCAACATTCACACTTGCCCGAGACAGACAAGAGTTCTTTCTCCCAACCTAGACATTCCCCAGATATGTAAACCCCGCTTATCTAGTTTCCAACAGATCTCACAACCACTGAGGATGCCTGCCATAGATGTAGGCGAAACGTCAGGAGAGAATGCTTCTAGAACATGGCCACACAGGCCGGAAAACTCACAGTAACCCAGGGCAGTTATTGTTTGAAACAGTGATTTGATTATTTATTCATATTTATAATGATGATGATGATGTATCAATATGATGATGCATAATAATTCAAATGATATCTTAAGTTATGATTTATAATAATATATGTTTTTAATTCTTATTTTAAAGACAAGGCGTGAAGGCTGTTACGCCCAGTGCCGAGACTGACCCTCGAGACGCTGGTGCCTCTGACCATGTGCAGAGTGCTGTGCTTCCTTTTCACACCCACAGACTGGACCACGCCTCAAAGGAAGGGGGGGGGGGGTCTCACCTCTCATCAGTTTCTGGAGATGAGAGGCCCGACCCCACGCAGTCCCCACGGAGCAGAGCAAACTTTCCAAAGGGAAGGAAACCCAAAGAGAAGCGGGAGGATAAACCACCTACCCTTCAGCGTGGCTCTCCTTCCCTTTCCCTTCTCTCAACCCACGCGAGGTGTGGAAAGACCACTCTGCAGATGTGCGTGAGAAGGAGGCCCGGCACTTCCCCTCATCTAACAAGACAGGGTTCTGTGTTGAGGAGGGGTAGGAAGCAACTTGAATGTTCCAACAGACCTCACTACCTCTGAGGATGCTTGCCATAGATGCAAGCGAAACGTCAGGAGAGAATGCCTCTAGACCATGGCCATACAGCCTGAAAAAACCTACAACAACCCACCTTGAATGTCTCCATCAAATCCCACTCGGGGACTCAGACACACAGCTGTAGAAAACCCACATTGAACCGGATTATATAGCAGTGTGGACTCCAATAATCCGGCTCAAAGCAGATAACCAGTTCAAAGTAGATGATCTGCCTTGATATTCTGGGTTATACGGCTATGTGGAAAGAAGGAGAGAAAGGAAACCCGAATCCTACACACACCCAACTATATTCACTATATGTTGTGGAAGGCTTTCATGGCCGGAATCACTAGGTTGCTGTGGGTTTTCCACATGTTCCAGACCATTGGGAACATGGCTACACAGTCCGGAAAACTCACAGCAACCCAGTATATTCACAATGCGTAAAAGTGATCTGGTGGAGAGAGTGGGCTCTTGAGTGTCTCCATCTCACTCCACATCTTAGGTGTCTTTGAAGAAGGGGAAGAAGGGGACGTGGGAGCTGTCCGTGGTGCTGAAGTTGCCCACATCCTGGGCACCTTTGAAGAAGAGGACGGGGATCTGTCCGTGGTGCTGAAGTTGCCTCTATCCTGGGCGCCTTTGAAGACGGGGAAGGACGGGGTCGGGGGATCTGTCCGTGGTGCTGAATCCGCCTTTAGGGACCTACCTCCGCCTCCTTCCTCCTTCTTTCTTTCTCCCACGGCGACGCGGGAGAAAGAAACTCCAGCCCTTCCCACCGCGGCCCCAACTTTCTTTCCCCGAGCCCAGCTCTCACCTTGCTTTTCCTCCGGAGCAAGTGGCTGGTGAAGCCGAAGATGATCTCGGAGTCCAAGCACAGCGCCCCGATCTCCAGCAGAGTCGGGTTTTTCCTCGTGGCGTTGGCAGAAGGTTCTGGGGACTTGGGGAAAGCCATCCTGTTTGCTCCCCCTTTGACAGGACAATGTTTTGCAGAGCGTGGAGAGCGAGTGGAGCGAGTATCCAAGGGAGGGAGGAAGTCCGGGTGGGTCTGCTTTTAGTCCTCCATGGCGCTTTGGCCCCAGGTGCCCAAGGCGCTCCTCCGTGGCATCTGGGGCCAAGTTTTCCACGGGGAGGGGCGGCAGTGCCTCCTTTCAGCGCCCCCTCCTTGCAGCGCCCCCTTGGCCATCAGAGAAGGGGAGCCTTGCCAAGGTCCGGTTCATCCGCGGTGCCAGGATGAGAAAGAGCAGGGAGAGAGAAGAAGAAGAGCTGGGAGATCTTTTTCACAGACTCAGGAGAGAGTTGCTTGCTGGAGGGAACAAAGAAAGTGGCCCCCAAATCTGCTCAGCTCCTGGATCCCGAGAAGGACGAGCAGGATGGCTTCTTCTGGAGGGACGCCGCTCTCTTGCGCCTCCATCCTCTCTCCCACCATCCGCGTTTCCTCCATCCGCGCTGCTTCCCACTACGAGCGCTACTTCTCTTCTCTTCCCTTCCCTTCCCTTCCCCTCCCTCCCTCCTTCCTTCCCCGATCAGCACAGGGAAGCCATGCCCAGGCAAAGTTGCCCCAGCCGGCGTCTGCGGCTCCTTGCGCTGCTGCCTCTTCGCCAGGCGGTCAGGAAGAGGGAAGGAGGGAAGGAGGGAGGGAGGGGAAAGGAAAGGAAAGGCGGGAGGGAGGGAGGACCAGTCCCTGCCCAGAGCCCGCCCGGCTCTCCTCGCGCGCGGAGAGGCAGAGAGAGGCTCCCTCGCTCGCTCTGCTTCCAGCGCCTCCGGGCGAGGAGCTTCCAAGCCCAAGCCGCCCCCACCCCTCTCCTCCTTTCCTTTGCCCAACCTCGGAGCGCAGCTGCCGACGGTGACATCAGCTCGACGGAGAGACGGACCACAGGACGGACGGAGCGTGCCTTGGAGGAGGAAGAACCGAATCAATAGGGCTGCGAGGGAGGGAGAGGGAGAGGGAGAGGGAGGAAGGGGGTGAGGGATGCCTTGGACACAGCCAAGGGAGCATCTCCATTGCAGAATGAAGGCAGTTTCATATCACTTCAACTGCCCCCGTGCACAATGGGTTCAACCCCTGTGCCGGCAGGACTGCTGACCAAAAGGTGGGCGGTTCAAATCCAGGAGGGAGGTGAGCTCCCATCTGTCAGCTCCAGCTTCCCATGCGGGAACGTGAGATAATTGTAAAACATCTGGGTATCCCCTGGGCAACTCCTTATAGACAGCCAATTCTCTCACCCTAGTTTCTCAAGGCGCTCCTGACACACGAAAAAAAAAAACCCCTGCCCTGGCTATAACAAGCTGATGATGATGGAGGTCACCAGTTCAGGAAGTTCCCAGGACCCAAGCCCTAAAGTTTCTGGACCAAAACATAAGACCAGGGGTGCATCTTCACCAGGCTTGGGCCCTCCCTCCAGCTGTTTTGGACTCCAAGCTCCCACAATTCCTAACACTATAGAATCAATGCAGCTTGACATCACTTGAACTGCCATAGCTCACTACTATGGAACCTAGTTTTGCAAGGTCTTCAACCTTCTCTGCTTAAGGATGCTGGTGTCTCCCCAAACTACAACTTCAAGGATGCCATAGTATTCCACAATGGCAGTTAAAGAAGGGTCAACCTGCTTTATTTCTGCAGTATGGATGCACCCCAAGGAGGCTCCTTATCCCAGACACACCCACTCTCTTTCCCAGCTGGAGCTTTTTTTCCAAATGAAGCAGAGAGTGTTTGAAGACCGGGACATCCGTAGGGATAACAAGGTGCTTGTTTATAAAGCTATTGGCCTCCCAACCCTGCTATATGCCTGTGAGACGTGGACCGCCTACAGACATCACATGCAACTCCTAGAATGATTCCATCAGTATTGCCTCCGGAAAATCCTGCAAATCTCTTGGGTAGGCAAGTGGACAAATGTCAACATGTTGGAAGAAGCAAAGACCACCAGCATTGAAGTGATGGTCCTCCGCCATCAACTCCGCTGGACCAGCCACATTGTCTGGATGCCCGACCACCATCTCCCAAAGCAGTTGCTCTACTCCGAACTCAAGAATGGAAAACAGAATGTTGGTGGACAGGAAAAGAGATTTAATGATGGGCTCAAAGCCAACCTTTAAAACTCTGGCATAGTCACTGAGAACTGGGAAGCCCTGGCCCTTGAGCGCTCCAGTTGGAGGTCAGCTGTGACCAGCAGTGCTGCAGAATTTGAAGAGGCATGAATGGAGGGCAAAAGAGAGGAGCATGCCAAGAGGAAGGCGCATCAAGCCAACTCCAAGCGGGACCGTCTTCCACCTGGAAACCAATGCCCTCACTGCAGGAGAAGATGCAGATCAAGAATAGGGCTCCACAGTCACCTACGGATCCACCACCAGTACACTGTCCTGGAAGACTATCCTACTCGGACAATGATCACCTTTCCCAGCTTCAGAAGAATTGGGAGGGGCTTTGAAAAACAGCATCATTGGATCCCAATATAGACAGTGAAAGGGGGTTGTTGAACAAGCACTTGAGCTTACTTGGGTTTGTGGAGTGACAGCCAAGAGGGACTTGGAGAACTGAGCAAGTGTTTGCCAAATAAATTATCTCAAGTTGGGCATTTTGTTGGCAGCTCTTTCAGAAAGGCTGTGGAGTGGGTCATTTCTCTTGGAGCAGACCCCTTTTCCTATCCTTGCCCCCTCCAAAATAAAAGGGGATAGGACTTATGCAGCCTTGCAGATCTAGAAGAACTGCAGCCTCCCCAGCATTCCTCACCAACAGTGGAGATACTTGTGAGAGCTGGGGGTGGGGTTGCAATCTGATGACATCTGAAGGATCATATGGTTAATTCTAGGTTCTAAAATGAAGATTGTCATAACTTTGTTCCAGGAGTGTCTCACAGAAATGTTATTAAGCTGTCTGCCACATAAATGATTGGGTGTTGGGCACCTTAGTTGAGGGCACCTGCCAGTGGATCCAATTGATTCCCATATGAGTGGAAGCAAAGCATCTTATTTGAGACAAAGTTCAGAACCTCTGATAACCCCTTTCAGGTCTTCAGAACAGATTTGCAGCAAGGCAAATACCATAGCCACCAGCAGATACTGACATATATCCGTGGTTCTCTTCACAACTAGATTAGGAAGCTGAGGTTAGCATAAGGGGGCATGTCACCCCTAAAAGTATACATTGCCTATAGCCCCTAACTTGTGCTTCCTTCTTTTAGTTCTTGTACTTTTAGACTAATGTGTCAAGTAGACCAGCCCTACTTTTAAATGGAGTGAGGCAACTGTTTTAGGGTGTAGATGGTGGTCAATGCTCCAAAAGCTAAAGTTTTGCTACTAATACAGAAATGGACAGTGACAGCATTTCCAAGGGAGGGTTTTCTGCTCCGGCACACTCTATGAATAAGAATTAGCATTTTTGTGAGCTTCTTTAACATTTTATTTATTTATTTACCATATTTATACTCTGCCTTGCTCAACCCCAAAGGAGACTCAAGGCAGCTTTACAGTTCTCCAAAAGCTTGATCCCAAAGCCATGTTTTCACTTTCTTTCTGAAGGCCAGGAGAGAGCAGGCTGATCTAATATCACTGGGGAGGGAGTCCCACAGCTGAGGGGCCACCACTGAGAAGACCCTGTGCCTCATCCCCATCAGTCGTGCCTGCAAAGGCAGTGAGACTGAGAGCAGGGCCTCCCCAGATGATTTTAATCTCCAGGTTGGTTCATAGAGGGAGATACATTCTGACAGGTAAGCTGAGCCAGAACCTTTTTGGGGATTTATAGGCTAAAGTCAGCACTTTTAATTGTGCTTGGTAGCAGACTGGCAGCCAGTGGACCTGACATAACAGGGGGGTTGTATGCTCCCACCCCGATGAGTAACCTGGCTGCTGCTTATTGGACCACTTGAAGCTTCTGAACAGTCTTCAAAGTCAACCCCATGCAGAGCCCAGTAGTCTATTCGAGATGTAACTAGAGCATGGACTACCATGGCCAAGTCTGACTCCCCAAGGTACAGGTACAGCTGGCGCACAAGTTTTAATTGTGCGAATGCTCCCCTGGCCACCGGCGAAACCTGGGGTTCCAGGCTCAGCAATGAGTCCAGGAGAACACCCAAGCTACAAACCTGTATCTTCAGGAGGAGTATAACCCTGTCTAAAATACACTGCCCAACAGCATGGGTTTTGTGGCAAGAAAATGATCAGAAGAGACATTCTTTCATTCAACTGTGACCTTCCATGTGTTATGCATTTCCTATAATCCCTCATCATTGGCTAATGCTAGTTTGATCCAATAGAAGATGTAAACCAAATTATCCCACCTCCCTTTGCAACATTTTATTCTGCCTATTTACAAAGTAAGCTGAACAATTTATTAAAATCATAGATCGGAGGCAGGCAACCTGCAACCTCTGTGTGTTGTCCCTCATTTTCCAGCAGAAACATAATAAAACCCAGCTGATTTTGTTGAGAAATGGGGCACAAAGGGATGGCTCTTCTTGAGTCTTCCCAGGTGGGCTTTCCTGAGACTAATTCTATGGCAAAGTAGGGCATATGAGGGTGATCATCCTTGCATGCTCCTTTTTACTTGCAGGAAAGTTCAATATTCTCCCCCTCCCAAGTGATCTGTCTGTGTGTACACATGCTAATGGCTTTGTAAATGGGTCATGCATGGCTGGGATGTGTTAATATGGGGTGCCTTCGTCTCTGTGTGTCTGGCTCTGCCCAACAAGGCTCCGAAGGGGCTAATGCAGCCCTCGGCCCAAAATATTGCTCTATATTGTTAGGGATCAATAATATATTAACACGACTGAATCAAAGTCAGAAAGGTAAGGTATTACACTTAAGGCTTCATCAGACAGGCAGGAGAGAAGCAGGGGAAAGTGGGGGAAAGCACTGGAATGATCAGGGGAAAGATCTTACCCCATTCTCTCCTAGCAAGTCTGTCTTTGGGGATGGCCAGCCATCCCACAACCTTTCCCTGTCTGCTTTTCACTTTACCTTGCTTCCCCCCTCCTCCCTTTTCTGGAAGCAGGAGTCAGGCAACACCAACTCCTGGGAAGGGAGTCTTGTTGCATGGACAGCCACTAGAAATGGCTCTGCATCATGGAACTCCAGTTCACCAGCGTGCAAAAACTGAGAGAACATGGGGGGAAACACCCATATGACGAGGTCCTTAGGCAAATAAAAAAAATGAAATGAAGAGATATAGGATAGGTGACATCTGTCTTGACAGCATTATATGTGAAAGGGATTGAGGAGTCAAATTGAACATGAGTCGACAGTGTGAGCGGCAGCTAAAAAGTCTCATGTGATTCTAGGCTGCGCCAACAGGAGTATAATATTTAGATCAAGGGTAGTAATAGTAGTACTCTATTCTGCTATGTTTTTGCTCACCTGGATACTGTTCTGCTCACCTGAGATACTGTGTTCAGTTCTAGACACCAAAGTTCAGGAAAGATGTGGATAAGCTGGAAGGTGCGCAGAAAATAGCTGAATATTTAATCAGTTATTTTTCTGCTTCTCCTGCAAAAGATGGAGAGAGAAAGAGAGAGAGAGAGAGAGACTTGAAGGATTTTTCTGACTACTGAGCCAATGTAAATGAGCTGGCTTTGGGTGCTTTGCATGGTGACACTATTTTCTTCCATTCTTCAAACATCTTGAGCCAGCCTTGCATTTGACCCTCAATTTTAAATTAAACACATACACATTTGCATCAGGAGCAGAGCTTGAAAGATTGTTTCCAACCTGTTGGGAAGGCAATTGCAGCATCTACCATGTTACCACCTAGCCAGGCCCTTCCTGTGTACATGCCAGTCAAACACCAGGAGACTCAACTTGACTTGGCTGCCTTCCCCTTTGGCTGCCAGCATAACCTGCCAGGGCCTCAGTCCTGCCAGCCAGAAGAAGCCTTTTCTGCTGATAAAACAAGAAGGATGGATTGTGTCGCTTTGTGAACTTCCTTCCTTTATGGCCTTATCAGGCAGTGTCTTGCATGGGGGAGGCTGTTGTCAGGAGGCTAAGCCTCAGGAGGATGGTGAAAACAGACAAACACACAACAAGTGTAAGAAAGAAGATTAAGTGGGTGCCAAAACAATCCAAGGCGAGAAACACTGTAATTTTTCATCTATCCATCTATTCCACCTGCCCGATGTAACACTCTGATGCTGTGAGTCGCCTTCGGGCTGAGAACAGCGGTATATAAGTAAAGTAAATAAATAATAATAAATAAATAATGTTGGAGTAAGATTTCCATTAGCCCCATCCAGTATGAACTCCATCCACTCATTCTACAGCTGGCTTTTTTCCCATTTTGCTTAGATTTGATTAAAATGTTCTTTTTGGGAATTTCTAGGTCCTTCAGCATGACTCCAGCCTTCCTTGTGATGGTTAGGTATACAGGCAGTCCCCCATGTTAGGAAAAAGATAAATTCTGTAGGTTTGTCCATAAGCTGAATTTGTTTGTAATTTGGAACAAGTGCATTTTTTAAGGTAACTCCAGCCAAAAAAGTATCTTTTTCATCGTTGGATGTCATAGGATTAACACCCCTATGGTGTTTGCTTTGATGGCTGTGCCCCTGTTCAGAAGATTTTGCCACA
The DNA here is from genome assembly GCF_025583915.1 of Anolis sagrei ordinatus. Lineage (NCBI taxonomy): Eukaryota > Metazoa > Chordata > Lepidosauria > Squamata > Anolidae > Anolis > Anolis sagrei. The sequence goes on along the minus strand of NW_026844366.1, from coordinate 19,015,109 downwards.
CTTCCTGCCCCTGTGATCATTGGATTTTGAAAAATTTGGCTTGTTGTGGAAAGAAGGTTTGGTGATAAAGTACACAACCCCCCTATTACGTTAGCTCCACTGGCTGCCAGTTTACTACCAAGCACAATTCAAAGTGCTGGCTTTAGCCTATAAAGCTCTAAATGGTTTCAGCCCAACTTACCTGTCTGAACATATCTCCCTCTATGAACCATCTCAGAGGTTAAGGTCTTCTGGGGAGGCCGTGATCTCAGTTCTGCCTGTGTCACAAGTATGGTTGGTAGGGACAAGAGACAGGGCCTTCTTAGTGGTGGCTCCATGGCTCTAGAACTCACTCCCCAGTGAGATTAGATCAGTGCCCTCTCTCCTGACTTTCAGAAAGAAATAAAAGACATGGTCGTGGGACCAGGCTTTTGGCCAGTAATGCAATGCAAAGAATAATCAGGAAATGGCCACGGTGTACGATTTTTTGATCATGTGATTTTAATATTTATATTAGGATATTTTAATGCTTAGTCTTAGTGTTTACATGTTGTATATGCCTATGTTTAATGGTTTGAATGATTTTAATGTATAGTTAGTTATATGTCAGTGTTTAGTTATTGAGATTTTATTTTATTCTATATATGTTGAAATTGAGTTCTTGCCATTCTTGCCATTAATATGTTGTAAACTACCTTGAGTGCCCCCAGGGGTGAGAAAGGTGGTATATAAATATACTAAATAAATAAGCTTCTGTTGAGACACCTTTTCCCCATTATCATTCTCCCAGGAGTGAATTTCCTTTCCTAGAGTTAGATTTTTCTCACCTCCGTTCTTAACTGTGAGTAGTTTGTAAGTTGGATGTTTGTAACTCAGGGAGTGCCTGTAATTAATTATACTTAATCAATTCTCTAGGAATATCTAGGCCCTCCAGAGTGTTTCTACAAAAACACTCTGGAGCTTTTGGCAGACATTGACCACAGAGTCATAGTGGAAAACGTAGGGAGATATTCTATGAGAATTAAAATAATCATCTGTTATTAACAGTTTTTCATTTTCGAGGAGTTATGTGCCCCTAACTCCAGTGAATCGGGAGGACTGTTAGTATAGCCAGATTTTTTTCCTGGCATGGCACAATAGTCAAACTCCCCTGCAAAACCCACCTCTTTACTGCTGTAGGAGCCCACATGGAAATAACTTAGGAATTGATTGAGCTAATGAAGAGGGAGGAAGTATCAGAGACAACTCTAACTATGATCCTGGACACACAGGATTATTGTAATCCTTCAAAACCTCCAGAAGTTCTCTTCGTGATCCCAAATGATGCCTCATTGCTAATAGCAATGGCATGTAGGGTAAGAAGGCATGAATGGAACCTTGAACAGGAGTGTGGCATGCCCATTGCCCAACATTTATTTCCACTCACCAAATATTTTGTTATGCCCCAGAGTGACTAGAAAGCAGTGTCTAAGACAGTGCAGATAGCTTGATCCATTAGGTCAAACTTCAACTAGTGATGGATCAATAAATAGCATTTCTAGCCCATGTCAGTCATAAGTCTGTTCTATTCAGTTTCTGTATCACTGTTGCAAACAGAGAGAGAGAGAGAGAGAGAGAGAGAGAAGGGTGCCAGAATCCTGTATCAGCTACTTGGTTGAGGGGACTTAAGTAAGTAGTCTATCTCAGGACAAACCCTCCAAATCTGTCATAAACATCATCCACCCACACTCCTATCACTGGCAGAAAGGATCTTCTTCTCTCCAAGCAGCTGCTGCCCAGTAAAATAGGTTGGAGAAGGAATTATGTTTGTGGTAATAGTGTCACAATTATGGCTAGGTAGGTAGTAGTTGTGAATACAAACCTAGATTAACTCACCTGTAACCGATTTGTATTCACAATTGCTAGCTAGTCTGTCAAGCTTGTGTGGGCGTTGGGCCAGGAGAGGTATACTTCACTGATAAGGGATTCCAACTGAAATTAAGGGGGGGGGGGATCTTGAGATACCTGAAGGCTTGTCACAGAGAGGAGGAGACAGGCCTGTTCTCTGCTGCCCCAGAAGACAAAACTTGGTCTAATTTGGTAAAGGAAAACAGATTTCAATAGAATATTAGAAAGGACTTATTGACAGTAAGGAAGTTCATCAGTGAGACTCAATTGCATAGAGTGGAGGTTTGGTCTTCTTCTCTGGCCATCTTCAAAAAGAGACAGGACAACTACCTGTTGGACATGCTTTAGCTGGAGATCCTGCACTGGGTAAGGGGTTGGTCTGTGGCCATGAGGCCCCCTCCAACTGTGATTCTGTGATTTAACTTTCTGTTTTGTTATGTCCAACCATTGCATTCAACTATCATAACAGATGTGTTTGTCCACAATATCCACTAAAATTCATTTTAGCAGCTATTATCCAAATCTAAATCATATTGCTAGAATAGTCTCACCAAGTTGGAAGAGACCTCATGGGCCATCCAGTCCAACCCCCTGCCAAGAAGCAGGAAAATTGCATTCAAAGCACCCCCAACAGATGGCCATCCAACCTATGTTTAAAAGCCTCCAAAGAAGGAGCTTCCACCACACTCAGGGACAGAGAGTTCCACTGCTGAATAGCTCACACAGTCAGGAAGTTCTTCCTAATGTTCAGATGAAATCTCCTTTCTTGTAGTTTGAAGCCTACAAGACAAATCAATGATGTTTACATATGTTTATTTTGCCACTCAGGAATAGAGTCACTGGATCTATTCCGGAATTAGTGATTGGATTTAGGCTACTTAGAATTTTAGTAAGAAGCCAGAGTTGCAGCAATTGAAGGTACGATGCTTACTCATAATATGTATCTGGCAGAGTTTACTCCATTATTGTCACTACAAAGTCTTATGCAAGCATGAACTGACTACGGCTGGCGCACATTGACCACAAAAAGTATGTCACGTATAAGGGAATTCTGTGACTGTGTGCATTTGTGTTCATGACAATTCCAGCCATTACTTCTGTAAATGTCTTGCCATTTGTTATTCCTTTAGGTATTTTTTTCTTGTTCATCTTTCGTTTACCATAGAATGCTATACAAAGTCTATCCATGAGTTAAACTTTCAAATCTTTCCAATTAGATTAAATTTCTATCTTTCCACCACTGGTAGTGCTGAAATTAATTTCTTATACAGCAATATGTTCTCTGGGTTATCAGATATCAGTAACAGGAGTAACCGTTTCTCTGGATTGACCATTTGATTGGTTATCTTGTTTATGCTTCTAATGACCCCAATCTGGAAATGTTGTCCTAATGGGCATTCCCGCAACATGTGTGTGCACAAGAGCCTGTTTTCCACATCATCACTAACAAGCTTTGCACATCGTAGATGTTGTTAACAAGAATCTAATATGAAGGCCATGCAAATATTTTCTGGTCAAGACATGCTGGGCTATTTGTAAGTATTATGTTGGTATATGCCACCAAGTCAGACCTCTAAGAGCCTCAGTCACCCATAAATGAATGCCTTTCTTGAATCAGTCTACCTGTAATGTGGTATTTCTCTTTTGCCTTCTAATTTACTGAGCATTATCATCTTGTTTTAAATGAGTAATGTTGTCTCATGAGAGGTTCAATGTGAGAGCTTCAGTTTAGTCATTTCGGCTTCTGATTTGCTCTCAGACTAATTAAGTTCATGGTATTGGTAGAACTTTCCTCCAGCACCACTTTGTAAATGAGTTGGTTTTTATACAGTTGGTTTTCTTCAATGTTTAACTTTCAGAATCAGGAACACAATGATCTGACTTTACCTCCATATCCCGAGACTCCAGTGTTTTTTGCTTTTTTTCATTTGCGCAGTCCAATCAAGCAGATGCAGTGTTGTTTCCCAGTAATGGAAATGTAATGACACATGCAGCAAAAAGGGGGTGACACCACAAGCTTTGAAGGCAGCAGACCAGTTCACATTGGAGCCATTCTACTATCCCCATTGTGTCCAAAGTACAGGGCTGTCCCAGTGTATTGCTTAGCACAAGCCTAAACCGGTTCAACCAATTTCATCCTGCATTATAGACTGGAAGTCCCGGCACATCATGGAGACAGCCAAGAGCATCTTTTGGCCCTCTTCAGATTTTGTGGCTGGTATAGACAAGCCCTGAGTTAGAATCATACCCTCCAACATTTCATAGAATCATACAGTTGGAAGAGACCTCATGGGCCATCCAGCCCAACCCCTGCCAAGAAGCAGGAAAATCACATTCAAAGCACCCCTGACAGATGGCCATCCAGCCTCTGCTTAAAAGTCTCCTTTTTTTCACAGGGGCCAGGCTTTAGCACAGCAGGTTAAGCACCAGCTGCAGTAAATCTTGCCAATTGAAAAATTGACAGTTCAAAGTCCAGGTCAGGGTGAACTCCTGGTCTTTAGCCCAGCTTCTGCCTACCTAGCAGTTTTAAAAACAGCAATGTGAGTAAATAAATAGGTACCATTTTTTAAAAGCAGGGAGATATTTAAGGTATCCATAAGGAAATGCCAGAAAAATGCTGGTGATTGGATCAAGAACAAAGTTTATGAACAAAGGTCTTTGACAGGAAAGATGGAGCGACAACACACAACATCTCCCATGGCCGAAACCAAACACAACCCTCCAAGACAAAGAAGATGGGAAAGCCTATACATACCTCTAACTTTGTCCAGTTGTCTGTCTTGTCAGTGTATAACGGCACTTAATGTTTGCCGTATATGTGTTCTGTGATTTGCCCTGAGTCCCCTTTGAGGTGAGAAGAGTGGAATATAAATATTGTAAATAAATAAATAAACAAACAAACAAATACATGTTTAAAAAGATTAACACACAAGCTAAAGGAAGCTGCAGCAATTTGCTTTTGCCTGAGCCTACTTTCTCTCCTGTCCCTCCTCTGAGTTAACAGATTTTGGATTGTATCAACTAGCAAGGCTAGTTGCAATTGAATCCAGACAAGACAGAATTTCTCCTGGTCAGGAGAACCTGTGCTGGATGAGGTTGCACTCCCCCTGAAGACACAGGTTCACAGCTTGGGAGTAATCCTAGTTGTGCCCATACCTTGGGAAGTCAGACTTGCAGAGATCCATACTCTTGTTACTTCACAAATAGACTACTGCAATGCACTCTACTTTTGAAGACTGTTCGGAAGCTTCAAGTAGTCCAACAGGCAGCAGCCAGATTTCTCACCAGAGTGGGGTACAGGGAGCATGCAACTCCCTTGTTACGTCAGCTTCACTGGCTGCCAGTCTTTTACTGAGCATAATTCAAATTGCTTTGGCCTATAAAACTCTAAACAGTTCCAGCCCAGCTTGCCCGTCCGAACGTATCTCCCTTTATGAGCCAGCTTGGAGATTAAGATCTTCTGGGGAGGCCCTGCTCTCGGTCCTGCCTCCTTCGCAGGCGCAGTTGATAGGGACAAGACACAGGGCCTTCTCAGTGGTGACCCTTTGGCTGTGGAATTCCCTCCCTAGTGAAATTAGATCAGCCCCCTCCCTCCGGATCTTCGGGGGAAAGCTAAAAATGTGGTTGTGTATCCAAGCTTTCAGCTAGCAATTTACCAGTGCAATATGTAAACTCAGAATAGTGCAATGACAACTGGAATGACCTCTGACTATGGTATTAGATTGCATGATTTTAAATTAATGATTTTAATGTTGATATATTTTAATGGTTGTTTTTAATGTATATGTTTATTCTATTGGATGTATGTTTTTGGCATCGAAGTGTTGCCTATATATTTGAGCCACTCTGAGTCCCCTATGCGGTGAGAAGGGCGGTGTTAAAATGTGGCAAATAAATCAATGATATTATAGTAATGTAGTCATAACCCAAATAAATAACTTACTTCCCAGGTTTTGTAGGCTGTACAACATCTTTTCTCATCTTCAGGAAACTCCCTTTTCCTGTATACGTGTGCATTTTCTTGGCAAACCTTCGAGAAATGAATCCAGTGGAATCGATACCCAAGGGAGCATTTTGAGGCAAGCAGGGGTGAGGAAGGTGATCCCGAACCTTGCTGAACCAGGCCTCCCCCGGATGCCCTGACAAAGTGAAAAATCCCCCAGGTGTCCTGCTGATAACAGGGAAGTTATTAGCTTTCATTCAGGGTGTCCAAACTGAAGTAAAACATCCACAGAGGTGATTGTACATAATAATGGACTAGATAAAGTCCATTTTTCTTGGGCCCTCTGAAAGCGATCCTTGGGCATTAAAGCAGGTCTCTTAATAAATATCTTATCTCCTTCCCGCAGAGGCCTGAAGGCAGATAACCAGACGGCCATTACTGTATCTTTAATAATAACCCGAATTTCCATCAGGGCCCCCTTCAAAAAGGTCCCCCTCCTTGCAAGGCCTGTTTGAGGGAACGGTCTTGAATCTTGGGGATGGCAAAACAGAAAGCAGGAAAGAGCCTATTTTCCCCATTTCCAGCAGACCCAACTCTGGGAGGGTGTTCAGTTCAACCCCCTCCCCTTCTCTAGCCTTCCAATGCCATCCACAAATTGCAACGCATTCCACTGATGTTGCTGATGCCTACAAAGAGCTCAAAGCTGTTGGAGATAAGGGAGGAAATGGACTGGTATATTTCCCATGTGACCTCAGTTAACATCCTGGCTCATAGGGCAGGAGGTGCAGGCTTCCCCCTTCCCTGGGGATCTATATAGCTTTCTCTTTGAGTCATTATAGGTCAAAGGTATTGTGAGGATTACTGGATTCCTCTGTACTGTGAGGAAGGGAGAGATATACATTCTGGCTTCTTCGTTTGCCACCTTCCTGTACTACCCAAAAGGCTGAAAACCAGAGGTGGAAAGGGTATTTGGGGGGAAGGGGAGGTTAAAATTCATAGCATTCTCTTTGTTGTAAAGGAAGAAGAATAAATATTTTTGTTTGACATACTTCTTATCCCAGTTTGTTTCCTACACAAATATAAATCCTTTTTAAAGGTGTTATACCAGGCATGGGCAAACTTCGGTCCTCCCGGTGTTTTGGACTTCAGCTCCCATCATTCCTAACAGTATCAAGCCCTTTCCTGAAAAAAAGGAAAAGGAAGTGGCCTGAGGCTGTTAGGAATGGTGGGAGCAAAAGTCCAAAACACCTGAAGGGCCAAAGTTTGCCCATGGCTGTCCTATACTCATTCACCAGGATTCAGCAGCATCCAAGCTATTGTTGGGAAGCCCCTTTCAGTCTATAGGCTAAATAAAATTTCAGAAAACCTCATTACCATGGTGGACAAGTCCAAATGCTAAAGAAAAACATCAAAATACCAACCTGGACACAGCATATTATTTGAGAACACAGAAGTGCTGGACCACTCTCACAACCACCATGTCGGACTACACAGAGAAGCCATTGAAATCCACAAGTATGTGGACAATTTCAACAGAAAGGAAGAAACCATGAAAATGAACAAAATCTGGCTACCAGTATTAAAAAACTCAAAAATTACAACAGCAAAACAACAGAGGGGAAACCATCAGGCACATAAATTCACTCTCAACAAAAGATTCCCCCAGGCACTTCCAAGCCATTGAATGCTAATCAAGGTGATCAGCTGAAACATTCACACCTAGCCCCAGCAGACAAAAGTCCTTTGTCTCACCCTGGTCATTCCACAGATATATAAACCCATTTTTCCTAGTTCCAACAGACCTCACTACCTCTGAGGATGCTTGCCATAGATGCAGGCGAAACGTCAGGAGAAAAATTGCCTCCAGAACATGGCCATATAGCCTGGAAAAACCTACAACAACCCATCAAAATACCAGTTCTTAAAGTCAGCAACTAAAACTTAAAAGAAGCACTCCAAATTTGTTTTAGAACAAATAAAAGCTGGAATCTCACCAAATCCTGCTATAATAGAGAAAGGGGCATGACTGGGATATCCCAGAGAGCTAGACTGAAATTCCAGGAAGATCGCATTTGACCTCAGGGCCTGCTGGTCCCCACTCCTGAATAAACAAACCTCCAAAGTAGATGGCCACTTGGTTATGGTATGGGGAAATGAGAACTGAGTAGTTGGGTTGTTGTAGAGTTTTTCAAGAGTAAAAAAACAAAATTATAACAGTAAATAAAGAACAAAACTTAAATACAGCAGAACTCCAGACAAGAAACAATCAGGAACACCTAATCACCTCTCAACAAAGGATTCTCCCAGGCAGTAACAAGCCACACCTAAAAACTGCCAGGCCATCAAATGCTAAGGTGGCCAATTGAAACATTCACACCTATCTCCAACAGACAAGAGTTATTTCTCCCACCCTGTACTTTCCACAGATATATAAACCCAATTTTCCTAGTTTCCAACAGACCTCACATCCTGAGGATGCCTGCCACACATGTAGGCAAAACGTCAGGAGAGAATGCTTCTAGAACATGGCCATACAGCCCGAAAAACCTACATCAACCCAGTGATTCCGGCCATGAAAGCCTTTGACAATAGAACTGGGTAGTTGTATAGCAGGTGGGAGAAGGTATTAGTCAGAAGTGGATTCAGGAACGGAGTTGAGTCTCTAAACTGGCTTGGAAGGCTCTCATGGAGTGAATGATTGACATTATTTCCAGTTGCCGTAGAGGGTTTGCAGCCTGCCTTATCTATTGGGAGTCTGATTGTTTAGTGGAAACAGCTGTGCTTGCACTAACTGTGCCAAGCTTCTCCCAAAACATTTTAGTCCTGCTAGTGTTTCCAAGGGAGACGCAGCAGTGATCCAAGGGAGAACCAGGACTGAAATTGCTTAACAGAGCTCTCCATGTAAGAAATAATTCTGTTTGTCCACACCACAATTTCTAAAACAATTGGATCTTTCTTTCATCTATATCATGGCTCACCCTTTCTCAGCACAACAGCAGCTTTGTTTCATGTTCCCTCTTATTTGCTTTTCTTTTTGAAACCTCCTTTCCCACCAACTTACCTGCTCCTCCCCTTTAGAGCTCTATGTAGAAAGTTTGTATGACTGCACAGCTTCAGAGCAGACCAGATCTGATGCCTTCTAGTTTGTTAGACCATGAGCCTGATCAGGCAGAAACTGGAGGGTCTCTCAGATACAGGAGAAGACCACGTGACCCCCTCCGCATTAGCCCCAACAACAGTCCAAAGGAATGAAGTCTGAACATGTGGTCTGAACAAAATGCAGACAGACCTCCAAATGAAGGTTTCCTAATATACTGGAACAGTCTATAAAGCTGAACATGAGGCCTAGAACAAGATGGACAATGGCAAGATTTAAAGCCTAACATGAGGCCTGAACTTCCTCCCCCCACATCAAATATAATTGCAAGAGCTAAACCTAACATGAGGCCAAAGCTTAACTCCTAACATGAGGCATGCAATAAAATGTTGGCCTCAGTATGTGATGATACAGTTAATGAGTGGAATTGCATGTGCCTTTCTGGGGTTGAGAGAGTGTCTCCCTCCAGACAACAATTCGTTAAGCATTATTTTGAAGGAAGGAATTGTCTGCAACCTTCCTCTGTGGCTCAGCAATCATGGCTTGAGTCAGAGATAATGGGATTCACCCAAGGAAACAATTCATTAAGAGTTTATTCTAAAACAGGGAGCAAACTTCCTCCAGTACTGAATGTGCCTTCCTTGGGGCAAATCAGCAAGCCCTGAGGCTGAATGATGAGACAAGCTCTGTTTTGTGCAGCCACCAAAACCTTATGCGCCACTGGGAACCCATGGCAAAATCGCCAAGGGAAGAAACTGCCCAAATTGCAGGGTGAATCCTGGAGGCAAAGGCATAGCAACGGAAACCCAACTATCTTATGGAAAAGGGGACGAGTGGGGAGCAAGGCGGGAAAGGCCTAATCCCCCATGAGAAACCTTCCTGCTACCTCATTCTGAAGCAAAGGGGGCAGCGGGGGGGCAGAGCATCGAAGTCAACCAGCGAAGTCAACCAGCTCCACCAAGGCTGGTCTCCTTCATGAGGGTCTTCAAATTATTTATTATTTATTTTATTTATGATATTTATAGCCTGCCTTTTTCAGCCATATGGAGACTCGAGGTGGGTTGCAGATTGGCACAATTGAATGTCAGGCATTCATAAAAGTGCCATTAAAAACAATCAACATTACAATATAAAACATAAGTAAAAACTGTTAAAACATATAATCATCGGTGTCATCTTGTTAAAAACGTTATCCAGTAACACTTAACCAGTAAGGTGCAATAAATCCCCCCCTGCACCTTAGGCTTTGCTTGCCAGTTATGGATGGGCCAACTTGGTTGCTTCCACTATATCAACTATTGCTGCAAGTAATAACAGTGTGAAAAAAATTGTCAACATTTTCTTGAGATAGTACTTACAGTTCTGGGGGGACTTGTTTAATTTTTGCTTCTCATAGACGTAGCATGGGGATTTGGTTAACCAGTTAAAAATTCAGGAGTAAACCAGGTTTTTATTTAATCTGAAAATTTGGGGGGGGGGAGTTGAACCCCTAAAGCCCATCCTCCCCCCTTGGCTACAGCTCTGCCCACAAGGTCTCTTCCAACTCTGTGATTCTATGAGGAGGAGGAGGAAGCATTTTTATTTCATGTTTTTCTACTTTTGTGAGGGTTCTGCACTTCTAACCTTTGCAAACATAGAGTCTCTGCTATATTACTTCTTACCAAACCACAGCTGCTCAGACAGCCCCTCATGTTTTCCAGGATTTCTCACATCCAGCCAGATTGTCATTATGTGTGCTATAGTCATATTGGGCATAACTATCACATTACTCTTTCCGGTTACCAGTCCTATATTGCTGCGAATGTAATAATGGACAACTTCCAAGTCTTTCTACTGGAGCTTCTCAATACTGAATCTTTGCTGGAAGGTGGCTGACACTGATAATGGCTATATTATATTTCATTCCCTCCCTCTCTCTTCTACTTGCAATCAGGTTTACTTCAGATGCTCAGGAGATTGTGGAGCAGGGGTGCATTATGGGGTGCATTTCCCTCAGGCTCCCCTTCCATATCCTTCATTAAGACCTGGAGTTTTAAAAAGCATCAGAGTTAAGATACCACTCTTTCTGGATCCTTTCCCTTCTGTTTGTAGATGAGACTGGGTTTAAGCTATTTCTACTCTAAAGGAGAAGAAGGCTATTTCTACTCTAAAGGAGAGGAATGGCTGGGCCTTTGCCATTTCGGGCACTGAACAAAACAGAGAAGCCTGGTCCCAGAACCATGATTTTAATTTTTTTTCTGAAAGCCAGGAGGGAGGGAGCAGATCTTACCTCATTTGGGAGTGTGTGGCAGGTGGCCACGGTCAAGAAGGCCCTGTCTCTCATCCCCACCAGACGCATTTGTGCTGTTGACGGGAGCGAGAGCAGGGCCTCCCCGGATGATCTTAGATTACGAGGTGGGACATAGGGGCGGATGCATTCAGACAAGTAACCTGGGCCAGAACCATATAGAGCTTTATAGGTCAAAACCAGCACTTTGAATTGGGCTCGGAGATGGACCGGCAGCCAGTGGAGCTGGCATAGCAGGGGGGTGGTATGCACCCTGTATGTCACCCGGTTAGTAATCTTGCTGCCTCCTGTTGAACTAGCTGAAGTTTCCGAACCGTCTTCAAAGGCAGCCCCATGTAGGGCATGTTGCAGTAATCTATTTGGGATGTAACCAGAGCGTGGACCACCGTGGCCAGATCAGCATAGCTTCTTTTGCAATTTCTTTAAATGTGCTTTCAATGATATAACCAGCATAAGTCACTAACAAGACTTTGGCCATAATGTCAGTGAAGGCAGTTCAAATCAATTGAGGGGATATTCATGCTTCCTACCTATGACTAATCCCTGAGTAATGACATGGACCATGTGGATAATCATACAATGAATCTTCATATGGCTACACAGCTTTTGTATATATATCATGACATCACTAGGACCAAATGAAATCAATTAAGAAAGAGAATTGGAAGTTTTCTGGTAAGTGAATTTCTTCACCACCAACATCAAACCAAACTAATGAGACAAATGAGTCGTCTCTCAATACCGTCACAGAAATTCTTAAAAAACAGGGACCAATTTTAGCTCAGCCTTATTTCATATAATAGCTGCCATAGTTGATGTATTCATTGCTGTGTCTTCCAGCATGTATTGAATTTGTTGCATATATTGCTGTGATTTTTTTACCATTTAATTTACAAAGAATACAAAGATTTGGTCTACAGGACCCAAGGGAAATCTAAGCAACACTGAGCAAAATCCATGAAATTCAGTGTAGCACACTAATCATGGCAGCATTATAGTATTAATTGCTATAATGTTATACTTCTAATCCTATCTCAGACACTGCGGCATGTAATTTCATTGGGGAGAGCGAGAGGGATGAAAAGTGTGGGAGGAAAAGAATTAAATTTCGCTCAGTCGTGTAACTTAATAGAGTAGTTTGACTCCTACATACCGCGGACCACGGGGTTAATGCTGTACAATGCAATCCGCAAAGGGACGGAGCAAGGACAAACAACTTCTGACACCCACGTGGAGGCCTGGGTGTTAGATTCTTTGCTTTTTCAAGAGGTGCCCAGGCCACATAAACGATAATTAGAATTCATTGTAAAGATGATTTATCAAGTCTATCATTGTGCTTGAAAAGGCTAGGTCACCCATGAATGCTGATGAAATTTTCAAGATTCATCCCCAAGGATTTTGCTGCATCTGCTGCCCTTTGAGATTGGGGGAGAAATCACCTCGGGCAAGCTTTTCATTAATACCAACTGGGAGAAAATATATATATATTAGTATTTTGTCAGACATAACATTTTTCTTCACTTGTCTCTTTGACACAATCAGACCTTTAAATAACATAGTAATAGGGAACATGAGAGAGTCCGTGAGGGATCTGATGGTTGTTAACTACCACTAAGTGAAATACATTCCCTAAGATGGAACAAGAACTTCATATGAACGGTTGCTGATGTTTTGATCGTGAGATTAGAAAGAAGATAGGATGCAATCCAAAAAATTGTCTTAGTAATATTATGGGTGGATGATATCTGACCCTTTAGAAGTTGTCAGATCGCAGCTCATGTCAGTCTTTGTCAACATGACCAATGGTGAGGGATCTTTGGTATTGCAATCCAACATCTGAAAGGACCATACTTTTTCTAGCTCTCTTCTTAATATCAGGACACAAATTCTGAGAGAATCCCAGTAGGGTTCCAGATTCATACATAGAGGCTGATTGTTTTATCCATGTGTTTTGGCTCCTATATGAGTCATATTTTGGTACTCTCCCATGCATAAGTTGCCTTGAAACGTGGAATGTCCACTTTCAGTCCATGGTTGTGAAAGCAGAGCTGTGCATATGGTACCTTTGCTCACAATGAATTGATGTTCATTGTGAATGAATGTTCAAGATCATAGAATCAGATAATAATATAATTGGAAGGGACTACATGGGCCATCCAGTCCGACCTCCTCTCATGCAGGAAAAGCACAATCAAAGCAGCTCTGACAGATGGCCATCCAGCCTCTGTTCAAAAGCCTTCAAGTAAGGAGCTTCCACCACATTCCGAGGAAGAGAATTCCACCGTTGAACAGCTCTCATGGTCAGAAATTCTTCCTAATATTCAGATGGAATCTCCTTTCCTGTGATTTGAAACAATTTCTCCTAGTTAAATGTATTGTGAATTGAACCTTGTAGTCTAACTACTGGTTGAGGTTAGTAAGAGAAAATAGGCAGGCAAATGCCAGAGTTCTGGAAGAAGCAAAAACCACCAGCTTCAAAGCAATGCTCCTCCACCTCAATTTCGCTGCACTGGCCACATTGTCTGAATGCCTGATCATCATCTTTTAAAGCAAATACTTTATTGTATTGTCAAAGGCTTTCAGATTTTGTTCATTTTCATGTTGACAATTTCAACAGAAAGGAGGAAACCATGAAAATGAACAAAATCTAGCTACCAGTATTTAAAAACTCTAAAATTAGAACAGCACAACAACAGAGAGGAAACAAACAAGGACATCTAATCACCTCTCAACAAAAGATTGCTCCAAGCACTGCCAAGCAATCAAATGCTAATCAAGGTGGTCAGTTGAAACATTCACACCTAGCTCCAGCAGACAAGAGTCCTTTGTCTCACCCTGGTCATTGAACAGATATATAAATCCTTTTTCCTAGTTCCAACAGACCTCACTACCTCTGAGGATGCTTGCCATAGATGCAGGCGAAATGTCAGGAGAAATGCCTCTAGAACATGGCCATGTAGCCCGAAAAAACCTACAACAATACATAGCAAATATTCCTGGAGAAGGGATTCTGAATAACTTAAAAGCCTAAATCCTAACTTTTTCCCCTTGACTAGAGTAGGGTCATTGTATCAATTAGATTTACCAATGTGTTGGAAGCCCTGATGGCGAAATGGGTTAAATCCTTGTGCTGGCAGGACTGCTGACCGAAAGATCTGTGGTTTGAATCCAGGGAGCATGGTGAGCTCCCATCTGTCAGCTCTAGCTTCTCATGCAGAAACAAGAGAGAAGCCTCCCACAGGATGGTGAAACATCCAGGCGTCCCTTGGGCAAGGTCCTTGCAGATCGCCAATTATCTCACATCAGAAGTGACTTGCAGTTTTGCAAGTTGCTCCTGCCACGAAAAGAAAAACCTATATGTTAAATCATTATTTGGTTGAAAAAGTCTGCTCTAGATCATACTAAATAGAATCTTTATAATTAGGTGCAAAGCCTGGAATAATAACAGCATTGGTTAGAATTGGAAGTGAAAGAGTCAGCAGAGGGTTTTGGTTAAGTATAGTCCAAAGCTTTTCAAACATCCATTCAAAGCATTGGTCTTCTAGCCTAATTCTGAGATCGATTCTCCAGGGCTTCAAGCAGGATACCAGTACCTGTAATCCTTTGTAACTGGAGATGCTGGAGGTTAAGCCTGGGATATTACATATGCAAAGCATGTGCTCCATTTCTGGGCTGTGGTCCCCCACCCTATATTCCAGGGGCAGCAAGGTAGGCAGAAACCGCCGATGCTGCAAACTGCTAATTACTTGGCTAATCCATCAGATAACTGATTGATTGCTGTGATTCCCCAATTAATATGTTCACATACATATGTCATTCAGGTTACAGCCAGAAGTGTCCTGTCTTAGAGGACTCAGTGAACAGGACATGGATTAAACAAGGTGATTCATCACTATAGGAACAGAGGCCTCACATTTCATAGAATCAGAGTTGGAAGAGTCCAACTCCCTGCCAAGGAGCAGGAAAAACACATTCAAAGCACCCCTGACAGATGGCCACCCAGCCTCTGTTTAAAAGCCTCCAAAGAAGGAGCCTCCACCACACTGAGGAAGAGAGTTCCACTGCTGAACAGCTCTCACAGTCAGGAAGTTCTTCCTCATGTTCAGGTGCAATCTCCTTTGCTGTAGTTTGAAACCATTGTTCTGCATCCTAGTCTCCACGGCAGCAGAAAACAAGCTTGTTCCCTCCTCCCTATGACTTCCCCTCACATATTTATACATAGCCATCATGTCTCCTCTCAGCCTTCTCTATTGCAGGTTAAACATTCTCAGTTCTTTAAGTTACTCATCATATGGTCCAAAGCTTGATCATTTTAGTTGCCAGGGCAGTTAAAATGGTGTTAGATTAGATTAATCTGACAGTGTAAATTTACCCATGGTGGAGTTCAGACCCATATACAGGGTATTTTCAGCTTTCGACAGAGTCCAACTTCCCTTTGTTTCCCTTGCCTCCATTCCCACTTGTATAGACCTTGGAAAGGAACTACTTACAACTGAATTATTTATTGGAATTAATGTAGTTCTCAAATAATGAAGGAAACATATAACCTGACAAAGGAGAACCTCACTCCTTTTGCGTAGTGACTGTAGCATACCTTTCAATTGTCCTAACTCTGATGAGTTCTCTGTTGTCCCACTTTTCAGCTGCTTTCTACATGTTCCAGTTCCTCTCTCCTCCTTCCACGTTTGCTATCTGCTTATTTGACTTGCTGTAAACTGAATTCAAAGTACAAAAGTAGTTGTCTCAGCAGAAGGAGAAGAAAAGAAATCTCAGCAGTGATGCCATTTGTTCTCATCTGGCTATGGGGACATAGCCTGACCCTTCTTTTTGAGCATTGAGTGCTGCAGAAGGAGGAAGGAAATACTTACACACACTTTGCTTATATGCTCACGTGTGCGTATGCCCTTACCTAAATACTGGCTGTTATTTCCCAAGTCACATTTTTCATTGTGCTTCAGAAAAGCAATTGAAAAAGAATACATTTGCCAACCCTTAAGAAAGCAATACCTATATTGCAAGGACAGAACTGAATTGACCTTTTCTTTTTCCTAATTCTTTTTGCTGAACCAAACCATTATTATTATTATTATTATTATTATTATTATTATTATTATTATTATGTTTACATTTATGTTTATGTTTATGTTTATTTATATAGTTTGTTTCCCTCCACAAGGAGACTGAATTGATGCATGTGATCTATGGATGCTGTCAGGATAAAGGATTTTTGCCATTTTCAAAATTATCATCTTCACAGATCATTTACCCCCTGGTACAATATGGAAATATCAACAATTGCCCACTTTTGGTCTCCGTATATGAGAATGCCTCAACCACTCCTGCTGTATCTAAAGCTCTAATTATATACTTAGAGAAATCGAGGGTTATAAATGTTCATAATTGAGGATTACAAACAAGTAGGGATTACAAATATTGTTTGAAATATTTGTTACATCTGATGCAATGCTTTTAACATTGAGTGGGATAAAGAATTAGATTTTTCTGTGCCAACCAGCCAAAAAAAAAATCGCCTTTGGGCTTTAGCGTCACTCTGGGTAGGATATATTATGCCCCTGTTTGCTTGACTATCAGTAGAGCATTTCAATAACATAAACCAAGACATGTGGCTTGCCTTTTGAGGAAGTTCTGATGACTTGTGCCCACTGTGAGTTGGTGTGAAGGAGTAAAACCAGGTGAGGTTTCTCAATGATGATTCTGCTTTTAATGTCAAGCTGGGGCATCAGGAGGCCATTTAGCTGGACCCCATTTTCAGGGCTCTGGGTTTTTGAACAGCAGTATAAGCTTAATCCATCCTGAAAAAACTTCAAGGAAGCACTTGGCATCCTCTACTCTTTTACATGAGGCTAATGTGTACATGAGTATATACCAGGCATGGGCAAACTTCGACCTTCCAGTTCTTTTGGTCTTCAACTCACACAATTCCTAACTGGAATTGTGTGAGTTGAAGTCCAAAAGATCTATGGGACCAAAGTTTTCCCACGCCTGGAATATACAGTAAGTTATGAGTAACAACATTATCTTTAATGTCCTTTTCAAAGCTCTGCAGTATATACCCAAATAATTAGCAAACCTCTTTGAAATAACAGATAGATGATGTACAAAGAATGCATTTAAGGAAGGAGTAACCACTTGGAGAAGAAGTGCATGGTTTCAGATATTTATATAAAACAGTCATTTAATGTCTTACTCAAAACATATGCACAGTAAGCATGGAGTTTATCCTCTCTCGTCAAGACACTATGCAGCTGGGCAAGTAGTGTTGCTCCAGAATGGAAGGTCTCAAATGTCTCTTCATCAATACACAATTATCTTTTGTTTGTTTTCTTGTTTCTCGCTTCTCTCTTTGTTCTATACAAAGGAGAAAATGTGTTTTTTTCATCGCTTTAGTTGAAGACTCCATCAAAGGAACTAGAAAGGATGCCAATTTCAAACAGCTTGCTTGCTTCCTTGAATTAGTAGGCTGTTTGCTTTTTTTAATTGACATCTAGTACTACGCTGTCTGCTAAAACAAATGTAAAACAATCCAATCCCAGTCATTTTTACTTGGAAGAAAGAACCGCTCATTGCAAATACAAATTAGTATATTCACGATTCATATAGCAATGGAGGGCAACTGACCACCATGGGAATTTGAATGGAAGGAGCGAACCCAACAAAGACATTTGAGAGTAGGGCATTTATCAAGATTTTTGGATGCTCAGTTCTAGCCACAATTTGGGGAAGATGTATTTCTCAAGCCAACTTCTCACTACACCAGCTTGGGGTTATTGGGAATTGTAGTGCAAAATTGTGTACACAAAGCATTCTCCACATTCCGATGATGATGATGATGATGATGATGATGATGATGATAGTAATAGTAATATACTTTATTTATATTCCACTCTATCTTCCTGAGGGGACCCAGAGCAGATTACAACATACACAGATAGGCAAGCATTCAGTGCCTTTAATAGACTGAAATAACAATGACACACAAATACACAGAACAAAGGTAAAGGCTTCCTCTTTCATCTCTGGCTTCTGGAGGCAGTGCTCAACTCCAGCCATGGGGAGGTGCTCTTTCTCCAAGCCGAGGAGCCTGTTGTCCATATTTATTTATTTATTTACTGTATTTACTGTATATACTGATTTTCTCACCCCAGGGGGGACTCAAAGCAGTTTACAACAAATAATGGAAAAATTCAATGCCTCACATACATATAAAACCAAATCATAAATCTAAACAAAACATATAACTGTGTATTAAAATCAGTAAGACAATTAAACATAAGATAAAACAACATTTAAGTATGAGGGCACAAAAATTAAAACCACCTACTATAAACATTAAAATCACATGATCCAAACTCATAGACTACAAATGTCGATTGAGCATATTCCATATCTATAATAATAACAATAATAATAACTTTATTCATACCCCGCTACCATCTCCCCAAGGGACTTGGTGCAGCTTACATGAGGCCGAGCCCACAATGCATCAATAATAAAAGCAATAACAAACAACAATACAAAACAGTTAAAATAAATCTCATAAACAAAAAATAAGCAATAAACACAACAAACGTTTAAAAACCAATGGCTGGGCCAAATGTAATAATTAAAATTTAAAAAATAATGCTGGGTATGAACAGTTAAAATGTAACTGGGATAGGGTTTTCAGAGAGGGATGGGGGCGTGCAGGCAATCCTAAGTCAGTAATAACGTGCATTTGGAGGACATATTGCTGAGAGTTTCCTTATTCAGGGAAGGCACACCAGAACAACCACATTTTCAGGCTCCTCCTAAAGACTGCCAGAGTTGGGGCATGACTGATATTCTTGGGAAGTGAGTTCCAGAGTCGAGGGGCCACCACCGACTCGTTCCCACCAATCGTGCCTGCGATGAAAGTGGGAGCGCGAGCAGGGCCTCTCCAGATGATCAAAGAGGTCGTGTGGATTCTTACACAGAAATGCGGTCACGCAGGTAGGCGGGTCCCAAACCATTCAGGGCTTTGTAGGTAAGAACCTGCACCTTGAATTGGGACCAGAAAATGAATGGCATTGTACTGTGTTACTTTACTAATCACCTCCTGGTATAGCTGCATGGGCACCTTTTATTACTTTCCCGTTGAAGCAGTACCTATTATTCTACTCCCATTTGCATGTTTTTGAACGGCTAGGCTTGCAGGAGCTAGGGCTAACAGTGGGAGCTCACCCTGACCTGTGGCTTCGAACTGCCAACCTTTAGATCAGCAGATTCAACAGTTCAGTGGTTTAACCCATTGCACCACCACGGCTCATTCCACTCTGTAGTCTTAGTGTCCAAATAGCCAAAGATGATCCTGATCATTAGGGACCACACAAGCTGAATCTGGACATTAAAAGACAAGCCTAATTGGAATTCATTAGATTTTGATGTCATATACCTTGGTGAAAAATGCTGGTGAAGGACAGGAGAAAGTAGCCTTCAACGTTCACTCAGGGAATGAGAGGCGTGCAAGGCAGGCGGTAATCTTTTGCTCAGTTGCCCATGGCGAGGAGGCGTGGGGGTCCCTGTGTTGAGGCTGCTCTAATTTCCATTCTAATTTGCAAGTCATAAAGAGGGAGGCCATTTGTGATCCATGAGTGCCTATTTAATTTTGTGTCGCCCTAATCATGCCAGTTTAACCCTCACTTGTTTGCCTGAGTGCTTCACACGCTTGGTTGCTCCATTCCTCTTACCCTGCAAAGGCTTTGGTTTCTCAGATGGCATAAGGCTTTCACTTCTCCGCAACAGAATGAAAAGTAGTTTTACATCGGCCATATTACTAATATCCAGCAAGACGAGCTATGTAAATTTTTGATTCTATTTGATAAATGTTGCATTTCAGCCTCCTTGAATAACAATCTTTTAAAAATCCCATTATAATTATGAATGAATTTTTAAAAGTAAATTATTGGAAAGGCAGACAGAGGGAAATTTGGAAGTCGTGAGTCAGTTGGGACTGAGAACCAATCATCTTATTTATATCACAACTCGATAAAAACCTTTAAAAATGTTTCTGCATTCTGGATCAATACTGAACTCATTTTCAAAAAACAATTCTCTAATAATATATTGCCTTTCCATTTTCCTGCATGAAGTGTTCAAAGGACCTAGAATGCCTACAGGTGAGAAAGTAAAACATTTATTGTTTTTGTTTTTGTTGTTGTTGTGTGCCTTCAAGTCATTTCTGGCTTATGGCAGCCCTAAGTTGATCCTATCATGGGGTTTTCTGGGGCTGAGAGTGTGTGACTTGCCAAAGGTCACCCCTTTAGTTTTTATGACTGAGTGGGGAAAATTAAAAGGTGGGGAAAATACATTGGCATGTTAGAAGAAAAGCAACAAAAATTTAAAAAAAGTTTTGTCAATGTCAGAATTATACACGCACACATACACAATATATACATAGGTTAAAGGTAAAGGTTTTCCCCTGACATTTAGTATAGTTGTGTCTGACTCTGAGGGTTGGTGCTCATCTCCATTTCTAAGCCGAAGAGCCAGCGTTGTCCACAGACACCTCCACGGTCATGTGGCCAGCATGACTGCATGGATCGCCATTACCTTCCTGCCAGAGCAGTACCTATTGATGTACTCACATTTGCCAGCTAGGCTGGCAGAGGCTGGGACTGACAGCAGGAGCGCACGCCACTCCCCGGATTCGAACTTGCGACCTTTCAGTCAACAAGTTTAGCAGCTCAGCTGTTTAACCCACTGGGGGCTCCATATATATAGTACATACACATACACAATATATACAAAACCAAAGATTCTTAAATACACTTGAAAGGCAAATTAAATGAAAGATGGAGCCAAGGAAACAATATCTGGAATGAGCCTGAAACCACTACAGAAAATAAGACTATCTCTCTGTATGCAGATGATATCCAACTCTGTCACTCCTTTCCACCTGCTACTACTAAGCTGTTCAGGTCCTGAACCGGTGCTTGGTGACTGTGATGACCTGGATGAGGGCGAACAAATTGAAATTGAATCCAGACAAGACAGAGATACTCCTGGTCAGTTGCAAGGCCAAAAGGGCATAGAGTTACAGCCTGTGCTCAATGGGATTACACTCCCCCTGAAGACACAGGTTAGAAGCTTGGAAGTTCTCCTGGAGCCTGAAACCCCAGGTTTTGGCAGTGGCCAGGGAAGCTTTTGCACAATTAAAACTTGTGCGCTAGTTGTGCCCGTACTTTGGAAAGTCAGACTTCACCAGGGTAGTTCATGCTTTTTTTTCATCCCAAATAGACTACTGCAACACACTCTACATGGGGTTGCCTTTGAAGACTGTTTGGAAGCTTCAAGTAATCCAATGGGTCGCAGGTTCAAATCCGAGGAGTGGTGTGAGCTTCCACTGTCAGCCTCAGCTTCTGCCAACCTAGCAGTCCAAAAACATGCAAATGTTGAATCAATCAATAGTTACCACTTTGGCAGGAAGGTAACGGCACTCCATGCAGTCATGCCGGCCACATGACCTTGGAGGTGTCTGTGGACAACGCTGGCTTTTCAGCCTAGAAATGGAGATGAGCACTAACCCCAGAGACGGACATAACTGGACTTAATATCAGAGGACAACCTTTACCTTTACCTACTGCCTATTACAGTGATACTGTCCTAATGTTTTCCCAGCAAGATTTATTTAGAGGAAATTTATTATTGCCATCTTCTGAGATTGAGAGAGTGTGACTTGCCCTAAGCCTCTCAGTGGGTTCCCGTAGGTGTATGGGATCTGAACCCAGGTCTGCTACTCCAGCACTCCAACCATCACACCCAACTAACTCTTAGATGCAAGATATCAGTGTCTACTTTAAGATGCCAATCTTAAAACTAAACTTAGATTCCAAGACAGAAGGTAATACATTCTTCTTTACTGTATGTTCTTCATAGCCACATGTATGGAACTCAAGCAATATTTTACAGACATAATAGAGCCTTAACTCATGCAGACCAGAGGAGCACAGGATTATTACAGACAATCAATTACATCATCGTGGATTGGTGTTTACATATCCATCAGAGCAAGAAGCATGAAGACCAGCTGAGTCCGTGCTGTACATTGCATTTTATTCCTATATCAAACCCTTAGGCAGGACCCCCCTGCTGATCTCCCAGCCTTGACTCAGCCCATTAGCAAACCCACTGGTGTTTGGAGACTTCCACATCAGTAGACTGGTGAATCTGTTCTGGTTTTCATCTTGAACTTTGAATGAGCTATCCAAGATGCTGAAACTATTCTGATATGTATGAGTTTAACAACTTCAGTAGGTATGTTAAAGTCAGGAGTAAATATCAGAATGATTCACTGGCACATAAACCCTTGAGCAAACATATTTGTGTGTGTGTGTGCCTTCATACAGGAGATGGAGATGCTAAGGGTTCCAGGCCTACATTCTGTCTCAGATGTTACTCTGTTGTCAGTTAAGATGGTACTGAGTAATTTCAGTGCAGGAAAAAGCTACTACGTCTTGGCCCCATGAGGACCAAGGGTAACGGGCATTGAAAGACAAGTCTGATTTTTGTCTTGAACTTTGAAAGAGCTATCCAAAGTGTTAAAACTAATCCAAGATAATGACAGAAAAGTAACTTCTCTTAAAACCCAGCAGTCCCTGTTCCATGCATACTGCCCATTTCTTAAGCAAACTACACTGCTATATAATCCAGGTTATCAAAGCAGATAATCTACATTATCTGCTTTGAATTAGATTATATACACTGCTATGTAATCCAGCTCAAACAGATAATCTGGATTTTATGTGACAGTGTAGATGGGGCTTAAGAGATAGATTATTCCAGGATATTCATGACTCCATGGCCCAGCTGTCTCTGATATAAAAACCTATACGGTTCCAGCCCAGTTTACCAGTTCAAATGTATCGCCCTTTACAAACCACCAAGTACCTTAAGATCATCTGGGGAGTTCCTGCTCTCAGTCCCACCGTCATCGCAGTCACGTTTGGTGGGGACGAGAGACAGGGCCTTCTCCGTGGTGGCCCCTCAGCCGTGGAACTCCCTCCCAAATGCATTTAGATCTGCCCCATCCCTCCTGACCTTCTGGAAGAAACTCAAATCCTGGCCATGGGATCAAGCGTTTGCAGAATAGACTGATTTACTGGCGAAGATAAGGTTTTAGTGGACCACAATTGAACTGATTTGGATGATGATTTGAATCGGTGAATTTTAATGTATATTTATAACTGTTTTAATGTATGTTAATTGTATTTTATGTTATGTTATTATATTGTGTTGGCATCAAATAGTTGCCTGTTGGAAGCCGTTCTGAGTCCCTCTTTGGAGGATCGAGAAGTATAAATGTTCTCAATAAATAAATAAAGTATATAAGGCTGTTAAATGACAGACAGATATATAGTTGGGTTGTTGAGGGTTTTTTCCGGCTGTATGGCCATGGTCTAGAGGCATTCTCTCCTGATGTTTTGCCTGCATCTATGGCAAGCATCCTCAAAGGTAGTGAGGTCTGTTGGGACTAGGACAAAGGGTTTATATATCTGTGGAATGGCCAGGGTGAGACAAAGGACTCTTTTCTGCTGGAGCCAGGTTGAATGTTTCAACTATATATAGACATATAGTTGCTCAAAATTCTATTTATCTGATTTTATTCAGAGATACGCATTGCTTGGGATAGAATGTATATGTGATGTTTTATTTGGTGATGCGTGCAAACCTGATCACCTGACTACTTCTTGTGTTTATTTTGAGTGAGACTAATTATTCACAGAGCAATCTTGCATGCTTAAAACTCAGCATGTGATCATTTTCTCTGGGCTTCTTTTTTATTATAGTATACTTCATACTGAATAATCAGATCAGGTTTGTGGGTGAGACAACCTTTGCGGATGTCTGAGCTTCCATGTATAGGTGTGTGATTATGACTGTAAAATAACTAACACCTTGCCCTGAACAAATGATTAGAGTGTAATTTGTGCTGGTATGTTTTTTAAAAACAGAAGTGGGAAGGACAGATTGTGTTTAAGAGGTTCCCTCTACTGGTTTTTCTTAGAAAATACATCCATAAATCCACATTGTCTTCTCCCTAAGCACTGAGGAATTATTGGTACCTCGGACAGTTCCACAGGTTTCCATGCAGCTCCTTGCAGCTGCTGCCCTTGTGAGAATCGATTGAACCAGAGGGATAGAGGCCCCTCAGCCAAACCAAGGCCAGCAATTGAATGACACAGCAATCAATCGACCTCGGGGTCCGGAGAGATCATAGCATGACAAAATTATTACGGGAAATATATCTTTGAATCCTTGATAGGGGTGACTGTTTGCGGAACTGGCCATAGAAGATAATGCGTGCTACAGCAACATTTTAGCTGTAAGTTGCATTTTGTTCTTCTATCAAATGTGAGGGTAGGAAATACCTTTTTTATCATGTCAGGAGTGACTTGAGAAACTGCAAGTCGCTTCTGGTGTGAGAGAGTTGGCCGTCTGCAAGGATGTTGCCCAGGGGACA
Organism: Anolis sagrei ordinatus; assembly: GCF_025583915.1. Taxonomy (NCBI): domain Eukaryota; kingdom Metazoa; phylum Chordata; class Lepidosauria; order Squamata; family Anolidae; genus Anolis; species Anolis sagrei. The sequence continues at coordinate 18,990,418 of NW_026844366.1, read as the reverse complement.
CCCGGATGATTTGATGTTTTTATCATCCTTGTGGGAGGCTTCTCTCATGTCCCCACATGAGGAGCTGGAGCTGATAGAGGGAGCTCATCCGCCTCTCCCCAGATTCGAACCTGCGACCTGTCGGTTTTCAGTCCTGCTGGCACAAGGGTTTAACCCACTGCACCACCAGTCTTGAGGCAGCTCATTGGCAAAGCTTGAAAAAATACTTCGGGAGATGGCAGGTGTCAAAACTCCACAGTCTGAACTTTATTTTTTTTATTTATTTATCGTGTCATCAGCAACCAGACCATTGTGTTACATTTCTAACAGAACAAAAAACAAACAAACAGATAAAAAAACACAATTTTTGCAAGCTTGGTAGTTGATTCAATGTCCTTTGACCAGTATCTGGCCACTTGGAGTGCCTCTGGTGTTGCCGCAAGAAGGTCCTCCATTGTGCATGTGGCAGGGCTCAGGGTGCATTGCAGCAGGTGGTCAGACCACAGTCTGAACTAAATCCATACCAATGCCAGCTAGGAAATTGTATAGTTGTAGAGCTCTTTTTAAAAAAATGCAAATGTATAAATAATCATGGCTTTTTTACCTCTAATCTTTCTCCCCCTTAATGACTACAATTCCTTATGGGACCTTGCGTCTACCTAAGTGGACATATGTCTGTGAGAAATAGAATTGAGCATTTTCACAACATCCATATTCAGCAAGAGGCCAGTGAACTGGCTATTGTGCAATGGGACTGATGTGCACAGAGTAGTATTTATTTATTTATTTACTTACTTACTTACTTACTTACTTACTTTATTTGTATACTGCGCTTCTCAGCCCTTAGGCAACTCAGACTCATAGTACCACCTATGTATGTCGATACACTGGCTAGACTTATTATTATTATTATTATCATTATTATTATTATTATGACACAAAATATGGGCCCCCGGTGGCACAGTGTGTTAAAGCACTGAGCTGCTGAGCTTGTTGACCAAAGGGTCACAGGTTCGATTCCAGGGAGCGGCGTGAGCTTCCGCTGTCAGCCCTAGCTTCTGCCAACCTAGCAGTTAGAAAACATGCAAATGTGAGTAGATCAATAGGTACCGCTCCGAGCATTTAGGACTGTGCAATATATTTTTGAATGATGCACCCAGGTCTAAGTAAGGTGGCCTTTTGCAGTTGATAGATCATGCTTTTGTCAGTGTTTATTGTTACCAAACACCGGCTGAGATCTTTTGGCACAGCACCCAGTGTGCCAATGAGCACTGGGACCACCTGTACTGGTTTATGCCAGAGCCTTTGCAGTTCAATTTTGAGGTCCTGATAATGGCTGAGTTTTTCCTGTTGTTTTTCCTCAATGCGACTGTCACCTGGTATGGCAGCATCAATAATCTAGTCTGCATTTTGGGTCATCGGCTGATTTTTCATTCCAGGCCTTAATTGCATTGTTGTTGTTGTTGTTGTTGTTGTTGTTGTTGTTGTTGTTGTTTTACAGGATACTGAAGTCCTGTTGAGCAATTCTTACTGGAGTAGATCAATTGAATGATGAATCAGTAGTGGACAAATAAATCAAGGACTATCAATAAGATTTAGTCTATTTTTAAAATTGCTTCAACATCAACAGCAGTTTGAGTAACAATCACCACTTTACATTACTTTACCATCATAGAAGTATAGACATATAAAAATATAAATCGGAATTCTGCATCAGATACTTACCTAAGCATACTAAGCATGGCAATAGTGTCAAATTCACAGCTAACTAACAATTGTGAATAGAAAACAATAACAGAAGAGTAAATCCAGGTAATTGTTCTATACTCATGATTGCTACTTAGTCATGATGTGCGCCAGCTGCGCCCGTACCTTGGGAAGTCTGACTTGGCCACGGTAGTCCACGCTCTGTTTACATCCCGCCTAGATTACTGCAACGCTCTCTACGTGGGGTTGCCTTTGAAGACAGCTCGGAAGCTTCAACTAGTCCAACGCTCGGCAGCCATGATACTAACAGGAGCGGGATGCAGGGAGCATACAACCCCCCTGTTGCGCCAACTCCACTGGCTGCCGACTTGCTACCGGGCTCAATTCAAAGTGCTGGTGTTGACCTTTAAAGCCCTAAACGTTTCCGGCCCAAGCTACCTTTCCGACCGCATCTCAGCCTATGAACCCACCAGGACTTTGAGATCTTCCGGGGAGACCCTGCTCTCGATCCCGCCTGCTTCACAAGCACAGCTGGCGGGGACGAGAGACAGGACCTTCTCGGTGGTGGCTCCCTGGCTGTGGAACGCCCTTCCCACAGATATTAGATTAGCACCATCTCTAATGGTCTTCCGCAAAAAAGTAAAGACCTGGTTATTTGTGCAGGCATTCAAATAATTAGTGCAAGACTGGTAATGACATAGGAATGGAACAATGGATGACGAACCTGGATCATGTTTTTAGTGACGAGACGCTAGTGAATGGTTATCATAGTAATTGTGTATTAATTGTGTATTAGATTAGGTTATTAACTGTTTATATTGGTGTTTGAATTCTGCTGTGTTCTGTGTCTTGTGAACCGCTGTGAGTTGCCTTCGGGCTGAGAACAGCGGTATAGAAGCAAAGTAAATAAATAAATAAATAAATAAATAAATAAATGCTATTTCCACAATTGTAAACCCCACACCCACCCACTTTATCAGGTATCAGCTGTTTGGAGAGAAGTCCATTCTTTTGGTGATTGGATCCTTGGTGAAGGATGTACAGGTACAGGTATATTGGATGTTTCTGTTGGGTTTGAGTGGGTCAGACCAGAAGAAGTGGAGTATACTTGCAAAAAACAAACAAACCCTAAACACAATGGATACCAATGGAACTTGGAAACTCAGTTGACCCCAACTGCATGAGAGACCACTAATGAATACCAGGCCCTGTAGGCTATATTTCAGAGGCAGGAACTGGCAAAACCATGTCTGAGCATTCCTTGCTCTAGAGATCCATATGAAGCTAATGGGATCACCATAAGGTATGCTCAATTCTGACTTGATTCCAGCCACAGGGGGAGCTGCTGCTTCACTGTCCATTTGTGATACTGAGTCCTTTGATTGAGTACTTCCTCTTTCTTCTGTACACTGCTGGCTTCGAGCTCATGATCTTTTGGTCAGTAGTGATTTAATGCAACTGGCTAAAAGCTAGCTGTGCCACAGTCCGGCCCTTCCAAGTGTAGGTTCATAGGTGACTGTAGAGCCCTATTCTTGACCCACATGTTCTTCCACAGTGAGGGCATTGGTTTCCAGGTGGAAGGTGGTTCTGGTCAGGGTTGGCTTGACACACCTGCCTCTTGACATGTTTCTCATTTTTGCCCTCCATTTGTGCCTCTTCAAAATCTATAGCACTGCTGGTCACATCTGACATCCAGCTAGAGCGCTTCCCAGTTCTCAGTGTCTATGCCACCGTTTTTAAGGTTGGCTTTAAGCCCATCTTTAAATATCTTTATCTGTCCACCAACGTTCCATTTTCCAGAGAAGAATAAAAGAAAGCAGACATTAAAAAATACACCTGACTGGTAAAAACTGCATTTTGCTTCAAGTAACAGTCAAGGAGTCATCAGAAGGGAGTTTATTTTTCCCTATTATTCCTTTTAATATGGAAGCATGTATTAATATGGAAACCCATGCAGGGGAGAGTTCAAAGTGGACCCATGGCAATGCTAAACCAAAATGTCATTTATCTCTATGTAAGTACCACATCTGGCTTTCCCTACAGTAGGTGGCGCTACAAAGTCAAAAATTAACGTGACATTTTCCTCCCTATGCGCTTTCCTTTTCTTTTTGACATTTTTTAATTTAAATTTTTCACATTTACGTTCTTTCCCACTCCATAAATTTTCTTACGGTATCTACAGGTATATTGGATTTATATCTTGAGATTTCAACCATTAGTAATAGATACCTAGCACCAAGAAAGAAAACTTTTAGATCTATAGCTTAATTTTAGAAGGTCTATGTGCTTACATACAGCATGATACTCTGTACCCCCAGGGATAAATTCCCAAACTTTGTGTGGATAATAGCAAATCCAATTGAACTGTAGGTAATAGCAAATACAATTGAAGTGAAGGGCTTCTAACCCAAGAATAGTACACATTGCAGGACCTAGAAAATGCCCAGAGAGGACATATTTTGTTGGATATGGATAAATGCAATTGCAATTATCAATCCTTAGATATGGGTGTTGTACCGTAATACTTTTTGGTATAGATATAGGAGCCCCCCAGTGGTGCAGTGGGCTAAACCACTGAGCTGCTGAACTTGTTGACTGAAAGGTCGCAGGTTCAAATCCAGGGAGTGGGGTGAGCTCCCGCTGTCAGCCCCAGCTTCTGCCAACCTAGCAGTTCGAAAACATGCAAATGTGAGTAAATCAACAGGTCCCACTCTGGCGGGAAGGTAAAGGCACTCCATGCAGTCATGCCAGGCTCATGACCTTGGAGATGTCTACGGACAATGCTGGCTCTTCGGTTTAGAAATAGAGATGAGCACCAACCCCCAGAGTCAGACACGACTGGACAATATCAGGGGAAAACCTTTACCTTTACTATAAATATGGAGGGGTGTAACTTTTGAACTTTGGAGTAGTGTGCATTGTACATCCAGGTGGAGTTTGTACACTGTATATTTGATTATGCATTTGGTTTCATATCAGAATTCTATTTTGAGGTAACTTTGTGCACAACCTTCATATAACTATGGCTGCATCTGCACTGCCATATAATACAGTTTGGAACTTAGTTATATGGTCAGTATAGACTAGGCCTGCACAACCTGTGGCCTGCCAAGTGTTTTGGCCAGCTTGTTCAATGGTCAAGAATTCTGTGAGCTGAAGTCCAAAACATCTGGAGAGCTTGGGGTAGACCCATATAACATAGTTTAACTGCATTGAGTTGTAATATATGGGTCTACACTCTGCCGCCTCAATATTCTATCTTGGTCAGGGTGAGAAAACTAAGAATATAGGTCCCTTGATCCTGCCAGCTAAAATAGCCTCATTGAATCAGTTGTTGAGTGGTGAGTCAATACTTACATAATTGAACTTGTGAGTGTACTCCAGCTGACACTACCCAAAAGATTTGAGTCACAATGTGACAAAGAGATTTTCAAGAAACAGACAATGAAAGAAAGAGAAACAGAAAGAGAGAGAGTATATAACACAGCAAAAACAACACAGTTTAATGTAATTTGAGACAACATTGATAGAAACATAACACAGTCTTTCTCAATCTTCCTAATGCCATGACCCCTTAATACAGTTCCTCATTTGTGGTGACCCCAACCATAAAATTATATTCGTTGCTACTTCATAACTGTAATGTTGCTACTGTTATGAGTTGTAATGTAAATATCTGGTATGCAGGATGTATTTTCACTGGACCAAATTTGGCACAAATGCCCAGTATGCCTTAATTTGAATACTGGTGGGGTTGGGGGGGGGGTTGATTTTGTCATTTGGGAATTGTAATTGCTGGGATTTATAGTACACCTGCAGGCAAAGAGCATTCTGAACTCCACCAACGATTGAACTGAACCAAACTTGGCACACACAACTTCCATGACCAACAGAATATACTGGAAGGGTTGGTGGGCATTGACCTTGAACTTTGGAGTTGTAGTTCACCTCCATCCAGAGAGCACTGTGGACTCAAACAATGATGGATCTGGACCAAACTTGGCACGAATATTCAATATGTGAACACCAATGGAGTTTGGGGAAAATAGACCTTGAAATTTGGGGGCTATAATTTCTAGGATTGATATTTCACCTACAATCAAAGAGCATTCTGAACTCCACCGATGATAGAAGTGGGCCAAACTTCCCACACAAAACCCCCATGACTAACAGAAAATACTGGAGGGATTTTAGAGGAAATAACAGCTCCCTGCTTGGAGCCTCAGAAACAGCTCTCCCTTTGTTTCCAAAAAGGAGGAGAAGGACAGGTGGAGAGATCTTCAGCCTTCTCTGCCAAGGGGGTTCCTAAGACCAACAGAAATATATGTTTTCTGATGCTCTTTGGTGACCCCTCTGAAATCCCCTCGCAACCCCCTCCAGTAGTCCTGACTCCAAGGTTGAGAAACACTAACATAAGATCACAACTTGTGGCATAATGGTGTAAACCTCTGTGTGTGTGCCTTCAAGTTGGCTGCCAATGTATGGCAATGCCATGCATTTTCATAGGGTTTTCTTATACTAGGAATACTCTGAGGTGCTTTTGCCAGATCAGCAAGCTCTTCTTCATCAGTATTGGAAAAAGGAAGTTTGCAAGGCCCATGGTAAGTATATGGACATGAGAAGTGTGCAGGGTTGAAGTGTAATGCAATGTTTTTCATGGGCTAATAATTCCTGAAGGAAACTTCTTTACAGCCTCATGGAGTCATAGTCATAATATTAAACTGATATCTCAGAAAACAAAATTAATGGGGTGTCAGGATATTAATCATAGAAAATTACAGGCATGGGCATCAGCCAGTGTTTCATTGACACTAGCTGGATGTGGTGGAATGAGTTTTTATTGGGCTAAGAGTTGAATCATAAGAATCTCAGACACCTTGTGAAATCCTGATATGACTTAAGAGAAGAGCTTCCAAAGATATGTACATATATCACAGATTAATGAGTTATACATGTCACTGGGAAAATGAGAGCACCTACATTCTCAGTCAGGATTAACGTCTCTAGAATGCCATTGCTCAGAAAATAACCAATACTGTAAAAGGAGGAGGAGGGAAGACGAGAAATGAAGATGATCAAGAAGATCACAGAGCCACAGACCACAGAGCCACATACCACAGAGCCAGTGATAGTATGGCTCTACTCACATTCCTCTTTGATAACAAGTAGCACAACTATAAATGGACGTTGGTGGTTTCCATTTAAGTCAGACAATAGGAGCTATCCATTATGATATCCTCTGTTACCTAAACAGGTTCAGTATCTAGGCTAGCTCTTGGCTCAGTCCCAAAGTAGATGAACTGATTCACTTGTATGGGACCCACCACAGAATGCATTGTATTACCCTCTGAGTCTCTGCAGGGTGCTTATTTGCTTGGCATAGATTAATACAAATTTTAAAGCAAATGCAGATTATTGCAGGGTTTGGTTCACTGTGGGAATTTATGAAGTGCTTGTGTCATAAGGAGAATGCCATGACTTCAGTTGCTTGTAAAGCATTCTCTCATCACCCCACTCCCTAATGCTCCAGCATCATTGATTTCAGCTGGCTGGACTACTTAGGTAAACTGTGATAATTGTTATTGCCGTTGTTACCAAATCATTGCTTAAACCCTAACAAAGTTGGTTGACGGATGTTTAGTTTATGATTTTGACTCAAGATGCATCTAAAGACTGATACTCTGATACTGCCAAGTACTATATGCCAGAAGCCTAGAAAGGAATAGCACTGGAGAATTTAGAGAAGCCACAAACAATTCCATTTGTAGTCTTCTCTAGGTCTTCCAGTTCTGTTTTATGTTTGAACCAGAAGCATGCCATAGAATAGCAATGGATATCCTAGGCTGGATCTACACTGTCATAAAATTCAGTTTCTCCATCAAAATTATCTTCTTTGAACTGGATTATATGACTCTACGCTAACATATAATCCAGTTGAAAGCAGTTAATCTGGATTCAGAAACTGGATAATATGGCAGTGTAGATGAGGCCCTAGAAAGTCCCGCAAACACTTAAGGAGGTGGATATTTTTATTTATTTTTTTGGAACATGGGTGAGTGAAACTATGTAAATTGGGTTCACAGATACACGGATCATTCCTTCAGCCCTGACCTAAAATAAATATATGTGCACATAAGACCACACTTACTGGCCTATAACATGTGGAGATTCATGGTACACAACCCGAATGTAGGACCTCAACCTTTGTGTGGAAATGCCGGTGGACATCCTCACCCCTTTCCCACTTTCCTAAGCTGTCCAGTGAATGAAATATGATAACTAAACATTGTTTCCAGATTTATCTCTTCTTGTCAACCCCAAGACTCCAGAGCTACTTTATGATACTGTGAAGCTTAAACTGGAAATGGGAAAGGAAAGAAAAATTTCTGCACATGGTGCTGTCATAAAAATGTCATAGAATTATTTCTAATTTTAGTACCTTTTGAGCTCTTAACATTGCTTTCTCACATCATCTGGAGACTTCTTATTTTACTGGAATATCATAATTCAAAACGATATAGTGCGTGTATACTGTATTTCATCCCATAATAGTCACCACCACTTAATAGCTGCATCCCCAGTTTTGGGTGGCAAAATTTGTATTTTTGTAATCCTCACATAATAGTTATAGTACAGTACATACTTGAGTATAAGCTGACTCAAATATAACCCGAGGCACCTAACTTTACAACAAAAAAACTGGGAAAACTTATTAACTCGAGTATAAGCCAAGGGTGGGAAATGCAGCAGCTACTGGTAAATTTCAAAAATAAAAATAGATACCAATAAAATTACATGAATTGAGGCATCAGTAGGTTAATTGTTTTTGAATATTTACATAAAACTGCCATTTAAAATAAGACTGTCCAACTCTGATTAAATCATTAGTCTAACTTTCTTCAATGTAAATGTGCTTATCCTTCCAATAATCACCATAGTTTATTTCAACTATACATTTTGAGGGAAATGCTGTGTGTATATGAATAAGGAAAAGTGGGAACTGACTGGCGCTGAGAGAGGAGGAGAGGAAGGCATGCCCTGCACGGAGAGAGAAGGAGAGGAAGGAAAGCTGGGTTGCTGTGTGGAGAGCCCTCCTTTCAGCTCCACACTTTCCCGCCAGGACCCTCACCTGAGTATAAGCCGAGGGGGGCTTTTTCAGTCTAAAAAAGGGCTGAAAAGCTATTATTGTTATTGTATTGTCGAAGGCTTTCATGGCTGGAATCACTAGGTGACAATGTAACAATGACTAGTCAATCTCTACGATATGGATATACCTCATTTGGGGTAGCAGGACCCTTTAGCTCATAGTAACTTTTGTGTTTTTAAACTAATGTTTTATAATGCTTATTGTTAATTTGTTTACTTGTTTGTGTTATGTCTTGTGTTTTATACTGATTGGTTGTGTTAATAGTTGTTTATTCCATCCTATGTATTTTACTGTATTACACTTTATTGTATTATTTATGTTGTGAGCTTCCCAGAGTCCCTTGGAGAGATGGGGCGAGATATAAATAAAGTTGTATATTATTATTATTATTATTATTATTATTATTATTATTATTATTAGGTTTCCAATAATAATAATAATAATAATAATAATAATAATAATATCACAAGTACCACCTGCAAGTAGTAAAGAACTGGTGGGATTATAAACTTGCAAAGGTAGTAGAAAATGAACACGCAAAAATACTGTGGGATTTCAAATCCAGAATGACAAAGTTTTGGAACACAATGTACCAGACATCACGATTGTGAAAAGAAAAAAGTTTGGATTATTGATGTGCCATACCAGGTGACAGTCGCATTGAGGAAAAACAACAGGAAAAACTCAGCCGTTATCAGGACCTCAAAATTGAACTGCAAAGGCTCTGGCATAAACCAGTACAGGTGGTCCCAGTGCTCATTGGCACACTGGGTGCCATGCCAAAAGATCTCAGCCGGCGTTTGGAAACAATAAACGTTGACAAAATCAAGATCTGTCAACAAGAATCTGTGCAAAAGGCCATCTTACTTGGATCTGTGCGCATTATTCAAAAATACATCACACAATCCTAGACAATTGGGAGGTGTTCGACTTGTGATTTTGTGATACAAAATCCAGCATATATATCTTGTTTGCGATGACATGTGTTTTTGTGTCTGTAAAATAATAATAATAATAATAATAATAATAATAATAATAATAATTTTGTTGTTGTTGTTGTTGTAAGGCAGCCTTGAGTCCCCTCCGGAGTGAGAAAGGTGGAATATAACAATGGTAACTAAATAATAAAATAAATCATTATTATTATTTTAAATTCCATTTTCCCACTTTTCTACCGCTTCTGTGCCCATAACTTCTGCAAAAGTAGAGGGCCTACTGTAATTTCACTGATGCTGAGCCAGAAATTTGTTTCTTGCCTATTCTTAAACTCTTACAAATCCCTGATTACAGCACGCATTTGCCTTGGTTTCATCCAGGAAAACAGTTCATATATTGTTGGAATGCAAAGGCCTTGATAACTAGCAAAATGTCATCCTGCTCAGAAAGTCAGAGAAAGCACGAGATAGCAATTGCATATGAAGGCATTTAACCACATGGTTGGCAGTCCTGGGAATCAGATGATTAAAAATAAGATCTGAGCTTTACATCCCAATTCTAAATTGGACTTCATCCCAGCATTTTCACAGCATGGTGCGGCAGAAAATAGGAAACTCTTTGGAAACATTGCTACGGATTGTGATAAAGACACCTTGGGAATAAAAGATTTGTGCAATCTCTAAATGTTACTTAATATGAAACTCATAAAACTCAAGCGCCGGGAAAGTTTGACCTGTTCATATAGATACACTAAGCCAAAACATTGTATCAGAATTACAAGTGTGTAAACTAGATTTACAAAATTATAACTGTTATTCTCTCTATATATTCATGTATAAGTCTAGAAATTTAAGTCAAAATTTTGACCTCAAAAACCTGTAGTACTATTTCACATACTCACATATTGTGCAGGATGCACATGTGGGTTGCACATTAACACAAATTGATATTAATGAATATTTGATTGTGCAGCACCACAATTCACTAACGAGGCTGTTGTGTAACTGCATGTAACTCCATGTGTGCAAAGGTACGATCTGTCACCCTTAAAATAGGATCTCATTTGTGTGTCTTTTGTGGGATAGTAAGCAAAGAGTTATTCACTAATCCCATGTGCAACATCTACAATCTTCTCCTCTGGCAGCTGTCAAGCCGCCCTCATGGGAACTGTGGCAGCCATTCAATCACTTATGGAGGAAAGAACAAAGCAACAGAGATTATATCCCATCCCAGGCTGTATAACTCCAGACAGTGGGACACCAATTAGGGGTGCACCTACACTGTTGAATGAATGCAGTTTGACACCACTTTAACTGCTGTAGCTCAATGCTTTGAAAACATGGGATATATAGTTTGGGGAGGCACCAGCATGCTTCAGCAGAAAAGGCTAGAGGCCTTGTAAAACTACAACTCCTATTATTCCATAGCACTGAGCCATGGCAGTTCAAGTGGTGTAAAACTGTATTTGTTCTACAATGTAGATGAAGCCAAGGACACTGTCACAGATTAGAGGAACCTCATTCCTCTTACCTCTTTTTGGACAGCTGCAGCCTGGGATGTAATCCATACTGTTTCATTGCATGCCTTAAGTCCATACTATTTTGTATGTGGAGAGTTATATTTTGCATGTGTAATACACAGGATGCATCTACTCACTGTAGACTTAATGCAGTTTGATACCACTTTAACTGCCATGGCTGTTAAATTTGTGGATTTGTCATTTGGTGAGGCACCAGCACTTTTTGGTAGAGAAGGCTAAAGACTTTCTCTAACTGCAGGTCCCATGATTCCATAGCACTTTTTCATATCAGGAACAACTTGAGAAACTGCAAGTATCTTCTGGTGTGAGAGAATTGGCCATCTGCAAAGATGTCCAGGAGACACCCAGATGTTTGATGTTTACCATCCTTGTGGGAGGCTTCTCTCATGTCCCTGCATGGGGAGCTAGAGCTGACAGAGGGAGCTCATCTGCACTCTCCCCGGAGTCGAACCTCTGACCTGTTGGTCTTCAGTCCTGCCAGCACAAGGGTTTAACCCACTGAGCCACCAGGGGCTCCATTCCATAGCACTGAGCCATGTGGCATTAATTCTACAGTATACATCAGGTATGGGCAAACTTGGGCCCTCCAGGTATTTTTGGACTTCAACTCCCACAATTCCTAACAGCCACTGTTAGGAATTGTGTGAGTTGAAGTCCAAAATATCTAGAGGGCCGAAGTTTGCCCATGCCTGGTATAGATGCACCCAAAGTCTCAGCACTGTTTAGGTTCTCAACATGCCATAATCTGACTCAACCTGTATCAATATTTTGCATGCTACTAGCAGCACCCATTCTACCTGGTTGCTTTAGGAGACAATGATAGTCAGACCACCCGCTCTCTTTGGTGCACCAGATAATGTTTACAATTAGGTGAAAACAGGTACTTTCCCAACCCTTCTCTCTACCCCGTCATGTTATGTCTGGTAAACTGTAAACCTGTGATCAGGGATGTGCTTTTATTCATTTCTGAAACCTCTTCTTTTTCCCCTCATTCTTGAAGACCTCAAGCACTTGATTAATTAGTTAATTGAGGCAGGAGTTGTTCAAAGGCAGGAGCTGTACAAAAGACAGACTCAGACAATGTGAGTCTTAAAAGTGGGCTGGCAGCTCATCTTTTTTCCCAGGCTAAATCGTTTCCATGTTCATTAGGGACAATTAAGAAGCTGTCGAGAACGATAACGTACACGTTTCCCTCTCGGCCAAGCCCTAGACGAAACGCATCTGTGTTTTCCCCAGTTTTGTCAGGCTTGTTTTGGCCTGCCAGGGAGCTTGGGAAATACTGCTGGAGGGCTACCCTGTGGTGACTCCCAGCGAAATTCAACTCATTATGCCATCTTTAACCTCACCTAACCTGTTTCGGGGTTTGAGACAGCAAGGTTGCATTACCTGTTCCAAGCGACGTGTTTAACAGACAGAGCCCTTAGGCTGGCTGGTACAGGGCCACGCATGTTATAAGTGTGGGTTGTTGCTGATTTTAGTGATCAGACTGTTGCATGTGACTGCCCAACCCTTTTATCTTTGTTTTGGGGTGTTGCTTGCAGGGGATTTGTTCGTTGTTTGGTTTGGTTTGCCAAATAATGCATTTAAGAGCATGAGTTCTGAAATCTAGACACTGCTGAGCACTGATTTCCAACAAGTATCGTGTTGAGGACTGGATTATGATTCTAGAGACCAGGCTTCGATTCCCTCATTTGGCTACGGAAACCCACTAGGTGACCTTGGGCAAATCATATACTTTCACTCAAAGAAACGCATGGTAAGTTGGCAACAATTTGAAGATATACTGCAAAAACAACAAATATATATACCATACATATAATCATGTATTTGTCGGCATCATATATAAGTTGAGAGTAGGTTTGGAGGCCAAAATTATAGATTTTTATCTAACCCAAGGGCAAGTTGAATGCCATTCCACAGAAAGCACCAATGCTGATTCAAGGGGGTCAGCCAGTCTTGGCAATCACCCCCATTTCCCTACCTAGGCATTTAAAATAGACTCCCCGGTGGCGCAGTGGGTTAAACCGCTGAGGTGCTAAACTTGTTGACTGAAAGATCACAGGTTCGAATCTGGGGGGCTGTGTGAGCTCCCGCTGTCAGCCCCAGCTTCTGCCAACCAAGCAGTTCAAAAACATGCAAATGTGAGTAGATCAATAGGTACCACTCCGGCAGGAAGGTAACGGTGCTCCATGTAATCATGCTGGCCACATGACCTTGGAAGTGTCTATGGACAACGCCGGCTCTTTGGCTTAGAAATGGTGCCAACCTCCAGAGATGGTCATGACTGGACTTAATGTCAGGGGGAAGCCTTTACCTTTACCTTTAGGTATTTAAAAAGGTCAGAGGTGGCATCACATCACAGGCAGTAAATAGTACTGATGTTTCTTATAGATTCTCTTGGAATTGATTAAGTTCTTTCCCACTCTACTTGGAGAACGGAAAGGTTCTGTCTGTGATAAGAGTCAAGGCACATTATCCACAATGAGTTGGCATTTTTGCTAACATTTCTAGACATCTACATGAGTATATAGGGTATGTATTTCTTTAACCTTCATGAACTCCTGAAAGCTCTTAAATCTTGCTCACTTGTGCCATATTTTAACAAATATATTGACATCTACAGAAAACAGAACTGGACAGTTTTACAATGAGTGCAGTCAGCTGCCATGTCGTTACTACATAAGGGAGCCAGCAAATGAATGTTGTGCATAGGGACTGATAAATATCAGACACTCCTGATGTGAATCCGGACATCAGCGAGGGAATGCAGATGCACATCAGAAGAGCTCAATGCACATTACAATGCTCCTGCCCATGCCCTGATTTGCATCTTTGCAATTCCCTACAAGGGTTCCATGGCACCTCTGCTATATAGGAAGTACACATTAAGTTTTGTGATATAGACTTAATGTAATGTAGCACCACAGTCAAAAATTACAGTTTACAACCCGCAAGACATGTATTTTCACTACTGGCTGTTGTGTAGGTGACATGTAACTCTTGTAAGAGACAAACACTGATACTCTCCCACCCTGGGCATTTCACAGATATATAAACCCCACTTGCCTAGTTTCCAACAAAGCTCACAACCTCTTAGGATGTCTGCCATAGATGAAGGCAAAACATCATGCTTCTGGAACATGGCCATACAGCCTGGAAAATTTACAGCAACCCAGTGATTCTGGCCTTTGACAACACATTAAACATTGATATTATTTTTACAAATATGTGTGTACGTTTTGAAAATAAATAATCAGGTAGTATATTCAAATTACTTAATGAATAAGTCAGGATTTCTTTATTGAAATAATCTTAAGCATTACAATCATTGACTTTTAGAAATACTTGCTATCTCAGGTGTTAATATGAACTGATCAGCAATATCTCTCAGAGATAAATCTCTGGGTCAGGGTATTTCCCTTAAACTGGATCTACACTGCTCTATATCCCGGGATATGATCCCAGATTATCTGCTTTGAACTGGATTGTATGAGTCTACGCTGTCAGATAATCTGGCGTAAGCAAATAACCTGGGATCAGATCCTGGGATATAAAGTAGTGTGGATCCAACCTTATATATCTTGGTTCAAAAACAGATATCAAAATAGTTTTCAAAATTTTCATTTTAAGAGAAAATCAATTGAGAATACAGATTATGTGCTTCAGTGTGAATTTATGCATGGATTAAAACATATAGATCAAGAAATGGCACAACATAGGCTTTGTGTAAAAGTGATGTGTAAAGTAATCATTCTTTCTGACTACTTTTAATTTTAAAAAGCAAAAGCTGACATTAACATGTGGCAATGCTACAAGACGTGTTAACAATGTCAGCTTTTGCTTTTAAAAAGTAGTAACAAAGAATGATTACTTTACTCTTTTTCACTGTGCTTGAATTGAAATTTAGGCTTGATCAGAATTATTCCTTTTGCTGCAGGGATAGGAGAGATTCCTACTGACTTTAAGCACATTAAGACTTTTTTCCAAATCACAAAAAAACCATATTTACCGAATTTGCTGACCAAAAGGTTATCAGTTCGAAACCGCGGGTCAGGGTGAGCTCCCTCTGTTAGCACTAGCTCCTGCCAACCTAGCAGTTGCAAATGTGAGTAGATCAATGGGCACCACTTTGATGGGAAGGTAATAAAGGTGTCCATGCAGCCATGCCAGCAAAACATGACTGGGAGTTATCTACAGACAACAGGCTCCTCAACAAGAGCATCTCCTTATGGCCAGAGTTGAGCACAACCTCTAGAAAGCCGGAAATGAAGGGGGAAACCTTTACCTTTGTTCTGTGTATTTGTATGTCATTGTTATCCCATTGTATTAGAAAGCATTGAATATTTACCTATATGTGTATGTTGTGACTCGCTCTGAGTCCCCTTGGGGGAGGTACAGTGGAATGTAAATAAAGTGTTGTTGTTGTTGTTGTTATTATTATTATTATTATTATGTCAATTTTACAGAGAAACGCATGGCTGGGTTCACTGAAATCAATGCATCCATTTGATATTTAGATAGAGGAAAAACTAGTCAATAGTTTTTACTTTGCTGTCAGCCCTGCATATCAACCATTTTGAGTGTTTCTTATTTCTGTTTTGAAAACCTGGCAACACTACTTGGAAAGCACTTCTATCCATACAAGATTTGTGTACTTGCGCAAATGCACGTGCCTTCAAGTTACCTGTTGATGTTTTGCAATCTCATGAATGTATTTTCTTAGGCTCAGAAGGGTTTTGCCATTGCCTTTCTTTGAAATACAGCCCTAAAGCAACTTGTATTCCTTGTTGATCTCTTGTCTAAGTACTAAACAGTTCAAACCATGCTTAGTTTCCAGGGCAGAGCAGGCATGGGCAAACTTCGGCCCTCTGAGTGTTTTGGACGTCAACTCCCACAATTCCTGAGAGGTTACCGGAGTCCAAAACACCTGGAGGGCCTGGGGCACAACCTTCATATTTAAGTATGTTTTAGTGATAACAAATGTGGAAAGTAATTTGCCTTCCTACTGCAAGTATCGGAAAGTAGGCAAAACAAATACCAACCCTTTTGCCGATGATGATGATGACCATGATCATAATATAATTAATAACAATTAATAACAATTATACAATTATAACAATTATACAATTATAACAATTACACACACACATATATATATAACATACACACACACACACACATATATATATATATATTCTGCCCTATCTCCCCAGAGGGCAGATTACAATCACAAAAAGGCAAACATTCAGTGCCTGAACATGACAGCTAATATACACACAATGAAAATTGAAACTACACAGCATATAAAAGCAAATTATAACTTAGCAATTACAATTAAATTTAACGCAACCTATTATATCAAACATATAACATTGTTGAGCATCCTCATTTTAAGAACATTTCTAGGGGCCCTGTCCCCAGATGTCCCACTAAGGCCCCTTCTACACTGGCATATAATCCAGATTATCAAAGCAGATAATCCACATCATCTGTTTTGAACTGGATTATATGAGTCTACACTGCCACATAATCCAGTTCAAAGCAGATAATCTGGATTTTATATAGCAGTGTAGAAGGAGCCTGTGTCATCTCAAGCAGCCTCCAACTGAGGGTCTTGTCCCAAACTAATTCTCTCCTGGAATTTCAACAAAGTCACCAGACCTTTTGTGCCTTCTCTTCTTCTCTTCTTTGCGTCCTTTCCAGCACGTGTTGCCTGGGCCCGCCGGATCAAGTGGTCCTAAACATTTCACAATTATGCTACAGAACTGTTGAACTGTTAAGAACCACTGAACCCAGTAGGCTTGGATTTGGAGGATGGAAAGGACAGAGAGAATCCCTCAACGCCAAGAGACTTTCCTCTTCCTTTAGGGCAATCCACCTCCAAGGACCTGTCAATCAAGAGAGAAAGAGGTGAAAAAGTAGGACCGGGAAAGAGGGAGCAATCAGACCTTTTGGATTCTAATCAGAATAGATGTTACCAAATCATTAGAAAGGCTTACAAGAATGGAAACTTTTCTATCTATAGATCTATCTATATAGGAAAGAAAATACTTTATACACATGCTTATAGCTATTAATGGTTGGCTATTCATTCATTAAAGTAGAAAGTAAGAAACAACACAAATAAATAAATAGGCAGAGAAAACATGTTGAACTACAAATAAAATGACAAAATTGTGTTGTTGAAGACTTTCATGGCCAGAGTCACTGGGTTGTTGTGAGTTTTCCGGGCTGTATGGCCATGTTCCAGAAGCATTCTCTCCTGACATTTCACCCACATCTATGATAGGCATCCTCAGAGGTTGTGAGCTCTTTTGATAAATAGGCAAATGGGATTTATATATCTGTGAAAAGTCCAGGTTGGGAGAAAGAATTCTTGTCTGTTTGAGACAAGTGTGAATGTTGCAAATGGCCTTGTAGATTCAAAGTCTGGCTGCTTCTTGCCTGAGCAAATACTTTGTTGGGAGTCATTAGCTGACACTTTATTTACTATTTAAAATCAAGGCAGTAAATAAAGAACAACATACAAAAACAGGGGAATTCCAGAGAAGAATCAATCAGAGCCAGCTAACACCTCCCAACAAAGGATGCCCTCAGGCAGGAAGCAGGCAGGCTTCGAAGCTGCCAGGCTATTCAATGCTAATTAACCTGGTTAATTGCAACATTCACACTTGCTTCCAACAGACAAGAGTTCTTTCTTTCTCCCACCCTGGACCTTCCACAAATACAGTATATAAACCCCACTTGTCTAGTTTCTAACAGACTTCACAACCTCTAAGGAAGCCTGTCAAAGATGTGGGTGAAATGTCAGTAGAGAATGCTTCTAGAAAATGACCATACAACCCAGAAAACTCACAGCAACTCAAAATGACAACAGCTGCCTTGAGTCCCTATGTTAGGAGAAAGGCAGTTAAAAATAAAGTAATGAATGAATGCCATTAATCGTCTTTTAAACTAAGGTGTGTATGCATGTTTCTGTTTAAGAGTGACATGTAATTAGAGTGGAGATGTATGATGGTAAGTTAGTTATATAATGTTTGTTCAAGTATGTTTATGCGTATTAACGTATGTGCAAGTATTGTTGCTTTCTTTGTGGTTTTTTTTTCTGTTCAAAATGTGAATTTGAAAAATGGAAGGAAGAAAAAAACCTACCGCCGTCCTTACTAGACTTGTATCAGTAAAGGAATATTCTGAACTGGGTTACATAAAAGAGGAGGATTATTCTCAGGTAGGCACCTCCTCGAGTTTGGAAAGTACCTTTTTGTGAACTCTCAGGAGGCGGATTTGGGACCTTAGGGCCCTTCCACACTGCCCTATATCCCAGAATATCAAGGCAGAAAATCCCACAATATCTGTTTTGAACTGGGTTATCCACACTAGATAATGTGGGATTTCCTGCCTTGATATTCTGGGATATAGGGCTGTGTGGAAGGGCCATTTGTGAACCCCTTTGGGAACTTTCCCTGAGCTTTTGAGCAAACAAAAGAATAGATTGAAATTCCAAGAGAAAAGACTCCACCTAAAAGTTTGGAAAAACTATCTGGCATTGAGATAAACTCAGCAGCAGAATATGCTGTCTTGGGTCCCTTCTGCACAGCTGATAAAATCCCACATTATCTGCTTTGAACTGGAATCTATGGCAGTGTGGACTCAGATAACCCACTTCAAAGCAGATACTGTGGGACCTTTGTCTTGATATTCTGGGTTATAGGGCTGTGTGGAAGGGTGCTCAAGGGGCCCTTCCACACAGCCCTATATCCCAGAATTTCAAGGCAGAAAATTTATTTTTATTCATTATTTAAAACTTTTCTATCCCAATCTTCTCTACCTTCCTAGAGCAACTCAAACCGGCTAACATTATCTGCTTTGAATTGGGTTATCTGAGTCCACACTCAGATAATGTGGGGTTTTCTGCCTTGATATTCTGGAAAATAGTGCTGTGTGGAAGGCCCCCCAGTTCAAGGCAGGTAGTCTGGGATTTTTGCCTTGTCAAGGCAGAAAAATCCCACAATATCTGAGTGTGGACTCAGATAACTCAGGGCCCTTCTACACAACCCTATATCCCAGAATGTCATGGCAGAAAATCCCACATTATCTACTTTGAATTGGGTTATCTGAGCCCACACTCAGATAATTTTCTGCCTTGATATTCTGGGAAATAGTGCTGTGTGGAAGGGTCTCCAAAGCAGTTATAGTGGGATTTTTGCCTTGATATTCTGGGTTATAGGGCTGTGTGGAAGGGTGCTCAAGAGGCTCTTCCACACAGCCCTATATCCCAGAATATCAAGGAAGAAAATCCCACAATATATTTGAGTGTGGACTCAGATAACTCAGGGCCCTTCCACACAACCCTATATCCCAGAATGTCAAGGCAGAAAATCCCATATTATCTACTTTGAATTGGGTTATCTGAACCCACACTCAGATAATTTTCTGCCTTGATATTCTGGAAAATAGTGCTGTGTGGAAGGGTCTCCAGTTCAAAGCAGATATAGTGGGATTTTTGTCTTGATATTCTAGGTTATAGGGCTGTGTGGAAGGGCGCTCACAGCCCTACATCCCAGCATATCAAGTCAGAAAATCCCACGATATCTGAGTGTGGACTCAGATAACCCAGGGCCCTTCCACACAGCCATATAACCCAGGATATCAAGGCAAAAGTCCCACAATATCTGCTTTGAACTGGGCTATCTCAGCCCACACTGCCATGTATTCCAGTTCAAAGCAGATATTTTGGGATTTCCTGTCTTGATATTCCGGGATATAGGGCTGTGTGGAAGGGTCCCCAGTTCCAAGCAGATATTGTCGGGATTTTTGCCTTGATATTCTGGAAGGGCGCTCAGAGTGCGCTGGAGTGAGTCTCCTTCTTTGGAGGCTCCCAAGCAAAGGCTGGATGATGCTTTGATTGTGCATCGGGGTTGGACTGGATGGCCCATGAGGTCTCTTCCAACTCTTTGATTCTATGATCCCTGCCTGGCTTAGAATGGGGCTGGACTGGATGTCCTTTGGAGTCGCTTCCAACTCAAGAAACCCAGTCTCAGGAACTCTTTAAGAAAGAAAGAAAAAAACACGCGCGACGCGTTGCTGAGCTTCCAAAGACTTACACGAGGCCAAGGAGGAGATCTTGGGGAGGAAGAAGGATGGGGCAGCCCATTCCTGTAGGGCAGCTCAGCTGGGAGGAATCCTCGCGGGGCGAGAAAGCGACGCGGGTCTGTCTGCAGAGCCTTGCGGGTGGCAGCCCCTTCTCTTCGCTCAGACGCGTCTCTCTGTGTGTGTCTCTCTCTCAGGTGCGGCGAAGAGCTCCTGCCCGCCTTTATATACCTGCGCGACTCCTTCTCCGCCGCCCGCAGCGCCAGCCCCAAAACCGAAATCGAGGCAGCCCGCGCCCCTTTTCTGCTGGGACCAGTTTTTCCAGACAGCCCTTTTGCAAAAGCGAGACTGGTGTGGGCCGGGAAGGGCGGGGAGGGGAGGGGAGGGAGGGGGGAGAAGAGGAGGATGCGCCCCAGGTGTGCGTGTGTGTGTGTTGTGTGTCTCCTTGTGTCTCTCGAGGGTGGTTTTTCAGGTTGCTTTGTTTGCCTCCTCTTCTGGGGCGGCGTCAACGTCAGCAAGAATGGAGCGGGGAGGGAGTCAGACCTGTTTCCGAGCGACGCCTTCGGGAGGCTTCGCCTTCTCCTCCCCGGCCAGGTGCGCTCCTCAGGACGGAAGGAAGGAAGGAAGGAAGGAAGGCTCCCCAAAACACGGCTCGACAGGTTTGGCAGAAGCCCCGGGTGGCGCCTTCACAACGAGGCGTGGAAGTGCCTTGGAAAGGACCCACCCAGGACAGCCCGCGAGAAGGCGCACACACTCATGCCTCTGACCAGGGGTGACTCACTCACCTTCCAAAGAAGTCAAAGAATGCGCGCAGAGTGGGTCGAGGACAGGCGTGGGCACACTTGGGCCCTCCAGGTGTTTTGGACTTCAACTCCCACCATTCCTAACAGCCTCAGGCTGTGGCCTGAGACTGGTGGGAGTTCAAGTCCAAAACACCTGGAGGGCCCAAGTTGGCCCATGCCTGCCATCTATCTATATAAATAAAAATGTAATGTTCGTTCGTGGGACTAACATAACTCAAAAACCACGAGGTTAATTGAATCATAGAATCATAGAATCAAAGAGTTGGAAGAGACCTCATGGGCCATCCAGTCCAACCCCCTGCCAAGAAGCAGGAATATTGCATTCAAATCACCCCTGACAGATGGCCATCCAGCCTCTGTTTAAAAGCTTCCAAAGAAGGAGCCTCCACCACACTCCGGGGCAGATAGTTCCACTGCTGAACAGCTCTCACAGTCAGGAAGTTCTTCCTCATGTTCAGATGGAATCTCCTCTCTTGTAGTTTGAAGCCATTGTTCCGCGTCCTAGTCTCCAGGAAGCAGAAAACAAGCTTGCTCCCTCCTAACTGTGGCTTCCTCTCACATATTTATACATGGCTATCATATCTCCTCTCAGCCTTCTCTTCTTCAGGCTAAACATGCCCAGCTCCTTAAGCCGCTCCTCATAGGGCTTGTTCTCCAGACCCTTGATCATTTTAGTCGCCCTCCTCTGGACACATTCCAGCTTGTCAATATCTCTCTTGAATTGTGGGGCCCAGAATTGGACACAATATTCCAAGTACGCCTATCAGGCCAACGAGTGACCATCACTCATAAAAATACTGAAAAACGCAGCAGAAAAGACTTTAAAAGCCAAAAAATTAAAAAATACACTGCAATGCAAGCACACATTGTTCCCCTTGACAGTCGCGTCCAACTTGGGAATGTGGTGAGGTGTTGGTGCTCATCTCCATTTCTAAGCCCAAGAGCCGGCGTTGTCTGTAGACACCTCCAAAGTCATGTAGACAGCATTAATGCACAGAGCACCGTTACCTTCCCGCTGGAGAGGTACCTATCGATCTATTCACATTTGCATGTTTTTGAATTGCTAGGTTAGCAGAAGCTGGGGCTAACAGCAGGAGCTCATGCCACTCCCCAGATTTGAACCTGCGACCTTTCAGTTAGCAAGTTTAACAGCAAGTTTAACAGCACAGGGGTTTAACCCACTTCACCACTGGGGGCTTCGGCATAATCACATGTGTATTTATTCATAAACACATATACACAAATATATACACACACATATACACATATATACACACACAAAACACATATACACAGACTGGGCCACAGCAACACGTGGCAGGAGATGGCTAGTCTTCTATATAAATAAAAATGTAATGTTTGTTTGTGGGATTAACATAACTCAAAAACCACTGGAGGAATTGACACGAAATTTGGACACTATACCCCTAACAAACCAATGAGTGACCATCGCTCATAAACCCCTTCCAAAATATAGCAGAAAGGACTTTAAAAAACCCAAAAGCTAAATGATAATACAGTGCATATGCGAAAACGACAGCTCTGTTCATTATAAATGCTCTGTTCATTTTGAGTGACATCATAACGCAAAATTCACTAGACTAATTGCGGCCAAATTTGGCCTCAAGACATCTACTAACCCAAGGAGTGACAATCACTCAAAAAAAAAAGATTTTGTCATTTGGGAGTTGTAGTTTCTGGGATTTATAGCTAATCTACAATCAAGGAGCATTCTGAACTCCACCAATGATGGAATTAAACCAAACTTGGCACACAGGATGCCCATGACCAACAGAAAACACTAGAAGTGTTTGGTGGGCATTGACCCTGAATTTTGGAGTTGTAGTTCACCTCTATCCAGAGAGCACTGTGGACTCAAACAATGAAGGATCTGGACCAAACTTGGCACGAATACTCAATATGCCCAAATATGAACACGGATGGAGTTTGGGGAAATTATACCTTGACATTTGGGAGTTGTAGTTACTAGAATTTATAGTTCATCTACAATTAAAGAGCATTCTGAACCCCTTCAATGATAGAATTGGACCAAACTTTCCACCCAGAACCTCTATAACCAACAGAAAATACTTTGTGTTTCCAGTGGTCTTTGGTGACCCTTCTAACACCCTCTCATGACCCCCGCCCAGGGGTCCCAACCCCCAGGTTAAGACCATCCAGTCCAACTTCACCAGTGCAAGAAAACATAATCAAAGCCCTCCTGGCAAAGAGCCATCCAGCCATAGATATAGATAGATATAATTCACACACACACACACACACATATATACATATATGACAGATATATTATCATAGATTGAAAAGGGACCCCTAAAGGAGGACAATGATATGTTGCATATTCCAGAGTAGGTAAACTAGACAATCTCCACATCAACACTGACAAAGAAACAACAAGAAATGCTGTTTACTCACAAGCAGAAAGAAATTGCATATATTAGAAACCAACACTTTCTCGTTACTTTATTTTCCAGATCACCAGACTAGGCCACAGCAACACGTGACAGGGGACGACTAGCAGAGTATAAACCAATTCAACATAATTTGTAGCAGCCACAAAAATAAAGTTTCTGGAGTATAACACCTGCTTTCAAAGTAGGTAAAGGTAAAGGTTTTCCCCTGACACTAAGTCCAGTTGTGTCCAACTCTGGGATGGTGCTCATCTCCGTTTCTAAGCCGAAGAGCCGGTGTTGTCCATAGACACCTCCAAGGTCATGTGGCTGGCATTACCTTTCCGCTGGAGTGGTACCTAATGATCTCACATTTGCATGTTTACAAACTGCTAGGTTGGCAGAATCTGGGACTAACACTGTTCACACCGCTCCCTGGATTAGAACCTGCGATCTTTCTGTCAGCAAGTTCAGCAGCTCAGCGGTTTAACGCACTGTGCCATGGGGGCTCCAATTTCAAAGTAAGTACCACACAATTAAACAGGAAATAACACTTTCCAACTAGGGTCCGATTATATTTTTTATTCAAATTTTGTTACATACTGTTATCATTCCCCATGAGGACTGGGAATAATGGGAATTGCAACTCATCAGCACTTCTGATTCTGAAGTTGTTGAAAATTAAAGGACATGCTAGTTTCAGACATCATAAAATCATAGAAACTTAGTTGGAAGAGACCTCATAGGCCATCCAGTCCAACCCCCTGCCAAGAAGCAGGAAAATTGCATTCAAATCACCCCCAACAGATGGCCATCCAGCCACTGTTTCAAAGCTTCCAAAGAAGGAGCTTCCACAACACTCCAGGGCAGAGATTTCCACTGCTAAACAGTTCTCACAGTTAAGAAGTTCTTCCTCATGTTCAGGTGGAATCTCCATTCCTCTAGTTTGAAGCCATTGTTCCGCAGCCTAGTCTCCACAGCAGCAGAAAACAAGCCTGCTCCCTCCTCTCCATGATTTCCCCTCACATCTTTATCCATGGCCCTCATCATGTCTCATCTCAGCCCTCTCTTTTCTTTAAGCAGTTTCTCATAGGGTTTGTTCTCCAGACCCTTGATCATTTTAGTCACCCTCCTCCGGACACATTCCAGCTTGTCAACATCTCCCTTCAATTGTGGTGCCCAGAATTGGACACAGCATTCCAGGTGTCCACAAGTCTTGTGTTTCCATTCAAACTGAACTCTCCTGACTAAACAGAACAAACTGCAGCCTTCCCGATATTACTGTATCACAACTCCCATCAGCTCCAGTCATGACATCTTATGACAAGGAATATAGGCATTGTAGTCCAGCATCTGGAAGGCCACGGAAGATGACATGATGGGCTGGATTTGACCTGTGGGTCTTGAGTTTGACACATGTGGTGTGGAGCAACTATTATTTAACTTTTTCGGAGCCCCTATGATGGTTTTATGGTACCCTAGAGTTCTATGGAACACAGTTTGAGAGCCCCTGTTCTAGAATCATAGAATCATAGAGATGGAAGAGACCCCATAGGCCATCCAGTCCAGCCCTTCCCTGCAGGAAAAACACAATCAAAGCACTCCCAACAGGTGGCCATCCAGTCTCTGTTTAAAAGCCTCCCAAGACTGAGTCTCCATCACATTCCATCACATTCCAAGGCAGTGAGTTCCACTGTTGAACAGCTCTTACGATCAAGAGGCTCTTCCTAATGTTCAGGTGGAATCTCCTTTCCTGTAATTTAAACCCATATACCAAGTTGGAGGGAGGGGGGAATAGTTATGCATTGAGGGTAAATTTGACTGCTATGATACAAACCATATACTTCGACAACACAACAAACCATCTACCTTTTTTAGATTATTGGGAATCACCTTTATTGCCCTGACCAAAGGACCTGTGTCCCATCTAGTGCCTCGCAAATGGTATGGATACTCCTGGTTGAGAACTATTGTTGTGCTTGACTCTTCTTCCAATCACCACAATTAATCCCGTTCGCCAATGTTTAACCAGAGTTTGAAACATGCCACAGTAGGGTTTTTTTGCCATGAAACAGTTGCCACAGCGATTTAATATGCAAAGGGTGTCGTGAAACGCTTGCATGTCTGGCACCAGAGAATTGTCCTTGTTGGAAAAAACCCTGTAGGGCAACAGTATCGGTTGATGACTCACAGCTTTTACCAAAACCCACTATAATCCCATAAGCATGCCTGAAAAGTGAGACTCAGCCCATTTGTTTGTTTTCTCCTGGCCACTTCCAGTTCTGAAGAAGTTCCACTTATCATCACTTTCAAAACGAAACCCAATTTCTCTTTGACACACGTCTGGATATAACTGAGCAGAGGCTGAAGCGTGGCCATTCCTGCCAGCCCTGCCCCATTTCCAGCCTAGATCCATTAACCTGGGAAGCTGTGGAAAGAGCACGTGCCTACCATTGGGTGAAGGAAGCATAGCTTGGCCAGGGAGATTTATGCTGTGCTGAAGTCCAATGCTCACACCATAATATCTCTAATCAAAACATGTGTGGGTGGGCAAGATTATTGATGAATTATCCTACATGCAATACTGGGTGGTGGATTAATGGCTACATACACATGCTCACATGGATAGATAGGCATCAGAATCAGACCATTGGCCATGAGGAAATAGTAGTCTTGGCATCATTTGGTAGGACACAACCGAATTAAGAAACCTTTATCATGCTCTCTGGTATGCGCACAGAAACACATACAAGTGATCCTAATCCAGATTGCTGCTTTCCCATAGCTAAATTTGCAAAACAGATGGGGAAATGAATGGACTACCTAAGACAGGGGTCCTCAATCTAAGGCCCGAGGGCCGGATACAGCCCTCCAAGGTCATTTACCTGGCCCTTGATCAGGGTCAACCTAAGTATGAAATGACTTGAAAGCACACAACAACAATCCTATCTCATCAGCCAAAAGCAGGCCTACACTTCCCATTGAAATGCTAATAAGCTTATATTTGTTAAAATCGTCTTCATTTTAATTATTGTATTGTTTTAAAGTGTTTTTTGCACTACAAATAAGATATGTGCAGTGTGCATAGGAATTCATTCATTTTTTAAAAATTATAATCCAGCCCTCCAACAGTTTGAGGGACTGTGATCTGGCCCTCTGTTTAAAAAGTTTGAGGACCACTGACCTCAGGTCTCTACTACGGTCTCTGTGCAATTGAGAAGCCACTCCGCCTGACACGATACTGAAGGCCACACTAACCTACTACCATTTTGCCCCTGGCCATGTTATCCCTCAGAACGTGGAGTTGTAAAGAAGTGGCTGATCAGATCTCTTCCAGAAGCCTCTGGAGTGTGACTAGCAATTTTTACTGTTTTCACCCCACTTGGATCTGTATAAGGCCTATGGAGCCCTTTTTTCAAAACTAGAACTGATCAAAAAGGGTGGGAACAGGAGAGTCTTAGGGAGTCAGGGGCGGCTTGCCCATTACGCGAAGTAAGCGGTCGCAGAACACTTTTTTTTTTTGCCAAGGGCGCAGAGGCGCTTCTGTAAATGCCCCTCGACCGCCACTTGAGGAGCGCCCCTCAGCTCACAACAGCCCTAGCAGTCTGGGGGGAGCCTCGGCTTTCTTGCCTCGCTGCCGGGCGATCCTCTTCCCAAAGGGGCCGGGCCCTTGAGCCTCGCCTAGCCCCTCTCGTTCCTGCTCCACCTGGCCACCGGGTGCGCGAGCAGAGCCGGCACTCAATCGTTCTCCACGTTCGATCCCTTCCCCATGACCGGCTCCCTTTCCTGATCCCCGGCGCACCCGCCTCCTCTCCTCTCCCCAATCCGTGGGTGGGCCAAGGGGCGGAGCCGCCGCGCCTGGCCTGCTTCGGGTCCGGAGGCGTGTCTGAAGACCCCAGCGTGCGCACCAAAAGTCGCCTCTTCTCCTGACTTTCTCTTCAGCCATTGGGACCAAGAGAGAGAGAGAGAGAGAGAGAGAGAGCCTCCGGCTGGAGGTATCTCCCACCTCCGCTCCCTCCTTTGTTTTTGTGCCTACCTTCAGGAAAGGTGGGCATCTCCACCTCTCTCTCTCTCTCTCTCTCTCTCTTGGTCCCAATGGCTGAGGAGAAAGTCAGGAGAAGAGGTGACTTTTGGTGCTCACGCCGGGGTCTTCAGGCATGCCTCTGGACCCAAAGCAGGCCAGGCAAGGGAGCAAGTGCGGCAAGTGTAGTTACTGGGATGTATAGTTCACCTACAATCAAAGAGCATTCTGAACTCCACCAATGATGGAATTGAACCAAATATGGACACACAGAACTCCCACGACAAACAGAAAATATATATCAATGATTGGTTGGGGGGGGGGGGCGCAAAATACTGTTTGCTTACCGTTGAAAATTACCTAGGGCCGCCTCTGTAGGGAGTTGTACATGGACCACATTGTGCTCATCCATATTCAATATTTTACATATGACACAATATTCTCCATATTGTGACATATGGAGAATAAAAGGAAGTTGTCTTGGGTGATGGGAAAGTCTGTTACAGGTTGAGTATCATTTATCCAAAGTGCTTGAAGCCAGAAGTTTTCATACAACCACAAGTTGTTTTATAGCCTCACTGATGTGGAATTCATCAGCCACCTTTGGCAACTCTGAGAGGGGCTGCATTCTACAGTTTGAAGGCAACACTCAAACTGGGGTCCTACCAACCTCTCTTATGTGCCCACCAATATGACAACTGAAATCCTGTTGCTTATCTTGATAGGATAAACCTTTTAAACCCATTTTAAATGGTAAGTAAACATATTGAAGGAAAGAACCTTAGAGGGTTTTTGTAAGTTTTCCAGACTGTATGGTCATGTTCCAGAAGCTTTCTCTCCTGACGTTTTGCCTGCAGGCATCCTCAGAGGTTGTGAGGTCTGTTGGAAAGTAGGCAACTGCAGTTTATTTATCTATGAAATGTCCAGGGTGGGAGAAAGAACTCTTATCTGCTTGAGACAAGTGTGAATGTTCCAATTGGCCACCTTGATGAGTATTAAATGGCCTTGCAGCTTCAAAGCCTGGCTTTTCCTGCTTGTGAATCCTTTGTTGGGAAGTGTTAGCTGGATCTCACAACCTTTGAGGATGCCTGCCATAGATGCAAGCAAAATGTCAGGAGAGAATGCTTCTGGAACATGGCCATACAGTGTGGAAAACTTACAGCAACCCAGTGATTATGGCCATGAAAGCTTTCAACAGCACAAAGGACCTTAGAGTTGGGAGAAATCCACTGATTGGTGTCTCTAGAGGAGGAGAAAATAGGTTTGCTCCATCTTTGGCCATGTCTTCCCTGAATAAAGCAGACCCACCGTCCAACTGTCCAACTTATCTGTCCAAACGTATCTCCCTCTATGAATCAGTTTGTAGATTAAGATCTTCTGGATCTTAATCTACAAGTCCTGCTCTCGACCCCACTGGCCTCACAGGTGTGGCTGGTGAGGATGAGAGATAGGGCCTTCTCAGTAGTAGCTCCATTCGATGGCATTGAATTGTTACCAACACTGTTGGTTCTTTCATTATTGGCGGATATCAGGTGGTGCAATACCAGCTAAACAGTGTAACTTATCCAGTTGTGTCAGGCGCAGACATCCTGTGATATTGCAGCATGTCTCATTAAGAGCCACATCCACTCTTTTAGCATGGTGAGATGTATTCCACACTGGGCATGCGTACTCAGCAGCAGAGTAGCAAAGCGCAAGGGCAGATGTCTTCACTGTATTTGGTTGTGATCCCCAGGTTGTGCAGGTCAGCTCTTGTATGATATTGTTTCTAGTGCCCACTTTTTGTTTGATATTCAAGCAGTGCTTCTTGTAGGTCAGAGAAAGGTCCAGGGTAACTCCCATGTATTTGGGTGTGCTTCAATGCTCTAGTGGGATTCTTTCCCAGGTAATCCTCCAAGCTCAAGATACTTGTCTGTTCTTAAGATGAAAAGCACATGTGTGTGTTTTAGATGGATTAAGAATCAGCTGATTTTCCCTGTAATAGGCAGTAAGAGCACCTATTCAGAGATCTTCTGTTCAACCATCTCAAAGCTCCCTGCTTGAGAGGTGATGGAACGATCGTCAGCATAGATGAAACTCTCTGTCCCTTCTGGCAGTGGCTGATCTTTTCATGCAGTAATGTCCTAATATTCAGGTCAATCTCTGCCAGTCTTAGTATCCTGAAGAGGGTCCCCTCTGGAATAACATAAGATCTAGAGATCTTAAAATGAGACAGCCCCTTGAATCAGGTTCCAGCTGTTTGCATGCCACTGATGATCTAGCCTTGGGATGCTTCAGAACATTCCTGTCCCTGGCCATGCTTGGCTGCTTTGCCCACATTCTATTCACAGACACCTGGATGAGAATAAAATGTGCACATTACCACAAATGAATTTTCTACAGGCTGCTAGCATTCTACACACTGCAAGCCAATGTGATACTTTTGGAAGTATAAAATGTTTGTCTGTAAAACAGTCATTACTGTGGAGTGTCGGCACTGCCAATAACCTATTTTGTGGCCATAAATCCATTTACTGCAGCTTCTAACATAGTTACAAACTTGGCTCTAATAATCTCAAAGTGGAACAGGGAAGAGAGTATTATACCAGTCCCTTCCAATATGAGACGATGTCACAGAAAGAAGCGGATGTTTTGAAGACTGGAATCTACTTGGCTTCCAATGTGTCATGAACTTTGACTGTCATAAAATTCGTAGATTAGATAAGCTTTATAATAGATATTTACCTCTGTTTTTTTTTTTCAAAAGTAGCAGAGACAGCAGTGTATAATGGCTTAAGTGTTGGACTAGGACTCACTTGGCCACGGAAACCCACTGGATGGCTTTGGGTAAGTCATAGTCTCACCACTTCAGAGGAAAGCACTGGAAAGCCCACTTTGAATAAGTCGTGCTAAGAAAATTCCATGAAAGCTTCACCTTAAGATCACTCTGAGCTGGAAACTGACTTGAAGACACACAAGTTTATATGGCAAACATTTACCCTCAATTAAAATATGGTACATCTTCTAAAGCAACTGTTCTCAGATTGAAGATCTACTGATGCTTTTGACTGTGACCTTTGCCACAGTCAATGAAAACCTATTGATCATTTCAGCCAAGTGGTACAGTGGGTTAAAGTGCTGAGCTGCTGAACTTGCTGATCGAAAGGTTGCAGGTTTGAATCCAGGGAGTAGTGTGAGCTCCCACTGTTAGCCCCAGCTTCTGCCCACCTAGCAGTTCAAAAACATGCAAATGTGAGTACTCAATAGGTAACAGCACTCCATGCAGTCATGCCGGCCACATAACCTTGGAGGTGTCCACAAACAATGCTGGCTCTTTGGCTTCGAAATGGAGATGAGCATCAACCTCCAGAGTCAGACATGATTGGACTGAATGTCAGGGGAAAACCTTTACCATACACTCTTAGCCTCAGAAAACCATGTGACAGTGTCACCTTAGGGTCACCATAAGTTGGAAATGACTTGAGGATACACGAGAAAAACAAAGGATAGGCCATCACTTTCAATAGTAATTTTTTTCCACTATAAGCTCTAAGCAGCTACTTTCAGGGAGTGCTTTCAAACAATTTAGTTAGACTCTTTCTTCACAATGTAAATGAAAGCATCCTTCTTATTTACCTGATATATATGGACCAGCTGAGAAGATTGGCTTATGGGAAGAGAGATATGTGGCTGAATACATGAGGGTGATGAATAGGAAATATGAGATATGTTAGTGAGTGTCTGGATAGGGTATGTCTAGGGGACATTTCCACTTGCTTTTCATAGGGAAATGAAAACATTCCTCTGCCACTGGGCATTTATGGACTAACAATGTGTAGGCTTCTGGGGATGATATACTAGGGTGGGTATGGAGTTTTAATACATTTTTAATATTTTAAGGCGTTACAAGGTAAAGGTTTCTGCTCAACATTAAGCCTAGTTGTGTCTGACTCTGGAAAGTGGTGCTGATCTCCATTTCTAAGCTGAAGAGCCAGTGTTGTCCGTAGACACCTCCAAGGTCATGTGGGCGGCATGACTGCATGGAGCTCCAGTACCACCAAAGCCATACTTATTGATCTACTCACATTTGCATGTTTTTGAACTGTTAGATTGTCATCAGCTGAGACTGACAACGGGAGCTCACCCCACTCCTTGGATTCGAATCACCTACTTTTTGGGCAGCAAGTTCAGCAGCTCAGCAGTTTAACCCACAGCGCCACTGGAGGCTCCATTTTGATATTTATACTTTAATATTTTAATTAGCATTATTTTATATTTATCGTTAGCTGTCTTCCCTACATTGGAAGAAAAGCAGGATAAAAATAAAGTTAATAAATAAATAAGCAGAGTGATGGGGTTGTCTCCCCTCACTTTGGGTGATGGCCCCATCCAAAACTGGCATCCAATCCTTGATATTGCGACCTGGGGCCAATGTGCCCCTTGGGCTGAAAAGGAATTTCACCCCTATTTTAAGGTTACATCATGGAACGGAACATACGGTGCTTCTCTCTGCCTAATTCTTCCAAATTCTTTATGTGTAGCACATTTCTGTACAAAATTCAAAAGCACTATGTGTTCTTGCTACACAGGTGTCAAATGTATCATGCAGAGAAACAAAATAATAATAAAATGAGTTATTTGGAGATCACGCAAGTTATAACTCATTCCAGGATGGTGCGTGCAGGACGGATGGGGTGTATTTTGCAAGATGCCCTGGGCAGACTGATCATGCTATTGACGTAGGGTTTTCCTATTGGCTGCAACAGACCCTTCTTCATTTATTGTGCAGTACTAACCATACCCATGACATAGATCACTGTTTATGTCACACATTCTAACCCATTTTTGTGGGTTGCACATACATATTTATTCTATTCTTGGAGTGGGTAATAGGCTTTCGGATAAATTTTATTATACATTTTATATTTGTCACCTAAGTATGTGTTCTTTCCCCCTTGGGACTTTCAAAGACTTCTTTTAATGAGAATAGCTGGATGTAGGGATGTTAAACAGGCATGCCCCACATCTTGCAAAAATGACTTTTAAAATCTATAACTTTGGCTGTCTTTAGTCAGCATTGACCATACTGTCTGGAGTATTCTAGGAGTTGACATTTTAAAAAGGGTTTCTCAAATTCGCAGGACAATATGACACTGGCCATTGTATGGAGGAATATATAATCCATTGAAATAAACAGTTTAGTTGACAACTAAATAGACTATTGCAATGCACTCTACATGGGGTTGCCTTTGAAGACTGTTCGGAAGCTTCAAGTGGTTCAGTGGGCGGCAGCCAGATTCTTCACTGAGGCAGTGTACATGGAGCATACAACTCTCCATTTACATCAGCTCCACGGGCTGCTAGTCTGCTACTGAGCACAATTCAAAGTGCTGGCTTTAATCTATAAAGCCCTAAATGGTTCCGGCTCAGCTTACTTGTCCAAATGCATCTCCCTCTATGAACCATCACAAAGGTTAAGATCTTCTACAGAGGTCCTACCTCCTTTGCAGGTGCGGTTGGTGTGGACGAGAGACAGGGACTTCTCAGTAGTGGCCCCTCAGCTGTGGAACTCCCTCCCCAGTAAAATTAGATCAACACCCTCCCTTTTGGCCGTCAGAAAGACAGCAAAGACATGGCTGTGGAACCAATCCTTTGGACAGTGAGCAGTGCAAGACTTGAATAAGGAATATGTGCGATTGACAATTGGAATATCTTCGGATTACAATTTTGGATTATATGATTTTAATGTTTGTTCTAAGATGTTTTAATGTCTAAATGTTGTTTATGCTTTATGTTTTAATATGGTTAATGCTTTTAATTTATAGTTATATGCTATTGTCCAGATATTATGCTTTGATTTTCACATGTATATATGGCAATGATTTTTGCCATTATTATGTTGGAAACCGCTCTACATCCAGGTGCAGTTTGGAGGAGGATGGACCACAGTTGATGGGACTTGAAGTACCTCCACTCACTTCTTGAGACCGCTGCAACCCTCATCCAATGGCTGATCAAGACCAAATTTGACACACAGAGCCCCCATGACCCACTCCACATCCCGGTGCAGTTTGGAGGAGGATGGACAATGGATGATGGGACTTACAGTACCTTCACTCACTTCCTGAGACTGTTGCAACTCTCATCCAATGAATGAGCAAGACCAAACTTGGCATACAGAGCCCCCATGACCCATTCTACATCTTGGTGCAGTTTGGAAGAGGAAGGACCATGGATGATGGGACTTGCATATGGGAGCTATAGTTCACCTGCACCCACTGAACCCAGCTAACATTGGATCTAGATTAACCTTGGAGCACAAACAGTGCCTTTCTCAAATAAATAAATAAATAGAACCTAGACTCAACAGCCATTTCCTTATAATACAATGGCCCTGATCCAATAGCTGCTTAGAGGAGAAAAGTGAAGAAGAAATGAATAAAGCTAGCCCCCATTTTGCTTTGAAGGGCCAGATAGGCAGATTTATGTATATGTTGATGCAAGAATTGTCCTCACAATACACACTTCTGAGTAAGATTAGAGATGTGTTGCCTATTTTGCCAGTCTCCATTCTTGCACTGGCAGTGATAGCATTTAGACATCACGAGGACTGATAGCACAGCACCACCATCATCAGTACTCCCATAATTAGCTACAATTACTCCTCCATGCATTTCCCTAATCCCCCTTTATAGCCATGTAAATTAGCTTTTAAAATCCACTTTTAAAGCCATCTAGGTGCAAATTGTGTTAGAAAATTCCATCTACAGTGGTCTGCCTGAACAAGCCATTCCTACTGGTAAAGTTCTGCCCAAAGAATGGTTTGTTTACCACACCATGGAAATTGAGAATATAATTTGAGGTTGGCTCTCGTGTCAGCAAATCCACTTATGGATCAAGGCAATAAGCTTCAAACTGAATTGCCTCACTACTCAGTGTGGAAATTACCCTCTTGAATAACTAATTATAGTTTATAGTTCCTCTTCTCTGCCAAAACAAGGGTGCAATGAATGTCCAAACCTGCTATGGCATCCGGCCAGTTATCAATAGTAAATAAGTGATTTAATCAAGTGCTATAGCCATAAGGCATTACAGCACTCACAAATAGAGATGAGATTCAGCTATTTTCCACAGAGTTTTAATAATAAAAGCTGCTATTTAAAACTCAAAGAAAGATCAACCACCCTATAAATACCAGGAGTGTCAAGCAATGAATGAACTTGTAGATGATTAATTACTCACCATTTTGCCAATTAATGTATCAATCATTTGGTTAAAGTTAAACAAATGTGCATGCTTCCAAACTCTTGATCCAGATGAGAAATGGAAAGACTTGTAAAATAGTCATGAATATTGGTTGCAATACATGTTCGCATGTATTAGTAACCCATGTGAAGCATGTACTACTAGCAGGGATTATCAATAACCTGGAATTATTGCTGAAGAAAGTCAAGGCAAAACTGATCAGTCAAACTCAGAAAACAAAAATAATGACTACAGATGAATTACCTAACTTTAATATATATGTCCAAAATACTCAATTAATTCAATATTTTTCACACTGTACCTTAGTCATTAATCAGGATGAAGACAAGGACTTGGGAGGGCAGCAATGAAGGAACTAGAAAAGATCCTCTTAAGATATAAAATTGAATAGCTCCCAGTGGCACAATGGGTTAAACCCTTGTGCTAGCAGGACTGAAGACCAACAGGTTGGAGATTCGAATCCCGGGAGAGCACTGATGAACTCCCTCTGTCAGCTCCAGCTCCTCATGCGGAGACATGAGAGAAGCCTCCCACAAGGACGGTAGAACATCAATACATCCAGGCATCCCCTGGGCAACGTCCTTGCAGACGGCCAATTCTCTCACACCAGAAGCGACTTGCAGTTTCTCAAGTCACTTCTGACATGGAAAAAAAAGAGAGAAAAAAAATCTGATTCCAAAGTTTGGATGGCTCATGACATTTCTATGTATGTTGTTGAAAGCTGAAGAAAGCTGTAAGGAAGAAAATCAACTCATTTGAAATGTAGGTCTATGCATGCTGCAGATCGACAAAAAACTCCAATAAATGGGTCTGAACTCTCCCTAGAAGCCAAGATTACCAACCTGAAGCTGTCATACTCTGGCTACATAATAAGAAGATATGACTTTTTATGATATGATTTATATGCTTGCTAAAGTTGAAGAGAGCAGGAAAAAGAAGACTTCATTCCAGATGGATAGACTTAATCGAGGAATCAACAGTCTTGAATCTGCAAGACTTGAACAGGTCTGTTGATGACAAGAGGTCTCTTGGAGGTCTCTTATTCATAAGTTAGATTCATGAACCCATCTGAACATGAGGAAGAACTTCCTGACTGTGAGAGCCGTTCAGCAGTGGAACTCTCTGCCCCGGAGTGTGGTGGAGGCTCCTTCTTTGGAAGCTTTTAAACAGAGGATGGATGGCCATCTGTCAGGGGTGATTTGAATGCAATATTCCTGCTTCTTGGCAGGGGGTTGGACTGGATGGCCCATGAGGTCTCTTCCAACTCTTTGATTCTATGATTCTATGATTCTATGAACCTGTACACTTACTTGGGAGAAAACCTTGGTGTGCAATAGGGGTGGAAAATCCAATGTGATGGGAAATCTTTACAGTAAAGATTAAAAATCTTTACATTCCTCACACTTACAAGCTAATGTTTTATGCATCGTTTTTAAAAAGCTATTTGTATTTCAGGAAGCTTTGTCCCATTCTTAGTATTTTTGCAATAAGTACTATTTTTGTACAGAAAGTATATTCCCTGTATATGTTGTTCCCTGTACAATAAACAAGTAGAAGACTATGAAGAACTTCACAAGCCTGAACAACCACACAGCTGCCATTCTTCTTCTTTAACAAGGAAAACAAGATAGTCTAGGACAAAGATGATCGTGCTTTGGAGCTTAGGGGGTTTCCCAATAGTACTACCAATAGTACTACCATATGGCTACCATTTTAAGTGATGAGAAGTGACATTTCATTACTTCTGATTAGAACTTGGTATGTTCAATTTGATAAATAATGCACTAATGGTAAATGTTAGCAATTGGAAAATTAATTTACTAGCATAAATACCAATAATGCAGTAAGCTTCGGCTGATGAACCTATTGATTAAACTGTTAGTGTTGACCAGGCCATGGGATTTGAAGAGGATGGTATGAAAGTTGTTAAACTTTGAGGAGCATATTGTTATTGGCTTTTTCAAAAGGGCTCTTTCTATTCTTTTGAAGTGGCCTTCCTCTAACTTTGATAATAGGATTGTTGTCTTGGAATACTGGGGTCTAGCATGTCAGAGAACTGTCCAGTCGAGGAAGATTAATTCAAAGATCCAAATCTATCCTACTATAACTGTAAGATACGTCCATCACCTTTTTATGTAGGTAAGAAGAAGGAAGAATATTGGTGAGGAAAAAGTAGAAAAGGAATCATGGATGGAAAGAGGGGGACAGAAAAGCCAAGAAAGACAGATATGGGGAATGAGTTGCAGGAAAACTTCCCTCCTAATTATTTAAGTACCTAGCATGTGTGAGTAATGCTCTACAGCAGTGGTTCTCAACCTTCCTAATGCCGTGACCCCTTAGTACAGGTACTCATGTTGTGGTGACCCCCAAGCATAACGTTATTTTCATTGCTACTTCGTAACTGTAATTTTGCTACTGTTATGAATCGCAATGTAAATATCTGATATGCAGGATGTATTTTCAGTCACTGGACCAAATTTGGCACAAATACCCGATATGCCCAAAATTTGAATATTGGTTGGGTTGGGGGTGATTGATTTTGTCATTTGGTAATCCTGGAGTTGCTGGGATTTATAGTTCACCTTAAATCAAGAGCCTTCTGAACTCCATCAATGATGGAATTGAATCAAACATGGCACACAGAATTCCCATGACCAAGAGAAAATATTGGGAAGGTCTGGTGGACATTGACCTTGAGTTTTTGGAGTTGTAGTTCACCTACATCCAGAGAACACTGTGGACTCAAGCAATGATGGATCTGGATCAAACTTGGCACAAATACTCAAAATGCCCAAATGTGAACACTGGTGAAGTTTGGAGAAAATAGACCTTGACATTTGGGAGTTGTAGTTGGATTTATAGTTCACCCACAATGAAATAGCATTCTGAACCCCACCAATGATAGAATTGGACCAAACTTTCCACACAGAACCCCCATGAACAACAGAAAATACTATGTTTTCTGATGGTCTTTGGCGACCCCTCTGACACCCCCTCGCGACCCCCATGGGGTCCCGACCCCCAGGTTGAGAAACACTGCTCTACAGGACTGGAAGGAGTTCAATACTACTCACTGCAAATAATATAATGAATATTATACAATAATATACACTAGAAAAACAGCCCAGAAGATCGACAATCCACAGAAGATCAAATTTAATTTTTGTTTGTTTGTTTGTTTGTGTGTTTGTTTGTTTACTTGTTTAATAACTTGTCTCTCTTTTGGGACAGGACCCAAGGATTCAAAATGACTATAATAGATTAGGGGGGGGGGCACAACAGCATACATTTCAAGAGGGATAAAATATATGTTCCTATATTTAGGCAAGAAAAATGAAATGCACAAATATAGAATGGCAAACACTTGGCTTAACGATGTCACATGTGGGGAAAAAATAGACTACAGGTTAAACATGGTTTAGCAGCAGACAAAAAAGCCAATTCAAGATGGAATCAACAGAAATATAGTGTCCAGGTCAAATGAAGCAATAGTAGAACTCTATTCTGCTTTGGTCCGCTTCTGGGAATCCTCATTCAAGAAGGATATTGATAAGCTTGGATATGCAGAAAAATGCCCTCAAGATGGTAAAAGACTGGAAATCTTTGATGAACCGCATCTCCCACTATAGACCAACTCAGACACATCAGAGGATGCCTTCCTCTTGGTCCGACCCCTGTCCCAAGCATGGCTGGTGGGAATGAGAGAAAGGGCCTTCTCCGTGGCTGCCCCCCACCTCTGAAACTCCCTTCCTAAAGAATTCAGAGTTAAAGATGGCCTCCTCCCTTCCTGCCTTCAAGAAACAGCTGAAGACATATCTTTATTCTCTGACTTATGAGGAGGAGGAGGAGTTGTTGTTCGTAATACTACCATTATACCTCTGATTAATAGCTACCATCTGTATCCATGCCCTGTTCGCCCCACCCGCTCAATAGATACCTTGAGCAATGATCAATCTATTTGCCCCCAAGGAACTGGGAAATTGATGCTTCTGTTCGATGTTTGATATTTTGTCTTATGTCTGTTATAACAGGCTGCGTTTTTATTTAATTTTACTTGTTAAGTCATAATTTGTTTTTATATGTTAGGTTGCCAAATTTCATTATTATGGATGTATTGTTGTTGTGTTCGGGCGTGGAATGTTTGCCTTTTATATTTGGAATCTACCCTGAATTCCTCCGGGGAGATAGGGTGGAATATAAATAAAGTATTATTATTATTATTACTATTATTATTATTATATTAATCAAGCCTTATTATTATTATTATTATTATTATTATTATTATTATTATTATTATATTAATCAAGCCTTATAAAGAGCACCTTAGAGATATGGGAATATTTAGCTTCGAGAAGAGAAGATTGAAATATGACATGATAGACATCTTCAAAGGTTTGCAAGGATGTCATGCAGAAGGAGGTGCAAGCTTGTTTTCTGCTCTTTCACAGCCTAGGACATGAAGTAGTTGATTCAAATGATAAGAAAAGAGAACATCTTGATTGTATGAACTGTTTGACATTGGAATAGACTGCCTTGGAAGATGGGAGACTTTCTGCATTGAAAGCCATCTCCCAGAAGTGTTTTGGCTATATATTGTTGCCTGGCAGGGATTTTGACAAGGTGGTCCTCCAACTTTATTATTCTGCTTAATCCTTTGATCTGATCCAGCACAGCTCTTCTTACATTCTTACATTCTTCTACAAAATTCTAATACATGCATATAACTCATTTTACATGATCAACTTGGCGTCAGTTGCAGTTGATTTAAAACAGCACCTGCATTTGTAGTTTGCTCACCGGTTTTGCTGACATCCCATTCAGTGTGAGAAACTATGCTTGCAATTTGTATGCCTTTCTGTATTTGAATGTGTACCCACCCTAACCTACATGCATTTTTTTTTTGTGGTGTCAGGAGCGGCTTGAGAAACTGCAAGTTGCTTCTGGTGTGAGAGAATTGGCCATCTGTAAGGACATTGCCCAGGGGACGGCCAGATGAATTGATGTTTTTATCATCCTTGTGGGAGGCTTCTCTCATGCCCCCGCATGAGGAGCTGGAGCTGATAGAGGGAGCTCATCCGCCTCTCCCCGGATTCGAACCTGCGACCTGTCGGTCTTCAGTCCTGCCGGCACAGGGGTTTAACTCACTGCGCCACTGGGGGCTCCGACCTACATGCTTAGGATGGCTTACAACCATTTTAAGACTTGGCCGTCCCTAAAATCTTTATCCTTCTTGGTCTTTAAGCCTTTAAGCCCAGGGCTTCCACTAATACAGAGCAAAAGGATGGTAGCACAGTTAGAGTGAACTGCTATGCCATAAGACAGAGGGAAGCATAGGACATCTAGGTTGGCATAACGACAGACCGTTCGAAAACATTCTATCACAGGGCATTAATTTCTAGGGTTTGAAAGCTCTAAATACAATGGTAGAAGCAATTCATTTCATCTGTGAAATGCTTAAGGGTGCAAGTATGCCAGCTAGGATTCTATAGGCCAAGGCCATACCATGCCATATAGGCAGACTGAAAGCATCACCAGTGTACAATCGGCACCCAACATTTGCTGGGGTTAGAGGTGGAAGGTACATAAAACTGGAAAAATTGTGATTAAAAACCCCACAATTTTTCTAACTTGAGAGATTCTCTAGGTCCTTCTTCATGACTCTACGGACAACTTTTTCCAGAAGCTGACCATAGTGTTGTTCTGGGGGACCTGGAGATTCCTAGAACAATGTTTTTATAAGAATTTCTAGGTCCTCCTCAAGGAAAGTAGGAAGTGTTGGGGTAATGTCTGTGGTCTCACAGTTTGGAGAAATGACCAGATATCACTCTTCCAGATTTCCAGCTGGTCACTGGAAGGTCTAGTAACTTCACTGTGAGAGAAGAAGAATCCTAGTTACTTGATGGAGAGCTGAGGGGGTGATGTCTGTTCTTTTTTCCCAGCTACTGAACTGCAATTGAATACTGCCTGGGAGCCAGCATTTTCCTCTAGCGATTGATTGCCTTTGGGAGCATCCTGTAATACCCAAAGGGGTCATTGCACTAGTAAGAGGGATTATTGCACTAGAAAGTATTATATACCTTTTCCCACAATGACTGGAAAAGCACTGGCATAATAGTAGGTTACACCAGTATGAATCCCCAACAGAATTCCAGTGGCAGACTCCAGCATTTCCTATTCAGCCTGGTGAAGTATTCTTAGTTAGACTCAGGAGAGACATTGCTGGCCAGAGAAGAAAGTGTTGAGTTAGGTGGACCAGCTTTTTGACTTCATGGTCAGGTCTGTTTGGTACCTTCACAGGAGAACAGAAAGGAATACAAGGAATGTCTATGTAGGAGCAGGAAAATATTTTGCTGCCAGTCAAAGCTGACCATATTGGTCTAAATCAGTGGTTCTCGACTTGTGGGTCCCCAGATGTTTTGGCCTTCAACTCCCAGAAATCCTAATAGCTGGTAAACTGGCTTGGATTTCTGGGAGTTGTAGGCCAAAACGCCTGGGGACCCATAGGTTGAGAACCACTGGTATAAATGGACCAAATTCTGCCTTAATATAGGGCAGCTTCCTGAATTACTATGATGGTTGGAGAATTCTGGGAGATGCAATCTATCACAGGGACTTTTCTGAACTTTTGCCTCCAGCAAACACTATACCCAATGTGAAATTTCATCCCAAGATCTTGTGGGAAGAGTCCCATGCTGTTCTTACTCAAAAGCTGGTCCTGGTCTAGACAGACTAATGGTCAGACTGAGAGGCAGCAGTCACTTGCCTACACATGCATAGCGAAACAAAATGTTCAGAATGGTAATGGAGGTGAGCCAATGTGAATCCAGTTGGTCTTATGCAAGCCGAAAATGCACACATGCCGTATAATTGTGACAGCAGAAGCACACATAAATTATGTTTAGGTTGTTATTTCCATTTGTAATCTGGAAGGGCCAATTTATTTTGATCCTCAAAGGCACCATCTTGACTGCCTTCTTTTTTATATTTGTTTCAATCCTTATCTCAGTAGATTAACCCACTTTATAAACCAATGTTCATCTACTTGTCTTTGATTTACTTTGATTTACTTGCTATGATAGGACTAGCTTCTTAACAGATGTCAAAAAATAGCACATCAAGCTTCGGGAGAACTGGGTATCAACTAACAGTCATCTCACATACTTCTGGGAATTAGTTTGTGGGGTTTGGAAGTCATTCTTCAAGCATATGGAGTGCCAAACACATTTTTCTATTGCAAAGAAACTGACAGGATGGAGTTCGTAGTGTAAGCTTTTGTAGGCTTAAATCTGCCTCCTCAGATGCATCTATGAAAATCGATGCTAACTTCAATCTCTCAGTTCATTCCATAAGGTGCTTCAAGATTCCTTTGCACAGATATACAAGACTAAATTGGTGAAGTCTTTGAATGTTTTTCTATAGTTCACCTCCTTCCAGCCTAGGGAACAGTTCTTGCAAATGCAAAATTGATACTTAAAATAATGGTAATGTAACCTTTGCCATTGGCTACCCTGTAAGGTGAGCTGATGAAAAGTGCATGGTGAAACTGGTCATTAGTAGACTTTAGGCATCTGAAGATGAAATGAACTCTGCTGTTGTTTTAGTAGACTTTTGCTACTAAGTTGTAGACATTAGAATTGTAGCAACACTCTTCCTTCTGGAGAGTCAGGTGGAGATTTCCAAGCATGGTAGCAATCCTACCTCTATGAACCACCAAGGATATTAAGATCATTCGGGGAGGCCCTTCTTTCAGTCCTACCACCTTCACAGGTGTGACTGGTGGGGACGGGAAAAGGCTTTTTCTGTGGTGGCTCCTCGGCTGTGGAACTCTTTCCCCAATGCAATTAGGCCTGCCCCCTCCCTCCTGGCCTTTCATTAAAAACTTAAAACATGGCTGTGGGATCAAGCATTTGAGCAGTAGACATAGCAACTGGAAAGCGTATGTTTTAAGTGACTGCAGTAGATTGACATAGACTATGATTTTGAACTGATGGACTGTTTTAAATTGAATGTTTATAATTGTTTTAATTTTTTTAATTGCTGTTTTAATTGTAACTGTGCGTTTTAATGTATTGTCTGGCATCTAATGGTTGCCTATTGTAAGCCACCCCGAGTCCCTCTTTGGAGGTGAGATGGATGGGATATAAATGCTCTAAATAAATAAATAAATAAATAAATCCCATCATTACACAAAACGAAGCAGTCACAACAAATCCTATTATTAAGCAGAATAGGGCAACCACCATATTTAGCTTCCAGTCCCATCTCTTGAAGGACAGGCCTATGTGTTCCACATCATCTGTCCTATGTCCTTTGAATAAGTCTGCTTCCCACAAGAACAGGTTGAGACATTGTCTCATTGTCAGTATTGAAGTTAGATTCTGCTATCAATCTGGTTGACTTTTTTAGATGGAAACTGACATCTTGTTCAAAAAAATCTCAGGCTTAGGTTGTTGTTGGGAATTGCTATCAGACTACTCTGGGAATGCGAAACCTTATAGGAGGGTTGCTTACAAATCACCAAAAAAGAAGACAAAGGAGGACACTTATATACAAAACAACGGGCTCTTCGAATCTGTGGGATGCAGAACTGCAAGTTCCGGTGACCACAGATCATCATGCCCCATATTAGTAAATGGCAGTGATGGGAAGGAAGACACACTAAAGCATTGTGCTCATGTCATTTAGCAATTTGGAATGTGATCATGTTTTTTCATATTCATGGGGGGTCCTGGAGCCAAAGCTTTGTGGATAATGATTCCAAATCAGAAACATTTTAATGATTTGAACAAGTGTGTATCTCTGTACTATATCTCACCATAGTGAAAGACTGGGATCAGGTGGATCCAGATCTTCTTCATTATGGTTATTTATCTTTAAATCAGATCCGGCCCTTCAGATAAAAGTCTTTGGCAGCCATCTAGAGAAAGCAGATTATCAAAGTCTACCTTTGTATAGTTATGAAAATAAAAAGTAGTATCTTTTAAGAACATTTGTTGTGGTTATGCTCTTCTGTATCCCTCAACTTGAGCAAAGCAGTGTTAACACCAAAGCCCCATCAGCTTTTTTAAGCAATAGGATTTGTGGCTTTGGCATGCCTACCCTGGTCTATTTAATTACTTGTTGTAAGCATAATCACGGTGTATGTAGAAAACCATTTAGTGGGCTAGAAAAACAAGAGAATAAATATTCTACATTCTATGTGTCCCACCCAGAAGCAAGTCATCAGGGCCAATGAGATTTTGCAGCCCGGGATAAAGGGAAAAGGTGATTCCCACTACTACATATACTCAGATGTATCTTAGAGAGAGAAA
Organism: Anolis sagrei ordinatus; assembly: GCF_025583915.1. NCBI lineage: Eukaryota > Metazoa > Chordata > Lepidosauria > Squamata > Anolidae > Anolis > Anolis sagrei. Next base: position 18,946,231 of record NW_026844366.1, on the reverse strand, counting down.
CAGAGACAGAGAGAGAGGAGTAGTGGTTTGAATGTGGGACTTCGGAGTCCAGAGTTCAAATCCCTACTTGGCCACAGAAATCCAAAGTGATCCTTGGGCGAGTCTCACTGTCTCAAAGGAAGGAAACCCACTGTTGGCAAGCAGGCCCATAGCCAGGATTTTGATTTGGGAGGGGGGGGATTGAGTTTGTTTTGGGGGGGGGGCTGAGTCTGAGTGAAAGAGGGTCTACCCTAGCAAACCTTTTGTATCGTTATCCCAATACCCCATGCATATGGGATATATTGAGCATGGTGATCAGATCATGATATGAATAAACATAACTGTTTAAATAATGTACCAGTAAGGCCTTCTCGTGGACCACCCTGAGAATTTCAGGGGGGGTTAAAGCCCCTCAACCCCCCCCCCCCCCCCCCGGCTACATGCCTGTTGGCAGGAAAACCCTTTGAGAGGTTCACCCTAGCATTGCCACAGTTGGAAAAATGACTTGAAGGCATACAAGTTTATATAGCAAAAATGTACCAACAATTAAATATGGTCCATCTTCTGTTCTCAAATTGAAGTTCTCCAGATGTTTTTGATTACAACCTCTGCCACATCTATGCATATCAGCATTAGTGTGTTGTAGTGGTTTGAATTGGATTCTGGGAGACGAGGATTCAAATCCCCACTTACCCATGGAAACGATCTTGGTGACTTTGGGTCATACTCTCTTTACCTCAGAGCGGTGGTTCTCAACCTGTGGGTCCCCAGGTGTTTTGGCCTACAACTCCCAGAAATCCCAGCCAGTTTACCAGCTTTTAGGATTTCTGGGAGTTGAGGGCCAAAACATCTGGGGACCTACAGATTGAGAAATGCAACAGAAACCCTTTTGGATACTGTCCACCTCTGCCATCAAACATACAAGCTTCCTCAGTTATTACAAAGTTGGGTCAGCTTTTCCAAGTGACTAGTTTTCAGTGCCGAGAAAGAGAAGCTAACCAATGTTTTAAATTATTATTGGAATGTATTTTTCCTCTTGTTCCCAGGAAAAGGTGTTCCTGCTTTAGATACTACATGCTTTCTCCAGTCCTTAGTACTGTGCACTATGCTGAACAGATCTGCTGTTCAGACAGCAAAATGTCTTGGGTAAGCAATGGATGCAATCACAACTTATGCTCCTGGCAATAGCTACTTTTTACTTATTGTTTAATAAAATACCCTCACTGCATACAGTTGGTTACCAATCAGAGACACAAATCATCAATCTGATTCCTTCATATACAAAATCACTTCATGCGAACATGTTTTCCAGAATTTTATTTAAACATAGCATCAAATTACAATAATTTCCACAGTAAATAAGTGTTGACATGGCAAAGAATGATGAAACACAACACTTATTTTTCACAAGCAGAATCATAGAATAATAGAATAACAGAGTTGGAAGAGACCACGTGGGCCATCTAGTCCAATCCCCTGCCATGAAGGAAAAGATCTCTCCCTAAGATCTTAACTAAATGCAGCAGAAGAGCACAGAACAACCTTGGAAAATACGTATTTTATAAAAGGTTATGTACTCAAAACCCAGAAATTTATTCTCTCTTCCTCCAAGTTTCACTTCAAGTAAAACAATTCAGATAAATGATTGCAAATAATATATGTAGGAGTGTGTTTCTTCAAGCAGCTAGCCTGTCTTTCCAAGATAACACCATTCTGTCCTTTAGTCCTGTTTACTGTTTGCCTTTTCCAGTTCTTTTTCACACTCCTATGGATTGCTATTAGGGGGAATGTCTCCCTGAAAGAATTTAGCGCAGTGGTGGACAAAGTGCCTCCTATGAGCTCTATGTGATCTCCAGGGAATCAAAAGAAATGTGGCAAAAAATGCTCCCAAAAGCCTGCTCAAGGGAGTAGAGAGTGTCCCTACCATGACTGCGGCCTCCTGCACCCTCAGTGGTCTAACAATTGTTTTAGAAAAATGTTTGTAAATCTCTCCATATAGCTTTCCCCAGACATACTGGCAACTTGATCCTTGTTTCTCACTGGTCCCATTTTGGTCTACCATTCTAAGGAATTCATTGAACAAAGCTAGCTGAATGCGTTTAACTGTATGCTGTTGCTTTCTGAAATGCCAAATTGCCTAGAGCCTCCTTAATAAACTCTCAGTGTTGAAATGCACAATGTTATTTATGTGTTGTGCCTTATAAGATCTAAAATGGTTCCACAGGAAAGGGTGTCAGCAGAGTAGCAGGCCCTCCTTTCTCATGTTGGTTAGAGAAGTTGACTTCCATCAGAAGTTGACCATAAAATCATCTTGGGTGAAATTTGAGAGGTTCTCTCTTTAGGAATTCCAAGGTGATTCTATGGCCAACTTTTGGGAAGATTCCTAGAGACAAAATATTAATCAAATCTACAAATAATCAAATCTGCAAAAAGTCAAACCCACAAATGTGGACAGCCAACTGTAGTAAACATTGCTGTGTATGCAGTGGCCAATTCTCCATCATATCCAGGGGGGAAGGGGGGGGACCTCTAACAATAGAAAAGACTTTAAAAAGTTATTTTGGGGAGGCTAAATCTCCAAGAACACTGCTTAGCCACTGACCATGCTAATTGGGAGATTCTAAGAGTTGGCAGTCTAAAAAAGTAATTTTTCTAAGCTCTGGTGTGAGGCTTAAGAAAAATTTCTGTCTGACATTGTAAAGAGCCACTGCCAGTCCAAGCAAGCAATTTTTTTGTCGTGTCAGGAGCGACTTGCGAAATTGCAAGTCACTTCTTGTGTGAGAGGATTGGCCGTCTGCAAGGACGTTGCCCAAGGGACGCCCGGATGATTTGATGCAATGCTACTAGGGCATTAAGGGCCAGAAGCATTAAAGTGCAGGTTTACATGAAATGTGAGGACTGTAGTTTGTTCCAGTTTCATATATTTGTTCCTAAGACAATACAAAGTTAAATAGTCTAATGTAGGCATGGGCAAACACAATTCCTAACAGTAGGCGGTTAGGAATTGTGGGAATTGAAGTCCAAAACACCTGGCGGGCCCAAGTTTGCACATGCCTTGTCTAGTGTGTAAGCAGAGTCCAATACTGGCAGATTATTTTCTTTAAAAGAGGATAGTTGTTGTTTTTTTTAAAAAAAAAAACAAAAATAAGAAAAATAGATCTCTTTACTAAGCTAAAACTAGTAAGCTTTAAGTTGAATTCTTCAGTACTTCTCAACTTTAGTTGCATTAATATGTGCCTGAGAGAAATGCCATTTACGTATCTAAAAGAAAAACAGAAAAAGGTGATTAGATTATATTGTGTTCAGTACAAATGAAACATCACTTTTAAAACTTTTTAGTATAGAAGGTACTCTCAATTTTTTACTATTTCCAGATCATCTCAAATTTTGTATCTTGTCTCCTACTGCATTTGCATTTTTCACATTTTAATCACAAATAAATGATTGTAGTGACCACTTCTTCATCAAATGCATTAATATGGAAGTACATATTTATGTTCTTGCCATTCAATATTGATTAAGGGAACACCACTGCTTTATTAAGGGTTTTTTTTTTTTGTATATGGAGTCTGGTTTACTTATTTCAGGATGCTTCCAAAAATGACACAGGTTTAAAGTAGAAGGCAATCAATCTGAACTGAAAGGCAAAAAACTAGGCTATGAACTTGTGTAACCGAACCCCAGTACAGTCATCCAAGGATGTAGCGATGGGTTGGTGAAGACAAAATGAGGCCAATGACCTCCCAAATAAGAGTTCTCCCCCTCCACCATTAATTTTTCTTTTAGTTCTCAAATTTCTACAATTGAAGGGCTGGAAAGAAAGAGATATGAAACACACATTTTGGTGCCACAAATGTTAACTCTGTTTCTGGGTATATTTGATCTGCTGATTCCAAAAACCGTACCAGTTTTCCTCTATAAACTCTAGTTTTTGAGATACAGAACATATGTCATGGTTCCTAACCTGTGGTCTGTCAACCACCAGTGGTCCGCAAGAACAAAAATATGGTCCACAGCCTCACCATTACTACACTGTTGCCTCGAAACCAAGCGGTAAAGAGAGCAACTGGTCTCACAAAACCCTCTTATAGTGCCGAGGTAATAGGGATGTCAGGAGGGGAGAGGCTGACTACTCACTAAAGATTACTACTATCACATCAGCTCTAGACTATTAAATATGATTTTCTGTGGATGAGCAGATAGTGACAACTGGATGGCATATGTTCTGTATCAGAAACAAGAGCTGATGTGGTCTATCCAATGGAATTTTCTGAATCATCATCCCAAATAACGAAACTGAATCTAAAGTTGACCAAAAACTGATTTGTAACCCTTTTGGTACTAATGTTGGAGAGTGGTCCCTGGTCAAAGTGGTCCCTGGTAAAAAAAAAAAAGTTGGGAACCACTGTCATATGCTATCTGTTCATCCATAGAAAGCCATGATAACCATATCTAAGAAACTAGATCCAATGCAGTTTTCTGAATCAGCATCCCAAATAACCTCAGGAACAAGCTTAAAATCAAGGCACTTCAAAAAAAAAAGTGCATAAGAATTAAAGTTGTCATTGTTGTTCAAGTCCAGAACATTTGCTATGCTTTCAATGATGTGGTGACTTTGATTGCCCCTTTTCTTGGGGTGTCTCTAAACTATATTTCTAGATAACTGAAATTTTAAGTTACAGGAATGTTAGAAATCTGGTGACTGAATAAAAAAATTGTTGGGCAGAATTCTTATTTGGGGGGCAATGCCTTCATTCTTCCTCCATGCCCTAGCTGCCATTCATGTACATATATAGAACCATTTTAAGTTATACAATATAGACTAATTCACTATAAGAATCGGTGTGCATTTAATACAGAGTGAGACACAAGCAAAGTTATTTCAACATATCTACAAACTGGTGAAAAACTTCTTCCACAGCACAGAGTTATGTTTGAAATAACTTGAAGTAATGCCTGAAATTCCAGCAAGGAAATCCCAGCCTTGCCTAGGACAGTTTCATAAACCGCAGGAACAGATTTATCACCATTAAGCAATGAAGAGAGACTCAACCAATCATGGTTCCATAGCTAGAACTTGGAAACATTACTTTTTTGACCATGCTTTGCTGGGAATTACAACAGTTGTAGTCCAAAAAACATGTTTTATAAGCTCTATATCCCTGGCAAATGTCATGGACATGATAGATCTGTACCCAAACATCAATGTATTTGAATTCTGTGTCATTTTTAATGTATTTTCACATCTCTTTGTTTAATCACGCAAAGGATTTAATTGTTTTTTTATTTTTATACTTATATTTTTTATGCATTTGTGTTGTTTTAATTTATATTGTGTCGTGTCTGTTGAGTCCCTATATTGAGAGAAAGGCAGGACACAAAATAAAATAAATAAATAAAATTCCACACATGACTGTAATGTAAATAATTGAGTCAGGCTTGCACAATGGCTTTCAAAATTCCGCCATGAGCTTTGTCTTTATACTACGTCTGCCTTCATCTGAGCGTTTTTCAGAAATGGAAGCTTCAGCGTCCCAAACATTCTATTGATTCAAAGTGTTTCAGCAAACAACTTTCTCATGATATGTCTTCAAACAAGCTGCCAAGGTATAACTTATTCAGCAGGGCTGATGCTAATGCAAAGATGTGATGATAAAACAGATTTGTGGAAGCCAGTGGCAAATCAGAACTGAAACGGAAGACCATGAAGTTCATTCCCTCTTTTTCCAAATCACTTATTCCACATGCAGTAGATAGCATACTGATCTCATTTTACTTGTTTTAAGAATAGACTTACCCCATTAGCCTGCTAATTGAAAGAAAAATTCCACAACTTTATTTTGTCCTGCAGCCTGGGCCTATAAGAAAAGATTACAATGCCAATAAACATCATGACATAACCTGTACATTGTGTGCATCTACAATGTAGAACTAATGAGGGCTGACATCATTTTCAACAGCCATGGCTTGATGCTATGAAATCATGGGAGTTGTACACCCAAATACCTGGGAGTCACTCTGGACTGTGCTCTTACCTACAAGAAGCACTGCCTGAACATCAAGCAAAAAGTGGGTGCTAGAAACAATATCATATCGAAAGCTGACTGGCACAACCTGGGGATCACAACCAGATACAGTGAAGACATCTGCCCTTGCGCTTTGCTACTCTGCTGCTGAGTACGCATGCCCAGTGTGGAATACATCTCACCACACTAAAACAGTGGATGTGGCTCTTAATGAGACATGCCGCATTATCACGGGGTGTCTGCGCCCTACACCACTGGAGAAATTACACTGTCCAGCCGGTATCGCACCACCTGACATGCGCCGGGAAGAATATAGATTGCTTGTGAATTCATATGCATATTCATGCATGTTTCTCATAGACTCACATATTCAATTGCACCACCTGACATCCGCCGGGAAGTAGCAGCCAATAGTGAAAGGACCAAGGCAGAGACATCTCCAGCTCATCCCCAGTTTGGGTATCAGCCAGCACGTCAATGACTTAAATCTAGAAATACTTTTCTAAGATCTACAGAGACACTCGCTGGAACACCTCAGCAAGCGAGAGTCCAAAAGTGGCAGGCTCAAACCCAGAACCTCAATCAATGGCTGATACCAAATGAGAGACTCCCTCCTGGGCACACAGAAAACTGGGCAACTTGGAAGGCGCTGAACAGACTGCGCTCTGGCACCACGAGATGCAGAGCCAACCTCAGAAATGGGGCTACAAAGTGGAATCCACGACATGCGAGTGTGGAGAAGAGCAAACCACTGACCACCTGCTGCAATGCAACCTGAGCCCTGCCACATGCACAATGGAGGACCTTCTTGCAGCAACACCAGAAGCACTCCAAGTGGCCAGATACTGCTCAAAGGACATTTAATCAACTACCAAACTCACAAATTTTGTATTTTGTCTGTTTGTTTGCTTTGTTCTGTTAGAAATGTAATATAATTGACTGGTTGCCTTGAGACACAATAAATAAATAAATGGTTGTTGTAGTTTTAAAAGGTCTTAAAACATTCTCCAACAAAGAGTGCAACTGCACACCAAACTACAAATCCTAGGTTTCTATGCCATTGAGCCATGGCTGTTAAAGCGCTGTCAAATGATGTGTAGATGCATCCTTGGATGAAATCTGACATCAAGTCTCTCAACTCACACTCACTCACTCTTTTGCACAGAGACAGTTGCACACACCAAATCCCAATATTCTTGTCCTCCTGTAAAAATTTCTTCTTCAAACAGTTTCTCCTTCAGAGCACTTCTGTTCCTGAAACTATACTGTTATCAGCTACAGGGCTTTGCTTGTGCTGGCATCTTCAACAGACTTAGTCCACCAGAAAAATTAGGGAAGAACAGAAATATTTTCACTCTATCTGCATTAAAATGACTGTGATTCTTATTGTTTTCCAGAGAGTTGAGAAGGATTTGAAGGACAGATTAGATTTATTTGAAAAAAGGATCCCATAAACTGATCCCTCTTTTCTAGGGGCTATGAAACTGAGTAGTTTCACTTTTGCTGCTCTTCTTGTTTCCTATTAACTTTTATTGCTGTTTATCCATTTAAAGAGTTTATGTCTATTTTACTACATATCTCCCTACTTTTAAATAGTGGGCTAGTGAGTTGTTTAAGCTGAGTTGGCAGACTACAAATTCTAATCCGAATAAATAAATAAACAAACAGCTACACTATGCCACACACACGCAATTGATGTTTTGGATCTACTGATTCCATGGGAAGAGAGTCTTTTTTTTTTCCTGCTCCATTTCTCTCTCTTCCCCCTACTTCACCTTTTGCTCAATTTAAAATTAATCTAAAGGTTTAAGGAGCTCCGTTGGCTGCCATTCATTTTCCGATCCCAATTCAAGGTACAGGTTCTGACCTACAAAGCACTGAACGATTTGGGACCTGCCTACCTACGTGACCGCATTTCTGTGTATGAACCCGCACAATCTCTTCGTTCATCTGGGGAGGCCCTGCCCTTGCTCCCACCTCCCTCACAGGCGCGATTGGTGGGGATGAGGGAGAGGGCCTTCTCCATGATTGCCCCTCAACTCTGGAACCCGCTCCCCAAGAATATCAGACAAGCCCCCACACTGGCAGTCTTTAGGAGCCTGAAAACGTGGCTGTTCCAGTGTGCCTTCCCTGAATAAAGGAAACAATCTCCTACAAATACTCTAAGAAGCACTTTAATTACCCGTTGGGTTGCTCTTTATTTTTGATTTAAAACCCTCCAAATAGATACATCCTCTGTTCATGTCCAGCATTTATTTTTAAAGTTTTAACTATTACATTTGGCCCAGCCATAGGTTTTTAAATTCTTGTGTGTTCCTGTCTACTTGTGAGTTATATTAATTGTATTGTTTATTTTGTTTATTGCTTGTTATTTTATTATTGCTTGTTTTTGATGTGTTGTTGGGCTTGGCCTCGTGTAAGCCGCTCCGAGTCCCTTGGGTGGTGGGGTATAAATAAAGTTTTATTATTTATAAAGTTTTATTTAAAGACATGGAAATATGGTCATCATCCACTTCAACACCAGTGTATTTTCCAATCCAGGTATTCCCCTCCAGGAGCCAACAAGGTTCAATATAAAGGCTGAATACTTGACTGTGTATTCATGGCAGTCAAGTATGAAGTATGTATTTATGTATATCTATCTATCTGTCTGTCTGTCTCTCTGTGGATGTTGGGATGGCCAGGTCAGGAGTAGCCTTGAAATCTAGGAACGTACCTTGTGATGTCACAGGAAGTGGAATCTGACAACATCTTTTAAACATAATACATTAAGTGGCAGACACAGAATATGTGGTTGCACAGAAAACACCAGGCAAGTAAAAGCGCCAAGTCTCGATGAGGAAAATGTTGATACCCACACTTTTTAAAGACTGTGCTCTCACCCTGAGACTCCTCCAACTTTCCCTAAGTACTGGAGAAAACAGTTAGAGCCAAGTCCTGAGAGCTGAGAACCTTAACAGGCACACACACATACATGTTTCTATTTGTGCTTCCACTGTTTCAAAGCTACCACTGCTATCATTACCATTGGTTTAATGTACTCTTTGAGAAACAAATATTGAAGACAGTCAACCTGACATATTACAATAGCCATACTTACCGCGATACATGGAGTGTTCCCATCATAGCCATGCTGGTTCAGGTCCACACCTGCCAAATGCCATGCTAGCAGTCCCTCAACATCTCCACTGCAGGCAAGACTGAAACCAAGAATATGTATATATGAAGACTATAGTCAAATAATCAGTAAAAGACGAGGACATGGAAGGGCAGTTATGAAGGAAATATGTAAAATCTTTAAGTGTAAACGTATATATCATTGAGTATCACACTGGTGGTGAAGTGGGTTAAACTGCTGAGCTGCTGAGCTTGCTGACCGAAAGGTCAAGGTTTGAATCCAGGAAATGGGGTGAGCTCCGGCTGTTATCCCCAGCTTCTGCCAACCTAGCAGTTCAAAAACATCCAAATGTGAGTAGATCAATAGGTACCGCTCCAGCAGGAAGGTAACGGCACTCCATGCAGTCATGCCGGCCACATGACATTGGAGACATCTACGAGCAATGTCAAGGGAAAACCTATGGGGCAACAATAGTAGTGGCCAGGGTGGTGAATGCAGGCTACACATTCCTTATTCCTGGATCCACACAATTCTTTCACATTGAGGACATAGATTTTCAGATGGAAGTCGGACATGATAGGTTTGCTCGGCGTGCCTTCCTCTTGGCACTTTTTGTCCTTTTGCCCTGTATTTGTGCCTCTTCAAAATCCACCTGACCTCCAGTGACAATGTTCAAAGGACAGGACTTACCCATTCTTGGTATTTATACAACATTTTGAAGATTAACTAAGTCCATCTTTAAATGTTTTCTGTTGTCCTTGGACATTCCGTTTTCCGTTCTTGAATTGAGAATAAAGCAACTACTTTGGGAGATGGTGATTCAACATTCAGACAACATAGCCAGTCCAACGAAGTTGATGGCAGAGAATCATAGTTTCAGTACTGGTGGTATTGGAGCCCCTGGTGGTGCAGTGGGTTAATGCTAATGCAGTTACATACATTACTATATTAGAATAATATATTAGAATTATATAAACATTGAGCTGGAAGAGGCCACAAGGGTCTTCCAGGCCAATGTTGCGCCACCCAGGAATACACAAGCAATGTTTTGCCTACCACCCAATAATTCAAAAGAAGAAACATTCTTAAAACTCTTCTATCAGAGCTTGGGAAAAATCACTACAATTGATCTAGAACTGGAAAAGATATAAATTGGAAACTATTTTTATTTTTGGCTTACAGTAACTTGAAAAAGGCATTAAAATAGGGGTCAGAATCATCTAGTTCACTGATTAAATTGTATGTGTTCATTTGTCATCAGTGGATGTTCAAAAGAAGAAGAACTGGGCGTCAACTTGGAGACACAACTATTTCCTTTAAAACGCCTTGAGCATCATCCATAGAAAGAAACAAAGAATACTGCCTATTGTAGACTGTCTTGGCCCTTGGTATAAACCTGAATTCACCTCATACTGAACTCATCTTTCTTCAAGACATCTCTCTTCTACAATCTGTATAATCAAATGTTAAGCCTTTGTTTAGAATGTACAACTTTCAAGTTAAAGATGAAGGGGAGCTGGTTGTTGAAATAAACAGGGGAAAACTGGCACACAGGAAAAATGAATGAAAGATTGCTGAAGGCCAAGGTGGTCTTTCTCTTCAGTGTGCCACTTTTCTACCAGGAGATTACTTTTTTCCTCATGTGAAGTATATAGTTTTTTTTTATCCTTGCAAACCCAAATGGTACTTTCCAAATTAATATTCCATACTTTAGACTGTTTGAAAGTGGAAGCAGAGAGAGAAGCTGTCTAGATCAAGGGAAGTCACAGCCCCACTCCATTCTGCTATTGTCCTCCCACCCTGCTATACACCTGCGAGACTTGGACTATCTACAGACATCACATGCAACTCCTAGAACAATTCTATCAGCGTTGCCTTTGAAAAATCCTGCAAATTTCTTGGGAAGACAAACGGACAAATGTCAGCGTGCTGGAAAAAGCAAAGACCACCAGCATTGAAGCGATGGTCCTCCGCCATCAACTCCGCTGGACTGGCCACGTTGTCTGGATCACCGTCTCCCAAAGCAGTTTCTCTACTCTGAACTCAAGAATGGAAAATGGAATGTTGGTGGACAGGAAAAGAGATTTAGAGATGGGCTCAAAGCCAGCCTTAAAAACTCTGGCATAGACACTGAGAACTGGGAAGCCCTGGCCCTTGAGCGCTCCAGCTGGAGGTCAGTTATGACCAGCAATGCTGTAGAATTTAATGAGGCACGAATGGAGGGCAAAAGAGAGAAACATGCCAAGAGGAAGGCGTGTCAAGCCAATCCCAACTGGAACCACCTTCCATCTGGAAACCAATGCCCTCACTGAGGGAGAACATGCAGATCAAGAATAGGGCTCCACCTATGGACCCACTGCCAGTACACCGATCTTGGAAGACAATTCTACTCAGACAACAAGGGATCGCCTAAGTAAGTAAGTGCTTTGGTCAGATCTCACCTGGAACACTGTGTCTGGTTTTGGGCACCAAAAGAATATTGGCAACCTGGAGCGTGTCCAGAGAAGGGTGACCAAAATGATAAAAGATCTAGAAGCCAAGCCCTATGAGGAGTGGCTTAGAGAGCTGGGTATGTGTAGCTTGGAGAAAAGAAGGCTGAGAGGGGACATGAGGGCCAGGTGGCATCATAACAGGGCCTAGACGTGTGTTTTGCACCCTGTTCCCCTAATGTTATTTGATGTAACATTATCTTGCTGTGGTGTTCTCATTATCTTCTCTGTGTTGGCAACCACAAATCTCTGAACAGGGAGGAGAACAAGGAGCTTGGAAAGGCTGCAAGGAAGAGCAGGACAAGATTACAAAAGCTCCCAACAGCTGAGCCAGCAGTACCACTTGATGAATCAGTTGCATAAATTACTAGGGGTGTATAAGAAGAAGCTTTCGACAGGCCAGTTTCACCCAGTGGGTGTGCCCATCACCAAAGGGGAAAAGGCACAGGCAGTTTCATATTTCACAACGTAAGATCTATCCCATGAAATGTAGTTCGGGCAGGATATCCTGCCTTCAAACTGCTTTAAAATGTTTTCACATTAAAATCCAGAAATTAAATAAGAATGTAAGAGCAAACTTGCCACAAAAGTTGTTACTTTTTTTAATTGCAAAGAAGCAATAAAACAGGAGTCAACAACCGAGATCCTTTCCTCCTTCACCCTTGTTGCGCAGGTGCCTCTGCTGATGTCAGCATGGAGTATTCGAGACAGCCAGGAGCCCTAGAGTCAGATGGCAATAGTGATGGCAACATGGGTTTCAACCATTCCCTTTCTTCCTGCACTGACAAGTTTGGGAAAGGGGAATGGCAGCACCAGCCCGTGTGGACTGCAAACTGGTTCTCACCAGAGCTGTCCTGGTGTCCACACTGTACCCTAAGTACCAGGCTGCTCCAGAGTTTCTCTGAAACTCTGGAGAATTCCCTGACTTTTCTTGGCACAAGGCTAAATCGCTTCATAGAATCATTAAGTTGGGAAAGACCTCATCCAGGTTCTGTTTAAAAGCCTCCAAAGAAGGAGCCCCCACCACACTCCAGGGCAGAGAGTTCCACTTCTGAACAGCTCTAACAGTTAGGAAGTTCTTCCTCATTTTCAGGTGGAATCTCCTTTCCTGTCGTTTGAAGAAGCCAGTGTTCCATGTCCTAGTCTCCAGGGCAGCGGAAAACAAGCTTGCTCCCTCCTCCCTATGACTTCCCCAAACATATTTATACATGGCCCCCATCATGTCTCTTCTCAACCTTCTCTTCCGGGGAGCCCCCAGTGGCGCAGTGGGTTAAAGCCCTGTGCTGGCAGGACTGAAGACTTCAAGATTCTCAAATCCGGGCAGAGGCGGTTGAGCTCCCTCTATCAGCTCCAGCTCCTCATGCGGGGACATGAGAGAAGCCTCCCACAAGGATGATAAAAACATCAAAAAACATCAAAAATCATCTGGGCGTCCCCTGGGCAACGTCCTTGCAGACAGCCAATTCTCTCGCAACAGGATGCTCCTGACACGACAGAAAAAAAAAACTTCTCTTCTGCAGGCTAAACATGCCCAACTCTTCATAGGACTTGTTCTCAAGACCTTTGATCGTTTTAGTTGCCCTCCTCTGGACACACTCCATCTTGTCAACATCTCTCTTCAACTGCAGCACCTGGACACAGTATTCTAGATATGGTCTGACTAAGGCAGAATAGAAGGGATCTATACTGGCCAAAATCCCATTGGCTTTTTTTGCCACCGCATGACATTATTGACTTCAACGAGGTTTACACCCACATTAAGTACCTGAAGACCCTGGATATTGTGTAGGCATCCAGTAGGGACTTCTGGACCACTATGGGGTTTTTAGCTAGTGTAGACAAGCCCTAAGATTACAATCCTAACCACATTTAAATGAATGTAAATCCCAGTAAACATTGTGGGATTTACATTGGTAATTATTTCTGAGTAAACACAGATAGGATTACACTGCTTGATGCAACAGGCTGAGTGCTGATCTGGGCTGCATTTGGCAGTTAAGATTGCTTGAGTGGAATGTCAATGCAAATTCTGTTTGATTGGACAATCCTGCTGTTCATGAGTTAGGAGCCCAGGTGACAATAGGGGACTAGAAGATCCTCCAAACAAATACACATTAGCTGACATCCAGGAAAAAAAACCCTCATCTAAAGAGAGAGGAGTGGTGAACTAGGCTAGTTTCAATGAGACTACATTACAGAACAAGGTCTATAGTTGGATTCTTGGCTTTGCTAGAATTTGTCATGTCAGTTTCCTGGCATGCATTCTCTAGAATAGGTAAAGGTTTCCCTTGACATTAAGTCTAATCATGACTTAATGTCAAGGAAAACCTTTGGAGGGTGGTACTCATCTCAATTTCTAAGCCGAAGAGCCAGCATTGTCCATAAACACCTCCTAGGTCATGTGGCCAGCATGACTGCATGGAGCACCGTTACCATCCTGCAGAAGCGGTACCTATTGATGTACTTACATTTGCATGTTTTTAAACTGCTAGGTTAGTAGAAGATGGGCCTAACAGCGGGAGCTCACCCCACTCCCCGGATTTGAACCACCAAGCTTTCGGTCAGCAAGTTCAGCAGCTTAGCGGTTTAACCTGCTGCGCCACCAGGGGGCCTACCCTAGAGTAGTGACATACAAATATGTTGGACTCCCTACTTACCAAAAGCATCAGGTTGGAGGATACTGCCACGTGAAACATAAGGATAACTATACTTACAGGGTTGAAAGAACAATGCCTACAGAATGCTTTGAAGACACAAACCAACTATACAGAAGGCCAAGTATTCAACATTATGTATTTAGGATTGTTACTATTATTATTGATCTGTGAAATTCACTGTGTGACTTTGCGCTGATTACAATCTTAAAGCTTAACCTACTATACCAGCAGACCTTGTGAAAATTGCTTACTTGGATTACAACTTCCAGAATATTCTACCTGCCATTGACAACTTGGGACTTACAGTCCAAAAACGTAACTTTTCTGAACTCTGATTTTGGTGAGGATAAAAGTGCTTACACGCACATGTAGACTTGGCTGAGTTACTTAGAGGAAAAATCTTATAAATTCCTAAATTATACTGGTCCAGCTTACCAATTYAAATGTATCTACCTTTATGAGCCAGCTAGAGCATTAAGATCAGCTGGAGGGGGGGGGGSCTGTGAAAAGCMKGCTCTCGGTCCCACTGTCGTTGCAGGKGCGATTGGTGGGGACGAGAGACGGGGACTCCTTGGTGGTGGCCTCTTGGCTGTGGAACTCCCTCCCCAGTGAGAACAGATCAGTCCCCCCCCCCTAGCATTTAGGAAAGAACTCAAGACCTGGTTATTCAAGCAGGCATTCAGCGAATGAAAGAAATATGGAAAGACACTCGGGATTGTTGCAAGGCCTAAATGTTTTATGTTGTGTTTGTGATTGCTGTCACGCTTTTATAGTTTATGGTTTTATTCTATTGTCATATGTTGTTGATTTGCTATTTGATGTTCGTACATGTGAGGCATTGCATTTTGCCATTGATTATGTTGTGAGCTGCTTTGAGTCCCCCCAGGGGTGCAAAAAGCAGTATATAAATGCATTAAACAAATAAATAAATAATGTCAGATTAAATTGATAAATTGAAAATGCTTGACTTCAATAAAATGTTTTAGAAGGTTGTACTCTGCACTGTTTTCACCTCAGCTCTATTCTGGGAGAGAAAAAAGTAATCATAATAATCTTTATTTATACCCCGCCACCATCTCCCCAAAGGGGACTCGGAGCGGCTTACATGAGGCCAAGCCTGGCGATACATTACAGCAAAATAAAATACAGAACAACAAAAATAACATCACAATAAAATAAATAAAACATTCAAGTAAAATAAACCGTGCAAAATAACATAGCAGAAAATCAAACACAGTGGGCAGGCCAAATGCACAACATAAAATGATGAAACTCTGGATGAGATAGCAATGAAAAAGGTATATTTGTGAGGGAGGAGCTCATAGGGGACAGAACAGTGGAGTTAGGCCTTCAAAAGGAGGTGAAATGTCCCTGGCACCCTACAAGATTTGTTACGTGTGTTACAGAGTCGCTTTGCACCACATAGTTTCACACCTTCCCTGCCTCTGAAGCCACTTCTCAACCCTCAAGTGTCAATGAAATATTTGTTCCTCAGTTGGGAGTGTTGAAGAGCATTGGAGTACTCCGGCTGCAACAAAGCAAGGGCAAAAGGAGAAGGGAAAGGACCCAAGAGGGTGATTTTAAATTGAGCTAAAAACAAGCAGCTCAGTTGGAATTCCACCTTCACCCTGAATTTAACAAGTAACAACACCAGTCGATCATCGATCCTGTGATGAGCTTGTGGGTCATGTCCTGCTTGTGCAACCCATTCCAGGCTCTGTGAAAAGCAGGCAAGAAAGGATCAGAGAAGCATCCGCCAATGTCCCCATAGACCAGGCATGGGCAAACTTCGGCCCTCCATGTATTTTGGACTTCAACTCCCACAATTCCTAACAGCCATAGGCTGTTAGGAATTGTGGGAGTTGAAGTCCAAAACACCTGGAGGGCCGAAGTTTGCCCATGCCAGCCGTAGACAGATGCAAAATGATGGCACCAGTACTGGAATCCCTAGTGAGGGTCCTAGCACATTTCAGCAGTAATGTGATCATTGTGTGCCTGTCTGTGAGGGTATATGGAAGTGGGTTTAGGATCTTTAGGGGAAGACAGAAGAGAAGGCTGAGAGAAGACATGATAGCCATGTATAAAAATGTGAGGGCAAGTCACAGGGAGGAGGGAGCAAGCTTGTTTTCTGCTGCCCTGAAGACTAGGACGTGGAGCAATGGCTTCAAACTACAGGAAAGGGGATTCCACCTGAACATTAGGAAGAACTTTCTGACTGTGAGAGCTGTTTAGCAGTGGAACTCTCTACCCCAAAGTGTGGTGGAGGCTCCTTCTATGGAGGCTTTTGAACAGAGGATGGATGCCCATCTGTTGGGGGTGCTTTGAACATGATTTTCCTGCTTCTTGGCAGGGGGTTGGACTGGATAGCTTCCAGCTCTATGATTCTCTGATTTCAGAACCACTGTGATTTCAGAACCATCTTTGAGAAGAGGTCCATGAGGCCTCTTCCAACTCAATGATTGTATGGTTCTAAGCACTTTTAATGAGATCGTACTTTTAATTGGATTTTAATATTTTTTTTACTATGCTTTAATTGCACATTGCATTGTTTTAACATTGTGGGTTTTTAAATCTAAACTGCCATTCAATTGTTAACATTTGTATGCATTTTTAAATACTTGGAAGGTGACCAGAATCTAGGATGAGAAGTGTGGTATATAAATTGTAGTCTACTGCAACATCTCGTCTACTTTAACTTTCCGTTTTACTCCTGTTGACCACAGAGCAATGATTAATTCAATACAATAAAAAGAAAAGATTCCCATTATTCTGTGATCAACAGGAAAGAAACTGAAACATGAAGATGACTAATTGCAGCAGCAGTCTTGGTAAAATTATATGCTAGTGAGTTGAACGAACAAATTGAGTTCAATGCTTAGTGAGTAAGGAGTGGCCACAGCTCAATAATGCAGCACATACTTTTCCACATTCAATGAATGAGGAAAGCGAGGACAGTTCTATCATTAGGTGTAATGAATCGGCTCCTGAGGCGTAGCTGCTGGAAGGTAGGAAGCAGTCATGAGGTACTCAATTGAGAATGGTATATGCCACACAGCAAGATTTGAAAATTTCTAAATTAAATTTCCCTTCTTGATTGAAATGGGTTACATCTCCCTTTGCATGTCACTGTTGCAGCAAAAAAAGATGTGTTAGAGACACATGTATGCGTAAATTTCCTTTACATGTGCAGACATTCTTTTGGCGATGCTGCAGGGGTTGGTATTCCCTTCCTCCCCCCACAATGTCTAACATACACATCCAATTCACCAAAAAGCACATGAAAGCTCCCTGCATAGTCATTCCATCCTCTGTGGTAAGCAGGCTGAGGGAGGATCAGAGAAACATCTGGCTATGTCCCAATAACCAGATGTAAAATGATGACATCAGTGCTGAGATCCTTGGAGGATCCCAAAAGATCTAGCAACGCTGTGATCATTTTACATCTGTCTAGGAGGCTTTAACTCGTAGCAAAAAAGGAACAATGAAAGCCCTGGCAGACCGTGCAAAAAGAATCTGGGGAGCCCACCTCCTTCAAGGTGAACTGAACTTCCTAAACTGGCCAATTGATATTTCACCACAAACATCAGAAGAGCCGCAAGACTGAGAACAAGCCACAAGAGGAAAGACAAAGATCTACCCAGAGGAAAAGTGTCCTTCCCATACATCAAGGGAACCACTGATTGCATAGGGAAGTTGATGAAGAAACATAACCTACAAACAATCTAAAGGCCCACTAAGAAAATTCAACAAATACTACATTCAGCGAAGGACAAGAGGGATCCTCTCACCTCTGCAGGAGTCTACCGTATACCACACAGCTGTGGACAAGTCTTCATAGGGACCACCAAACTCAGCATTGCCCAAATACGAATCAAGGAACATGAAAGGCACTGCAGACTACTTCAGCCAGAGAAGTCAGCCATAGCAGAGCACCTGATGAACCAACCTGGACACAGCATATTATTTGAGAACACAGAAATGCTGGACCACTCTTACAACCACCATGTCAGGCTACACAGAGAAGCCACTGAAATCCACAAGTATGTGGACGATTTCAACAGGAAGGAGGAAAACATTAAAATGAACAAAATCTGGCTACCAGGATTAAAAAAAATCAGGACAGTAAATAAAGAGCAGCACTCAAAAAGCAGGGGAATTCCAGAAAAGAATAAAAAAGGGCCCGCTAGCACCTCCCAACAAAGGATTCCCCTAGGCAGCAATCAGCTAAGCGTTGAAGCTGCAAGGAATTCAGTGCTAATCAGGGGCGGCTCAACCCATTACGCAAAGTAAGCATTTGCGGTATAGTTGATTTTGCCCAGAGGCGCTCTTGAGGCGCCTCCGTAAATGCCCCAGTCCTGCTGGCGCAGCAGTGGTTAGCTGAACTTCGCACTGTGACCTTGCTCCCAACTGAGAAGAAGCAGCAGCAGCGCAAAGAGGGGAGCCGCAATCAAGATGGCCAACTGCAACATTCACACTTGCCTCAAGCAGACAAAAGATCTTTCTACCACCTTGGACATTCCAGATATATAAACCTCACTTGCCTAGTTTCCAACAGACCTCACAACCTCTGAGGATGGCTGCCAGAAATGTGGGCGAACGTCAGGAAATCATGCTTCTGGAACATGGCCATACAGCCTGGAAACCTCACAGCAACCCAAAGGAACAATCACCTTTTCTAAGTAGGTAGCTAAAGGCAGGAGTTTAGACCATCTTAGGAGAAGCACCAACGTCCCCTACTCTTTTGCTGTGGTTCTGCTTCTGGTCTTTTTAATGCCTAGGTGGGAAAATGGAGGCAGCCAGGGGCGACAGACCCTGAGGCAGCACAGCACTTTCCCCACTTCACAGAATGACCCTTGACTTGTCCATGGGTCATATCAAAAGCCATAATTTTGGCTTGAAAACCTGTTCCTCTACTTATACGTGATGTCAGTTAATACATGAGTATATATCAGCCATGGGCAAACTTCAGCCATCAGCTTAAGCGGCTGCAGGGGAAAAGGAAGGGGCCTGAAGCTGTTAGGATTTGTGGGAGTTAAAGTCCAAAACACCTGGTGGGCTGAAGTTTGCCCATGGCTGGTATATACAATAAGGCGGATACGCTATGCTGAAGGGATGTTGGATTAAGACCATATTGTATTACTTCCCATCTTGGCACCAGCCTGTAGACTCCTACTACCCTTGTAATTAGTAGCATTTCTTTTCGTACTTAGCAGCCTTTAAGCGTTCCACCTAGGGCCTCTTTATTTAAGAAATAAATAAATGAAACGAGATAAAATACTTATGAAATGAGGTAAAGTATACACGTCACACCATAAATAAACATGCAGAGATTTTTTTGCCCTTGTTCTGCTTGAAAGAGGTGAGGGGGGAAGAAACTCTCGTTCCACCCTCATCCAACAAAAATGTTGGTGCATAGAAAACTTTTAACAATTCTTTGTCGAAGGCTTTCATGGGTGGAAACACTGGGTTGTTGTAGGTTTTTTCGGGCTATATGGCCATGGTCTAGAGGCATTCTCTCCTGACGTTTTGCCTGCATCTATGGCAAGCATCCTCAGAGGTAGTGAGGTCTTTTAACAATTCTGTTTGCATTCTTTTATTTACATTTTTAATAAAGAAGTTTCTCCACCTTAAAAAAGAGATGTTCATATCTAAACTTCCTGCATGGTAGAATGTTGTCTGTAATCCCAGGGAAATGAAGACGTTTCCATTAAAAAGAATGGAATTGATTAGCACAAGTCATTTATTTAACCAAACAATTCTCCTCACGGTTCATATATCGGGTTAATGATGTTCCTGGCATGGGAAAATTGCCTTTCAGATTCTAGCCTTTTCCCTCATAATGAGTCAGGAGATTTACTTAAAGTCTTTCATCAGATACATCCCTAATTATGTCCTTTCCACCATCTTAGATATATACAAGATTAGTAATGATGTTGACAGATTTCATAAGTGCATCCGATGAATAAGTATCTGGATGAATTTCTCATAGCGACACAGAAACATCCTGAAGGAAAAGATTCAGAAAGGTGTTTGTGAAGCCAAGGTCAAATAAAAATCTAAAGATCTTAGAGAAGCAATATTTCAAAGTAAACATAGTAAAATAAATTGTAATTTCAACTTAGATTGTTAGATGGAAAATAACAATACACCAGTGTTTCTCAACCTTCCCAATGCCACAACCCCCGAATACAGCTCCTCATGTCATGGTGACTCCCAAACAAAAAATTATTTTTGTTGCTACTTCACATGATGTATTGTAATTTTGCTACTGTTATGATTTGTAATGTAAATATCTGGTATGCAGGATGGATTTTCATTCACTGGACCAAATTGGGCACAAATGCCCAATACGCCCAAATTTGAATACTGGTGGGGTTGAGGAGGATTGATTTTGTCATTTGGGAGTTGTAGTTGCTGGGATTTATAGCTAACTTACAATCAAAGAGCATTCTGAACTGCACGAATGATGGAATTGAATCAAACTTGAATCAAACTCCCATGACCAACAGAAAATACTGGAAGGGTTTGACCTTCAGTTCACATACATCCAGAGAGCACTGTGGACTCAAACAATGATGGATCTGGACCAAACCTGGCACAAATACTGGATATGCCCAAATGCGAACACTGTTGCAGTTTAGTAAAAATAGACCTTGACATTTGGGAGTTGTAATTTCTGGGATTTATAGTTCACCTACCATCAAAGACAATTCTGAAAGCCACCAAAAATAGAATTGAGCCAAACTTCCCACAGAGAACCCCCTGCCTTGAAGGGACTCGCTGGCGTGAGCTTCCCTTACAAGCTCTCCCTTACCTGCACATGAACACCACACTTCACCAGGGAAGTATTTAAGGCACCCATAAGGAAATGCCAGAAAAATGCCGGTGATTTGATCAAGGTGGAAGTTTACAAACAAAGTTCTTCGGCAGGACTGCACCCCCACTACCCCAATAGCAGCCCCTGCCCCAATAGAATCATCTTTTGCATGTCACTACTGTATATCCTATTTTGTCTCTACATACAGTTTTCCTCATCCAAAATTCTGAAATACTGTCATGAGCTGAGCAGGCCACACTATCATGGGCTGAGCACACCTGCTCTCCCTTCTCCACTTGGGAGTCTCAGAAACAGCCCTCCCCTTGGCTGAGAGGCTGGCCATTCACAGCAGAGGAGGGCTTTTGATGGGAGGATTTGCCATCTGTTTCCAAAAAAGGAAGAGGACGGGCATAGAAATCTTCAGCCTTCTTTGCCAAAGGGGATCCTAAGACCATCAGAAATATGTTTTCTGGTGGTCTTTTGTGACCCCTCTGAAACCCCCTCGCTACCCTGCAGGAGTCCCAACCCCCAGGTTGAGAAATGCTGCAATAGACCAAGAAAGTGAGAAGGCCATCAAGTTCCCCTGACATGTCACAACCTAAACAAATGTTGGGTAGCTTTTGTTCCATTACGGCAACAGTTTCTGTGTTCTTACTCCTCTTCCCATGTCTGCCTCACAGCATAGATCCATCAGTTCAACAAATACAGACACAGCCCAAGAAGTTATTGCTGGGAATGAAACAAAGTGATGGTTGAAGAATTAATACAGTCTGGTTTGGGTTGATGTCACAGCGCAGAACACAAGTTTGGGCATATCTGAAGGTGTTCCTAAAGTGGTTTATGTCATCATAAAATATCAATGCAGAAAGTTTTGAGAGAATCATTATAAGAACCACTACTGGCTGTTAGGAATTGTGGGAGCTGAAGTACAAAATACTTGGAGGGCCGAAGTTTACCCATGCCTGCTATATAATCATGTATAACTCTAAAAATTTAATTCAAAAAAATCAACCTAAAAAAACTGGGTCAACTTACCCATGAAGCAATGTGAATATTGTAATTTAACTTTTATCAAGAAAGGAACCATTCCTTACTTTAGCACAACAGGTTAACCTCCAGCTGCAGCTGTAGTAAATCTTGCCAACCAAAGGTTGACATTTCAAAGCCCGGGTCAGAGTGCGCTCCTGGCCTTTTGCCCAAGCTTCTGCCTACCTAGCAGTTTCAAAAACAGCAGTGTGAGTATATAAATAGGTTCCACTTCACCAGGAAGTATTTAAATTTACTTATAACATTGATGGGGGAGAGAGTTGTAACTCAGTTGTTTGGTTCTCGAGCATTAACCTTGTATTTCAAATTTATTTTAATTTATTTCAAATATTTGTATCCTACTCTCCTCTACTCACTGTAGATGACAATTGAATGGAACAATCAGAGTATGTTACATCTACAAATATTAGAGTATTCCTCATAATTCGCAAACAGTTCAGGCAAAAGACCTGCTCAACAATTTTAAAAGACCCTCCAAATGGGGTGGTGCATCACTAGGACTATTATGTGTATTATGCGAGGACCTTTTTTTTTGGCCTATCTATGGTGGCCATTATTACGAAAATTATTGCTTATCAGATATCGTAAGTGTTAGCATATTTTATGTATGGCCCAAGACAATGCTTCTTCTTCCAGTGTGGCCCTGGAAAGCCAAAAGGACATACTGATCTACACCATACAGTTAATGCAGTTTGATACCACTTTAACTACCTTGGTTCAATGCAATGAAATGATAGGAGCTGTAGTTTAACAGTCTTTGGCTTTTTCTGCCAAAGAGTTCTGGTGCCTTGCCAAACTGACAATTTCTGGGTTCCATAACACTAATTCTACAGTGTACATGCACACTTTCTCTCCAAACACATAGCCAAGAAGATATATTGCAGACCTACACCGTGTGTATTCCTGACAGCTAAGAGATATCTGGCTCCCCTTCGTACATTCTGCACAGACAAAAAGCACAGATGTGCAAGTTTTAACCCAGCCCCAAGAAGCTCTTGATCTAATTCACCTTTGATCCTGTATGGCAGATTAAATTATCACAATATTATTTGGAAGTGCATATAATTGAAGTCAAGATTTTCCTAAGGCTAATGTGTTTTGCCTCAGAATGGTAAATTTAGTTTGGGGCAGCCTGTATTGTTTATTTTCCTGATTCAAAGAGATGCTGTTGGAGAAACTGCTACCAACTAGAACACATGAAACTAGAAATTAAGAAATAAAAGCAAGGAGGTATGTTCTGGCCAAAGCCCAAAAGATCTAGGTTTCTAAGATGGCTTCAGCTGGGGGCAACTTTCCATGCAAGATATCACTGGCATGGGAACAAACTGGTAATTTTCTAAATGAGCCCAGCTTTTGGGTGTGGGATCTGTATTGGGAAGCTGCTGTCACTTGAGCACACATGGCAGATCTGGGCTGAACCCAGCCTCCAAAAGAGTCGGTTTGTCTATTAAATTTATATGGCGTTTCCCTACCAAAAGGTCATTAACTAAGAAAAACAAAAGTCACAATTAAAAGTGTGTTTAAAAGTGCTTTTACAGTCGTTGTAGCATTTATATGTGCTTTTATCTTATTGTTGTTTTGAAGTGTGCTATCAAGGCAAAATCTTTGTGAAGTGTAAATGGCAAGATTTGTTCTGAGCAGATTTGCATTTGCCTTCCTCTGAAGCAGAGAGAGCACCAAGTGGGTTCGCATGGCTAACCTGGGATTCGAAACCTGGTCCAATATTCAGACCACTAAACCAGTGGTTCTCAACCTTCCTAATGCCATGACCCCTTAATACAGTTTCTCATGTTGTGGTGATCCCCAAACATAAAATTATTTTCATTGCTACTTCATAACTGTAATTTTGTTACTGTTATGAATCATAATGTAAATATCTGATATGCAGGATGTATTTTCATTCACTGGACCAAATTAGGCACAAATAACTGAACTGATATTGTTATTTGTGAGTTGTGGTTGCTGGGATTTATAGTTAACTTACAATCAAAGAGCCTTATGAACTGCATAAACAATGGAATTGAACCAAACTTGGCACATGGAACTCCCATGACCAATGGAAAATACTGGAAGAGTTTGGTGGGCCACTGACCTTGAGTTTTGGAGTTGTAGTTCACCTACATCCAGAGAGCACTATGGAATCTAACAATGATGGATCTGGACCAAACTTGGCACAAATACTCAATATGCCCAAATGCGAACACTGGTGGAGATAATAAACCTTGACATTTGGGAGTTCCGGTTGCTGGGATTTATAGTTCATCTACAACCAAAGAGCATTCCAAACCCCACCAATGATAGAATTGGGCCACACTTCCCACACAGAACCCCCATGACCAACAGAAAATACTATGTTTTCTGATGGTCTTTGGTGACTCCTCTAACACTCCCTTGCAAGCCCCCCAGGGGTCCCCAACACACAGGTTGAGAAATTCTGCACTAAACTATTCTATTGTTTTATTGAAACGTTCTATTCTGTGCTGCTGGTTTTGTTTTGAGTGTGTATACTCAGGTAGGGGCAAACTTTGGCCCTCTGGATATTTTGGACTTCAACTCCCACAATTCCTAACAGCCTCGGGCCCCTTCCTTTTCCCCCTCAGCCACTTAAACAGAGTGCCAAAGTTTGCCCATGCCTGGTGTATTCTGCTTCTTTATCAGCTCTTTTTATAGTATTGCTGTTATATTTTCAGGGACTGATATTTTTAACAGATTGAAAATTATTGAGAGATCTTTGATTATCAGGTGATTTAGGAGTACATTAAATAAACAAAATCAATTAAGAACATAGCAATAAAAAGAAATGAACAGAACCCAGCCAGTTAGAGCCCCCTTCAGCAACAAACATGTTTAAATCCCAAAGTCTGCCAGACTAAATAATCTCTTTGCCTGCCAGGAGGAGGACATCAAAGAGGAACCAACCTGGCCTCCCATGGCAGGGAATTCCTGAGTCTGGGAGCAGTCAGTGGAGAAGGCCCATCAAATGTGCCTCTTCAAGCATGTTTGGAAGCTATTTGAGATTGCGGTGATGGAGTTCACCAGTACTTAAAGATGTTCCCAAAACCTAAGGTTTCCAGGTGAAAACCTAAAACCATGAGTGCATTCTGCACTGATACCACTGTAATGATTACTTATTTTGAATCAAAAGCAATGCATAAATTAGTATAAAATTGATAAAAAAAAAACAAAGGAGCACCAGCAGTTAAATATATTTTGACCAAAAAGCGGGCAACAGCAACCGCATTGTCTGTAGCCTCAAACAATTATTTCTCCATACATGAGGCAGGACATTGCGAACAAGCATACAGATATGGAGTTATTCGTTCTACTCCATAGTCGCACAAGGTGGAGGATTCTTCTAGGTAGTGCCATTCAGCCAGGTTGTCTTTTGATCTGTCCACTCCACTTCTGAGTCTGTTCAGGGACTTCCAAGTTGCCCATTCTTGGATTTCATTGTTTAGCTTCCCAGAGGGATATTCTTCTGTTGCTATGATAGTTCAATACTATGCAATCCTGGGAGTTGTAATTTTGCAAGGTTTTTAGCCTTCACCACCAAAGTGTGCTGTGCCTCACCAAACTACATTGCCAGGTATTCCACAAGATTGAACCATGACAGTTAAAATGGCATCAAACAGTATTAATTTTACAGTGGAGATGCGCCCCTAGTGATGCCACTTCGGTGATTTCATTAAGCATTGTGCATTAAGTACAAACCAGTTACTCCAAGGTTCTCATTTGAACACATTCATATCCACACAAGGCTACACAATGAGAATTTTGTTTGTATTGAAATCAAAACATTGATCTTAAGGTGAAATGAAGAGATTACCTTACTTCAGTTGCTGCAGACTAAATTCAAAGTGCAAAAGAAGTTTGCATTCAACTTCTGGGGAAGGAGAGAGGGAGAATATTGCTTTTCCCTGTAGTCGAAGGTCAAAGCTAGGTGGTTCAACATCTCTTAGTTTCTGTGTTCTGAATACCTTTTGTCACCTTAACTACACTATGCTATTGCTTGGTCACATACTGTATGTCCTGGCTCTCAACTGTGAAATGCTGCTGGAAATACCAACCTTCTCAAGCCTCCTATACTAGTTATTTGATTATATATAATTGCTTACTGTATTGTATATGTGTGTGTTGGTTTGCAGTTTTCTTTAACCTCTTTGTTGTTGGGGGGCGGGGGCGGCTGCAGACCATGTGGTTAGAACTGGGCTTGTTCAGGACTCAGACTCCATTTTAGAACAGTATGCCTTTAGAAGACTGTAGGAACAGATGTTTGTTTTGGTATGCTTAGAGACTATCTGTGGGTCTGCAGGTGTTTTGGCATGCAACTCCCAGCCAGCTTCTGGGAGTTGAAGGCCAAAATATCTGGGGACCCAGAGGTTGAGAAGCACTGTACTAGAAAGAGACGCTATTAGACTCTCAAAACAGAGAGATGCTTTGGACTATGGACTAAGAATTCAGATGCAGAGTACCTGTATGCTTAATAGATGAGTAAATCAACTATGAGTAAATCAACAAGAAGTCTGCTTATTTTTGTTTCTTGAGAGCATAACTTCATGCTCTCAAGCATGGGGCAACTGTTTTTGGGCAACTAAAAGGAACACTTCTGAAACACTGCTGTATATATAAGGTAAAGGTTTTCCCCTGACATTAAGTCCAGTCGTGTCCGACTCTGGGGGTTGGTGCTCATCTCCATTTCTAAGCTGAATAGCCGGCGCTGTTCGTAGAAGACACCCAAAGGTCATGTGGGTCGCCGTCACCTTCCCTACCCGGAGAGCGCACGTATCATTCTGCGATACCTATTTTGATCATACTCACATTTCGCATAATTTTCAGAACATGCTAGGTTGCCCAGCAAGCTGGTGTCGGCTAACAACAGATGAGCCTCACCCGGCCTCCCAAAGTTCAAACCTGACTGACCTTTTAAATAAGCAAGATTCACATATGTATATATTATATATATCATACACATACACACACACACACACATATCATATATACACAGATGTGTGTGTGTTTGTATTAATATAATATATATATGTTATGTATGTGTGTGTATGTGTGTGTGTGTCTGTGTGTGTGTGTGTGTGTGTATATATATATATATATATATATATATATATATAGCTGGTGAATGCCATTTTCCCAAAAGGTTATGACTCTAACAGGTCATGCTTTTACCAAGAGGTTATGACATGATTTTTCAAAAGGTTGTGAATTCTAACAAGGTCATGCATTTCCAAAGATCATAAAATCTCCAAAAGGTTCTGGAGATTTCCATTTTCCAGAATGGGGTGTGTGTGGCTACCAATATGCTTCTGGTCCGAATTCAGGGTGCTTGAGATGACACTGAAATCCCTAAATGGCTTGGGATCTCAATAGAGAGTGCCGTCCCATATACAAACCTCCCCCCATACAAATCATTGGAGGTCACCATATTATACAAAACTGTGTTCTTAATAGTTCCTATGTAGTACAGGGCTGTCCTAAGGGCAAAGCTCCCAAAACATACAAACAGCAGAGCTACGTATATGTTTTTATCTTTTATCTTTTTTTCTAGGCGCTCTTACCGATCTGCTCTACGTTCAGCTCCCCATGAGAACTGCATTAAGCCACTGCAGGAGACTGAGATGTTTGCAGCTGAAAAGTGTCACCCAGATAGTGAAGAGATTATGCTTCCCTATTGGTGAGGAGCCTTGATAAGCAGAGTAGTGATTTGGCATGAGGGGAAGATAATTCTGCCTCCAGCACATTCAAGGATACCATCTCTTTCTGCCGGCCTGCCAGTGCCTTTTTTTAATGCAGTCTCCCTACCCGCCAGGACTGATGATAGATTAAGATCGTAAAAACCCCACTCCATATTTTATTTCACAGAGAAGATAATCAGGCATTAGAGGCATGGTCAAAGTTCTGTCAGAATCATAATTTTCCCTGACAGGCTGTGATCAGAATGGAACAGCACTTTAGGCTGGGAGATATGCTATGATAACAGACCTGAAGGAAAACATCCTTGGATTTCATTAACTGGCATGCTGATATATAGGCAAGAGAGAGCCGAGGCGGAAATGGGGAATTTGGTTGCTTCTCTTCTCAAACTCAACACACCCAACCCTTGTGACTTTTGATTGGAGTGGCAACCTAATATGAATAGGCCAATGCTCAGCTAATTTTTTTACTTGTCATTATAACAGAGCTGTCAATCAAATTTAAGTTCTGGCCAAATAAGATGTCACAGAGCACTATTTTTAAAAAGGGGGTGGGGTGGGGTTGGAGTTTTTTGGTATGTGTTATGGGGCATATAAACTGCGTTGGCACAGTGGGTTAAAGCACTGATATGCTGAACTTGCAGACTGAAAGGTTGCAGGTTCGAATCCGGGGAGCGGCATGAGCTCCCGCTGTTAGCCCCAGCTTCTGCCAACCTAGCATTTTGAAAACATGCAAATGTGAGTAGATCAATAGGTACTGCTCCGACAGGAAGATAAGAGCGCTCCATGCAGTCATGCCGGCCACATGACCTTGGAGGTGTCTATGGACAATGCTGGCTCGTCGGCTTAGAAATGGAGATGAGCACCAACCCCCAGAGTCAGACACGACTGGACTTAATGTCAAGGGAAAACCTATGGGGCAACAATAGTAGTGCCCATGGTGGTGAATGCAGGCTGCACATTCCTTATTCCTGTTCTAGACACAACCAATTACTGTATATACTCAAGTATAAGCCTAGTTTTTCAGCCCCCTTTTTAGGCTGAAAAATCTTCCTTTGCCTTATACTCGAGTCAATGTTATTTACTATTTTACTCTGTTATTAGTATTTTTATTGCATTTAGTATTTTACTCTATTTATTATTATTACATTTATTATTTTACTCTTTATTGTTATTATAACATTTATTATTTTACTCTCTTATTACTGGTATTACACTTCCATTATTTTACTCTATTATTATTTTTATTACATTTATTATTTTACTAACCTTTATTACTATTGGAAGGATATGTAAGAACATTTACATTGAAGAAGGTTAATCAGAGTTGGACAGCTTTATCTTAAATTACAATTTTATGTAAATATTTTTGAATATTTACTCTACTGATGCCTCAATCAACATAATTTTATTGGTATCTATTTCTATTTTGAAACTTACCAGTAGCTGCTGCATTTCTTGCCCTCAGCTTATACTCAAGTCAATACATTTTCCCAGTTTTTGTGGTGAAATTAGGTGCCTCGGCTTATATTCTGGTCGGCTTATACTCGAGTATATACCGGTATGTAAGCAAGCCAAAGCCTTGTACTTATCGTCCACCACATAATCTGCAAGCAAGCAACACACATGCACTCTGCCCCATTTCAGAAGCAATATATGCATAGCCCAAGTGGGGGCTACAAGTATGTAGAAAAACTTCTATAACAGCGTTTCTAAACCTGGTGATCGGGACCCCTGGGGGGTCACAAGGGGGTTCTAGAGGGGTTGCCAAAGACCATCAGAAAACATAGTATTTTCTGTTTGTCATGGGGTTTCTATGTGGGAAGTTTGGCCCAATTCTATCACTGGTGGGGTTCAGAATTGTCTTTGATTGTACATGAACTATAAAACCCAGCAACCTGAACTCCCAAATGTCAAGGTGTATTTTCCCCAAACTCCACCAGTGTTCACATTTGGGCCTACTGAGTATTCATGCCAAGTTTGGTCCAGATTCATCATTGTTTGAGTCCACAGTGCTCTCTGAATGTAGGTGAACTACAACTCCAAAACTCAAGGACAATGCCTACCAAAACCTTCCAAGTATTTTCTGTTGGTCATGGGAGTTCTGTGTGCCGAGTTTGTTTCAATTCCCTCACTGGTGAAGTTCAGAATGCTCTTTGATTGTAAGTTAACTATAAATCCCAGCAACTACAACTCTCAAATGACAAAATCAATCACTGGCAGCCAGTGGAGCTGATTTAACAAGGGAGTTGCATGCTCCCTGTACACCACTCCGGTGAGCAATCTGGCTGCTGCCCATTGGACCATTTGGATCTTCCGAACAGTCTTCAAAGGCAACCCCACCTTGTGCAACAGTAGAGCAGAACAAACAACTCTGCCCACAATGTCCTGCCTCATGCACAGAGGAAGAATTGTTTAAACCTACAGACAATGTGATTGATGTTGCCCATTTTTTGTCAAAAATTATTTAGCCACTTGCGTTCCCCCTATTTTTATCAGTTTTACACTTATTTATACAATGCTTTGGCATGAAATAAATAATTAAACCAATTTCAGAAATAAACACATAATGAACTAGAAACCTAATTCCAGCTAGCAAAATC
Source organism: Anolis sagrei ordinatus (assembly GCF_025583915.1). Lineage (NCBI taxonomy): Eukaryota > Metazoa > Chordata > Lepidosauria > Squamata > Anolidae > Anolis > Anolis sagrei. The sequence continues at coordinate 18,915,790 of NW_026844366.1, read as the reverse complement.
CCTTGGTACAAACTTGCATCGTCTTCTGATTGATTTATTTTTCTGGTTGTTGTTGAAAGCCCCAAAGCATTTTGCCATCCTCGAAGGCAAGCCAGTTAAACAGGTTCTTCAGAGGGCAGAAAAGTCTAAGCGCGGGGTCAGTTTATTTGCAAAAGAATATGAAGTTTTCTTATTTAGCCACACCCATTAGTAATTCTACCAGTTAAGTACGTTTTGACAAAGCAGATTCTGAACCTGTCAGACTGGAGGGCAAAGACTATATTAGTTTTCTTTTATGGAACACACAAAGCAAAACTGGCCTTAGGTTCAAAGAAATTCATTCTACTCACATTATTAAAAACTCTGTGTAATGTTTCATACATGCACACCCTATGTTTGGAAAAGAGTTTGCATGTATGAATGTACAAATTTATTTATTTATTTACTTTACTTTACTTTACTTTACTTTACTTGTATACCGCAGTTTCTCAGCCTAACAGGCGACTCAACGCGGTTTACAACAAAGGTACAACAGTCAACAATATACAATTTAAAACCATAAAAGCATAATACACAATATTGACACAACAATAACAACCCAATGCATCTCATGACTAAAATCGTGATCCAGAGGTGGACGGTACACTAACAGAATCCCTAATCTGTCCCGGTCACCCACCCTCCGGTGGACGCATTCAAAATTTGTTGACTGCGGGATGGGGGCCCTGGTCGAGAATGGAATCTCTATAGACCACTGCAACCCGCCTCCCCGCCCTCCGGATCTTGGCTGGTGCTGCACAGAGAAACCTGGCGGGCAAAGCTGGGTCAAATTCACCTCCAGCTTCGTCCAGCCAGGTCTCCGTGATGCACGCCAGATCTGCCCGTTCATCCAGGATTAAATCCTGGATGAAAGCTGTTTTACCATTGACAGATCTGGCGTTCAACAGCACCACCTTCAATCCGGGGGGACCGCCATCCTGGTTACACCAATTTACCGTATCAGGAGACCGATTTGGAATTACTAATGTTGTTGCACGATCCCTAGGCCGAATTCGAGGTCTCCTTTTCCCGTATCTCCCCATCCTCACCACGACTTCTATGGGGGCTCCCCGGCCGACGGAACACCCTCCCTCCTCCAAATTCCAGGATTCCATAGGATGAAGCCATGGCAATTACAGTAATATCTTAGAATCACAACAGAATTATGTGAAACAGATGTGTTGATGATCACGTGCTGTGTGATTGCTCTGCCACAATAGGACTTTCAAGTCAACCCAAATGCAGTTTTACAGATGGAAGCTGTTTATATGTACATTTGCTTGTCATCCAGTAAATGAGTGTGGAAAAAGCAAGAGTTATATATGCATGTGTGACCCATGTGAGAATCGTATTACAATGTTAACACTGAAAGTCAAAAGACTTTTTCTTACCTGCAGAGTTCTGTTCCAACATTCACAAGCTCCTGGCTGGAAAGGTGAGCTCCAGTTTTGCGAAGTAGACCAATCACTTTATGGTGCCTTTAAGAAAGAAACAGAAGAGTCATTTCTCTCTGATCCATTTCATAGAATAGTTCCCCCCTCTATAAAGGGCACATGTAAATCACGTGTGTGACATATACAGTTGCCTAAATCTGACATAACTTTTATAAAATTCTTATCAATACACACTTGTCAGTAAAACTTATCAGTTATTAGTAGCTGTGCAGTAGCTGGTTGTGTTAAATATACCAATGCAGACCAAATCATTTCACACCAGATCGTAAGGCTATCTTATGGACACCCATTCCTGTCTTTATTTCACTATTCCCGCTTCACGGCACATGAGTGCCATGTTCTGAAATTTACAATCTCATGGGAGAAATTCATAAATACACAGAACCTGTAAAACAACTACATGCACAACAAGGAACACTATCCCTCCCCTCCCCTTTGCCATTCCCAGCATTTTGAGGTGCTGATACCAGCCCATTTGTCATTGGCGTAATCACCTGCTACTCTCTGGAACCAGTATTCGTTCATGCATATGATGAACACTCACATAATTTCAAACACACATACTCACACACATCTTCGTTTGCTAGGCCCCTCACACTAACATTTTTTTTCTATTCCGTTCTCACAGTAATCAGCTTTATGAAATAGTCACTTGACCATTTTGTCAGATCAACTGATCATCTGCAAGAGTCTGAAACATCCTCCTTTGGCCACTGATGGCCTGGAAGGGTTGCTGGGAGCTGCAACCCCAATAGTAGCATCTTCAACCAAATCTAGTGCCCCGCCTGCATGCCATAAATGTCCCCAGAATCCTCTCAGAATTTTCATTAGGCCTGCCAAAGACATGGGGTGCATCTACTCTGTAGAATTAATGCAGTTTGACACTATTTTACCTGCCATGGGTATGTGCTACAGAACCCTAGAATGTGTTGTTTGCTGAGGCACCAGCACTCCTCGGCAAAGAAGGCTAAAGACCTTGTACAACTACAACTCCCATGGTGTCAAACTACATTAATTCTTCAGTGTAGATGCACCCTAGGATCCAAGCTCAACAGAGATACGAGGGTTACCCAGAAAGTACGTTTACAAGGTATGTAGCTCTCATGGGAAATTTTCTCAGAGAAAGTTGGTATCACTGCCGTGTAGCAGGAAGCCAGCGGAAGCGAACAAGCAGTGCCAGTTGTCATTCACTGGCATTGTGGTGAAGGTTAGAGATGAGTGTCCTCAGTCTATTTCTCTCCAAGTGTGAAGTTCACACTGCAATACTCTACCTAAATGCTAAGGGCATGAACGCTGCTGCAATTCATCGCGAAATCGTTTCCGTTTATGGAGAGGATGTAATGTCAAGACAGCATGTGACAAAATGGATATGGAATATATTGTGAGACTAGGAAGAAACTTCACAGTGCCATCCAAAACAAACATCATGGGATGCTGAGGGCGGGACTCTGTCTCCTTCATGACAATGCATGTCCGCACATCGCTCATGCAACATAAGAGTTGTTGACTTCATTTGGTTGGGTTGTTTTAAGCCACCCCCTCTCACAGCCCCGATCTTGCACCCAGTGACTATAATCTGTTCACTAAATTGAAGGAACACCTGGGTGGAAAACACTTTTCCGATGATGACAAGGTGAAAATCGAAGTGATGAACTGGCTGAAAAAGGCGGAGGGAAACTTCTGTGACACAGGCATGAAAAAAAACTCATCCCATAAAATATATAGTTGTGTCAGGAGTGACTTGAGAAACTGCAAGTCGCTTCTGGTGTGAGAGAATTGGCCGTCTGCAAGGATGTTGCCCAGAGGACGCCGGGATGATTTTGAACTGAATAGTGATTGTGTGGAAAAAATAATGTAATACCTATGCTATAATCCATTTAAAAATATATTTAAATATACTGTAACCTTACTTTCCAGATAACCCTCATATATAACATACGAAGACTGGCATATATGACAATTTTAAGCATAGGCTATTCTAGGCATATCACATGCTTCTTCTAAGTTTTCAGAAACTACAAAACAAATAAGCAATAGGGAACAATTTCCAGCTCAGTTTCCAAGTCCTTCAAATTGCTCCCTGTTGTTTGTTTCTACTGTAACTACACATACAGACATGCAACCAGTTTGGTAACTGTGACTAAGAATACTATCACAGATGAAGAATAGGACTTTTTGATGAGTTTTTTGTTTCGCTTCTGTCTATCAATGGAAAATATATACCCAGTCCCTCTTTCAAAGCCATTTCACTTCTCTGGGGTGAAAGAGACAGAGGGAGAAGGAGGGAGGAGAGAGAGAGAATTACTCAATCCTTTTTCCATCAACAGAGATGTATTATTAACTGCAGCTGCAATTACAGGCTTCACATGTTTGCTCCTTATCTTAAATATTTCATCACAAGTGTTCCTTGAGACACAGAGCATAGCATCAAGGACATTCTTCTCCCTTTCTGGAAACAGCAAGTGCTGTATTTACTTTTTATACTCGGAGCTCAACCTAACATCCATATCAATCAATGTTCACAGAAGAGAGTAAGCCATTTCAACATCGACTGGTGAGGTTTATGTTTGGGTGTGTGGAGAACGTGCCTAGATGGGAACGGCAACTGAAGATCTTGTTCATAAGTCCTCTTGCAATGCATGAAATTTGCTTCTGAGAAAATGTGTATGGCATTCCTGTGCTCTCAAGTCTCAAATGTCATAGATGACAACAGCCAAGTGAAGCCTTTCCTCTACCATTAGGTTAGTGTTTAAAGTTCACCCATTGCCAAAACCAGAAGGGCTGTATCTATAACAGGAGAAATACTCCAAAGTAGCCTATTTCAGAGCTGCCCTGGGTATAAAGGAAAGTCTCAAAGCCATTATGCTATCCAGACAGTCAGGCACTGCCACAGTTCTGACAGCTAGAAACAGGTCCCTGGCAGAGTTTGCTGGCCAAGGTTCCTTCCAATGAGGTCCCATCAGGACACCATATGAGTACTAGAAGGAATGTCACCAACAAGGTTCTTCCAGGGACCTGCTTCTAGTGGGCAAAATATAGGTGGATGTTTCTGATGTGCAAGCACTGGATCACACCAGACCCAGCATGATCTGACTGTCCACACATCAAAAGTAACTGGGTTCATCTGAAAGTTCTGTAGTAACCTTATTATTCAAGATTAACATCTGGAAGCTGCATTTCTGCTGTGGAACTGGCCATACATTGTGTGGACTATGGTGGAGCAATGGGCAACCTGCTGACCTGAAGGTTGGGTTGTTGGGTTACCAACCTTAAAGTTGCCAGTTCAAGTCTGCGAGACGGAGTGAGCTCCCATTTGTCAGCTCTAGCTTGCAGGGACATGAGAGAAGCCTCCTAGCAGGATGGTAACACATCCGGGTATCCCCTGGGCAATGTCTCTGTAGATAGCCAATTTTATCACACCAGAAGTGACTTGCAGTATGTTCTCAAGTCGCTTCTTACACAATAAAAAAACTTGCTCCCTTTATCACGTCTGGACCAAAGTTTGGAAATGTTAGTTGGATATTCTGGGAGTTACAGTAAAACAAATATTTTTCCCAAAATGTCCTGTGGGGCTCCTGATAACTTATTCCTTTCAAAAGTGTATGGGAACATAATAGCGAGATCCAAATCAGTGGTGAACATGCAATTCATTTGAGAGAGAAGTATTTAATGAGCAGGTGGACAGCAGAGTTAGGGAAGTATAATTAATATAACCTGCTACACAGGTACATCAGACCCATGAATGCACACATTGCAGGTACCATCTTGTTATTATAGCATAAATAAAGCCTTTTTGAAACAACAGAACATCAATTAGTCACAGCAAACCTCTCACATTGTTTTCAATGAGACCAAAGCAAAGCTAACCATTTCTGGATTAACTTATCAATAAAAGCCTTAACTAATGTTTAGATAGGCCTTGCCCCTTAACTTCTGCAAAGGAAGAGCTAAGGAATTGGTTTAGAATTACCCAGTCCATACAGGTATCATTGAGCCATGGCAGTTAAAACGGTGACAAATTGCTTCAATTCTACAGTGCAGATGTTAGGCTTGGGCGGTTTCGTTCGTTAATTTCGTAATTCGTTATTAATTCGTATTTAAATTAGCTTACGATCCAATATTGAGCCATGCAGGACTACTGTGAGGAGTAATTAAAAATCGAAACAATTTTTCCAATTTATTTCATATTGTTTCGTAATTGTTTCGTAATTGGTTCAAAATTGTTTCAAAATTGTTTCGTAATTGTTTCGTAATTATTTCCGTATGTCTGGTGCAAGTTTTATAGTTGTTGTTTGTTTTATCAGTGATAAAAATAAATTATCACACCAACAGTCAACAACAGAGGGAGAGGGAAGCTTCAGAAGTTCCCCCTGTCCCATTTGGAGGGTTTTTTAGCATATTGCGCAATCGCGTCCGCCATTAACGAATCGATTCGTAATTTTACGAAATTTCGTATATTTCAAACTTTTTTAAAGGAAAATTTCGGAATTCTTTAAAAAAACGAAACGCAAGGGCCCCCCTAAAAACGACACGAGTTTAGAACCAAATGTTTCCGTGGTTACCCAAGCCTAGCAGATGTACTCTGAATTATACCTATATTGAAGACCTTCGATTCATGTCCTGGAGGAGATTCCTAGAAGTTACTTAAGGAAGAGTGGACTCTAATAAACACATTTTAATGTATATGTATACAGGCTTTGGACACCATGTTCATTCAGATTCCAGTCCTTTGGGTAAGGGCTATCCTTGTCTAAAGTAGGGCTTAAATATCGGAGATAGCCAGAAATCAAACCAGGAACCATCTAAATGTAAAGTGCATATATGCCCTGTTGCTGTGCTACAACCATTCTCTGAGCATTTTAAATTCAGCCGCTCTATCCATACTAAGTAAGCAGGAATGCCTTTTCTGCTAAGAATAAGCCCCAAGGCCTCTTGATGCCGAAAGCTTTCGCCCTTTAATCCTATGTATGTTTTCAAACGGCTTTTCATGGACTCTCTTACTTTTGAGTTAAGAATGTGAATGAGGTTTTAGAGAGAAGGAGGGGGCTGCAACGGCATTTTGCTCCAGTCATTTAAAGAAATGCAGAACTAACCCAGCCCTAGACTTGAATGGCTTCATTCTTGTGGTTCCTCAGTTCACCTGGGAGAAAAAAAGACAAACTGACCTTCTATACCTGACATTATTAGACACATTCAAAGGTGGAAGCGCTGCGCTACGTATGACGGAAACTACAAGGACGGTGTCTGCAAGGAGTTAAGACAAGAAATGGCTTCTCTATGCAGCTTTAAATCACTGAAAATAAAAGGAAGCTGCAGATAAGAGATAACTCTGTTTTCTTCATATAAATATGGAAACAGTCAAACACGATATAAGCATCACTGGCTACCTCTTTTGCTTTCCACAATTGCTACAGGGCTTATTCACACTGTCGGAAATGCTGAAGTGCTAAATGCACGATGAGTGCCAAGCCTATGCATGTAGCTTCTATTGCACAAAAAAACAGAATTCAAGCCAGGTGTACAATCTATTATTTCTACCTGTTTTGGGGTGTGTGTGGGGGGGGGGGGGKGTGTGGGGAAATGGCTGTGGTTATGTACACACTCTGACTAAATTCCAACTCCTGATCTTGACTAGAGTGGACCTTCTGACACAATGGCCAAGTTCCTACAAATTCGATTGGTCTCTTCAATTCAGTCCAGTAACAGGCAGTGGTTCTCAACCTGTGGGTCCCCAGGTGTTTTGGCCTACAACTCCCAGAAATCCCAGCCAGTTTACCAGCTGTTATGATTTCTGGGAGTTGAAGGCCAAAACATCTGAGGACCCACAGGGTGAGAACCACTGCCTTAGAAGCAAATTTTGATCCATCTCGTTTTTTTTAATGTCAGGAGTGACTTGAGAAATTGCAAGTCGCTTCTGGTGTGAGGGAATTGGCCACCTGCAAGATGTTGCCCAGATGTTTGATGTTTTCCCATCCTTGTGGGAGACTTCTCTCATGTCCCGGCATGGGAAGCCGGAGCTGACAGGGGGAGCTCATCCATGCTCTCCCCGGATTCGAACCTCCGAACCTCTGTCGGTCTTCAGTCCTGCCAGCACAAGGGTTTAACCCCTTGCTCCACTGAGGGCTTATCCATCTCATTATAACATGCATAGTATTCAGCACCTCTATGTTCTGTGTAACAGATACTTCAGTCTGGATGTATTTTCCCAATCCTGCTTCCTTTTGTATATCATAAATAGAAACAAAGAGGCAGCATGCTAAAATGGTTTGAACATTTGATTAGGACATCACATTTCTGGGTGATCTTGGTCAAGTCACATTTTCTCAGCCCCAAAGGAAGGCCAAGGCCAACACTTCTGAACAAATCTTGCACAAAAAAATCCCTCCTCTGATGGGGCTGTCATCAATCAAAGTCAAGCTGAAGGCACTTAATAGTAACAATCAGAAACACCAGGGATTTAGACCCAGATGAATTAGATGGTTTTTATGCTGGACATTGCACAATACCCAGGATATTTTTGGCCATCCAAATTGGACTTGTATGCTCCTAACTGGTGAATCTTAGGGATATTTACATGGAAGATGATACTGCTCCAGAACAACGCAGCCTTCCCCCAAGTTGATTTTTTATATTTGAGCAAGTGTCCACAAGCAGGTTAGAGATATTTGTAATTGCAGTACAATAAATTTGCAGGACATTTGGATAGGGCGCCAACTTATATAGAGATTGTGACTGCATGAACACAGAGTTCCTTCTTTCACTACACCAGTGGTTCCCAACCTTCTTTGGACCAGAGACCACTCTCCAACATTAGTACCAAAAGGGTTACAAATCAGTTTTTGGTCAACTTTACATTTGGTTTGGTTGAGGTGCTGATTCAGAACATTGCATTGGTTAGACCATATCAGTTTCTGATAAAGAACATATGCGATCCAGTAGTTGCCATCTGCTCACTCACAGAAAATGATATTTTATAAGCCTTGGCACTATAAGAGGGTTTTGCGAGACCAGTCGCTCTCATTGCAATGGTATAGTAATGGTGAGGCCATGGACCATATTTTAGTTCTTGCGGGCCACTGGTGGTCCACGGACCACAGGTTGGGAACCACTGCACTACACTCATCTACCTCCCCTATTCTCCACAAAGTAAAATTATGAATGATGTGGAGAAAGGGGATAGGGAGCATATTTTCCCCCTCTCATAATACCAGGACCATCCAACAAAACCCAACAGAGTACAACTTACATCATATGAAAGGATGGACCTCTTCATGGAACACATGGGGGCAAAAAAGCAAAATTTGCTAAAACGCAAGTTCTTAGTGAGATGGGCATCCCAAGCCACCTTGTCTCTCTCCTGAGGAATCTGTACAAGGACCAAGTAGCAACAGTCAGAACTGACCACGGAACAACAGACTGGTTCAAGATTGAGAAAGGCGTACGGCAAGGCTGCATCCTCTCACCCAACCTTTTTAACTTGTATGCAGAACACATCATGCGATGTGCGGGGCTTGATGAATGCAAGGCTGGGGTGAAAATTGCTGGAAGAAACATTAACAACCTAAGATATGCAGATGACACCACTCTGATGGCCGAAAGCGAGGAGGAGCTGAGGAGCCTTCTAATCAAGGTGAAAGAAGAAAGTGCAAAAGGGTTGCAGCTAAACATAAAAAACCAAGATTATGGCAACAAGAATGATTGACAACTGGGAAATAGAGGGAGAAAACGTGGAGGCAGTGACAGACTTTGTATTTCTAGGAGCAATGCAGACACAGACTGTGGCCAGGAAATCAGAAGACGCTTACTTCTTGGGAGGAGAGCAATGTCCAATCTCGATAAAATAGTAAAGAGTAGAGACATCACACTGGCAACAAAGATCCGCCTAGTCAAAGCAATGGTATTCCCTGTAGTAACCTACGGATGTGAGAGCTGGACCTTAGGAAAGGCTGAGCGAAGGAAGATAGATGCTTTTGAACTGTGGTGTTGGAGGAAAGTTCTGAGAGTGCCTTGGACTGCGAGAAGATCCAACCAGTCCATCCTCCAGGAAATAAAGCCCGACTGCTCACTGGAGGGAAAGATACTAGAGACAAAGTTGAAGTACTTTGGTCACATCATGAGGAGACAGGAAAGCCTAGAGAAGACAATTATGCTGGGGAAAGTGGAAGGCAAAAGGAAGAGGGGCCGACCAAGGGCAAGATGGATGGATGGCATCCTTGAAGTAACTGGACTGACCTTGAGGGAGCTGGGGGTGGTAACGGCCGACAGGGAGCTCTGGCGTGGGCTGGTCCATGAGGTCACGAAGAGTCGGAAACGACTGAACGAATGAACAACAACAACAATGTGATGATGGCCATCAAATTTGATGAATTTGAAAGAAGACTGGGCAATTCCTGGAGGATTGAGGCTGCCTGTGGCTACTAGCCATGAAGAGTATATACTCTCACCAATACCAGAGGCAGTAGAGCCATAAATACAAATTTCTGAGGAACATGAGCAGCCCTTTTATTTTCATTCTTATGGTTGGTTTCTCTTGAGATAGAATGATAGACTTGAGAAGCCTCTGGCATGCTCTAGCACAGCTTTTAAAAATATGTTTACGTTCCATGTACCAATATAGCAATACTGCTCAAATGTTTCCATTCTTGATGGGTAGAATCAAGTCTGCAATCTCATTGCACCTGCAGCAGTAGCATCTAACTACATCTGTGCTGAATCGCCCAATTCTTCCAAAAGCGTTGCAATGAAATCTGTTGGCAGAAAAGACCTGAAGCAAGCATTACAACTTCTCTTGACAACTAGTGTAGTTTCTGCTCATAGCAAGACAACAGCCTGAATCAAAAGCACAGCTTCTTTCTCTTCTTCCAGCTCCTCTTTCAGAAGGTTTAAAAAGATCGAGCAACCCAATAGGAGTTTCTTATGGGAATGATGAAGCCAAACTCCGGTGAAATTCCTCAGGCTGTCATTGGGTGAGGTTAAAGCACACATTTAAACACTTGCAGGAACAGCTTGCATAGGTATGCTAGACAAGCATCAAGTTTTGTTTAACCTGCTTTAGGGAATTTCAAGGGAGTCTGTACCGATTATGCTATACACCCAAATGGCTTCAGGTAGCCATCAGATTGTCGCAGAGACTATTCAAAGTGTCTGCCAAGCCATGTATCTGCAGTCCAGAATATTAAGCCAAGTAGGGAGAACTAGACAGAACAGAGTAGAGAAATGTTACTTTTTTGAACTTCATAGTATTTTGCCCAACCCTGCTTTCTCTTGTATATCATAAATAGAAACAAAGAGCCAGCGTGCTAAAATGGTTTGAATACTGGATGAGGGAATTGCAGGAATTGCAGTCCTTCAGTAACTTGCCCAGTTATTTTTTGTAACATTTTGGAAATGTTTAACATTTCCAAAACCTGAGTCAGAATAACTCCTAAGGCATTCGGCCCAACTCTTAGGTAAACAAAGTTAATTAATATTAATCTGGTGGATGTTGCAGCAGATAAAATGATCTATCAGTGCAATGAAAACTGAACAGCTTAATTCCAATTGCTAGTACAATCCTTTATCTGGAATTCCAAAATACTCTGAATTCCAAAATTGTCCAATAAGCAAATGCATTAAAAACCAAACATTTAAAACATTAACATTAAAGCATCATTAAAATCATGTAATTCAAATTATCATCCAGGGTCATTCCATTTGTCATTGTATTAGCTTTATAGTCACTTATTGCACTGCTCAATGCTGGCCAAAAGCTTGGTACCACAATCACGTTTTTAATTCCCCCCCCCTAAAGGTCAGGAGGGAAGGGGCTGATCTAATTTTGCTGGGGAGGGACTTCCACAGATGAGGGGCCACCAACGAGAAAGCCCTGTCTCTCGTCCCCACCAATCGCGCCTGCGAAGGAGGCAGGACCAAGGGCAGGGCCTCCCCAAACAATCTTAACCTCAGAGGTGGGTCATAGAGGGAGATACGTTTGGACGGGTAAACTGGGCCAGAACTGTTTAGGGCTTTATAGGTCAAAGCCAGCACTTTGAATTGTATTCGGTAGCAAACTGGCAGCCAGTGGAGGGGAATTGTATGTTCCCTGTACGCCACTCCAGTGAGCAATCTGGCTGCTGACCACTGGACCACTTGGAGCTTCTGAACAGTTTTCAAAGGCAAATCCATGTAGAGTGCATTGCAGTAGTCTATTCAGGGTGTAACAAGAGCATAAACTACCGCGGCCAAGCCTGTCTTTCCAAGGTATGGGCGCAACTGGAGCACAAGTTTTGGATGTGCAAAGCTCCCCTGGCCACCACTGAGTCTGGGGTTCCAGGCTCAGCGATGAATCCAGGATCACGCCCAAGCTGCAAACCTACATCTTCAGGGGGAGTGTAACCCCATCCAACACAGACTGTAACCCTATATCCTGTTAGGCCTTACGACTGACCAAGAGTGCCTCTGTCTTGTCTGGATTCAATTTCAATTTGTTCGCCCTCATCCAGATCATTGCAGCTGCCTGCCAAGCACGTTCAGGCTATGTTTATAAGGTGTATTAGAAACATAAACCACCCTGAGTCCCTTCGGGGGGAGAGAGCAGGTTAGACTTTGGATTATGTGATTTTAATATTTGATATAATTGTTTTTACATGTTTTATTTTATTTTAAGGCATTGAATTGTTGCCGATATGCGAGGCCACTCTGAGACTTGAGAAGGGCAGGATACAAATATGGTAAATAAAATAATAAATACATAAATTGTTGTTGTTGTTGTTGTTATAAATTAATTTTGAATTTAGACCTGGGCCCCATCTCCAAGATTTTTCATTATGTGTGTATATATAAAATCAGGTATTCAAAAATCTAAAATCCAAAACACTTATGGTCCCAAGCATTTTGCACAAGGGTTACTCAACCTGTACCAAGTACAGCAGATCCAGTTTTTTGGGGGTTTTTTTTGGTTTTTTGTTTTTTTTTTTGTCGTGTCAGGAGTCACTCCTGTTGTGAGAGAATTGGCCGTCTGCAAGGACGTTGCCCAGGGGACGCCCGGATGATTTGATGTTTTATCATCCTTGTGGGAGGCTTCTCTCATGTCCCCGCATGAGGATCTGGAGCTGATAGAGGGAGCTCATCCGCCTCTCCCCGGATTCGAACCTGCGACCTGTCGGTCTTCAGTCCTGCCGGCACAGGGGTTTAACCCACTGCGCCACGGGGGCTCCAGCAGATCCAGTGAACTGATACAATTTACTTATGTGTTGACTTAGAGTATGCCTTCAGGTTGATAGTGATAAACATATGCAAATAAAGGCATTCCACAATTGCAAAAAAAAAATAATTCTAAATTCCAAAACATTTATGGTACCAAGCATTTTGGATACGGGATACTCATCCTGTAATTTACTTTATACTCCACCTTGTACAGGATCCAAGACAGCCTTCACAGCACCATCCATTCTAAAACCACTTCAAAATAGTATATTAAACCGAACTGGGTTTTGATACAGCAGCACAGGTTCAAAGAGTTTGATATAAATTGCATTTAAAACATAAAATACCTGAACTTTATAGCATTCAGCAGAGGAGTAGCTCCCATTCGGTCCTTTGCATATACAGTTGCACCAGACTGCAGTAGATAGGTGACTATTTCCAAATTGCCTTCACAGCACGCAATATGAAGAGGAGTGCGACCATCATAATCTCCGGAACTCAAGTTTCCACCCTGGAGTGAAATTGTTTGAAAGAAGCATCTTGAAAACACAATTCATACATCTACCAGATCCCTCATTTATACACCGATAACATATTTAAGTTCATTACAGTTTGGGTATGGAACATATAAAAGATCACCTCTTCTTATGCCTGATCTCCAGGATATTTGAAGCCTGCAGAGACTTTCTTCAAACCTAATGTGTACACATAAATGTAATCTGATTCCTGGCTCGGATCTAGGGATCTACTTTCTTGTGAGCAAAGGGCTTCTCTGATAAAAAAAAATGTTGTCGGAATTTGAGTTTATGGCATCAGGCAAATGTTTTACAGCTTCTGTGGTTCTCAACCTGTGGGTCCCCAGATGTTTTGGCCTTCAACTCCCAGAAATCACAACAGCTGGTAAACTGGCTGGGATTTCTGGCAGTTGTAGGCCAAAACACCTGAGGACCCACAGGTTGAGAAGCACTGTTGTAACTAGAATCATGGCCAAATGTGAACAGTGGTTCAAAGGTATCAAAGGGTTAATCAGTATGCGTGACTTTGGGCTAGCAGTTTAAGGCTGGGGAAATTTATGTGGAAATGAACAGGGGTATTGAATCTTCTTCTGTTGCAAACCTACATGCATTATTCTCATAACTAGTCTCAGAGGGAAGCAAAGGGATGGCAACAAATCCTGCCATCATAGGTTCACATTAGAGTGGCTGCAAGTTGGGAACAACATAAAGGCAAACAACTTTTACATAATAAGAGATGTGCAGGCACACAAACATACGCGCATAGGCTCTCTTTCGATCTTATTATGAGTAAACTGAACAGGCTCAGAAGTGGAATGGGCAGATCAAAAGACAGCCTGGCAAAATGGCACTACCTAAAAGAATCCTCCACCTTGTGAGACTTGGAGCAGAACAGACAACTCCGCATCTGTATGCTTGTCCACTAAGCCCTGCCTCATGTACAGAGGAAGAATTGTTTCTGGTCAAAAGATATTTAGCTGCTTGTGCTCTTTCTATTTTTATCAGTTTTATACTAATTTATGCAATGCTTTTGATACAAAAATGAATAAATAAATAAATGACTAAACTGAGTTCATGGAAGACATGATAATCCTTTCCACTACACTGCATACATGTTTAATAGAAATAACACAATTCCAAATAAACACTCAATGAAAATGCCTTCTAAAATCCAGAAACAGTAGTAGTAGTGGTAATAATAATAATAATAATAATAATAATAATTATTATTATTATTATTATTATTATTATTTAGACAGACAGAGTTTTAGAGCATAGTACTCCTGAACTCACAATCGTGTTAAAAAACAAAGTATGGATCGTCGATGTCGCAATCCCAGGTTGACAGCAGGATTGAAGAGAAACAACTGGAAAAGCTGACATGATATGAGGATTTAAAGATCGAACTGCAAAGACTCTGGCACAAGCCAGTAAAGGTGGTCCCAGTGGTGATCGGCACACTGGGTGCAGTGCCTAAAGACCTTGGCCTGCACTTAAACACAATCGGCGCTGACAAAATTACCATCTGCCAGCTGCAGAAGGCCACCTTACTGGGATCTGCATGCATTATTCGCCGATACATCACACAGTCCTAGACACTTGGGAAGTGTCCGACGTGTGATCCAATTCAACAGCCAGCAGAGTGTCTGCTGTGGACTCATCTTGTTGTGTTTCAATAATAATAATAATAATAATAATAATAATAATAATAATAATAATAATAATAATAATAATAATTTTATTTGTATTCCGCCCTATCCCCCAGGGGGAACTCGGCAGATTCCAACAACAGAAGACAAACATTTAATGCCTATACAATAAAAATAACAAGCACAAATACATTAGCAGACTGTCCAAATCCTAACAAAGCAAATGTATATCACTTTAAAATGCATAAAAATCAAGTTTACACCCACATAGCAAATTAAAGAAACAACCCACTTAAAATTAATTTAAATTATGTATATCTCTTTAAAATGCACAAAAATCAAGTTTATGCCCACATATCAAACAAATAAACAACCTACTTAAAATTAATTTAAATTATATCTACCGTAATATAAAATGTGATATCACAAAGAATTCACAAGAATCAGTAAGTTAATTTTTAAATGATGTTAAAATTTACTGTAGTTACCTGGACTATCACTAAAACCTGTGCAGCCAACAAGCCAGAGTATAAAACAAATTACAGTCGGTGGTCTATAGGTTGGACACAATCAAACTAATCCTCTTCCTCTCCTTTCTGTATATATTTCAGATTTCAATATTAATGTTAAAAATATGTAGTATGATTTCACATCATATTTGTGCTATATTAGTACAGTAAAGACAAATATCACTTAATAAAACAAACATTAAATATTAAATAACCATAAAAAATAAAATAAGGTGTAAATACTAAACTAATCTGGGAATCTGCTATTGCAACATGTCCAATCAGGCCCGTAGCCAGGATTTTGATTCAGGGGGGTGCTGAGTTTGATTTGGGGGGTGGGGGGGGGAAAGAGGGTCTACCCTAGCAAACCTTTTATATCATTACCCCAATACCCCCATGCATATGGGATATATTGAGCATGGTGATCAGATCATGATATGAATAAACATAACAGTTAAAATAATGTACCAGTAAGGCCTTTTCCTGGACCACCCTGAGAATTTGCGGGGGGGGGGGGGCGAAGCCCCACTCAGCTCATTCCAGAAGCATGTTTAAGCAAAGGTTAGTCTTCAACTGTTTTTTAAAGAGAGAAGAGAGCGGGGCACTTCTATTTCTTTGGGGAGTTCCAGAGATGAGAATCAATCACGGAGAACCCCCCCCCTCTCTTATTCCCACCACCTGTGCTTGAGACGGAGATGGGACCGAGAGCAGGGCCTCCTACATCAATCACAGTGAATGAGGTGTCCTATATGGGGAGATGTGGTTAGACAAGGAGTCTGAACCTGAGTAGACTATAGACTGATAATTTTATTAGGACAAATGACAAGAACACAAAGTGGTGAGCAGACTTTTGAGTTCAACTGAATTTTTCTTTCAGACATGAGATTAAGCAAAAAAGGAAGAAAAATATTATTTTACAAAATCCTTTGCATGCAGTTGCCATCATTTTAAAATGGTGTGGAGAGGATATTATGCAGTGAAGTAGTTAGATCACGCAGGAAGCAAAAATGGAAAGGTCTCTTGGGACGACAAGGATGATTGTACTCCTTTGAAAAATATGAATGCCAGAAGTTATTTAGATCTGCCCAAAGTTATAATCAGTCATTGCTTTTTAAATTATTTGAATGGACTGACACAATGACCTGATATTTTGTTTCAAGAAATTGTGCCTCTCCAAATATTGTCAGATTGCAATTTTTATCAGCCTCTGCAAGTCTGGTCAATGGTGGTAACAATGGGACCTATCAATCATTCAACAGTTCCTCCTTTCTGGTCAGATGAAAGAATGCCTTGAATATTTATTTGTACTCACAACTACACACAACCTGTTACCCTTAGGAAGGATGAATGTAGGAAGTTGATAGTGACTAGGTGATTGTATAAAATGGGTTGTTGTAGGTTTTTCCGGGCTATATGGCCATGTTCTGGAGGCAATTTTTCTCCTGACGTTTCGCCTGCATCTCTGGCAAGCATCCTCAGAGGTAATGAGATCTTGATTAGCATTCAATGGCTTGGAAGTGCCTGGGGGGAATCTTTTGTTGAGAGTGATTTTGTCTCCAGAACATGGCCATATAGCCCGGAAAAACCTACAACAACCCAGTGATTCCGGCCATGAAAGCCTTCGACAATACACTATATAAAATGTCTTTACCAAACTCTGTAAGGCTTTTAGGGCCTCCAAATCCCCATTCTTTGCAGCCACACAAGCCAAAGGAGGAGTCAAAGCATCTCGAATAGCTTCAAGTTCCTGAGAAAGGAAAAGAAATCATGAGTAATTGTGTGCATGTGTGTCTTTACCGTGATCCAATTTAATAATGCCTTCATAGAGCTTGACTTGTTTACCTGAGCTAATCAGAAAAGCATATTCTGCAGGTAACATGCCCCATATACAAAAAAGCTCAGGATTACACGATGTCCTGCAACAGGAGTTTGAATTGTCAGTGGTTCCCATCCTTTAGTCCTCCAGGTGTTTTGGACTCCAGCTCCCACAATTCCTAACACCCATAAGACTGCTGGGATTTCTGGGAGCTGAAGTCCAAAACACCTGGAGGACCAAAGGTTGGGAACCACTGAACTAGATGGTCTTTTTACCCCATCCAGTCCATCCTCCAAGAAATAAAGCCCGGCTGCTCATTGGAGGGAAGGATACTAGAGACAAAGTTGAAGTACTTTGGCCACATCATGAGAAGACAGCAAAGCCTAGAGAAGACAATTATGCTGGGGAAAGTGGAAGGCAAAAGGAAGAGGGGCCGACCAAGGGCAAGATGGATGGATGGCATCCTTGAAGTGACTGGACTGACCTTGAAGGAGCTGGGGGTGGTGACGGCCGACAGGGAGCTCTGGCGTGGGCTGGTCCATGAGGTCACGAAGAGTCGGAGATGACTGAACGAATGAACAACAACAACAACAGGTCTATGAAAACAGAGATTCCCTCGCCTCTAATCCACGGTTGCAGTTCTTGCAGCAAATTTTGTATGCATTTGATAATGCAGAATTTGAAATGTCCCATTGAATGATCTTGCTCTGACATGCCTTAAATGCAGCATTTTCAAAAGTAATGAATAAAATATATTAGAAAGTTTGTGGAAAAAACACTCTTGCACTCATTAAAAAAGTCGTTACACTGACTATCCTAATGCACTGTTTTCTGCAAGCCACAATTCTTTGACTCTGATTCTAGATGCCATCAAAAGTTGTACAAGTGGACTTCTGCTTTTGCAATAAGGCTTACTCCTCTTCACTTCTCAATAGCCTTGCCCCAATCCTCCCAACTCTCAAGAGGAGATCTGAGGTCAATTCAGGGTGGATGGGAAATGACTATGCTAGCAGGGTCTATTAATGCATTAGCAGATAAACCCAGGTGTATATAGGACTTTATGTTTTGCAACGATCTTTGCAAATCCCATTAGAACAAGTACCTCCTTGCAGCTGATAAACATATATTTTGCAATCTCTTGAATAAACTTGCTATCTTTGAGGGTGATCTTGGTTCCAATGGGCACAACAGTCATCTCTCCTCTCAGGTTCTCACCCAACATCTGAAAGAGGAACGAAAAATTAATGGATGAGTTTGGAAGTAGTGTACTACCAAAGGAAACCAAAGTTGAAATAGCACTTGCAAGTGGGAGTGTGATGTTGCTCCCTGCTCGCTGGGAACCGTAGTCCAAACACTTGTCTGAGCTCTGCTAAACTCTGAATGTGTACAAAACGAGAACAAACCAACTTCAAACTATGGTTTGTGAACCTGGTCTGTTAAACAAAATTGTGATAGCTATAAATCATGACTACTGATTCATATTCAGGAAGCTGAAATTCTATGAAATCAAAAGAAAACATTGGGAGGGGAAGTAGAAGGGAGGATAAAGAGCCTGAGTCTCACACAAGCTATTTCCAGTGTGACTAGCATGATTTAGTGCAAGGATGAAGACTCAACAAATATTGTGGATTCCGTCTCTCAGAAGTTTTCATCAATGTGGTCAATGATGAAGAATTACAGGAGTTGTAGTCCAAAAATGTAGAGGAGCAAAGGCTGACTTGTGTAATGAGCTATAGTTTTCAGAAAACGTGAATCTCTATAACCATTTGGGAAATGGGCTTCATAACCTTTTGGAAAACCACCAGTCACATACATACATACATACATACATACATACATACATACATATATTCAGCAGAGTTTCAGATGTGTTATTTCTAGATGCCCAAAAAAATCTACTCTCCCTTAGAATACATTTGCATTTAAATCATGCTCTCAAGACACAAAAATAAGCAGACTTCTTTAAAATTAGCATAGTTGGTTTACTCACAAACTTCATGTGATCAGCACACTACTTTGCTTATCAATCCAGTTACAAGTAGGTTTGAAGTAGTTTCTCTGTGTTGGTAACACAGAGCATTTTTCTTGTAATCAACAGTCCATAGTCCAAAGCATCTCTCTGGTCTGAGAGTCTAATAGAGTCTCTGTCTAGTGTCTAAGCATACAGTTCCAGCATTGAAGTCTAAAGCATACTTCTGCTCCTACTGAAGTCTATATTGTATTCACTGTTTCTGATGCAAACACACACAAACATTTCCAAAATGGAGTCTGAGTCCTGAACATGCCCAGTTCTGATCACATGGTCTGCAGCCCCTCCCACAACAAAGAGGTAAAGTAAAATTGCAAACCAATACACACATATACAATACGGTAAGAAATATTAATTATACACATAACAAACAACTAATGGGCCTTTAAGAAGGTTGTGATTTCCAACAGTAGTGGTGCCACTTGTTTTGCTCCGAATGCCCAAGAATGTAATTCATTATTTTTTTAGAGCAATGCAGCATGGCATTTGCCTCCTAAAAGGCAAGAGAGTGTTGGTCAAGAAGACTTCTGCTTTCTCACCCCAGAACTATCTTGGATAACCTCCTAGTCCTAAAGCCAAAGGCCCCCAATTATCATGGCCTTCCTTTGCTCCAATACACCATTCACTCTCTTTACACCATCATTAAGAAGCAGAAAATGAACAAATAATTGTCTTCCCCTACTTCCCCTAAAAGGTTCAGGACCTGCCTATCTTCGTGATCACATCTTCCCCTACGAACCAGCACGTACTCTAAGATCATCAGGGGAGACTCTTCTCTCACTTCCACTGCCATCGCAAGCGTGGTTGGTGGGGACAAAGGAAAGGGCTTTCTCTGTGGTGGCCCCTCAGTTCTGGAACTCTCTCCTGAGGGAGATCAGACAGGCCCCCCACTCTCTCCATTTTCCACAAGGAATTAAAAACCTGGTAGTTCTATTGTGCCTTCAATTAGGCAGCTCACCAAAGAAGTTTCTGACCTTATCTAGGCTCCTGCACTTTGGTCTGGTCACTTCTAGCACTTCTAACACTTTAATAATGTAAGGGCATTATCCTCTTAGCCCAGCCTTCCCTGGAGGCAGGGTATAAAAATAAAGTTGTTGTTGTTGTTGTTGTTGTTGTTGTTGTTGTTGTTGTTGTTGTTATTGCTGCTGCTTCCTTTAAAATATTTTTTAGAAAAATCATCAATTATATAGAGTACCTCAAAAGTTTCTGTAAATGTGTGTGTTTGAGGTGGAGGGGAGAGAGAAATATAACCTATTGCCTTTCCAGTGCTTCCTCATGTTTCCCTCAGATGCTTCCAAGGTTGCAATAATTAATTTGAGGAGATCACACAGACCATCCAGTCCTATCTCCAAAAACCTATCCATTTCACCTGTCATGCCCAGCATTTAAAAAAATGTTAATCATTAGTTTTAAATGCGTCGCGATGTTATTGTCTAATGTTTAATGCTATTGTTTTAATGTTTATTGCTTTGTTTTATGAGTTTATTTATTGTCGTATTTCTTATGCTGTTGTTTTATTGATGTGTTGGGCCTCGGCCTTTTGTAAGCCACACCGAGTCCTTCGGGAGATGTTAGCGGGGTATAAATAAAGGTTTAATTATATTTATATTATTATAAACAACCCCTGCCATTGCAAGAAGATACAATCAAACCACTCCCAAAAATTGGCATTCTGCTTCTATTTCAAAATTTCCACATTCTGGGTCAGTGTATTCCACTGTTGAATAATTCTTCCAATTAAGACATTTTTCCTAATATCTAATTTCTTTTCCTGTAATTTGAATCCACTGCTATGTGTCCTAGTCTCTGGAGGAGAAGAAAACAAGCTTGCACCCTCCTCAATGTGACAGCCTTTCAAATATGTAAACATGGGTATCATGTCACCTCTCTCATCTTTTCTCCAAACTAAACAGACCCAGGTCCATAAAGCTGCTCCTCATAGAACTAAGCTTTCAGTCCTTCTCCCCCTTTCTCCCCCTTCTTGGCACATGTTCTGGTTCCATTCTTTTAATGTTACACTATGAAGTGAAGCCTCAGTCCTGCCTACCGTCTCTATTTTCTCAGCATGATTATGGGCTCAGAAACCCCCTGGGGAAATGCAGGTGACAGGTATCACTAAAGCTTCAATGTTTCATACATTTAACTAGTTCTGTAGGAAGTTTATTAAAAAGCAAACTGTGTGTAAACATTGACATGTTGTTGTCTGGAGGCCCTCTGTGCTCTGGCTCCCCAACCTCTGTCCAAATACTCCCAAGGTTTCATTCCAATACATGGAAGGGGCGGGCGACCCAAGGTTCTGGTGTCATGCAGAAGAGCAAATTTCCAAAAGGGAAAATTAAAAAGCCCTGCTCCGTACATGCAAATTTGCACATAATAAACCTCCTTTACTATTCCCATCTATATAAAGCTGGTCCATTATTAGAGGGCGCCTGGGAATATAAATCACTGCGAAAACTATTTGGAAACATGACTATACAGAGTTAAAGAAAAGAAAGATTACTGTGGGAATAAAAGCTGCCCCAGCTTTAGTACTGTATAGGCATGCCTTTGAAAGAAAAAGGTGGAGAAAAGATAAGGTTGCAGGTGTGTGAGATGGGAAAGTTTCATTGTTCCTTTCTAGATCTGGGAAATGTTGACATTGATGACTTCAACACCAAAAATCCCCTGCCAACTAACTGCCAGGGACTCAAGGAGCTGTAGTCCACCAATTTTTTCCACATTCTGCTCTTTTGTAGGAAAATTGGTCACTGATTTGCCATTGCATGTTTCCATGTTGCATTACAAAAGAGCAAAACACAGTACTATTCTATGCCTTAGGCCAGTGGTTCTCAACCTGTGAGTCCCCAGGTGTTTTGGCCTGCAACTCTCAGAAATCCTAACTAATTTAACCAGCTGTTAGGATTTATGGGAGTTGAAGGCTAAAACATCTGGGGACCCACTGGTTGAGAACCACTGCCTTAGGCCAAATACAATTTTTCTTTAGTAGCAATTTTATCCTTGGTTCTTTGAGAAATCAACATGCAAACAGAACTAAACTTTTATTTCACCCAGTTCAAGATAATACCAAATGTTTCCCTCGAATATTGCTCAGTAGAGGGACAGGAAGTTCATCAAGTTATCCTCAGGTAAATAGCACAACACATATAAATACATAATCCCAATACATTACCAGGTGGATGAGGGAATTCATCAAGACAACTGTGGGGAGTTAGTATACCATAAGAAGAATATATAAAATATTTCTGCATTATTGGGTTGTTGTAAGTTTTTCAGGCTGTATGGTCACGTTTCGTGGGCATCTATGGCAGGCATCGTCAGAGGTTGTGGGGGCCTTGCAACCTCTGAGGATGCCTGCCATAGATGCAGGTGAAATGTCAGGAGGTAATGCTTCTGGAACATGGCCATACAGCCCGGAAAACTCACAACAACCCAATAATTCCGCACATGAAAGCCTTCGACAATACATTTTCTGCATGATATTTTTTTGCTTCCTGATTAACTTGGAAAAGTTAACTTTCTAGATGGCTCACTCCCAGAATCTCCAACCAACACAGCCACTGGTGACATTGGCAGGAAATTCTGGAACCTATAGTCCAAAAGGAACTTTTCTTAGCTGTGTTCTTGTACTTTTGGCTTATACTAAATCTCAGGACAAGATAACTTGAGGAAAGGACTGAGCTTTCAGAAGTTCAGAAAATGGAGACAGTTTTACCTTTCTCTTTTCAGCCAAGTTAAGTCCAGGTTTGCTCAGAACATAGGACAACTTGGCAAGGGCAGCTTCAGGTGTCATGTCTCCTCCTGGAATTACACCTGCGTCCATAAGAGTCTGTATACCGTGAAGAAAGTTGGAGCTTTAGTGAGTTAAACAAACCGGAAAGGACATAATTGGAGTTTGCTGATCATGTTGCCATTACATTTCTGAGACAAAATATTTCTAGGAAAAGCCAGACTATTAATAGAAAATAACAGTATCTTACAAAGATGTAACAATTAGGATATGAGCACATTATCAGATCTTTTAATAAAGTGGTAGCAAAGAAATAAATAACAGGTCTAGCATCACACTTGACTGCAGCAGCAAAACCCAATTTAGAGGTAGAAAACTAGTGAGAGTAATTGGTCAACTCTGTAACAAAATGGGAGCCAAACACAACATCTGACCCAAATTTGGTCCCCCCTCCTTCTCTTCATTGATAATATTAGGATTGAGTTTAGTTTTGTCATCTGTTTCATACATTTTGGAGAATAAGGCTCATATACAAAGGAAAA
>NW_026844366.1:18744847-18887347 GCF_025583915.1 Anolis sagrei ordinatus | reverse complement strand
TTGCCATGCTAGGCTTAACTCAGTTGGGGGTGGCAATTAGGTTCAGATAGCTTTATTCTCCTGCATTCCACTCTTGTTGCCCTTCTTTCTTCTTCGCAAATATGTAACTGACATGGCAGGGTGGAGGCAACGCAAAAAAGCTAGATGGTGCATGGAAAAGAGTTAACTGGGCCATGCGGAAGATATTAACAGAAGGTATGGGATCATGCATGACACATAACAACCCAGAATGTTATCAAATTGATGGGGTTCATTTCTCGGAGTAGGTCAACATGAAGTTTCTGCTACACCTCCAGAGGAACACTCAAGCTGCGCCAGATGGCTTGGTGGTGGACAGGAGCCAAGCAGACGTTTCACTTAGTGGTTGCTCAGGGTTCTTGCAATCGGGGACACTAGATTTTTGCCCAAAGTTGCCAAGGGGTACGTCGAAATGGTCACTACCTCAGCTTTACCCATACTTTAAGGAGCCTTGGTGGCACAGTGGGTTAAACCCCTGTGCCAGAAGGACTGAAGACCGACAGGTCACAGGTTCGAATCTGGGGAGAGCGCGGATGAGCTCCGTCTATCAGCTCCAGCTCCTCATGTGGGGACATGAGAGAAGCCTCCCACAACGATGATAAAACATCAAAACATCTGGGCGTCCCCTGGGCAATGTCTTTGTAGACAGCCAATTCTCTCACACCAGAAGCAACCTGCAGTTTCTCAAGTCGCTCATGACACGACAAAAAACAAACAAACCATACCTTAGAATTACCTGCAAGTTATAACGTTTAATTAGGTAACATTAATAAAGGTTGCCCATAGTTAACCCACTTATGTTGTGTTGCCTCTTTATTTTGGGGATTGGGTGGCAATTAACTTCCCTCCCCACGCACCTGGGGGTGAGAAGGGTTTTGCCTCCTCCCCCACGGAAGAGGCTGAAAGAAAAGAGTCCCGGATGGGACTCTTTTTGGGTCGGGGGCAGAGCTACAAGCAGCATTCCACCCCTCTTCTTCACTCTATACCTAATTGGGACAAAGTACAAGTTAAGTATCCTTTGCAAAAACATTCATAATCTGATATCTTGGAGATGGAACCCACATCCAAATACAAAATTAATGTATGTTTTATACACATCTCACATACATAGCTTGAAGGTAATTTTAAAAATAATTTTTCACATGAAACAAAGTTTGTGAGCATTGAACCATAAGGCAAAAGAGTCACTATCTCAGACATTCATATGGATGATGTATTGTCTAAGGCTTTCATGGCCAAAATCACTAGGTTGTTGTGTTTTCTGGGCTGTATGGCCATGTTCCAGAAGCATTGTCTCCTGACGTTTTGTCTGCATCTATGGCAGGCATCCTCATAGATTGTGAGACCTCACAACCTCTGAGCATGCCTGCCATAGGTGTAGGCGAAACGTCAGGAGAGAATTCTTCTGGAACATGGCCATACAGCCCAGAAAACTCATAAAAATACATTCATATGGATGATTTTGGAATTCTGGATGAGGGATGCTCAGCCTGTGGTTAATAATTCAAAGATGACTTTACAATATTATAATGGAGGATAAACAAAAGCTTACTTAAAATGTTTGCAATGTAAAAAAAACCTTCTTGATGATTCTTAAACTGTTAGGATTCTAAAGACTAGACAAGCTCTAAAAATCATATTTGATAACAAAGCTCAGGAGGGATCTTGGGAGCCAGTTTTTCTGCATATCCTTGCTAATTAACAACAAAACATTAACACAAGAGACAGAGAGTTTTCAATCTTTCACTTCTTTGCTTAATAAGCAAGAACAAATTAGAAAATGAACTGCTGTCATTACCTGTGTACAGAAAGTATTGGTTTCAATACAAATCAACACATGTAATCACTATGGTTAAACCCTTGTGCCATCAGGATCGAAGACTGATAAGTTGGAGGTCCGAATCCGGAGAGTGTGGGTTGAGCTTCCTATGTCAGCTCCAGCTCCCCATGTGGGGACATGAGAAAAGCCTCCCACAAGATCATACATCCAGGCATCCCCTGGGCAACGTCCTTGCAGACAGCCAATTATCACACACCAGAAGCGACTTGCAGTTTCTCAAGTCGCTCCTGACAAAAAATTATTATTATTACTATTATCATTATGGATGAATTCCAATAATTAACTGCTTGGTCACTGTGTAAACAGAAAGCTGGACTAAATAGGTCTTATCCTTTCAATCTTGGAGGGGTTTACCCAAATAAGAATTAAAGAAACCTGCAAACTTTCTACTCAGTGCCTGCTGATGTCAGTCTATTTTACAAAGAAAGCATGCCAAAGTACATACAACTGTCTATTTTAACCTCTAGGAAAAATTTTGGGAGCCGTTCTTTGCCATTCATACAAGAGCCAGAAGAGTGCTTTGTACTAAGACAAAGTGAAGCAGCTCTTGGATAAAATAAATGTTTGAATATTTCAATCCCAATGTCTTTTTGCTTGGTGAATGTGCCTGGGGGTGGGGTGGAGGGTGGGAGTGGGAAAGGAAACTCCTCAAAGCCACCTTGCCAAGTGTCAGCAAAGTGACACATATTTCACACGTCTTTAAAAGACAGATGTTGTTACTCTTGCCACTAATCATCTCTGGGGTTTATAATGCAGTTACTAGTGATTAAGTAAAATGGCAATGATTCAATTAAGTGTGATTATACACTGCAAGCCAGATGCCAGCTGTTTAACAAATACACACGCTTACGTTCCATTACTAAAATGCCAAAACATTCTTTATTAATTCTGCAGAAGCTCACTATCCATGCCTAGCAGACAATGGTGTGTAAATAACCTTAAAGGATGGCAGAAAGCTGTACCTGACAAGGAGCGTGTACGTGTATGAGTCTGTCGATATATACACACTCCTTGTCAAATACAGCTTCCCGTCATCTTTTACCATTATTTACACACTGTTGTCTGCTAGGCATGGATAGAGAGTCTATAAATATACACTCTGTGCATAGTAGGACAAGTGGGATAGCCAGGTACAAAATAGAGAAGTCTTTGCGTATTTGTCAGCAAAAGTGTATTTTTGTGGTCATGCATCTAAGGCCCCATCTAAACTGCTATGCTAATACAGATTGCATTGCATTATACGGTTATATAATCCAGTTCAATGCAGCTAAACTACACTACATGAGTCTACAACAACTATATAATGCAGTTCAATCTGCATTATAATGGCAGCACCAATGAGGTCCAAGGGTGAAATGTATGGAACTAAAACTCCTCAAAAGATCAGTACACATGACTGGATACAAGAGGCAATTCTTATGGTTGCCAGTATTCAACCCAGCGTTGACTCCCGAATCACAGAAATATAAAAGCTACCAAACTTCTCTCATCACAAGGGTAAAAGGAATCGCTATACCTCCAAAACTGAATAGCCATAAACCTTGAAAATTGTTTGGAGATGGAGAAGGGTACACATAAAGTTGTTATTATTATTATTATTATTATTATTATTATTATTATTAAAATTCAGATTGCTCAAAAGAGAGAAAAGCCAATTTAATCCTGAATTGTAGAATCGTACCCATTGCAAGAGACCACATGGGCCCCTGCCTTGTAGGAAAAGCACAATCAAAGCACCCCAAGCAGATGGCCATCCAGCCTCTGTTTAAAAGCCTCCAAGGAAGCAGCTTCCACCACACTCCAAGGCAGAGAGTTCCACTGCTGAACAGCTTTTGCAGTCAGGAAGTCTTTCCTAATATTCAGGTGGAATCGCCTTTCCTGTAATTTGAACCCATTGCTCTGAGTTCTAGTTTCCGGAGCAGCAGAACATAAGCCTGCTCCCTCTTCCTTATGGCATCCTTTCACATATTAATACATGGCTATCATGTCCCCTCTCAGGCCCCTTCTACACTGCCATAGAATCCAGATTATCAAATCAGATAATCCAAATTATCTGTTTTGAACTGGATTATGAGTCTACACTCCCATATAATCCAGTTCAAAGCAGATAATATGGATTTTAAATGGCAGTACCAAAGAGGCCTCAACCTTCTCTTCTCCAGGCTAAACATACCCAGCTCTTTAAGGGTGTAACTTTCAGACCTTTGATCATTTTAGTTGCCCTCCTCTGAACATGTTCCAGTTTATCAATATAAATTGTGGTGCCCAGAATTGGAAACAGTGTTGTTCCAGGTGAGGTCTGACCAAAGCAGAATAGAAAAGCACCATGACTTCCCTCTATCTAGACACTAGACTCCTTTTGATGCAGACCAAGACCCTATTGGCTTTTTAAGATGCAGCATCATCACATTGTTGGCTCATGTTCAACTTGTGGTCTACTAAGACATCAAGATCTCCTTCACATTACTAAGATTCCAAGAGCCTTTTCATGTGGGACCTTGTCAAAAGCTTTGAGATGTGGGGTGATATTGGGCATGTTGTTGTTGTTCATTCGTTCAGTCGTTTCCGACTCTTCGTGACCTCATGGACCAGCCCACGCCAGAGCTCCCTATCGGTTGTCACCACCCCCAGCTCCTTCAAGGTCAATCCAGTCACTTTAAGGATCCCATCCATCCATCTTGCCCTTGGTCGGCCCCTCTTCCTTTTTCCTTCCTTTTCCCCCAGCATAATTGTCTTCTCTAAGCTTTCCTTTTTTCTCATGATGTGGCCAAAGTACTTCATCTTGGGCATAACAGAAATTAATTATGAACAAAAATGCACACACTATTGCAGAATAGAGCTTCACACTCTTACCTATGTTTAAACATGACTAACATCAGTGGTTGTTATTTCCAAGTTAATTTGCCTAGAATAAGGATATAGATCTTACTATAAAATGTTCTCATTGATGGGCATCCAAACCTACTGACGTATGTTCACTTCTGGATCGGGTCCAGGAAGAGGTGGGGCAGCCAAGCCAACTACAAAGCAATTCTGTTGGACTTTAGCCAGTGCCACATTCCCTGAGTTCCTTGCAATTTTGTGCCAAACGACAGCCTTGCTATCCTAAACTCCGGCCTATGAGGCAACTCCTAGGCCTCTATGGTCGGGCAAAATTTTGAGTTGCACATTGGGAGCTGTTAGAAGGAGTTGGAAATATGTCATGTGAGCATGAAGCATGAGAAAATCTCTTCTTGCAGTTTCCAAAGAGAAAATCTGATCTGGCCAACTGACTAAATAACAAAGCTGTTGAACATTCCCTGATGCAATTCAACATACTTCAACAACCTGTTCTGACACGGATAAGTTGAGTTCATCAAGGAGACTCCTTCACATTATGTAAATCTAAACAGAAATTTCAGCAAAATGTGCTGAGAACTGATTTTGCTCAGGTGGAAGCAAGCTCTAAAACTTGCAAGTAGATTAGGAGAGATAGCAAGATAAACAGATAGATTGACATGGAGACAGATTGTGGTTCTCAGAGACCTCCCTGAGAAGGGCCACGTGGTTTGAATGCAACCCCTGCTCCCAAAAATAATAATAATATCAGGTCCAGTTCCTGACATTTCCCAAAAGGGACTAAGAAAGATTAAGTTTACTCGAGCCACTGCTGAGTTCAATATGTAAGAGCCAGGAGGACAGAAGGAGGCAAAAGCTTGCCCTTCCCAATACCTCAGGGCAAAGTCAAGTACTGCAGTATTAAGTGTATTGTCGAAGGCTTTCATGGCCGGAATCACTGGGTTGTTGTAGGTTTTTCGGGCTGTATGGCCATGTTCTAGAAGCATTCTCTCCTGACGTTTCGCCTGCATCTATGGCAAGCATCCTCAGAGGTTGTGAGGTCTGTTGGAAACTAGGAAAATTGGATTTGTATGTATATCTGTGGAAGGTCCAGGGTGGACAAAGAACTCTTATCTGTTGGAGCTAGGTGTGATTGTTTCATTTGGCCACCTTGATTAGCATTTGATGTCTTGACCGTTTTTAGGTGTGTCTTGTTACTGCCTGGGAAATTCCTTTGTTGAGAGGTGATTAGGTGTTCCTGATTGTTTCTTGCCTGAAGTTCCCCTGTGTTTGAGTTTTGTTTTTTATTTACTATTATTATTTTAGAGTTTTTTAGTACTAGTAGCCAGGTTTGTTCATTTTCATGGTTTTTTCCTTTCTGTTGAAATTGTCCACATGCTTGTAGATATCAATGGCTTCTCAGCAGTGTTATTTTCATTTTGCCATCTTGATTTTGACATTTTGACATCTGCCGGGAAGTAGCAGCCAATAGTGAAAGGACCAAGGCAGAGACATCTCCAGCTCATCCCCTGTTTGGGTATCAGCCAGCACGTCAACGACTTAAATCTAGAAATAGTTTTCTAAGATCTACAGAGACACTCGCTGGAACACCTCAGCAAGCGAGAGTCCAAAAGTGGCAGGCTCAAACCCAGCACCTCAACCAATGGCTGATACCAAATGAGAGACTCCCCCTGGGCACACAGAAGACTGGGCGACTTGGAAGGCGCTGAACAGACTGCGCTCTGGCACCACGAGATGCAGCGCCAACCTTCAGAAATGGGGCCACAAAGTGGAATCCTCACGACATGCGAGTGTGGAGAAGAGCAAACCACTGACCACCTGCTGCAATGCAACCTGAGCCCTGCCACATGCACAATGGAGGACCTTCTTGCAGCAACACCGGAGGCACTCCAAGTGGCCAGATACTGGTCAAAGGACATTTAACCAACTACCAAACTCACAAGTTTTGTATTTTGTCTGTTTGTTTGCTTTGTTCTGTCAGAAATGTAATATAATGGACTGGTTGCTCTGACACGACAAATAAATAAATAAATAAATAAATAAATAAATAAATAAATCTTGATGACACTGACATTGCTTGGCCACACCTGTTCCAAATTCCCTCTGTGACATTTTGGAGGGGATGCACTTGCACCGGCATTTCATAACACTAGTATGCCAAAGGCTCTTAAGTTTAAACACTCCGCAACAAGAAGCAGGCCTAGCTGTTGAGGTCACAGGCACCAAATACCATTTGGACTGTGAAAACCCATTAAGGGTTACTGTGAACGAGCTGCAGGCAATAAAAGACAGCCATATCCACAGACAGGAGCAACCGAACTAATCCAAGCATGTTCTAGAAAGCATTAAGGCTGGGGGGTTAGGCAACATGTTGGAGCCACGCTGCAATACAGGTTTGAACTCATACATGGAAACAAGCGCAGTGGCTCCCAGGAGTGACACCTCCCTAAGGAGCAGGGACTAAATTCCACCTTATGAAATCAAACCAGAAATACAAGCTCCAGACAAACAGCAACACTTTCTTCTTTCGTCTTCTTGGTCGGGCTGAAAGCAAGCCAGCCAGCCTCCATTACATAAGTTTGTGCAGTCATCGCTTTGGAAGTGGATAAGCAGCCAAGAAGGGGAGAACCTTGAACTGCCTATGGGAGCAACAAGGAAAGAAAATCCTTCTTTCTCTTTCTCTCTCATACATACAACCCCCATTGCCTGCTATAAGATCAATGACGAGGAATTTTTTTAAAGAGAGAGAGAGAGACTGTCCTCTCTAAATATTAATCACAAAAATAAACACATCCACATTTACGTGGTGTCGGTTGCAAAAGGAAATAATATTCACCTAATTGTATAAAAGTGACTTGAGTTTTTTAAAACTGTAGGGTCGCTTCAAATATTAGCAAAAAACTTTTTGCATGCACCTAATATGTTTTATGTATAATCTTCAATATTTTCACCGTGAATGAAATAAATGCAAGCTGAAACTAAGACAAAAGATGTGCTCTACCCACAGCTTCAAAAATGTTCTAGAGCAGGCACCTCCAGATGTTCTGGACTTCAACTCTCACAATTCCTAACAGCCGGTAGGAGTTGAAGTCCAAAACACCTGAAGGGCCAAAGTTTCCCTATTCCTGTTCTAGAGCATGCCTAAAACATCTTTGGTGTATGCAAAAACGAGTTATTTTATCATTCTGGCCAGAGATTCTGAAAGTCGTAGTCCAAAAAATATCTTTCCAAACCTCTATTCTCTATTCTTCCTAACCAGATAATTGCATTTGGCAACCAATCCATTTATGTATTGTCGAAGGCTTTCATGGCCGGAATCACTGGGTTGTTGTAGGTTTTTTTGGGCTATATGGCCATGGTCTAGAGAGGCATTCTCTCCTGACGTTTCGCCTGCATCTATGGCAAGCATCCTCAGAGGTAGTGAGGAGGTCGGAGAACCCTCACTACCTCTCAGGATGCTTGCCATAGATGCAGGTGAAATGTCAGGAGAAAATGCCTCTAGACCATGGTCATATAGCCCGAAAAAACCTACAACAACCCAATCCATTTATATTTTACCAAACCTCTAATTCCAAAGCCTCAACTAGGTATTGACAAATTACTAATAAAGTTATATTTATTTGCTCACTTCGGATGATATCGCTGATGTTTGTTTGTTTATTTATTTATTTCTGGTATTTCTACCCCATCTCTTTTCTACCCCTGAAGGGGGACTCAAGGCTCCTTACACATTTCAGCTTATTTTAACTGCATTTTCTATACTAATTTGATTTGAGCTCATCGCTTTCAGTCAGTGTTAATAGAAAAGTGACTCATAAACTAATAATGTACTCTCTTGCCTATCTTAGTTGAATCTGAGGTCACATGATGCATGGTATCTGTTGGAGCATCTGTTATCTGTTCCATTATATGTAAGGCAGCAATCACTATAAAAACTAAGGCAGTGAAAATAATAATAATAATAATAATAATAATAATAATAATAATAATAATACCTTTATTTATATCCTACCACCATCTCCCCAAAGGACCTCAGGGCGGTTTACAAAGCACATATAACATACAACAGATAAAACAGTACAAAGGTATAAAACAAGTCTCATAAAATTATAACAGCCCACATCAACACATGTTAAAGTCAAAACAACACAATTTTAAAACAACAGTAGATAAAACTAACAGCCATCAGTTCACAGGTGCCAAGTGTCAGCGTCATGTTGGCCCATTCAGCCTACTTAATGTCAAAGGCCTATCTGAACATCCATGTTTTCAGGTTGGAACAGAAGGATTAAAGGTTGGGGGGTAATCTAATCTCTTTTGGGAGAGTATTCCAGAGCCGGAGGGCCACCACAGAGAAGGTCCTCTCTCTTGGAACAGAGGTGGGACTGAGAGAAGGGCTTCCCCTGTTGATCTCAGAGCCCGTGCCGATTCACAGAAAGAGATGCGGTCTCGAAGATAGGTTGGACCCGAAGGATTTAGGGCTTTATAGGTAATAACCTGCACTTTGATTTGAGCCCGGAAACTTGTCGGAAGCCAGTGGAGCTGCTTCAGCAGGGGTGGGGTATGTTCCCTGTAGTTAGCTCCAGTTAGTAATCTGGCAGCCAACCTTTGCACTAGCTGAGGTTTCCAAACTGTTTTCAAAGGCAGCCCCACATACAGTGCATTACAGTAGTCCATTCTGGATTTAACTAAGGTGTGGACACTGGGGCCAAGTCAGGCTTTTCGGGGTATGGACACAGCTGGTGCACAGGTTTTAATTGTGYGAAGGCCCTCCCAGCCAACACCGACACCTGAGCCTCAAGCGTGAGTGCTGAGTCCAGGAGGACCCCCAGACTGTGGACCTGTGTCCTCGGGGGGGGGGGAGAGTTTGGAAAGAAAAACTGAGAGGGCTGTGGTGCAACTGACTGGTGGAAGGAGCTGAGAGGAAAGGGAATAATCCCTGAAAATTGGTAGCAGTTCTTCCCATGTGTGTTGTGTGTCTTATGGAAGTGTTTCAAGGTTTCCTCTCTACTCTCTAGTCTACCATAGTGTTTCTTAGTGTAGAGAAGCGGTCCTCAACTTGTGGGTCCCAGGTGTTTTGACCTACAACTCCCAGAAATCCCAGACAGTTTACCAACTGTTAGGATTTGTGAGAGTTGAAGACCAAAATATCTGGGGATCCACAGATTGAGAACCACTGGTGTAGAGGGATGGACTTTGAAGGATGGACAAGGACTCTGCTTCTGGTACTTCATCGAAACCTGTATCCAAGCCAGGACACTTTCCAACTTCCTCTTCACTTAGCATTTTATGCTGGGAGATCTTGGGAAAATTAATTTAGTGGGGCTATAACTCCTAGAATGCATTAATCAACACCAACTATGGGAATAGTTTCTGATAGTTCAAAACAGACTCTCATTGGTTCTAGCCAGAATAACCAATACTTAGAAATCACAACGCTGCACCCCAGCGACATTTGGAGGGCCTCAATTGTTCCACCCCTGATTTAATTGCTAGGAGGAAAACAACACCTTCCCTCTCTGTCTGTCTGGCACCTTCCATCCTAGACTGGCTGTAGGAACAGCAAGTTAAGACTTCAAGAAGCAAATGAATGGGTAAACACGGCAGTAATTCTTTCTCCAAAGAGATTGCAGCACAACATGCTCTATGCCAGCCTAATCACTCTAGTCCAAAGAAATATTACTGGGTTGCTAAGAGAACATTCTCTAGTGAGGGCTACTCATATTCTGCACTCAGTGCCTTGTCTGTGCAGTAGGCCCATCATTTTTGCAGAAGTTCAGGATGCTGGACACGCAAAAAAGCTGAAAAACCTTGAATAAAGAGTCCACTAATTTTTTTTTTACTTGCACGAACACCTCTCTAGGAATCTCCTTCAGGGCAACTCAAGGCAGCTTCCACCAGAAGTCTACCTAACTAAGTAGTTGACAAAAGATTCTGTCATTTGCCCAATGTGTCATTTGGCACAAAAGGTAACAATAATTATTATATTTCATATTATAACTACATGCTGTCATTTGGATCAGAGGTTTCTACAAAGCACCTGCAACTATTCCAGAATGTTGAGGGCTTTGGAACAAGAGTTATGACACAGAAGAGAGAAGGCCAACAAACTAAGTCAAACTTTAATCAGGATTATAGTTGGTTTTGGAGCCCTCTGTGGCGCAGCAGATTAAACTGCTGAGCTAGTGAGCTTACTGACCGAAAGGTCGGCAGTTCAAATCTGGAGAGCAGGATAAACTCCCGCTGTTAGCCCCAACTTCTGCCAAACTAGCAGTTCAAAAACATGCAAATGTGAGTAGATCAATAGGTACTGCTCTGGCAGGAAGGTAATGGCGCTCCATGCAGTCATGCTGGCCACAAGACCTTGGAGGCATCTATGGACAACACCAGCTCTTTGGCTTAGAAATGGAGATGACCACCACCCCACCAGAGTCGGACACAACAAGACTTAATGTCATGGGAAACCTTTACCTATCGTTGGTTTTGTGAACCCTCCACTGAGTTTTGTAATCTGGCACTTGATCATTTTGGAGAATCACTGAAACCAGCCATGTTTGTTCCACAGACTAAAAAGTATGTCAACTGTTTTTCACAGTAGCAAGATTTGAAGACATAGCCATGTTGGTCTATTTCAGCATGAAATATGAAGAAATCTGTGTGCCTATGGGACTGAGAAAAATATGTTTCTAGCATAAGCTTTGGTTGACCCCTGCCTATTTCATGAGATGCAAGTCATATCACTTAATGCATCTTAAAGAGTGGAGAAAGGAAACTATGTGCAATCCATTCCAAGAGGAGGCAGCTTTCTACCATCCAGGTATTACCATCCAGAGAAGTGATGCAACCCCTCTACTCTGCCTTGCTCAGACCACACCTGGAACACTGTGACCAATTCTGGGCACTGCAATTGAAGGGAGATGTTGACAAGCTGGAATGTGTCCAGAGGAGGGTGATTAAAATGGTCAAGGGTCTGGAGAACAAGCCCTTTGAGGAGCAGCTTAAAGAGCCAGGGATGTTTAGCCTGCAGAAGAGAAGGCTGAGAGGGCCATGATAAGGGCCATGTATCAAGATGTGAGGGGAAGTCATAGGGAGGAAGGAGCAACTTGTTTTCTGCTGCCTTGGAGATTAGGATGTGGAACAATGGCTCCAAACTACAGGAAAGGAGATTCTACCTGAACATTAGGAAGAACTTCCTAACTGTGAGAGCTGTTCAGCAGTGGAACTCTCTGCCCTGGAATGTGGTGGAGGCTCCTTCTTTGGAGGCTTTTAAAAAGAGGATGGATGGCCATCTGTCAGGAGTGCTTGGAATGTCATTTTCCTGCTTCTTGGCAGGGGGTTGGACTGGATGGCCCACAAGGTCTCTTCCAACTATTATTTTATTTTAGTATATAACTCTGAAGCCTTGGTGGCTGAGGTTTCATGAATTAGCAATCCCATATAATATGAAAACTTGTATTAGATAATTTATTTTTCTTGGCTAGTCTTCAATGTGTGATGGGATTATTTAATATCATTTTAGCTTTTCCGCAATGCTTACAAACTCTGGACTGTAACGTAAGCAAAATTTACAAAATGGATATTTCCATACAACATTTGTTTTGGAATAAGCTAAACTGAGAACTTGGATTTTCAAATGCTAATTTTCAGTTTGATTTATCATTAACGTACTGGGAAATAAGAAGCAATAGCCACAAGCAAGATTGGCTTGTAAAGAGAGGAAGAATCAACTTAGAACACTGACCCAGTATGTCAACAGTTCAGGAAAGGGTTACATCTGGCAAAGCTATAGTCTGAAATCACAGAATTGCTTACTTGTAATATCAACCTCAGTATTTGCAAGTGGAGGCAGGTTAGGTGAGGAAAAGGCATTGAAACTCTCTGCATCCACCTTAGTCACCCGGTTTCCCCTGTACAGTTTATTACAAAAGTACAGACACACCTACAAGGACAAGAAAAGAAACATGTCAGGATCTAAACCTTGTAATTAAAAGATGCAACCAATTAAAAAGAAAACACATGTCTGACTCTTTCTTTAAATATAATGAGAATGATTTAGGAGACGCTTATAAATATAATGAGAATCACACTAGAGAGATGCATATATCCTGCATGTTTTTAGAAGCACAATGCCTGTCAATCAGTATTTTGGTCTTAAACAACCGATGTAAGTCCACGGCTTGTAATATTTCCTTCCAAGAGTGGACTTGTTAGGTTTGAAGGCTTATTAGGCACCTCTGAAGATCACAGAATCGTACACTTGGAAGGGATCACAAAGGCCATCCAGTCCAATCCCTGCCATGCAGGAGCCCAAAATCAAAGCACTCATGACAGATGGCTATCCAGTCTCTTCCCAGAGGAAGAAACGCCACCCAAATCCACATTTTCATTGTTGAAATCTACCAACCATGATATTTTTAATAGTGCATTACATTACCTTGGAGTACACTGCTGCACATAAGCAGCCCCAGAGCCCTTAGAAAGGTTAGGACAGTGGTTTTCAACCTGTGGGTCCCCAGGTGTTTTGGCCTACAACTCCCAGAAATCCCAGCCAGTTTACCAGCTGTTAAGATTTCTGGGAGTTGTAGGCAAAAACATCTGGAGATCCACAGGTTGGGAACCACTGGGCTAGGAGAATGCAGATGAGAGTCAGACAGGAGTGTAAGTCTCATTATGTCTTAGCCAGATCTATAGGTCCCTCTATTTATTTATTTATTTATTTATTTATTTATTTACCACATTTATACCCTGCCTTCTCACTCCCTTAGGGGACTCAGAGTGGCTTACAAACATAGACAACGATTTGATGCCCTATAAACATACATCAAGTGAAATAAAAACATATACATTAAAGCAATCATTAAAACTACTTATTTGAAATCACACAATCCGATATCATAGTCCGATTGTCATTGTACCATTCTCTGTTCTCTTATTGCACGGTTACTGCCCGAAAGCCTGGTCCCACATCACATCTTTAGCTTTTTCCTGATCCGATTTCACTTGGGAGGGAATTCCATAGCCGAGGGACCACCACCAAGAAGGCCCTGTCTCTCGTTCCCACCCACTGCACCTGGGAAGGAGGTGAGACTGAGAGTAGGGCCTCCCCAGAAGATCTTAACCTTCTAGCTGGCTCATGGAGGGAGACAAGTTCAGGAAAGGACAGGTAAGCTGGGCCGGAAATGTTTAGTGCTTTATAGGCTAAAGCCAGCACTTTGAATTGTGCTCAGTAGCAGACTGGCTACTGGTAGAAGACTGACTCTATTCCTACACAGAAGCACCATCTATTCTACCACTAGTGCCAATGGGCACACATGTAACTGCAAAGTAAGCAACCTGGTGCTTTCCATATGCATTTGATTACTATTTCCATAAATATCAGCCACTACGCCCAATGACAGAGAAGTCTGGGAGTTATAGACTATGGGCAAGAGTACACTGAAACTGTTGATCAAGGCTGTTGGTCAAGTGCCACGTTGCTGTCCGCATAGTGTCCGCATGGTCTAGTCACATCAGCCCAAGTGGACACAGAGGCCCATGTGAGCTCCTGGATGTGGCGGGCACCATGTTCTGACATTAGCAGAAGTGCCCAAGGGACCAGGAAGAAGTGGGAACGATCTCCTTTCCTTCTTACTTGTCAAAGATGCCTCCATCCATGCATGCAACAGCTAAGTGTTATGACAACAGTGTCACAGGTGAACTCCACCCCCCCCCTTCCCAACGGTGATGGTACTGGTATCATGTATTGATAGTGGAGCTATCCAAATCAGAACCAATCCTGTTGTCTAGTGTGCCCCGAGTTTTCAGCAAACACCAGAATATGCCCTAACTTTGCTCAAAAGAGAACAAAGCCAGTTTTAACCCTGAAAAACCAGCAATATTCATGGGAACAGCCAGAAGTGAATTCAAAGTGAATCCATGTTTTCTTGCTCATGAAGACTTGCTCTGAAATACCTGAACTCTCCCTAGAATTCAAGATGACTAAGCATCCTATAATATACTTGGGCATATCATGAGTTGACATGATTGTAAATTAGCCTAAGAAGGTACTGATCCACAAAAAGGTACAGATCTACAAAAAAAAGGTACTGAGAAGGGTAAGGGGAGGACTATTGGGAGTCTTTGGAGTTATTTTGTACTTATCGTATCAGGAGCAAACCAAGGGCAACAGTCTTTGGAGTTATATTGGAACATTCATCTGAAGTATTCTAAATTAAAGGAGTAATCGTTTTTTGGCATCACAATATATATTTTTCAAACTCTGAATAGAAAAAGGGTTCCTGGCAAGAAGTCATTAATTGAGCTCTTGTTGTAATTAGTTCATTCTGACATTTTATGCATACTCTTGAGGTGGCATTGATGATCATTCCCAAAAGAAAAGGTCAAATATGGGGCCATCCATGAGAGCAGGAGCAAGAACAAAGCAATTACAATTAAGATCATGAACAAACCTCAGGAATCACGAATTGTCCTGCAATCAAGAGCGCCCCCAGCAGGTTGGCTCTGCCGTCATTCCTCAGTTCATATATGGGTACCTAGAAAAGAAAGTGGGGAAATGACAGCCATTTGCTCTTTGAAATATAAGCATATACCAGCAAAAAGAGAGATCCCAGAATATTTAATACAAAGGAAGTCTAAATCCATGAATAATTTATGAAACACTTGCTTATCATATGATTTAGTGGAACTTGGGACATATTTCTTCATCTAAACTGTGGCAGATGGTAGAATTTCTCCTTTTGAATGTAAAACATATTCTCCCTGTTCCTCACAATTATCATTCAGTTTTGCATCTTTTTTATTTGTTGGGGTGAGAAATAGAAGAACTCAACAGCCAAGATCCTAATTTCATAGCTACGAAGTATAACTTTACAATGACGTGGCTATGCCACTGACATGATAGGCAATCATACTTGTGAATTACAACAATGCATGATGGGGTATCATGCAAGATGGACCATTGTGCAACGACAGCTCCCATTGCCAAATAGGATACACTGATCATTGGGACATGATCATTGGGACTGCAGTGAAGACCGACAGGTCGCAGGTTCGAACCCAGGAGAGCACAGTTGAGCTCCCTCTGTCAGCTCCAGCTACCAATGTGGGGACATGAGAGAAGGATGGCAAAACATCAAAAACATCCGGGTGTCCCCTGGGCAATGTCCTTGCAGACAGCCAGTTATCTCACACCAGAAGAGACTTGCAGTTTCTCAAGTCGCTCCTGACACACACACAAAAAATCATTGGGACATGTTGCAGAAAGGGACATATTGCACAGGGGGTACATTGTCCCTTTGTAAGCTGTCCCGAGTCACTTTGGGGAGATGGAGGCAGGGCATAAAAATAAAGATATTATTATTATTATTATTATTATTATTATTATTATTATTATTATTATCATTATTATTATTTTGTTCAATAAACATGTTCCACTTCAATAGTCCAATAGCATAGCCAGGTGTCTCCTCTCCTCCCTGGAATATGAATGATTCACAATGGTGCAATTCAGCTTTATGCAATTACACATCAGTTTAGTAAGAAATACAGTCTGCCAAATGGACCCCACCACACACACCATAGTCGACTATTGCCTTGAATAACAACTGGAAGCTTCAACTATCATAAAATATGGCAGTCAGCTCCCTGCTTGAGTGGGGATGAGATCCTCTAGGCCAGCGGCCAGAATCACGTGTCCTGTGGGGTAGAACTTGGCGTTAAGTGTAAACGTTGGAAAACCCAATGATCCTCCAAACACATTGATATACACCAAGTATCTTCAACTGGAAAAAGGTTTGCTGAAAATAACAGATGAATTATCAAAAAACCACTTTGGGTACTGTTTTGGGATAGCCCTAATTTCAAAACAGCCCTCCCAAATCACCGAATTATGAAACTAGCAACTAATAATGGAACACTGCCACTTTAGTGTACCCAAAATGGTAGCCGTGAAGATGAGCAGTGGTTTGCTGAAGTTCTACTGTCAAATATAAACGAGGGCAGCCCTCCAGACTTTGCAGCATTGAGTCAGGTTGGTCAGATATTATCCAAGTGTAAAGCATCTCCATAAAACTGCTATTGGCCCAACTGGAGGGAATAGACCAGTGGTTCCCAATCTGTGGTCCATGGACTAACAGTGGTCCACAAGAACTAAATATGACCTCCCGCCTCACCATTACTACACAGTTGCAACGAGAGTGACTGATCTCACGAAACCCTCCTATAGTGCGGAGGCTTATTAAATATGGTTTTCTGTGGGTGAGCAGATGACAACTACTGGATGGCATATGTTCTGTATCAGAAACTAGAGCTGATGTGTTCTATCCAATGCAATGTTTTGAATTAGCACCCCAGTTGACCAAAAACTCATTTGTAGCTCTCTTGGTACTAATGTTGGAGAGTGGTACCTGGTCAAAGTGGTCCCTGGTCATAAAAAGGTTGGGAACCATTGCAACAGATGAATACAAGTGCTATGCTTTTCTTCCTTCATGCCCTGTATCCATATATAATCAAATGTAAATGATAAAAGGAGCAATTTCAGCCATGGTAGTTAAAAAAATCTAGTCCTCTATGACTACTGCTGCCCCAATCTTATTAACAGCTCCCTTGTGTTTTTGATTAAAGAAAAAGACAGGGAATTGGAATTTGAACCTATAGGACAATTCGGCACAGTGCCCAACTTCACACTCCTACCTGTATATACTTTATACAGTTGTTGTGAAGAGGGATGAGATAAACTTTAGTCTAACACAACACATAGTCCATCTTGCTCAGTAAGGCCAATTCCAGAAAGTTTGTTGTTACAGGCAAAGAACAAGATGATACCCACTCAGAAAAGCCAACTGGACTGGCAGGGGAATCTTTTTTTCCAACAGCCTCCTCCATCATGCTTGACGGCAGTAGGCTAACTTAGGAAGTATTAGGCACGTATCTCTCTCTCCAGCACACAACTGCCACCTCCTGGCCTCTGTCAAGTGAGACAAAGCATTTCAGTCTGCCTAATACTAGGGTCAGTTTTTAAAGGACGTTTCTTACCTGGGATCCTGTCAGAATGATAGTTTTACCCAGATTCTCACACATGAAGGACAATGCCGAGGCTGTATAGGCCATAGTGTCAGTGCCATGTAGGATCACAAATCCATCGTACTTTTCATAGTTTATCTGTTGATTCAAAAAAATGTTTTTACATTAGGGAAAAGAAGGAGTAGAAGGGGTATAAATAACATCCCCGCTTTCAAGAAACAGCTGAAGACATACCATTGCTCACTGGCTTACAAGGAGTAGTAGGAGTAGTTGGTAATACTGCAATTATACCTGTGATTAATAGTTACCATCTGTATCCGTGCACTGTTTGCCCCACCAGCTCAATAGATATATTGAGCAATGATCAATCTATTTGCCCCAAGGAAGTGGGAAATTGTTGTTTCTATTGGATGTTAGATGTTTTGTCTTACGTCTGTTATAACAGGCTGTGTTTTTTATTTAATTTTAGTTGTTAAGTCATAATTCATGTCTATATGTTGGGGTGTTTAAATTTTGTTAGCATGGATGTGTTGTTGTGTTTGGGCATTGAATAAACATTGCCTTTTATGTTTGGAATCTGCCCTGAGTCCCTTCGGGGAGATAGAGCATAATATAAATACATTGTTGTTGTTGTTGTTGTTGTTGTTATATGAAAACATAACGTGGCAAGCAAGTTGACTTTTAGACACTAATTCATGGAGCAGAATTACCTTTTCGTTGTTTTGTTTTGTTTTATTTTTTACTACAAAACCCACCAAGTGGAGGTGCAATAATGAACACTTAGAAATAAAGAGCCAGTTGCCCCTAAGCATATTTTTCTTCCAGTATTGGAACAGAACTCCAAGCTTTCAGTCTTTCACTGCTTTCCAAGATCCATTGCCATTTACACAGTTGTCTCCATTTTAGAAGTCCATTCTAATTTAAGTGGGGATTATATTTCTATCATTAACCAAACAAGAGACAGGAACTCTTGCAATGTAATGTAAATAAAAAATCTATGTAATCTAATATTGCTCACCCCAGTGAGCAATAAGATTCTATCAGTGTTGTCAAGATTCTATCAGCATTGCCTCTTAAAAGTCCTACAAATCTCTTCACAAGAAGACAAGTGAACAAGTACAATAATCAAACAACTCTTCAATACATTGTTGAATGTATTGATGGGATCCCCACTGAAATCTTTGAATAAGGCGTGCCTAAGCCAACACAGCAACTGCACAAGCTCATTGAAAAAGTGTGGGTGACCGAGAAGATACCAGCGGACTTCAAGGATACCACTATCATCACCCTTTTCAGAAAGGGAGAAAGAACAGACAGTGGAAACTCTCAAGATGTTTTCCTTCTATCCTCCACCAGAAAAAAATCCTCTCAAGAATTCTCGCAATCCACCTTCTACCTTTTTCGGAAGACGTCCTCCCTAAATCCCAGAATAGCTTCCACCCCTCCAGAGGAACAGTGGATATGATTTGCACTCCAAGAAAAATGTAGGGAACAAAATCAACCTCTGTACATGGCATTTTATCAATCTTGAAAAGACCTTTGACCCGGTGAATGGCAATGCTCTCTGGATCAACCGCTTGAAAATCAGATGCCCAGATAAATTTGTGAACATCCTGTGGCTCCTCCATGATGGCATGACGCCAACAGTCTTGGACAGCAACGGCCCTCAGAGTGACCCATTTCAGCAGGGATTATTTGTCAAACAGGGATAGGTTATTGCCCCAACCTTATTTTCCATCTTCATAACTATGATTCTACACCTTGTTGATGGGAAGCTTCCCACTGGTGTGAAAATCACCTATAATCATAGAGTTGGAAGAGAGCACATGGGCCATTTAGTTCAACTCCCTGCCATGCAGGAAAAGCACAACCAAAGTACCCCCGACAGAAGGCCACCCAGCCTCTGTTAAAGAATCTCCAAGGAAGGAGCTTCCACCACACTCCAAGGCAGAGAGTCCCTGTGCTGAACAGTTCTTAATATCAGGAAATTCTTCCTAATGTTCAGGTGGCAACTCCTTTCTTATCAAGCTCTTTAACCTCATCAGGCTGAATGCCAAAACAACAACTTCTGTGATAGATCTCCAATATGCCTCCAGCATTGTATAATGAAGAAGTGAGAATTCAAGGCCTTAAAATAAGTGTTAAAAGGCATGTTCTAGTACTTTTTTCCATGTGAGATACTAGAGTTCATAGCTGTTCTTTCGATAGGTCCCCTTGGAGCAAAAATAATTGAACATTTACAACAGAAGAACATGTAAGGGAGTGGATTGGTTATACAAAATAACAGAAAGCTGACAGGGTTTGCTACATGGGCCAAAAAACTCATGCCACAAATGACCTGCTGGTTTTCATAATGTTCAACAGCTTTCAGTGAGAATCCCAGTTCTTTGACTTTAACCCAGGCATGGGCAAACTTTGGCCATCTGTGTGCCTGGGAACTACGGGGTGCTGTTCCTGGGTTATACATATCTGTTCCTCATTGCTTTTATCATAAAACATGAGGAAAGTTGATTACATGGCAAAACCTTTGTTTGTGTGTCACAAACTTCATTAAACATGTGAAGGACGAAGTTTCTCTTCCCAGGATAAAGTGTTTGCTCTCTA
The DNA here is from genome assembly GCF_025583915.1 of Anolis sagrei ordinatus. Classification (NCBI taxonomy): domain Eukaryota; kingdom Metazoa; phylum Chordata; class Lepidosauria; order Squamata; family Anolidae; genus Anolis; species Anolis sagrei. The sequence continues at coordinate 18,867,027 of NW_026844366.1, read as the reverse complement.
GTCAACTGTTGCCATGCTTTTAGGATAATCAGGGACAGACATCTAAAAGCCAGATAAAAAATCCTGTGTTTTCCAAGTGTAGGGATATAGAGACATCTGAAGATGCATATTTTCGGGCCAGAACTGGGATATTCCCAAACCTGAAAATCTCGCATTTTTTGCCGTTTGTAGCACTTGCTCCCACGTTTTCAGGAAACAGCATTTGGCCACCCTCCATTTTGGGGCGGGAGCTCCAGGGATAAAGGCACCTACATGACTAGCAAGAAGATGAGCATTGGATCTCCCCATTCTTGCGAGTCTTGACGGGTCCTAGGAGTGGTGACATAGAATCATAGAATCTAAGAGTTGGAAGAGACCTCATGGGCCATCCAGTCCAACCCCCTGCCAAGAAGCAGGAATACTGCATTCAATTCACCCCTGAGAGATGGCCATCCAGCCTCTGTTTAAAAGCTTCCAAAGAAGGAGCCTTCACCACACTCCGGGGCAGAGAATTCCACTGCTGAACAGCTCTCACAGTCAGGAAGTTCTTCCTCATGTTCAGATGGAATCTCCTCTCTTGTAGTGTGAAGCCATTGTTCCTTGTCCTAAACAAGCTTGCTCCCTCCTCCCTGTGGCTTCCTCTCACATATTTATACATGGCTATCATATCTCCTCTCAGCCTTCTCTTCTTCAGGCTAAACATGCCCAGCTCCTTAAGCCACTCCTCATAGGGCTTGTTCTCCAGACCCTTGACATGTAGGAGGTGAGAGTCCAGCAGCACCAATGAGGGCCCAGGCCATCTCAATTCAGCATTGAACTAACCTGCCCGGTGTAGATAGGCCACTAGAAATATTCTGATATTTTTAATATGTTATTTGTTCAGTAAATTGAATGCAATAAAAATGCATACTGCATAAAACATAAAGTTAAACGCTTGAGAATTTAGCACTACCTCTGAGGATGCTTGCCATAGATGCAGGCGAAACGTCAGGAGAGAATGCCTTTAGAACATGGTCATATAGCCCAAAAAAACCCTATAACAACCCAATTTGGCACTTGTTAGTCACCCAGGACTTAAGTAGCATGGATTGGACAGAAATCTGTCAGTGGAAGATGTTGTAATCCTTACCAAACAATCAGGAGATGTATCACCCGTCCTCCCACCATTTCCCTCTTTGTACCTCCTTCTTTTGAGAAAGACTGTAACTAACTGGTGGAACCGGCACTCTGACTATTGAAAGTGCCAGATGCAGCCCCTCACTCTAATCCCAAGTATCTCTGGAAAGACACCTTCTCTCCCTTGAACCATTGACAGCCACTACAAGTCTCATCTATATAAAATAATAAATGTATCAGTATAAAGCATCTAAAGGTAAAGGTTTCCCCTGATATTAAATTGAGTCGAGTCCAACTCTGGGGGGTGGTGCTCATCTCTATTTCTAAGCTGAGGAGCCGGAGTTGTCTATAGACACCTCCAAGGTCATGTGGCCAGCATGACTGTACAGAGCGCCGTTACCTTCCTGCAGAAGCGGTACCTATTGATCTACTCACATTTGCATGTTTTTGAACTGCTAGGTTGTCAGAAGCTAGGCCTAACAGCAGGAGCTCACCCCGCTCCCCGGATTCGAACCGCCACCTTTCAATCAGCAAGTTCAGCACCACAGTAGTTTAACCCGCTGCACCACCACATAAAGGATTCATATATATAAAAGAGAAAAGGGGGTTTCCTCCTTTTTAGGGAAAGACTTGATAGATATCCTAGAAGGCTAAGTTCCTTAGCTGACCATTGCAAAAAAAAAAAAACTCCAGCAATGATGGCTTCGTTAGCTATTTGGGTATTCCTCTCTGGCTTGCACAGGAGTGCCGACAAGAACGCAATTAATTGTTGAAGAATACAGTCAACACAAAATCTCATTCTTTCAGTAGCTAATTATGAGAAAATTCAAAGACCTGTTCTTCAATGTATACATATTAATGATGTGTCCTTAACCAGAGGAAGACTGCTAATTAAGAAAAGCTTAGCAGTGGCTTTAAAACAGGAATGTTAACATATGCAAATGAGTCGTATGGTCTGATTTCTTGTCGCGGGCTTTTACTTCGGGGATTATACCATTTACTTATACCATTTACGAGAACAGATTAAGCAAACTGGGCTATTGTAGTAGCCGTGTACATGGAGAAAGCCCTCCGCCCAGCCTCAAAAGAGCTTCAACGCCAGTGTAAGACTGCCCTCTTCTGCTCAAAAAAAGAAAACCGTGGAGTTGAACAGTATTAACATTTTACAGCATATATAAAGTAGTAAGCCCACTTATTACAGGAGCTCACTCAACATGGTTTCATTGATATGCTTTTTGAGTACGACAGAATCACTATGGAGAACCTAGCAATGCCTAGAGAATTTTTCTTTCTGGACCTCCAGAATGAGTCTTTGCATAGCTTCTTCTGGGAGTTCCCTCAGAAACTGACCACAGATAGGGCACTTCTCTAAGCATTTTCGAGGTCATTCAGGTTATGCAAAAATTGCACTGGATTCCGGAATGGATTCCTCGTGTTATATATCAACCTACTGTAGATAGATAGGTAACTAGATAGATCAGTGTTTCTCAACCTGGGGGTCGGGACCCCTGGGGGGGGGGTCAAGAGGGGGTATCAGAGGGGTCACCAAAGACCATCAGAAAACACAGTATTTTCTATTGGTCATGGGGGTTCTTTGTAGGAAGTTTCCATCATTGGTGGAGTCAGAATGCTCTTTGATTGTAGGTGAACTATAAATCCCAGCAACTACAACTCCCAAATGTCAAGGTCTATTTTCTCAAAATCCTCCAGTATTCACATTTGAGCATGTTGAGTATTCGTGCCAAGTTTGGTCCAGATCCATCATTGTTTGAGTCCACAGTGCTCTCTGGATGTAGGTGAACTACAACTCCAAAACTCAAGGTCAATGCCTATCAAACCCTTCCAGTATTTACTGTTGGTCATAGGAGTTCTGTGTGCCAAGACTGGTTCAATTCAGTCGTTGGTGTTCAGATTGCTCTTTGATTGCATGTGAACTATAAATTTCAACAACTACAACTCCCAAATGACAGCATCAACCTCCCCTTCAACCGCACTAGAATTCAAATTTGGGCATATCAGGCATTTGTGCCGAATTTGGTCCAGCGAATGAAAATACATCCTGCATATCAGATATTTACATAACGATTCATAACAGCAGCAAAATTACAGTTGTGAAGTAGCAACAAAAATAATGTTATGGTTGGGGGTCCCCACAACATGAGAGAACTGTATTAAGGGGTCGCGGCATTAGGGCGGTTGAGAACCACTGAGATAGAGAGATCTAGACAACTATGTAGTTAGAGATATAGGTCTAGACACCGATGTTATTATCTGTTATATGTATTTTCGAGGTCCTCCAGGTTATGCAAAAATTGTATTGTGTAATGGATTCTAGAATGGCTACCTTGAGTTATAAATTAACCTACTGTGATAGATAGATAACTAGATTGATAGAGAGGTCTAGAAAACTATGTAGATAGATAGATATAGGTCTAGACACTGATGTTATTATCTGTTGTATGTATTTTCGAGGTCCTCCAGGTTATGCAAAAATTGTATTGTGTGATGGATTCTGGAATGGCTACCTCGAGTTATAATCAACCTACTGTAGATAGATAGATAACTAGATCGATAGAGAGATCTAGAAAACTATGTAGATAGATAGGTCTAGATACCAATGTTATTATCTGTTGTATCTATTTTCGAGGCCCTCCAGATTATGCAAAAATTGTATTGTGTAATGGATTCTGGAATGGATTCCTCGTGTTATACATCAGCCTACTGTAGATCGATAGATAACTAGATAGAGGTCTAGACACCTATGTAGATAGATGGATGGATGGATGGATGGATGGATGGATGGATAGATAGATAGATAGATAGATAGATAGATAGATAGATAGATAGATAGGTCTAGACACCAACGTTATTATCTGTTGTATGTATTTTACTTTGCTTTATTGTAAGTCTTGGGCTTGGCCTCATGTTAGCTGCCCCGAGTCCCCTTGGGGAGATGGTGGCAAGATATAAATAAAGATTAATAATATCTATCTATCTATCCACTGACAGCTGGTCTTTTTTCAGACTCATTTAAAGGTCTTAGTTATGACCCATAATGCCCTGAAATAGTTCAGATCTAGATTATCTGTATTCTACAATATGAGTCTGTCCAGGTTTTCAGACCTTCAAAGGAAACTCTTCCCTCCATCCCACCTGTGCATCTGATAGGAAAGAGCTTTCTTAATGGTTGCTCCCTGGTTCTGCAGCTCCCTTCCTTGCAAACAAGAGTGAAGACCTCCATGCTGTGCCTTCAAGGAGCAGATCAATAAAAATGTTTCAGGAGACTTTAGAAACTGATTGCTCATAGGGAAAATACTTTTAAATAATGCTTTGTAATGTCTGTAAATGTTTGTAAATGTTTGTAAAACTATTGTCCTCCCAACCCTGCTGTAGGCCTGCGAGACGTGAACTATCTACAGAAGTCACATGCAACTCCTAGAACGATTCCATCAGTGTTGCCTCCAAAACATCCTGCAAATCCTTGGGAAGACAAGGGAACAAATGTCAGCATGCTGGAAGAAGCAAAGACCACCAGCATTGAAGCAATGGTCCATCAACTCCGCTGGACCGGCCACATTGTCCGGATGCCTGACCACCATCTCCCAAAGCAGTTGCTCTACTCCAAACTCAAGAACAGAAAACAGAATGTTGGTGGACAGGAAAAGAGATTTAAAGATGAGCTCAAAGTCAACCTTAAAAACTCTGGCATAGACACTGAGAACTGGGAAGCCCTGGCCCTTGAGCGCTCCAGCTGGAGATCAGCTGTGACCAGCAGTGCTGTAGAATTTGAAGAGGCACGAATGGAGGGTGAAAGAGAGAAATGTGACAAGAGGAAGGCGCATCAAACCAACCCCAACTGGGACCGCCTTCCACCTGGAAACCAATGCCCTCACTGCGGGAGAAGATGCAGATCAAGAATAGGGCTCCACAGTCACCTACGGACCCACCGCTACTACATCGATCTTGGAAGACTATCCTACTCGGACAATGAGGGATCACCTAAGTAAGTAAGTAAGTAATGCCTGTGAATAAGTAAGTAATGCTTTTTCACAGTCTTGCTTTGCAATTGCTTTTAATTATCATAACTGTATAACTGTATTTTTTATTTTTTAGATGCTTTACTGATGTGAACTTTCATCAGCTTGTTTTAATTTTGGGAAGCTGCAAACATTTAGTCCTACATTTTAATAAACACCTGTTAGCCATTTCATATGCAATTCATGTCTGTTTTTAAAGCTATATGTTTAATGTTTACATGCCCTAGTTTATTGTCTAATTGGTTTCTTCCCCATTTCAACATTTAATTATCTCATTATAAGTTTACTGTTATTATTGTGTATTATTTTGCATTGCTCCTGATGCTGTTTGTTATTATTGAATGTTTGCCTCCCCCCCCCCCCCCCGTGAACTGCCCTGAGTCCCTTTAGGGAGAGGGGTGTGGTCTAGAAATTATTATTATTATGGGATTTTATTCAGCTGTGTTAGAGCGGACTCATTGGCAAACCACAGTAAACTTTTCAGTGCTCCTACATTATATCACCATCTTGTGGTCAAATGCAACCATCACACGAAACACAAAGCTTATGCAAAAAGGAAATGAATTGTGTAAGAAAATCATGTTAGAGCAAACCTTCCTTTGCTTACTATTTTTCTCAAGGACAAACCTTTGATCAGGATCTAGTTTTCATCCAGCTTCTGCCTCAATGGAGAAACAACATGGAAATATTTTGAGGAAGGGGAGGAATAGATGTCGTATTGCTTGTCTTGTGTTCTGCTCCATGGATAATAGAATGGTTCGATGTACATAAACTTTGGTTCACACACAAATTTACTTATAATACCGTATTTTATAATGTTATATGAAATATAAATAAATTTCATGTTTAGACTTGACTCCCATCATAAAAATATCTCATCTCAAGGACCGGGCTGTGGCGCAGCTAGTTAGTAGCCAGCTGCGTGAAATCACTACTGACCAAGAGATCATGAGTTCGAACCCAGCCCGGGTCAGAGTAAGTTCCCAACCATTAATAGTCTAGCTTTCTGTTGAACTATGCTGTTGACTGAAAGACAGTTGCATCTGTCAAGTAGGAATTTCGGTACCGCTTTATGCGGGGAGGCTAATTTAACTAATTTATGATGCCATAAAACCTTCCAGCAAAGTGCAGCAGGATGAAGAAGTACTCCATCAAAGGAACCGGTGTCACAAGTGGATGGTGAAGTGGCAGCTCCCCCTGTGGCCAGAACCGAGCATACCCTCATGAAGCAGGAAAAAGCTGGAATGTTAAATTGCCTCTGTGTCTGTCTATATATGTTGTATGTCTAAATGGCATTGAATGTTTGCCATGTATATGTGCATTGTAATCTGCCCTGAGTCCCCTGCAGGGTGAGAAGGGCAGATAAATACTGTATATTTATAATACAGTATTATTAAATACTGTATATAAATAAATAATAAATACTGTATATAAATAAATAATCTCCGTAAATGCAAATACAAGTATTCCAAAATCCCAAATACTTCTGGTCCTAAGCATTGTGGATAAGGGATACTCAACTTGTATTCCAAAGTTCGGAACCATGACAGCTAAAGTGAAATAATAGTAGCGTGAATGGGCCCGATGGGTTAAACCTACACTGTTTCAACAAGCTTTAATTCACCAATGATGTTCACTGATTTAAAAAATACTTCTATTTCATTGCAGTGCTATGTAGCTTATCAGATTTATTTCTTAGTAAAATAAACCTGTTTTGTTTTTAGAGTTTCATTGTAAATCACTATGAGCACTCTCTGAACAGAAGGATTCAGAAATGTATTTATAATACATATGATCCCTAACAATTGATACACAGTAGAGTCTCACTTATCCAACATAAGTGGACCGGCAGAACATTGGATAAGCAAAAATGTTGGATAATAAGGAGGGATTAAGGAAAAGCCTATTAAATATCAACTTACATTATGATTTTACAAATTAAGCAACAAAACATCATGTTTTACAACAAATCAGCAGAAAAAGCAGTTCAATACATGGTAACGTTATGTAGTATTTACGAACTTAGCACCAAAACATCGCAATGTATTGAAACAGCTGTGGATCTGGGGGGAAGGCGGACTGCATTGGATAATACAGAACATTGGATAAGTAAAGGTTGGATAAGCGAGACTCTACCGAATGTTCAGAATGTAAGGGGGGAAAGCAATAATTTTTCGTGGACTAGTAGCATCCTGCAGCATAAATCCACAATACCTCAAGTTGTCTAGCAATATTGTCCCATTCAGCCGGTGTCATATTTGAAGAATCAAGCAACTGATCAAGTTCCAGGATTGTGTAGATTATTCTTTTGTTTTGGTTAGAAGACCTGTAAAACAAATAATATTTTGTGAAATTAGTTTTTCAAGTTGTACCATTTTTACAAGGGAGCTGTAGTGCCACACTGAGTTAAACTCTTGTGTTGCTCAACAGATGATCTGAAAGTTGGGTGAACTGCTGACCTGAAGGTTGGTGGTTCAAATCCACAAGAAAGGGTGAGTTCCCATCCATCAGCTCTAATTCCTGCCAAACTAGCAGTTCGAAAACATGCAAATGTGAGTAGATTAATAGGTACCACTTCAGTGGGAAAAGGCAAAGAGATGCTCCAAGCAATCTTGCCAGCCACACAACTAGGAAGTGACAACGCAGGCTTGAAAATAGAGGTAGAGATGAGCACCACCTACAGAAGCCGGAAATGAAAGGAGAAGCCTCTGCCTTTGTTTGTGTTTGTGTGTCCCGTTGTATATGACTGTAAAGGCATTGAATGTTTGCCTGTGTACGTAAAATGCTGCAATTCACTCTGAGTCCCCTAGGGGAGAAGGGTGGAATATAAATAAAGTGTATTATTATTATTATTATTATTATTATTATTATTATTATTATTATTACCACCGTTTTCCCACTCAGTATCAACCTGGGCACCTGGCTAAGTGCACCTAGTGAAAAATGCCAAAATAATAATTTTGTTTTAATCTGAGGATGGTTCTTGTGACAGGACGAGATACGATTGATTTTATCTTCCCAGTAATTACGATCCTATTAAAGAAAATTTAACCAGTCATCTGAGGTTTGATCAGTCAAGTCTGCATGTATCTGTATATAGGTTAAACCATAGTTATAAAGAAAAATACTAATATATTAAATATACTGATAATCTATAATATATAATGATAATACTGTTTTATTATCGTATTTGTTGTAATGTTTTTAATTGTGAGCCACTTTGAGCCTCCATATGGAGAGATAAAGCAGGATATATATATATATCTCAAGACACAATCCAGCAGGCAGGCTGCATCTCTTTCCTCCTACATAAAATGAAAAGAACATCTTATTACAGAACTAGCTTGGGAACACAGCAATGCCCGCGTTATTTGAGGAAGGCATTTTTTTGTCTGTGCTCCCAGTTTAGTCGAAATCCAACATCAGCTGGGTTCAGTGGGTACAACTCAACTACAACTCCCATATGCCAAGGTCAATCACCCCCAAACCCCACCTGTATGCACAGTTGGTCATGTTGGGTCTGTGTGCCAAGTTTGGTGCAGATCCATCATTGGTGGGGTTCAGAATGTTCTCTGGATCAAATGAATTAGAACTCCCACATGGGTGGGTTAGTTCACCAAACCCCTCCATTATGTTTTGTTGGCCGTGTTGGGTCTGTGTGCCAAGTTTGGTCCAGATCCAACGTCGGCTGGGTTCGGAGTGAACTATAACTCCCGGATTCCAAGGTGAATCAGCCCCAAAACTCGCCAGTATGCAAAGTTGGCCATGTTGGGTCTGGTTGGCAAGTTTGGTCCGGATCCGTCATTGGTGGGGCTCACAATGCTGTCTGCATGCAAGGTGAACTACAACTCCCACACAGGTGAGTCAGCCCTCCCCCCCCCAACCCCTCCAATCTGTTCTGTTAATAAGCAAATTTTCTAGGCTATTATTGATTATTTAGTGCATAGATAGATAGATAGATAGATAGATAGATAGATAGATGCATACATACATTAAAAAGGAAGCACTATCACAATGTCGTCAACTCCGAAATGAAGTCATGAATACGATATTGTAGTTTAAATTGCACAACACAGCAAAATTGGTTCTGCAAATTACTAACTATTGTAATGTTACAGTGTATGGGACTTCCATATGCTTGCCTATAGGCAAACCTAATGATTCAAGCCCCAGCACAAAGGAAAAAACATTAAAACTCAGGGTTTTTTAGAGTAAGGTTAAGATCTGCAGTAAGAATGTGTGATCCTAGTGGACCCAATACTTACGAAAGCACCAAAGTATCATCTTCTAGGTTAATTTTCCTGGCATACACAGCGTCATGAAGAATTGGGATCTTTTTCAGGTACCTTGCTAACTTGTTTGCTTCAGGAATTAGACCTAAAAAAAACAAAGGAAGAAACAACGAGGAGTAAAACAGATGTTCACTGAATCAGAATGTTAATATGTCTCCATATTATCTACACAAAACTTAATACATTACATAAAAGGAAAAAGTCATAACCTTTGATCACAGTACCCAAGATGTGACAAATAAAACATATTTTGTCATTAATTTTGTCATTTGGGAGTTCTAGTTACTGGGATGTATAGTTCACCTACAAACAAAGAGCATTCTGAACTCCACCAATGATGGAATTCAACCAAACTTGGCACACAGAACTCCCATGACCAACAGAAAATACTGTTTTTCTTCGCGGTGTCTGTGAATTCACACATATGGAGTTACTGCGCCTGCGCAGGACTGATCGGAAACTTCTCAAGTTATACTTTTGAATTTTGGCGGTATGCCCGCCCACTCCTCCCAAGGGCATAAAGGGCCCCCTGGCCGTACGCTCCCCAGTTCGCTTTTTTCCGCCGCCGCAGCGACTTCGGAGCTTCGAACAAGTCTTCTATCAACATAGGGGCCTTCGTCCCCTTCACGGCATTGGTGCCGTTTTTCAACTTAGCATCGTTGGAGTCTTCTATCAACATAGGGGCCTTCGTCCCCTTCACGGCATTGGTGCCGTTTTTCAACTTAGCATCGTTGGAGACTTGCCCAACAAATGTGCCATATTCCAGCCTCCCCTCCACCTTGAGAGGGGCTGCTGCTGATGACCGCTGCCGTCCCGATATTCAATCGGCACCCGGCTGATTTTAAGAGGTTTGTTTAAACCTAAAAGCGGTACCTTCTAATTAGAGTCAAGGAAAGCTCTAACGGCCCAGGCACATTGGCTAATCAGACGGGTGAAGACGGCCTCTATCACCCAAACGGTGAGATCCTCCAGTCGCCCTCCTCAATCATGGAAGGGCTCCATTCTTGGCCATCAGGACATATGGCTGGTAAGAAAAGGAAATTTCATCCTTCGGGGCTGGATAACATGGCGTGGACACGGTATGGATGACACTGTGATTCACCCTCAGTCCACCCGCCCCGCGAAAATCAACCCGTTCGATGTTGAGGCCTATTCCATCGTCTTAAACTACCTGGGCCAAGGCCATGGACACTCATCCAATGGCCCTTGCTGCCCCTTATGTGCTTCTTCACCTTCCGTCTGTCTCTAACACCTCTCCTTCCTGACAGGCTACTTTGCCCCTTCAAGGAAACTGGTTTTTCTCCTCGGAGACTACAACTTTCGGCCCACCTTACCATGAGAGGGGTGCTGCCGTCAAATATCAGCCTACCTTCTTCCGAGAGGGTTCTCTTCTCTCTGGGACTACAAGTGCCCCCCCTTTTTTTTTTGCCAGTTTGAAACCCTATGCGACATGGTTTCCACAAAATGGCGTCTCAAAGACAAGCTGTCTTTAAAGAAGTGCTAAAATGGCCTTCAAAGTTAAAACAGACAGGCTGAGCCACCTCTTGGCACTACGCCACCTCCTGGTGGTTGCTTGTCGCCGCAAATACCTCTCCGGACGATTTATTCGGCTTAACAGCAGCCATCTCGGCTTCAACTATAGATACTGACATGACAGCGGGTGCCAATGGCAGCTCTTCTCATTTTGGCCACGCCTCCACACACCGAGAGACTGATGGCCTCAATCTTGCTTCTCCTTCGGCCACGATTCCGAAAGGCCTTAGGATTGAATGCCTCCACAGGGCCCTTGCCCCTGTCAGTAACACTATTTCTCAAAAAAAAAAAAAAAAGGATAGAGAGAGAGAGATAAAATAAAATAAAACAAAACACACGACGGCACCTTACTATGGAGCTTGGCCCTGTCACCAGTCTTGACAATCCAATCTTACCAAAACAATTGGGATTCGATCAAAACTTTTGTCCTGATCATGGCCCCCTGGTCAGTTACACTGCCCTGGGTACAGCCTGGCATGTACACTCCTCTACATGCTGACTGAAAGACATGGAGATTCTTTATCACGGCCACTAAAAAGAGCCAGATCAAATCATCAGATTCTCCAATAACCTAAATGACAAACCCTCACCGAATCCAAGGGTCAGACTCCTAGTCTGACTTCTTCGATACTGGCCAAGTTTCATCGACACCGTGCTAACCTATCGGTATCGACCACCCAACTAGACATCGTCATACCCGATCACTAGGGATCGGCTATGTTCGTTCCCACCCTACACCTCTGAGGGCTCAATAAGGATGCAGTTAGCTACCTTTAATATCGTTCGATAGCCCCGCAGTTTTAAAGCCTGCCTACTTTCAAATAATAATAGTTATTGATAAGTGTTACCTGGTCCTGACTCTTTACTACTCTGATTGTGGATATATATATATATAACTTCCAAGAGTCTTTGTCTTGTGATTTAGACTCTGTCTTCTTCCAACTAAAGGAGTTGACGAACCAGTCCACTAAAGAGAGTTGTTTTTCTCTTACAACTCAGGACGTTACAACTCGGTCCCGTCTCTCGAAATGACATAGCAGCGGCTTTCTTTCCCTGCCTGTTTGCCGCCAATAAAAAAGGAGAGCATTTTGGCTTCTGCTGCCTCTCTCCCGCTGCCTGTGGGCCCTAACGGCACACTTCCTGCCTCCGTGGGAGAAGCGTGGTTCCTCGGTGGGTGCAGCAGCTGCCCCTTTCCCCCGAGTGCCTGCCGCTACCAAGAGAAGGGCGCCCTATGAGATCTGCTACCTCCTTCCCACCACCCTCTTCCCCAAGAAGAGTGCACGCCGTCTGTGGAAGATTCTGCTACGACAGCGGTCTCTATCCCTCCTGCGCTCACCACCGTCAGGAGAGTGATGCGAGTCAGCATCGGCTATCCCCTATTGCCTGGAGGACCAGGCGCCACGGAGCTGACTGCCTTTGCTAAGGCCAGCCCCCGCCGAAAGCAGTGGAGCTCGTGCCCTCCACGCCCGTTATGCCGGTCTCGGCTAGGGCAGTGCACTGGAGTTTGGGCCCTCCGAAGGCCCCGATGCACTCAGGCACCACAGAGCCGATTACCCTCGCTGAGGGCAGCCCCTGCTGGAGGCAGCGGAGTTGGTGGCGTCCATGCCCATTATGCCAGTCTCGGCTAGGGCACTGCTCTGGATTTCGGGCTCGCCAGCAATCCTGATGTTCTCAGATACCATGGAACCGAGGGCTGAGGCCGGCTCCGACGGAGGCGTTGGAGCTTATGCCCTCCATGCCTGTTATGCCGATCTCGGCTGACACAGCGTCCTGAAGCTTGGACTTCTAATGACGCCAACGCCTTCCACCTGGCTGAACCCTGGTGTTCTGGCCCATAGTGGCCCTGGTGCCTCTTTCATTGCAGAGCAGGCCTGATGCCTCCCTTATGGTGGAACCCAGGAGCTCGGGCTCGACAGCAGCCACCACGCTCTTCTCATTGCTGAGCCCAAGAGTTCCGAGTCAGCAAGCAGTGGCCCCGCTATCGCCCCCCCTCTGGATTCGGGGGCCTTTACCATGTCGCTGAATACTGGGCTGCTGCTACCACTCACATCGAGATGGTATGTACAACTTTGGGCTATAGTAGAGATTGGCCCCTTATACGGTTGGCTGCTGCACCACGTCCACCCATACACCAACTGATGAAGCTGACAGTGTTTCTGATCAATCTGACAGTTATTTGGACGGTGCCCAAATAATAGTAATAAGAATAATAAGAATTATAATTAAAGACCTTGGCCTGCACTTAACCACAATTAGCGCTGGCGAAATTACCACCTGTCAGCTACAGAAGACCACCTTACTGGGATCTGCACGCATAATTTGCTGATATATACCACACAGTCCTAGGCGCTTGGTGAGTGTCTGATGTGTGATCCAATACAACAGCCAGCAGAGTGCCTTCTGTGGAAAACTTTTGGCCATGACAGACGGACCTACCTTCAAATGGTGAATTCAATTACTTCACAGCTGTAGTGCTGGACTCAACCATTTTACATCATTTATGATGGTGTATTCGACACTTTTACAGCACTTGTGCTGATTTCGACAATTTGTCCAGCATATTTGGTGTTGGATTCAACAAGTTTATGGCACTTGTGTTGGCTTTAATAAGATGAAAGTAATTCAACAACCCTTCTAGTGCTTATGGTGCACCTAGCACATGCCTTAATATTTATTTTAGTACATTCACCTTCTCCGGTGAAGACTCTATACCCCCTTCAGAACAGCAGCATACCCTACTGCTATGCGCTCTTATCCTGCCCTACTCTCTACAGTTAATCAGATCACCGGACCCTGCACCAAGTTTTGTCCCGGCGATATCAAAGGATCTAATATTATGTACTGCGTCAGCCTGCCTTCAATGGATTGAATGGAAAACTAACTTGACTCCGTCATGGTGGACACATCACAACCATACATGGTTCACAACCCTCATATGTCTACACCTGGTTACGACAAGAAAACTGCCATGGTCAAGAGTGATCATTCCTGCGGACATCTACACACGGCCTACTATGGGGCCCGCTGCTCTGCTCCTAAATTGCTTCTTACCTGATCACTCCCCCTTACAGGAAAAAGGGTTTGCCAAAAAAAACCAAAAAACAAAAAACTTAAAACTTACCGTTGTTCTCCTACAGCCGGTCCTCCATTCCATCCCGAGGGCGGCATACATCCCATCCTTGCAGAGTTCTTACTCCTATATATATCCCAGTGTCTGGCTTTGACATATTTTCATCAAGTCTCCTGATGATCCTTCTACGATCAAATAACTTCAACTCTCTGCTCTCTATGGTTGGAAGGGTTTTTCCCCCTTCTTCTACGAAATATTGTCAAAAACCTATGTTACAATCCTGGCGACACAAATGTTGTGTCGGAACACTCCAAAGCCCTCCACTAACCAACTTCATTACCTCGACCCTCCATCTCGTACAGGGCCCTCGATCTCGTCCTCTATCAGCCCCCCGGTTGGCCGCATCGACTCCTGGCCAAGCTGGACACCAGTTCTGGTCATAACAGATGAACCCCCCCCCCCTGGCCCCACCATCTCAGCTCGTCTTTTTCGCAAAAGACAGTGCCCTAGAGTGATGAACCTTACTTCGTTCCGCGTTGGGATCGGGCTCTCCTCGGGAGCGACACGACCTCCCTCTCGAAGGTGATATCTTTTCACAACAGATGGTGCCCCTGGAGGGATAAACCTTACATCGGTATTCGTCGAGATAGAGCTCTCCTCGGGAGCAATATGACCTCCCTCTCGGAAGGTGATATCGATTTACCTGAATCAGCCGGGTTTTTCCAATCCTGGCTACCTTTCAAATTATCTGCCTCACCATAATGGAACCGGCTTCTCTTCCTATGGCTTCTCTTCCTATATGTTGGGAAGACGCCACTTTCTATGCTATTGCATTCAAGATAATAATAATTATAATAATAATTAATAAAAAGGTCGTAAAGGTCCCGGAGAATGTGTCTACCCCATGCTAAACCAGTCTCTCACACCTGATACCCGCACCTCTGTCCCACCGCGTTGTGTGGGCCATACAGTTTCCCTACCAACCAGCCTATCCCTCAACCTCGCATCAATCTATTCCCGTGACGGGTCTCTCAATGCCATTGTTCTTACCCCTTGGTCCTCCACTCGATACCGTGTCTAGGATGACTACTCCACCCAGCACCAGTGACCTCTAGGTCCCATTGCTGGCTGAACTCGGGATTGCATCCAATATTACACTACAGACGCTGGTTTCTTTCTCTCTCTTTTATCTCCCGTGTTTGCCTGGCCTGACAGCTCAAGCACTCAGATACAAAATGATTACAATAATAATAAAGACTGTGCTCGCACTCAGCCTTTTTTCCTCCAACATACATTTATTTTTTCATGAAATAAATACACAAATAAATACACTGAATAACTACAGCACGGAGAGAAAAAAGGAGACCCCCCACCCCATCCCCGGTCACCAAATGTCTTCCAGACTTCAGGTCACCCAAACTGTGATGCTTCTACTGAGGGTGTGTTCACCCATGTTCATTGCGCTGGCCTTCTACGCCACCGAACATTATATCTTCGTTGCTGAATCTGTTGTCTTTGTTGTGACCTTACACAGGTCCAACTTATCAGATTGCTTCGTCTCCAGGTCTTCTTACCGACACCTACTCCTGTTGGAGTTTCTTTCTCTCCCTAGCCAGGGTAAAGATCACTGCCTTATGGCTCGGGTGTCAGTTTGCATGTTTCCCGCCTACCTGGACCTTAGCTTGCTAGTCTCCATATGTGTGTATTCACAGACACCACGAAGAAAAATGGTAGGTTACATACCTGTGACCATCTTTCTTCGAGTGGTGCTCTGTGAATTCACACAAACCCGCCCGTTCCTCCCCTCTTATGCAAACCTCCCCCCTTCTCGCTGCTTCTGCGGCGAACGAACTAGGGAGCGTACGGCCAGGGGGCCCTTTATGCCCTTGGGAGGAGTGGGCGGGCATACCGCCAAAATTCAAAAGTATAACTTGAGAAGTTTCCGATCAGTCCTGCGCAGGCGCAGTAACTCCATATGTGTGAATTCACAGAGCACCACTCGAAGAAAGATGGTCACAGGTATGTAACCTACCATTAGTGGGCATTGACCTTGAGTTCTGGAGTTGTAGTCCACCTACATCCAGAGAGCAATATGGACTGAAACAATGATGGATCTGGACCAAATTGGCACGGATACTCAATATATTCAAATGTGTTCTCTGTTGGAGTTTGGGGAAAACAGACCTTGACATTTGGGAGTTGTAGTTGCTGAGATGTATAGTTCGCCTACAATCACAGAGCATTTTGAACCTCACCAATTACAGAATTGGGCCAAACTTTCCACACAGAATCCGCATGACCAACAGAAAATACTATGTTTTCTGATGATCTCTGGCAACCCCTCTGACACCCCCTTGCGACCCCCTCCCCCAGGGGTCCCGATTCCCAGGTTGAGAAACACTGAAGTAGACAGTCTCGGGGCTTAAAATTCTCTCTGCTGGCATCTCAACCTGATCCATGGCTACTTTTTCATTTATTTGTGTGCTCTTTTTAAAAAAAAACTACAGTATTAATGAGCTTGGCACCAAGTTACTTTCATTTCTTAAGAAAGTACTGACTAATTAAGACTGAGTCAATGGCCTGCCCAGAATTACATTTTGTACAGTATTTTACTACAGTGTTCTTAGCTAGTGCAGAACTACAAAAAAAAAAATATCCCAGGAACCAGAATGGCTGATTCATAGAACTGCAATGTTCATCAATTATATGGACTTTAAAACCTGGATATACTACATATCTTTCCAACAAAGATTATGCATAGCTAGTTCCTATCCATGTTTTAGGCCCGTGGTTCTCAACCTTCCTAATGCCACGACCCCTGAATACAGTTCCTCATGTTGTGGTGACCCCCAACCATAAAATTATTTTCATTGCTACTTCAGAACTGTAATTGTGCTACAGTTATGAATCGTAATGTAAATATCTGATATGCAGGATGTATTTTCATTCACTGGATCAAATTTGGCACAAATACCCGATACGCCCAAATTTGAATAGTGATGGGATTGGGGAGGGATTCATTTTGTCATTTGGGAGTTGCAATTCTGTGATTTATAGTTAACCTACAATCAAAGAGCATTCTGAACTCCACCAACGATGGAATTGAACCAAACTTGGCACACTCCCATGACCAACAAAAAATACTGGAAGGGTTTGGTGGGCATTGACCTTGAGTTTTGGAGTTGTAGTTCACCTACATCCAGAGAGCACTATGGGGTCAAACAATGATAGATCTGGACCAAACTTGGCACGAATACTCAATATGCCCAAATGTGAACACTGGTGGAGTTTGGAGAAAATAGACCTTGACATTTGGGAGTTGTAGTTGCTGGGATTTATAGTTCCACTACAATCAAAGAACATTCTGAACCCCAACAATGATAGAATTGGGCCAAACTTTCCACACAGAACCCCCATGACCAACAGAAAATACTGTATTTTCTGATGGTCTTTAGCAACCCCTCTGATACCCTCTTCACTATCCCCCCCCCCCCTCTCCCAGGGTCCTGGACAAGGATTAAAATGAAAGTCAGGCATTTCCAAGGGAACACTCCCCTGAAAGGGATGGGTTTAAAACGCAGAGATATTTAACTTTACTCACTTTATGACATTTCAACATCTACTAAAGTGTTTGCTTAAGACAATGAACGTCACAAAAGCATGCTGATGCAATTCACAACCCAAATCAGAAAGAGAACAAGGAAGGGAAATTTATTTTAAAATCCCCAGGAGGTATCTCTCTCCAGCTTTGGTGTGTTTTTTCCTTCCCTGCCAATCACCAGAACAAAGCAATTCCAGAGATAATTCAGGAAATATGTTCATTTCATGTCAGAAATAGCTGAAGGATCCAGATGACTGACAATTCTGACTGCAGCCGACTGCATTACTTACCAGAGAACTCAGAAAGAAAATACAAAAGTTGGATCAAGGAGCAGACTATGTATTAATGATTGACACATATGCCTTTGGGCAAACCACACATAAACGACCAAAATGTTCTTCTGAAGATAAAATGGCTAAGTTTCATCTTCATATCTTCATTTTATCAAATTCAGCATTCTGCTGGAAAACACAGATACTAAGAACAATCTAGCAGTCCAGTTGTGTGTAGGTGTATTTAAAATTAAGTCTTTTGAAACCAAGGTCTGATATTGACCACTGTACACAGTGGAATTTATTTCCCAATATATAACTTATACAATTCCCCACCTTGATACTATAGGCAGCCTCCCACATTCCCTAGTATTAAAGACACAGGACCCTAAGTGAGAAACCGTGAATAAAAAACATTGCTGTTTGTTTTACCTGAGAGAACACCTCTCTAAGAAAATCTAGGACCTCCAGCATGTTGTCTACTTGAAGCCGACAACAAAATCACAGTTATTTATTTATCATATCAGAAGCAAACCAAGAGTACAGTTGTAATGTATTTTGAAAAACACAAAGTTTAAAAACTAGGAATTATATCAAATGTCCTTTGACCAGTAGCTGTCCATTTGGAGTGTCTCGGATGTTGCTATGAGAAGGTCCTCCACTGTGCATGTGGCAAGGCTCGGGTTGCATTGTAACAGGTGGTCTGTGGCTTGTTCTTCTCCACACTCGCATGTTGTGGACCCCACATTCTTAAGGTTGGCTCTGCATCTTGTGGTGCCAAAACAATTTGTCGGCACCTTCCAAGTCGCCCAGTCTTCTGTGCGCCCAGGAGTCTCTCATTCAGTATCAGCCACTAATTGAGGTTCCAGGTTTTGACCTGCCACTTTTGGACTCTCGCTTGCTGAGGTGTTTATTTATTTCGGATATTTTTACCCCGCCCTTCACAACCCCCTGGAGAGGACTCAGGACGGCTGCGAGTATCTCTATAGATCTCATAAAACTATTTCTTGATTTAAGGTGTTGGCATGCTGTCTGATATCCAAACAGAGGGTGGGCCAGAGATGTCACTGCCTTGGTCCTTTCATTTATTGGCTGCTTCTTCCCAGCATATGTCAGGTGGTGCAATACCGGCTAAACAATATAATTTCTCCAGTGGTGTAGGGTGTAGACATCCTGTGATAATGCGGCATATCTCATTACGAGCCATAGCCACTGTTTTAGCATGGTGAAATGTGTTCCATACTGGGCATGAGTATTCAGCAGCAAAATAGCAAAGAGCAAGGGCAGATGTCTTCACTGTGTCTATAACCTGTAATCCCCAAATTATACCAGTCAGCTCTCATATGATATTGTTTCGAGCACTCACTTTTAAAAAAAATATTCAAGCAGTGCTTCTTGTAGGTTAGAGAACGATCGAGGGTAACTCCCAGGTATTTGGGTGTGCTGCAATGCTCCAGTGGGATTTCTTCCCAGGTACTCAGAGTTCGAGATGCTTGTCTGTTCTTAAGATGGAAAGCATGTGTCTGTGTTATAGGTGGATTAGGAATCAGCTGGTTTTCCCTGTAATAGGTAGTAAGGGCACCTAGAGCTTCGGAGAGCTTCTGCTCAACCATTTCAAAGCTCCCTGCTTGAGCAGTGATGGCACGATCATCAGCATAGATGAAACTCTGTCCCTTCTGGCAGTGGCTGATCATTTGTGTAGATATTCAACATTGAGGAGGAAGTTCCCTCAAAATCACAGTGATTAATAGAAATGTGTTATCTCTAGGAATTTCTAGGTCGCTGTGAGTTTTCCAGGCATGTTTCAGAAGCATTCTCTCCTGATTTTTCATCCACATCTATGACAGACATCCTCAGAGGTTATGAGGTATATTGGAAACTAAACAAAGGAGGTTTATATGTCTGTGGAAGATTCAGTGTGAGAAAAAGAACTCTTGTCTGTTGGAGGCAAGTGTTAATGTTGCAATTAATCATCTTGATTAACCAACTACCAAACTCACAAATTTTGTATTTTGTCTGTTTGTTTGCTTTGTTCTGTTAGAAATGTAATATAATTGACTGGTTGCCCTGACACGACAAATAAATAAATATCTTGATGAATACTGCAAAGCCTTGCAGTTTCAAGGCCTGCCTGATTCCTGCCTGGGTGAATCATCTGCTAATACCTCCCAACAAAGGATTCCTCCAGGCAGAAAATAGCCAAGCCTTGAAGATTTATTTATTTATTTACAGTATTTATATTGCGCCCTTCTCACCCGACAGGGGACTCAGGGCGGATTACAATGTACATATACATGGCAAACATTCAATGCCATAGACGCACAACATATATAGACAGACACTCAGAGGCTACTTAACATTCCAGCTTCTGGCCACCAGGGGAGCTGTCGTTTCACCGTTCGTTTATGACACTGATGAAGTACTTTCTCATTCTTTGCAGACTTCCTGGAGATTTTTATGACCTCATAAGTCAGTTAAATTAGCCTCGTAAATCAGTTAAAGATGAAAGCCTTTGATTGATTCCAACATTCACACTTGCCTCCAACATTCACACTTGCCTCCAAAAGTTCTTTCTCCCACCCTGAACCTTCCACAGACATATAAACCTCACTTGTCTAGTTTCCAACAGACCTTACAACGTATTGTCGAAGGCTTTCATGGCTGGAATCACTAGGTTCTTGTGGGTTTTTTCGGGCTATAGGGCCATGTTCTAGAGGCATTTCTCCTGACGTTTCGCCTGCATCTATGGCAAGCATCCTCAGCAACAGAGAGGAAACAACCAGGCACATCTTAACACCTCTCAACAAAAGATTTTCCCAGGCACAGGCAGGCCTTCAAATGCTAATGAAGGTGGTCAGTTGAAACATTCACACCTAGCTCTAGCAGAGAAGAGCTCTTTGCCCCACCCCAGCCATTCCACAGATATATAAACCTATTGTCCTATTTCCAACAGACCTCACTACCTCTGAGGATGCTTGCCATAGATGCAGGCGAAACATCAGGAGAAATGCCTCTAGAACATGGCCCTATAGCCCAAAAAAACCCACAAGAACCTAGACCTTACAACCTCTGAGGATGCCTGTCACAGATGTGGGTGAAACGTCAGGAGAGAATGCTTCTGGAACATGGCAATACAGCCTGGAAAACTCACAACAACCCAGTGACTCCAGGCATGAAAGCCTTCGACAACACAATTTCTAGGTTCTCTGCTGTGTTTCTATTGACAGTGTCATGTTGACGTTGCACTGAAGGAACTAGAAATTACTAGACTGAAGGCCATCCACAGTGTCAGGAACAATACTGATGTCATAATTAAAGATCTCAAAATAAGGAGATGCAATTGCTGTCACAAACAAACTGGGCTATATAAAGGAGAGAAGGAAGTAATTTCCTTACATCGCATTTTACAGGCCTACATGCTCAGATCCCATTAAAGAATAACAACACGAACAGGGCAACTTTTTTTTCTTTAAAAACCATAACGTTACATACATTATTCATCTTCCTAATGCAATTACTGTCTACATTATCACCAAACGAACAGTTAGGGCAATTAACACTGCCTCTTTTTGCATTTCAATTGCCTCTGATCTCACTCTTTACAATAGACTCTACCCACCCATCTCAACGATGTGCCTATCCAATAACTCAGGAAACTCCGTGCTTCTGAAGACGACAGCTGTACGCAACGAACACTGCTATAGTTATTATCAGATATAAATAAATAAACACAATACATACTCACAGAATACCCTGTTTGCTTTTTGTCAATTAATCTTGAATGTATCCAAGCACAACTATTTGAACATTGGTTGCAACACAACTCTTTTGATTCCTTTCCCTATTGGAAGTGCCTGGGTCTTGCACTGAACGTGGCATTGTCAGCCTAAAGTACTTTTTTAAAAATGCAGTAACATGGTTGGTTGCATGGATTGAGGTTAACATTAAGGGGGAAAGCAGAGCATTTGTGTGATGGTGAGAAGTATTGCATTTCTATTTAAATGACAATACTGTAATTATCTCTAAATCTGCATCTATAAAATAAATGTGTTCAACTCAGATTGCTATTTCTTGGATGCAAGTCCTACTGAATACAATGAGACTTTAACTTCATAAAATCATAAAAATGCTCTCTCAGAGAATTAGCTTTATTATTCACCTAATTTTTGCAATAGTTTCATCAGTAGTTAGAATCAGAGTTATCATTGTTCTCTTGCCAATTAAATCAGCTAATGAATAAACACCATCTAATGCAGTGGTTCTCAACCTAGGGGTCAGGACCCCTGGAGGGGTCGCGAGGGGTTTTTAGAGGGGTTCTGTTGGTCATGGGGGTTCTGTGTGGGAAGTTTCACCCAATTCTATCATTGGTGCGGTTCATAATTCTTTTGACTAGGTGAACTATAAATCCCAGCAACTACAACTCCCAAATATCAAGGACTATTTTCACCAAACTCCACCAGTGTTCATATTTGGGCATATTGAGTATTCATGCCAAGTTTGGTCCAGATCCATCATTGTCTGAGTCCACAGTGCTCTCTGGATGTAGGTGAACTACAACTCCAAAGCTCAAGGTCAATGTCCACCAAACCCTTCCAGTATTTTCCGTTGGCCATGAGAGTTCTGTGTGCCAAGTTTGCTTCAATTCCATCGTTGGTGGAGTACAGCATGCTCTTTGATTGTAGGTGAACTATAAATCCCAGCAACTACAACTCCCAAATGACAAAATTAATCCCTCCAACCCCACCAGTATTCAAATTTGGTCCAGTGATGAAAATACATCCTGCATATCAGATATTTACATAATAACAGTAGCAAAGTTGCAGATATGAAGTAGCAATAACAATAATTTTTTGCTTGGGGGTCACCACAACATGAGGAACTGTATTAAGGGGTCGTGACATTAAGAAGGTTGAGAACCACTGATCTAATGATTTCAGAAACTTTATTTTGGAAAATGCCATCTCAAAATTTAAAGAATGGGTTCAGTTCTGGTTCTTCCCTGTTAAATAAAAGACTCCCAATGAAATAGAGCAATTTAAAATGACCGCGGATAGTGAGATTCGAGCCGTGGATACCGGAACCTGAGTTGGGTGAGGGTCAGGAGCTGAGCTTGGGGCAAGGCTCCGCAGATACCGAGGGAAGGACAACTGGTTTTGGTATCTGCGGGTGAGAGGAACGCAGTTCCTTGGTTAAGTGGGTGAAATGTCAGGTTAATAGAGGATAAAGCGGCACAGGAATGAATGGCAAGATGAAAAATGAGGCAAAATGTGGCTTGGGAGTCTGCTGTGGCTCCAAGGGCAGCAAAGAGGCAGCAGTAGGATTCTGGGGTGCCAGAGAGGGGCTGTCACCAAAGGGGCTACGAGTGGGGCCCGTCCTGGGGCCGTTGGACATGTGGCCGGTTGTATGGAGGAATGCAGAAGTAACTCATAGAGATGAAAGAAGTTGGGAGAAAACAGAAAGTGAGAGTTAACTCAATTTTTTATTAAGGATTGAGACAACCAAGGGGGTGTGTGAGCTTCCTGGACACTGGTGGCTGCTGCTGGGCTCCTCCAGACCTGGGGGTATTTACGTAATTTGTGATAATAAAGGTAAAAAGCCTTTTTAACCTGCAGAATGATCTGTGGTTTCAAGTTAATCAAGTTAATATTTTAGACTGGTGGGGGGAGGGGGGTATCTCTTATGCTTGACAACACCTACTGGTCTGGTGGTGAAATGGCCTCTGAATAGTATGTTTTCAATTTGTTTTGGTTTTTTTTTTTAATATGAAGGGTTTGCAGTTGACACATTATCTCTCCAGAAACCTGGCAAGGGGGAAATGCAGCCACAGGCTAACGCCCACTCCTGTCAACTGCCCAGTCTGTGTTACTTTACAGTTCTGATGGAGCCAGAATGCTTTGTGTTGCTTCAGAGACTAACCCCAAATTTAATGGCAGGATTTTTTTCGTGTCAGGAGTGACTTGAGAAACTGCAAGTCACTTCTGGTGTGAGAGAACTGGCTGTCTGCAAGGACGTTGCCCAGGAGACGCCCAGGTGTTTTCTGATGTTTTACCATCCTTGTGGGAGGCTTCTCTCATGTCCCCATATGGGGACAGAGGGAGCTCTCCCCAGATTTGAACCTCCGACCTGTCAGTCTTCAGTCCTGCTAGCACATGGGTTTAACCCATTGTGTCACCAGGGGCCAGAATAAAGTGAGATCACTGCTCAACAGACTTGGGGAGTCCACATGATGCAATGCTGGCGTCACAGTATCCAGGAAACTCTGATATGATCTTGACTTCTCACAGATGTGAACAGCTGGATCCAGCTGAATATGAGCCACTTCACTTTCAGACCTCTGATGGACCCACCGCTGGATTGCACCAACAACTACTTTCCTGCCAGAGGCCTGCTGGTAATTTTTCTGGTAGTGTCACACTGGAGCCCCCAGCCATGTGAGCAAAAATACAATGTCACCAGCAAGCTGCTTTTTGGTGACAATGCAGTGGCAACGGCCCCAATGCAACTTTGGCCCAATCGTGTAAGGATAGACCCATCCAAGAAGTCAGAGCAATGGAGACAAACTACAGGAAAAGAAATCTCACCTAAAGTAGGAAGAACTTACTGGTGGCAACAGCAACCTCAGAGAGTGGAAGAATCTCTTTTAAGATTTTTAAACAGAGGCCTGTCTGAGGTGCTTTGCGTCTAAATTCCTGCATGGCAGTAAGGGGTTGGATGCAAAATAACAAAATGTGAACTGGTAAACAATGGTATTCCCCATAGTCACCTATGGATGTGAGAGCTGGACCATAAGGCTGAGCGAAGGAAGATAGATGCTTTTGAACTGTGGTGCTGGAGAAAAGTTCTGAGAGTGCCTTGGACCGCGAGAAGATCCAACCAGTCCATCCTCCATCCTCCAGGAAATAAAGCCCGACTGCTCATTGGAGGGAAGGATAGTAGAAACAAAGTTGAAGTACTTTGGCCACATCATGAGGAGACAGGAAAGCTTAGACAAGATAATGGCACTGGGGAAAATGGAAGGAAAAAGGAAGAGGGGCCAACCAAGGGCAAGATGGATGGATAGCATCCTTGAAGTGACTGGCTTGACCTTGAAGGAGCTGGGGATGGTGATGGCTGACAGGGAGCTCTGGCGTAGGCTGGTCCACGAGGTCATGAAGAGTTGGAAACAACTGAATGAACAACAACAAACTGGGAAACAGCTGTAGGTTTGCATCTCCACATGACATGGTTAATAGCAGCTGTCTACAGAAATCTTTACTGACCATGTACGAGCAGAAAAATGGACAGCAAGAAAGAGAAGGCAGGAAAGCCTATATGTAACTACCTACCAATAACCTGTTTAAAAATGATAGATCTGTAAATCTGGCACTCAAGATGGAAATCATTTAAAAAGACTGGAGAATGGTGAAAGCAAATATAATTCTTAATTGCACTTTGAAATACACTTTCAAGAGAGTTCACAATGGTTCTTTACATATGCAAGTGTTACCTGACCCAACTGCTTCAATTCACATGTAAATATTGTTTCTGCTGTGTGCCATAAAATCATTTCCGACTCATGGTGACTCCAAGGCAAACCTTTGTTGAGCTATGGATAAAATGTTTGCCTAATCACCCAGTATCTCCATTCCTTTTATATTTATTCATACATTTTCTGTTAAGGAACTCACACCCAAGAACACATTTACTTCATTTGCTGAGATAGATAGATAGATAGATAGATAGATAGATAGATAGATAGATAGATAGATAGATAGATAGATAGATAGATAGATAGATAGATAGAGATAGATAGCACAGTTGGGCAACTCCAATGGGTTCGCTACCCCATAACTCTCCAGAGGTTGCATGGGTTGCCTAAAAAAAGGAAGACAAATTCCAAAAGTGCTCTAAGTCTGGTTTCAAAAAACATTACAGGGGATGCAGGCTCTATAATGTATTTCAAACTGAAACACTTGAAGGAGATGAAATTCATTCTTCATTGTCTTGTGATTAGTCAAGGATATTCTTAAGAGATTCGAGGCAGGTACAGAACCAAAAACACATCCCCAAGAGGGTTCATGTGTCCCTGCTTATTCATGGCCTAGAGCACAGCTCTCAATGAGAGGTTGATTGAACACATTGGGAAACACACACTCGTTTTTGCATGAGTCTCTGCAGAATGGGATATCCTCGCCATACGCCTTCAGCCCTGTCCCATCAGTCCAAGTGGTTAGTCCAGTGACAGAATGAAACAAGGCTTTCCATGAAAGCAGGTCCTCGTTTGTACAACTGCCTCCCAAAGGAGCTGTTGTGCTTCCAGACAATGTTCAAACCATGTATGTTATTCCATGAGGTTTCTCATTTTAAAAATTAACTACTAGTAATGTATGTGTTTTTTTAGTCTGTTTTGAAAGAATGTTTTCTCTCACTGGGAGTCATGGTGGGTAAACCTGAGACATGTAGAATAATCACAGGATGTCTCAAACTGACACCTGTTGATAGACTCTATAAGCTAGCTGGCATCACGCACGCGCGCACACACACAGACGCACACACACACACACACGCACGCGCCCCGATGTGTGACAGGAAGTTGCTGCCAATTGCAAGAGAAGTAAGGATGAACACTGTGAAAGCCACCCACTGCATGGCTATCGGCCTCCTCCGGGTAGACTTAAATCAAGGAAAAGTTTCACGAGAACCTCCACTCCTCTAAATGTCCCTCCAGCAACAGCAAGAATATCTCTGTGTGCAGCAAAATCAAGCAATTCCAACTGGATGGATCCCCCACAAGGGTCTTCCTCAACGGGCAAACCAAGAATGGGCAACTTGGAAGTCCCTGAACAGTCTCAGAAGTGAATTGGACAGATCAAAAGACAATCTGGCAAAATGACACTACCTAGAAGAATCCTCCACCTTGTGCAACTGTGGAGCAGAACAAACAACTCGGCTTCTGTATGCTTGCCCACAATGCCCTGCCTCATGCACAGAGGAAGAATTTAAAGCTACAGACAATGCAGCCAATGCCCGTTTTGAACTATCTAGCAGCTTGTGATCCCTTTATCAATTTTAGATAAACTATTTTATGCAATGCTTTTGACACAAAATAAATAAATAGTGGGTAGAGAAGTGATTAAGATTTTTTTTTATAAACAAATACAATTTGTCTTTCCCTTTTGCCATTGATCTTTTCATTGTCCAATATGCCTCCTCTTTCTATACAACAGAGATCAAGAATGTTTTGCACCTGTTGGGTACACAGTAACCTTGAGCTGACTGGATGCGAGCCAGAGCGAGGCTTTGGCAAAAGAAACTTTTCCTTTCCTTCCACAGTCCTGTGTGATTCAGAAACAAACACACACTTACTTTATCTGTGGCAAAAACAAAGGTTGTAACTCAGAATGTTTGTTTTAATCATAATGCAAACAAGGGGAGGAGAAACTTTACCTTTTGCCACATTTTATTTTTAACTGATTTGTAAAATTATCCTATGATCTTAAAAAAGAATAGGTGAAAAGCATTGCTGTTGTCATCCTGCTTACAAAAGACGCACTTTCAAAATCACTTTTACACAGAATAGTTAAATAATGGCAGAAGGGTAAATATTTCCCACTTTTCCAGTATGTGCTTTTGAGTCCCAGTCTCCATTCGTAGAAATGACAGGATGATGAGGATTCAGTAATCAACCCCTCAATTTCTGTATTTGCCAAATTACCATAACCATCTCCCTTCTTGCCATATCCCTCAACACAGATTGGAATCTGTACTTCATTAATAAATAATACACTGAAGGGGAGGGATAAACTCACTTTTCCTACATTCTTTAATAAGTGTGATTGCAAGGACGATAGGATGTGGAAACGTTTTGCTCTTGTTGTTGTGTAACTTCCAAGATGTTTATAATTTACAAACATGGGTACATGGGTTATTTGAAAAAGTAATTTTTTTTAAAAAAAATTACAAAATGCATAAGGTTGTGGGTACCAGGTTAACCTCCTGAAACTCCATCAGTGGTTAAAATGGACAAGTTTGTTCTCTAGATGTATGAACTACAGCTCCCACCATGGTTGGTCAGTCCACTCAAACCCCTTCAGTAGATTCCTTGGTCATGGGGGTTCTGTGTGGCAAGTGGTTCAGACCAGTGATTGGTGGTCATCACAGTGTCTCTGGATGCAAGTGAATGCCAACTTCCAGGGGTAAAAAAACCCAGTTCCCTCCCTTCCCCGCCAAAAAAATAAACCCTCCAGTATGTCCAGTTGGTCATGGTAGTTCTGTGCGCCAAGTTTGATCCACGTCCATCGTTGGTGGGGTTCACAGTTTCTCTGGTTGTAGGTGAACTAAAACTCCCAAAAAATCAAGGTTGATCTCTTCCAAACCCTTCCAGTATTAAAATTATACCAAGTGGACACATACCCATGGTGGATAACGTGACTTTATAGCTGTAAGTGGTATTGTTTATGTTTTAATTGCTTTTAACCTTGTTTAGATTTTTAACTAAATGTTATTTAATTGTTGAATTGTGGTCCAGACCCATCATCATTTCATTTCACAGAGCTCTCTGGATGTAGGTGAACTACAACACCTCCAAATCAAGGTGAATACCCCCCCAAAGCCCCCCAGTATTTTCTGTTGGTCATGCAATCCAAAGTTAGGTCCAGATCCATCGTTGGTGGGGTTCAGATTTGGTGAAAGGAGGGTGGAAGTTTGCCCAAGCCTGGTATAGATGCAACCATAGTCCAATGCTCAAACTTAAACCCTAATTAACTTGACTATCTGATCAGCCAAAAGCAGGCCCACACTTATCTTTGAAATACTGATATGTTTATGTTGGTTGAAATTGTTCATTTTAAAATATTGTATTGTTCCTTCATACACACACACACACACACACATAGATATATATATATATATATATATACACACACATATACATATAATAAGATATGTGTTGTGTGCATAGGAATTCATTCATGTTTTTTCAAATTATAGTCTGGACCCCCAACAGTCTACGGGACCATGAACTGGCCCTCTGCTTAAAAAGTTTGAGGACTGCTGATCTAAAATGTTGATTTCTCCAGGTACACATGATAGCCATGTATAAATATGTGAGAGGAAGTCATAGGGATGAGGGAGCAAGCTTGTTCTGCTGCCCTGGAGACTAGGACGCGGAACAATGGCTTCAAACTACAAGAAAGGAGATTCCATCTGAACTTTAGGAAGAACTTCTTGACTGTGAGAGCTGTTCAGCAGTGGAACTCTCTGCCCCAGAGTGTGGTGGAGGCTTCTTCTTTGGAGGCCTTTAAACAGAGACTGGATGGCCATCTGTCGGGGGTGCTTTGAATGCAATTTTCCTGCTTCTTGGCAGGGGGTTGGTCTGGGTGGCCCATGAGGTCTCTTCCAACTCTATGATTCTATACTATTTAATACTACTCATTTACATAATCAGATAACTAGAGGCAACTGCATAAAACAGATCTTTAGTCCTTTTAGCTCATGCATGGGCAAACTCTCTAGGTGTTTTGGACTTCAACTCCCACAATTCCTAACAGCATCGGCTGTTAGGAACTGTGGGAGTTGAAATCCAAAACACCTGGAGGGCCAAAGTTTGCCCATGCTTGATCTAGCTCAATAATGCCAGCACCACCTGGAAGCAGCTCTCCTGAGTTTGACAGGGATCTTATGCAGCCTTAAAGCTGTGAGGTTTTTACATATGGGTTGTTGTAGAATTTTTTGGGCTATATGGCCATGTTCTAGAGGCATTTTTTTCCTGACATTTCGGCTGCATCTATGGCAAGCCTCCTCAGAGGTAGTGAGGTCTGTTGGAACGAGGGAAAAGGGTTTATATATCTGTGGAATGACCAGGGTGGGACAAAAGACTCTTGTCTGTTGGAGCTAGGTGTGAATGTTTCAACTGATCACCTTGATTAGCATTTGATAGCCTTTACATATGCTTCAGATGCACCTTATATGCAGAGTCTAAAGATAATTTTATACACAACATCAGAGAGCAAAGGTGCCACTATCTCAGCCAGTCATGCTAACAATTTAGATTCTAGATTATTTCACATCTCTGAATTTTGGATAAGGAATGCTAACCTGTGATTATACCCATATACACACACCCAATAGTAACTTTATACACAATATTTTTAATAATTTAGTGCATGCAACAGTATCACAGAGCAAAGGTGTCACTATCTCAGCCACCCATGCAGACACCTTAGAAATTGGAGTATTCTAGAACTGCAGATAATACTCAGCCTGTACTTGTGCGTCAGACTAAAATTTGTGCATCACATTGAAAGTAGGCAGGTGTGTCTTTTTGTTTTTCTCTCAACAATTGGGCAAGGCGCTCCTTTCTAAATTTCTGTCCGATGCATGCATCTATGTATGCGGCAAGGGAACCTTCAAATTATTGCTGTAGTGGAGCTCCCGGTTGCGCAGTGGGTTAAACCCTTGTGCCGGCAGGACTGAAGACCTATGGGCCACAGGTTCAAATCTGGGGAGAGCGCAGATGAGCTCCCTCTGTCAGCTCCAGCTTCCCATATAAGAGAGAAGCTTCCCACAAGCATGGTAAAGCATCCGAGCATCCCCTCAACAATGTCCTTGCAGATGGCTAATTTTCTCACATCAGAAGCGACTTGCTGTTTCTCAAGTCGCTTCTGACACGGAAACAAAAATTGCTGTAGTTTGTTATTATTTGTTGTTGTTGGTTATTAGTTGTTGTTGCCGTTATATAGAATCATAGAATCAAAGAGTTGGAAGAGACCTCATGGGCCATCCAGTCCAACCCCCTGCCAAGAAGCAGGAATATTGCATTCAAATCACCCCTGACAGATGGCCATCCAGCCTCTGTTTAAAAGCCTCCAAAGAACACCACACTCCGGGGCAGAGAGTTCCACTGCTGAACGGCTCTCACTGTTATCAGCTATCTGAAGACACAGCTGAATACACATCTCTTCTCGCAGGCCTACCTAGTTAATTTTAAGTTGTGAATTTTAATTCACATTTTATTAGTGGATTTTAACATGCAATTTAAGTCTACATCTTGTATGTCTTTTAATAGTATATTCATCTCTTGTTTTAATGATGTTGTATCTCAGGCATGGGCAAACTTCAGCCCTCCAGGTGTTTTGGACTTCAACTCCCAAAATTCCTAACAGCCGGTAGGAAGTTGAAGTCCAAAACACCTGGAGGGCTGAAGTTTGCCCATGCCTGCTTTAGCATATAATGTCTTGAAGGTTAATTTCAGGAAGTGTATCCTTCAGCACACTATGCCTACCAAAATTCCTCCTTCCAGACCACGACCAAATGATGCAAAAGTCCTATTCCCTCCTGCATCCTCATCAGCATAAGAGAATGGTCTCCGGGTGGGCCACAACACTGAATGAATATTTCATTTTGGTCAATGACCAGCATTGAAACAAACAGTAAAAGGAAAGCAAAACATAAATTTAGGCATTGAAATACAATTTTTCAAAGCAGAGTTAGCTTTCCAAAGACTATTACAGCATCTTGAAAGGTTTTATACCTATTATCTGTCGGATGTCATCTGAAAGTGCAGCCAAAATTGCAGCAGCAACAGTGCAAATCAGATATTCAAGATTTTTATATGGCAGTGTGGACTCATATAATCCAGTTCAAAGCAGATAATGTGGGTTATCTGCTTTGATAATCCGGATTATATGGCAATATAGACTCACATAATCCAGTTGAAATAATATATGGTTTACCTATTTTGATAATCTAGATTACGCGGCGGTGTAGACTCACACAATCCAGTTGAAAGCAGATAATGTGGGTTATCTGCTTTGATAATCCAGATTACATGGCAGTGTGGACTCAAATAATCCAGTTCAAAGGAGATAATGTCAGTTAGCTACGTTGATAATCTGGATTAAATGGCAATGTAGACTCACATAATCAAATTCAAAGCAGATAACATGGGTTATATGTTTTGATAATCTGTATTATATGGCAGTGTGGAGTCACATAATCCAGTTCAAATGACATAATTGCTTTACCTGTTTTGATAATCCGGATTATATAGCAGTGTAGACTCAAATAATCCAGTTCAAAGGAGATGTCAGTTAGCTACGTTGGTAATTTGGATTAAATGGCAACGTAGGCTCATATAATTCAGTTCAAAGCAGATATGAGTTATCTGCTTTGATAATCCGGATTATATGGCAGTGTAGACTCAAATAATCCAGTTCAAAGGAGATGTCGGTTAGCTGCGTTGATAATCTGGATTGAATGGCAATGTAGGCTCATATAATTCAGTTCAAAGCAGATGTGGGTTAGCTGCCTTGATAATCCGGATTATATAGCAGTGTAGATTCACATAATCCAGTTGAATGCAGATAATGCGGGTTATCTGCAGTGTAGACAGAATTAAACACGCAACGATGAAGACAAAGCCTCACTGAAGGCGTGCCTCCCCCCCCCCCCCCCCAATTGGGACCCACCTGGGATCTCAGTCCCCACTCACTCACTCACTCACTCACTCACTCACTCACCCTCCGACTGGTGGGGCACCATCCCGATGGTCCCTCCCGTGTTGATGACCAGCACCCGCACCTCCGCCAAGCAGGCGCAGCCGCCCCCGACCGCGACCACGGCAGGAGGGGCTCTGCACCCCAAAGCTCGGCTCAGGAGGCTGCAACCTCCCTTGGCATGGCTTGCTTCCCCCATGGCCAGACCTCCCTCCTTCCTCCCAACTCTGGAGAAGATGCTCTGCGGGAGGAGAGGACGCGGGCATTATGAGAGCCGAACTCAGCCACGCCCCTTTCCGGACCGGACCGCTCTCATTGGCTGGCCTCTTGCCCCGCCCCCTTGTGCAGGGAAGAGGACTCAGAAAGATGACCCTGGTGAAGTTTGCTGGACACAACCCCAGGGTCCAAACTACTACTCCACACTCAATCTTCTATCTATATAAATACAAATGTAATGTTCGTTTGTGGGATTAGCATAAGTCAAAAACCACTGGACGAATTGACACCAAATTTGGACACAAGACACCTATCAGGCCAACAAGTGTCCATCTCTCATAAACAAACACACACATACACAAAACCCCAGCGGAAAAGACTTAAAAACCCGAAAAATACACCATATATCCATATACACATTTGCACATATACATATACACATGGCACCACATTCATACACACACACACACAAGTATATATATGCACAAATATACATATATAAATACACATTTATGTGTATACACAAATGTCCACATACACATATACATATACACATGCAAACACATATACACATGCACACCTATACATATATACATACATACACACAAATATGCATATAGACAAGCACACACATATACACAATATACATACACACATATAAACACACATATAAACACACAAATATATACCCATACACACACATATACGGTATATATGCAAACACACATATACACACACACACGTATATATATACACAAGCACACACAAATATACATACATTTATATGCATACACAAATGCCATATACATATACACATGCAAACACATATACACATGCACACACCTATACATATACATGCACAAATATATACACACAAATATGCATATAGACAAGCACACACATATACACAATATACATACACACATATAAACACACAAATATATACCCATACACACACACATATATACACCCACATATACAGGATATATGCAAACACACATATATATACACACACACATATATATATATGCACAAACGCACACAAATATACATATATACATACATATTTATATGTATACACAAAATGCCCACATACATACACATATACATATATACATGCAAACACCTATACATATATACATACATGCACATATATACACACACAAATATGCATATAGACAAGCACACACATATACACAATATACATACACACATATAAACACACAAATATATATCCATCCACACACACATATACACCCACATATACAATATATATGCAAACACATATATATACAAATATATACACACACAGAAATGCATACATACACAAAACACATATACACAGACTGGGCCACAGCAATGCGTGGCAGGGGACGGCTAGTTTATTATATATATATATATATATATATATATATATATTCTCAGTCAAGTTCTAATGAAGGAGGAAAAGCCAAGGCTCCCCCACCCAATTAAACATTAAAACGGGCGCTGATGCAATTCATGGGCAACTTGCCCACAATAGTGTCCTTTCATCCAGCGAGGAATGTTCCCAAAACAAAACACAAGAGGCCTTGAGGTAGTGGTTGGGAATAAATTAGAATCAGAAAGGCATTAAAAAGATGTTATCTAGGAGCTGAAAGGGGGGAAAGGCCAAAACAAGAGTGCTCTGCCACATCAAGATACACTTAAACATGGAAATATGTTTTAATATGCATATTTTAAAGACTGTTTTTAGGTAAATATGTGTTTTACAATGTTGTAACCCGCCAGCCCAATGTTGTAATCCTGCAAGTCTCTTGGGAAGACAGGCAGACAAACGTCAGCATGCTGGAAGAAACAAAGACTACCAGCATTGAAGTAGTGGTACTCCACCATCAACTTCGCTGAACCGGCCATGTTGTCCGAATACCCGAACACCATCTCCCAAAGCGGTTTGCTTTACTCCGAACTCAAGAACGGGAAACAGGAAAATAGATTTAAAGATGAGCTCAAAAACAACCTTAAAAACTCTGGCATAAACACCGAGAACTAGGAAGCCCTGGCCCTTGAGCGCTCCAGCTGGAGGTCAGCTGTGACCAGCAGTGCTATAGAATTTGAAGAGGCACAAATGGATGGCAAAAGAGAGAAACGTGCCAAGAGGAAGGGGCATCAAGCCAACCCCAGCTGGGACTGCCTTCCACCTGGAAATCAATGCCTTCACTGCGGGAGAACATGCAAGTCAAAAATAGGGCTCCACAGCCACCTACGTATCCATCGCCAAAACACATCACTTGGAGGAACATCATCCTCGGGCTATGAAGGATTGCCTAAGTAAGTTAGTAACCCACCTCGAGCCATGAAGAGAGGCAGCCAAGAAATTATTATTATTATTATTATTATTATTATTATTATTATTATTGCCTGTGACAAAAAAACTGGTGGGATCACAAACCTGAAAAGGTTATAGAAAATGAGCACATCAAACTACTCTGGGACTTCCGAATTCAGATTGGCAGAGATTTGGAGCACAATATTCCTGACCTCACAATTGTGGGGCAAAAACAAAATATGGATCGTCAATGTTGCAATGACAGCAGAATTGATGAGAAGCAACTAGAAAAGCTTGCATGATATGAGGATTTAAAGACTGAACTGCAAAGACTCTAGCACAAGCCAGTCAAGGTAGTCCCAGTGGTGATCGGCACACTGGGTGCAGTGTCTGAAGACCTTGGCCTACACTTAAAAACAATCAGCGCTGACAAAATTACCATCTGCCACCTGCAAAAGGCCACCCTACTAGGATCTGCACATATTATTCGCCGATACATCAGTCCTAGATACTTGGGAGTGTCCGACGTGTGACCAAATATAAAAGTCAGCATAGTGAT
The DNA here is from genome assembly GCF_025583915.1 of Anolis sagrei ordinatus. Lineage (NCBI taxonomy): Eukaryota > Metazoa > Chordata > Lepidosauria > Squamata > Anolidae > Anolis > Anolis sagrei. Next base: position 18,831,570 of record NW_026844366.1, on the reverse strand, counting down.
TTTGTTTGCTGTGTACTAATCTTGCTGTGTATCAAATAATATAATAATACGAATAATCTATAGGACACAAGGAAAGGGACTGGGAGGTAAAAGGGAATGGTGTGATGATGATGATGATGATGATGATGATGATGATGATGAATGATTCAGCTGCTAAAATGCAACCAAGATTCAATGATGCACTTCAGTTCAGGCACTCATTATGACAAGTCACACCTCCAAGGAGAATCCAGCAAGGTAGACAAGTCATGCTACCCCTCTATTCTGCCTTGGTTAGACCACACCTGGAATATTGTATCCAATTCTGGGCACCACAATTGAAAAGAGATATTGACAAGCTGGAAAGTGTCCAGAGGAGGGCAACTAAAATGATCAAAGGTTTGGAGAACAAGCCCTATGAAGAGCGGCTTAAAGAGCTGGGCATGTTTAGTCTGAAGATGAGAAGGCTGAGAGGAGACATGATAGCCATGTATGTATGTGAAAGGAAGTCACAGGGAGGGGGGAGCAAGCTTGTTTTCTGCTGCCCTGGAGACTAGGACACGGAACAACAGCTTCAAACTACAAGAGAGGAGATTCCATCTGAACATTAGGAAGAACTTCCTGACTGTGAGAGCTGTTCAGCACTGGAACTCTCTGCCTCGGAGTGTGGTGGAGGCTCCTTTTTTTGGAAGCTTTTAAACAAAAGCTGGATGGCCATCTGTCAGGGGTGCTTTGAATGCAATATTCCTGCTTCTTGGCAGGAGGTTGGACTGGATGGCCCATGAGGTCTCTTCCAACTCTTGATTCTATGATTCTACTCTGTTGATTTCCATTAAAAAATCAGCTTTTTCATCTCCATTAGGGGGTGCTGTTTGCTCATATTTAGACATGAAGATAAATTAGACTTCGGCTCAAGATGAAGCCAAACATTCACACACAAAAAGATTCTAGTAAAGAAATAGAATAGAATCATACAGTCATAAAATAATGGAGTGCCAAAGCTGTACAAAACTTTTTAAACAAGAATTGAACACAGTGTTTGCTCATGCAAATGCACAACTAGCTCCCCATTGCCCTATAAAAGATTAGATGAACTACTGTTTAGTTTTAGTCGCAGGCTGGAAGAACTAGCTCAAACCACTGAGTGCTGGAATCAAATACGTCAGGAAATGTGGGGAATAAGTTAAAAGGTTTGGTCATTAAAGGCATAGGGATTAATGCCCTTAACAAAACAAAAACAAAGAAAAGAAATGTGGGTGCAATGTAATTATGATTTTTAACTATTGAAGCAACAGGACAATCAGTAGAGCAGTGTTTCTCTACCTTCCTAATGCTGCGACCCCTTAATACAGTTCCTCATGTTGTGGTGACCCCCAACCATAACACTGTTCTCATTGCTACTTCGTAACTAATTTTGCTACTGTTGTGAATCATAATGTAAGTATCTGATATACAGGATGTATTTTCATTCACTGGATCAAATTTGGCACAAATACCCAATACTTCCATATTTGAATACTGGTGGTTTGGGGGGAGGGGGGTTGATTTTGCCATTTGGGAGTTGTAGTTGCTGGAATTTATAGTTCATAGAATCATAGAGTTGGAAGTGTGGTGGAGGCTCCTTCTTTGGATGCTTTTAAACTGGCTGGATGGCCATCTGTCAGGGGGTGCTTTGACTGCCATCCAATCCAACCACCGCCAAAAAGCAGGAAAATTGCTGTCATCCAGCCTCTGTTTATATCATTGAATGTTTGCCATGTATATGAACATTGTAATCTGCCCTGAGTCCCCTGCGGGGTGAGAAGGGCAGAATATAAATACTGTAAATAAAAAAAATATGTTAATCTAATGTTAATGAACATTAGATTTTTATTTATATGGGTAATTAAAGCATCTTCTGCAGAGTCCACTGAAAACACTGCTCAACAGATTTGTATAAATGTCTAAAACATTCAGAAAACTTTCATTGTTGTCAATTTTTTCAGGACCCCATTTGGGGTCGGGGCCCACAGTTTAAAAAACAGTGGTCTACATGGATTCAATAGTCTGAACTCACCTCTTCTTCATTGCATCAAAGGATGTCCAGTTCTTATTATGAGGTAAACTGGGTTTGCCCAGTTTACCCCAAAGTTAAGGAAAGTTATGGGATGCTCCAGAGTTTGGCCAAAATCATAGAATAGAATCATAGAATCATAGAGTTGGAAGAGACCTCATGGGACATCCAGTCAAACCCACTGCCAAGAAGCAGGAATATTACATTCAAATCACCCCTGACAGATGGCCATCCAGCCTCTGTTTAAAAGCTTCCAAAGAAGGAGGCTCTACCACACTTTGGGGTAGAGAGTTCCACTGCTGAACAGCTCTCACAGTCAGGAAGTTCTTCCTAATGTTCAGATGGAATCTCCTCCCTTGTAGTTTGAAGCTATGTCCGTGTCCTAGTTTTCAGGGCAGCAGAAAACAAGTTTGCTCTCTTCTCCCTATGACTTGCTCTCACATATTTCTACATGGTTATCATATCTCCTCTCAGCCTTCCCTTCTTCAGGCTCAACATGTCCAGCTCTTTAAACCTCTCCTCATAGGGTTTGTTCTCCAGACTCTTGATCATTTTAGTCGCCCTCCTCCGCTTGTCAATATCTCTCTTCAATTGTGGTGCCCAGAATTGGACACAATATTCCAGGTGTGGTCTAACCAAGGCAGCATAGAAGGGGAGCATGACTTCCCTGGATCTAGACACTCTACTCCTATTGATTCAGGCCAAAATCCCATTGGCTTTTTTTGGGAAGCAACATCGCAGTTCTGGCAGACTGGACAGCATAACCCTGTCCAATGAGAACCAATCCACTCTCCACACAGGCCACACTATTATTCCTTTTTCCCTGCACAATACCCTTGTTGTCTGCCACTTTTCCTGATGTCAGCACAAGCACCTGTGACAGCTGGGAGTTCTCATGGAGCTCTGTGGCATCCAGCAGCAGGAGCAGCAGGAGCAACAACATAAGGTATTGGCCCTATTGGACCACCTCCACTTCACCCTGCTGCTGTTGCAGGTTGTGGACGGAGTGTGCAGCTATCTTTGGGGCTGGTTCAGAGCATTACTGTTCCAAACCAACCACAGATTAAATGTCCAATATAGAGATCTCAATCTCTAATGTGCTACTTGATCCCTTTGCAGCTTCTGTTTTTATTACTATTAGGAAAGATAGAAGTATAACACTCTGAATACTTTTTTGCCCTCTCCTGCATTTTCACTGCTTCTGCCAAGTGTGGAAAATATGCAAACTAGTTATGAGCACAGTAGCTATGCTGAGAAGTGGGTGTGCTCTGCTTATGTGCCTTTTGTTTTGATTTAGTTTCCAGTAACAGCCACAGGATTGCAAAAACTGGGGAAAAACTTTTAAGGGTGTTTTGTAATCTTGTACATTTCATCAATGATGTCAGTTTTTTTGAGCAGCTGGTTCTTCTGAGACAAAACTGGCATTTATTTTAAAAGTAGTTTTTAGATTTGTAGCATGGTTTTTCAAGTATTAAAAAAGACACTTCTGTCCAGGTATAATTCCTCTTCATCCTGGAAAGAAGTGACGAACAGAGTGCTACAGGGTTTCGTCCTGGGTCCGGTTCTGTACAACATCTTTATTAATGACTTAGATGAAGGATTAGAAGGCATGATCATCAAGTCTGCAGATGACACCAAATTGGGAAGGATAGCTAATACTCCAGAAGGCAAGAGCGAAATTCGAAACGATCTTAACAGATTAGAGAGATGGGCCAAAACTAACAAAATGAAGTTTAATGGGGACAAATGCAAGATACTCCACTTAGGCAGAAAAAATTAAATGCAACAATACAGAATGGGGGGATGTCTGGCTCGGCAGCAGTACATATGAAGAAGATCTTAGAGTCCTCGTGGACAACAAGTTAAACAATGTGATGTGGTGGCAAAAAAATCCAATGTGATTTTGGCCTGCATAAACAGGAGTCTAGTATCTAGATGCAGGGAAGCCCTCTATTCTGCCTTGGTCAGACCACACCTGGAATCACACTGTGTCCAATTGTGGGCATCGCAATTGAAGAAAGATGTGGACAAGCTTCTCGTTGGTGGCCCCACGCCTGTGGAATTCACAGATTATTGACGTCCCTCATTTCCTTTAGAAAGAAGTTAAAAACATGGATGTGGGACCAGGCCTTCGGATAATCTTGCTGACAATGACAGTGACAATGATGACAATCGCTATGGATATGGACAATGGACAAGCTTGATGGCGTCTCTAACTACAGAATTCAGCTCAGATAAGGCCACCAGGCTATTACTGAAACAGAAACAGATTTTAATTAATTAATGTGATTTAATGTTTTAAATGTATGTAATTATTGGATTTTATTATGTATTTTATTATGTGTACATTGGAGGCATCGAATTGTTGCCGGCTGGAAGCCGCCCTGAGCCCCCCCCCCCCCCCGGGGGTTGAGAAGGGCAGGGTACAAATATCTGCAAGTGAATAAAAATACCATGATTCAATGACAGTATTATAAACTAGCCATCCCCTGCCACGCATTGCTGTGGCCCAGTCTGTGTATATGTGTTTTGTGTGTGCATGTATGTGTATATGTGTATATATGTGGTTTTGTGCATGTATTATAATGTATTTTTATTTTTTGGCTTTTTAAGTCTCTTCCACTGTTTTTCAGTGTTTTTATGAGTGATGGTCACTTGTTGGCCTGATAGGTGTATTGTGTCCAAATTTGGTGTCAATTCGTCCAGTGGTTTTTGAGTTATGTTAATCCCACAAACGAACATTACGTTTTTATTTATATAGATAATCACATTTCATTGCACAATTACACTTCTTCCACTTTATCTTTCAGGCTAAGATATGACATGTTATTATATCATTGAGAAGTGTAATTTTTCCCACATTTGTACAAGTTTTAAATGATGTTAATTCCTTCAGCTGCTAAGTTGCTCAAAATGTATGTATTCTTAGTCTGAAAATAATATTTCTTATTACTTCAAAGTTAATTTGTCCTACATTTTTAGACTTGATTTGATGTATACATTGCCTCAGGATTCTGTGATATAGGACAAGACAAAATGGTACAAATTTTGGGGGCCTCAAATAGAAAACAACACTCCCAATTTCGAGAGGGTCTCAAAATAGATTGGAGCTCCCAGCAAAAGCCAGGACACAAAATGGGGCAAGGTTTACCCCCAAAGCGCAAGCCGAGTATCTGTCAGTCTGTCTAGGTCTGTTCCTCTAGGTTTTTTTCTAGTTTCGATATCCATTAGAAAGATCACACATTCAATCGCCTTTTTATTAGAAATTTCTTCAGAACAGTCGTTTTGAAGATTCTACAAGGAGAAATCGGAGAGAGAATGGTTAATTGTAACTCCTACAACAAATCATACAAATTCGTCATGTACAAATGCAATTGGTACTTATCTAATGAGGACTGCAGAGGTAAAAGCAAATTTACCAGGTATCTAGTAGGCCCATAACAGACATATGTATTGTGTTGTAACAAAAGTGAAATCAGCTCCTTCTCAAATATACCGGTTCATATAATGATGTTACATATTTCTGTTCGATAACTTGAGAGAGGGAATAGCTAGGACAAATATTTAAATAGAAACTATAACTTAATTTTTTTACAAAGTTTCTTATTAGCATATACACATTTTATACAAAAGTTATAAAAGATAAACGTGTAACACCATTATATATGAACCAGTATATGGGTTCTAACAGGTATAACATACAAAAACAAGAAGAGAAGGGAAATTAGCATTTGAGAAATAAAAAGTGACAAGAGAATCCCAAAGCAGGGAATTTGGAGGAACTTCATCCTAGAAGGCTACCGTGCTGGAGGAAGGTGGGATAAAAATACAAACAATTGAAATAAAATTATTCAAAGGAGGAAAAGTAAAGAAATAGAACGGTAAAGGTTACCCTGACCTTAAGTCTAGTCGTGTCAACCCTGGGGGTGGTGCTCATCTCCACTTCTAAGCCAAAGAGCCGGCATTGTCCATAGACACTTCCAAGGTCATGTGGCCAACATGACTGCATGGAGGACTATTACCTTCCCATCAAAGTGATACCTATTGATCTACTCACATTTGCATGTTTTCAAACAGCTAGGTTGGCAGAAGCTGGGCCTAACAGCAGGAGCTCACCCGCTCCCTGGATCCAAACCGCCAACCTTTTGGTCAGCAAGTTCAGCAGCTCAGCACTTTAACCCACTGTGCCACGGAAGGCTCCCTAATAGAACATACCTTGGGGAAAATTAGCTGCCTGCATTAAAAAAAATACATTAACCTGTCTAATGGGTGGAAACATTTCCAAATTGGACTAGTTTTACCATCAAGGCTTTGCCAATTTACAAGTAACATCAGAGTTTGTGAGCCCGAGTAGCGCCTTGGGAAACAGATAGACATTTCTACATTTCCAGACTTCCATAGGAGTAGCTCCTTGTTATCAGAGGGCAAAACATATGAGTGATTATTCTGGCTCCTTTGCAGCTACCCAAAACATGCCTGTTCCTGGCAGCCTTCCATGTCTGTGGTTGTGTTGCGGTTTTTGCAACAAGACAGATTCTTGCATCAAGGTAACTTCAATTTATGTGTCCAAATTCCTCTAAAACTTTAGTGAATGAAATATTACCGAATCTGCTTTGAAAGGGCCAATCATTTTTTTTCTATTTGTTTACAGTATCTGGAAGCCCTCAATAACAAAGGTTCTTCTCAGCAGACTTGTTTCTGCTCCTAATCAAATGTATTTCTATATAGGTGAAAGAATACAGTCAGCCCTCCATATCAGAGCACATGACACAATGGCACCAGCCCACAGACCACCATGATGAGTAGCACTGAATTAAACCAACCAACTTTGGCCTCATCCAGCTCTAACTCTCTGACTGAAGTCTTGACATCAGTACAATTACAGCAACCACCCATGCAAAACATATACTGGAAAAATTAAGGGTTTTGAACACCTACCTCCTTTTGATTTCAGCTGAGTCAGCAAGTCCAAGATTCGATGGTTGTTTGTCATAGTTGCCTACAAATACATCAAAACCTGATAAATTTCTAAAATTCGGGAAAATGTCAAGGTTATTAAAGGAAGGGCAAACCCTGTTCTGCCGGCAACTCACAAAGCTGGGCACAGTTGAATTGGTCTGCATGGAGCTTGGCAATCTCCCATCAGTTTAGTGGGACAGAGCTCCATCCAGGCATGGTTTTGGTAGATTGCTTTTTTATTACAACACTAGTTTGCGTATCTGGCATTGCCCATGTTATTTGAAAAAGTTAAGTCCAGGACCATCGTTGGTGGGGTACAGAGTACCCTTTGATTGAAAGTGAACTATAAATCCCAGTACCTAAAATGGCTATAAATCAAGGTGAATTCCCCCCAAACCTCTACAGTATTTTACTTAGGTCATGGGGGTTCTGTGTGCCAAATGTGGTCCAGGTCCATTGTCAGTGGGGGTCACAGTGCTCTGGCTTGATGCAGGGTGAACTACAACTTCCATGTTGTGGAGTCAATTCCCCCAAACTCCTCCAGTATGTTTACTTGCTGATTAGTTCTGCTCTGTTTGTTGTGCAGACAGAGTTGAAAAGTGTCAGGTATTATAATGTATTGTAATGTAATATAACTGAGTCATGCACTGCTAATAGGCTTCTATTGGAGATGCTGAGTCATGCATTGACTGTATATGGAACTTCATTTGGGGAATGTGTTCTGGCCTAGTCCAGGTGATTGTGAATGATGTAATCCTGGGTCTGAGTTAAGTTAATGAGTTGGGAACCAATCAGAGATTCCTTATATACAATGGTATAGAATTGTATATAAGGAAGTCATGTAGAGTGTATACTCTCTCCTTGTGCTGTGATGCTGTTCATCGAAGGCTCTATGTAATTGATTAAAAGAACCTGTCTGCTAAGACAAGATATAACTGTGTGCTGTGGTAAGTTTGTAATGTCATCTAGATTGGGGGAAAGACAATGGTAAAACTGACAATGGCCGGGCATGTGCTCAAGTATCTGTAAAAGAGTTCCAGAGTGACTGCAGTTTGTAGGAGCAGTTGACTGAAAATACTGTGCAGGAAGAAGCTACTGGAAAGCGCTGAAGTTGTGCAACTGATCTGCTGCTGAACTGTGAAATTAATCTCAACAAAAAGAATAGGAAAGGGTGAAGGGAGAAGCAGTGGGCGGGATCATGCAAATTCCACACCAATTGAGAGAGTAAGAAAAACTGGGATGTCTGTGGTAGAGAAAACATGTAAAATCTAGGATGAAATTGCCCCCAAATGAAAGCATTCCTTGTGTGGTGGGCAGAATAGTGTTTGGGGAGGACATTGGCAGGGGTTGGGCCACATGTTCATGCCGCTTGCTATAACCTAAAATGTCACTGGAGGGAGGGCTTTTGGTGGCTCCTCAGCACTGTGTTTGTGGAAGTGGAAGCCTGTCTGTGGAAGTGGGCACCCCAGCCACATACACATATACATATTTTCATTTTCACTTTTATTAGGTATATATTAGGTATAGATATATAGAAGATAGGTATTATACACCAAAAGAGGGCTGAGTGAAAATGGGGGACAACTCTCCACATTTGTGGGTTGACTGCTGGAAATGGGCCACCAAGTTCTGCTGAAGGAACTAGAGGTTCTTAAATTGGTGTTCTTTCAGGCAAAAACAAAGTTAGTGGCTGGGAGGGCCTTTGCACAATTCAAACTTGTGCACCAGCTGCGACCATAGCTTGTGAAGTCTGGACTATTGCAATGCGCTCTATGTGGGGCTGCCCTTGAAGACGGCCCTGAAGTTTGAACTGGTACAACAGGCTCCTTACTGGAGCAAACTATAGGAAGCACCCCTATTAAAACAGCTTCATTGGCTGCCAATAAGCTGCCGAGCCAAATTCAAGGTGCAGGTCATGACCTATAAAGCCCTAAACGGTTCGGGTCCCACCTATCTCCGCGATTGCATCTCCTTCTATGAACCAGCACGAGCTCTAAGATCTTCCGGGGAGGCCCTCCTCTCGGTCCCACTACTGTCTCAAGCGCAGTTGGTGGGGACGAGAGAGAGGGCCTTCTCGGTGGTGGCCCCCCGCCTATGGAACGCCTTTCCAAGGGAAATAAGGCAGGTCCCATCCCTCCCCTCTTTTCGTAAGAGCTTGAAGACCTGGTAGTTTCAACAAGCCTTTGAAAATGACCAGTTCTAATTCAGTCTTACACGTTGTCGAATACGGCCTTATTCTTCCTACCAATTACCCAGATCACTTCCTCTAATCGGCCCTGGAATCAACAGCCAAAGACCCGTACCTAATATTATTGTTGCCTGCCATAGAATTGCACTTAATTCCCGGGCCCCCTAGAATTTTTGGGCTTGCAGAAATCTTCGCCCGGCCTTTAAATTTTTTAAATTGCTTTGAACAGGCAGGATTACTTTTAATATGTGTGAGTTATGGTGACAATTTTATGCTTATATTTTGTTTTGTTAATCTTGTGGTTATTTTGTTTTTACTTCGTATGTTTGGGAACCGCTCTGAGTCCCCTCGGGGAGATGGAGCGGTATATAAATAAAGTATTATTATTATTATTATTATTATAGTGGCATTTTTTAATTTGTGGGTTTTCCATGTTCATGGATCTTTCACACCTAACTCACATGAAAATGGTGGATCTACTGTACACATAAACTTAGAACAGTGACTTCTAAGTATACTTACTACTTGGAAAGGTGTTCTGCCAGCATAATCCATGCATTCCATATCTACACCTGCAAGATGCCAAGCCATCACTCCATCCACATCTCCCTTAGCAGCGAGACTGAGAATGAGGAATATATATGCATGCGTTAAAAAAAAAAACAAGCATCTTTTTGTGATTTCACATTCCCTATGGGCATATCTTTTTATGCATAGTGAACCTTGCAAAACAATCCTCGATTAAGTCAATAGAAAAGAAAGCAGAAGGCCAGCAGTTCTCAGCTAGGATGGCAACTACAGTGCTGGTAGATGCACTAAGATATATTTAAATCATGAACATGCATTGCAAAACTGTTTTCCACATAATGGAGTTTTGTGAAATCCCATGCAACTCTAGGATTTAGTTAATCACTAGAATGCTCCCCGTTGCTCAGAAGAACAGTATAAGCAACTGTTTGAGCATAAGAGGAAAAACTGTGATATAGTAACACAGAGTACCAAATTACAAACCCCAATAATAATAATAATAATAATAATAATAATAATAATAATACTCTGGCACAAGCCAGTAAAAGTGGGCCTAGTGGTGATCGGCACACTGGGTGCAGTGCCTAAAAACCTTGGCCTGCACTTAAACACAATCGGCGCTGACAAAATTACCATCTGCCAGCTGCAGAAGGCCACCTTACTGGGATCTGCACGCATTATTCGCTGATACATCACACAGTCCTAGACACTTGGGAAGTGTCTGACATGTGATCCAATACAACAGCCAGCAGAGTGATCTTGTTTGCTGTGGACTCATTTTGCTGCGTTTCAAATAATAATAATAATAATTATTATTATTATTATTATTATTATTATTATTATTATTATTATTTGTATTCCACCCTATCTCCTCAAGATGATATAAGATGTACACAGGGCACTAAAAGTTGCATCAAGTGAACTGAGCACATCAGATTCTTGCTCATCTCCAAAGTCTATGGGAAATTCATGCAAACAACCTCTTTTCAGACACTCTTGCATCACAGACTTCCCCAAGAAATGTAGACTTATCTTGTTTCAATTACTCACATAGACTTCAAATTAGCATATTCCTTAGTAAGCAGAAAAAGATAAGACACTTTCCAAATCAGTTTACCATAGATGACAGTTCCCAACCTGTCATCTATGGACCACCAGTGGTCCACAAGAATGAAAATATGGTCTGTGGTCTCACCATTACTACACCATTGCCTCGAAACCACGCAGCAACGAGAGCGACTGGTCTTGTGAAACCCTCTTATAGTGCCAAGGTAACAGGGATGTTGGGAGGTGAGAGGCTGACTACACACAAAAGATTACTACTACCACATCAGATCTAGATTATTAAATATGGTTTTCTATGGGAAAGAAGATGGCAACTACTGTATGGCATATGTTTTGTATCAGACACTATTGCTGATGCAATCCAATGCAATTTTCTGAATCAGCACCCCAAATAACCAGCCAAATCTAAAGTTGACCAAAAACTGATTCAAAACCCTTTTGGCACTAATGTTGGAGAATGGTCCCTGGTCAAGAGGTCCCTGTCACTATATAACTACAATTCCACTAACTTCCATAACAGTGCCACTTGGGAGAAAAGCAGTATATACATTAAAATAAATAAGCAAGAGTAGGAACTCTAGAGTTAAACATGCCCAACCAGTTCAATCCATTCTAATATCCCATTTTTCACAACCACAGATTGAGAAGTTTGAAGGTATTTAACAATCACAGACAAGAATTGAAGGAACTGATAATCATTGAGTATTTTGGTTGCAAAATGATGATAGGTTGGTTATGCTATTACATAAGCACAGGCACCCTGTGGTGTAAAGCCCATGCTATTACTTGGATGCATATTTAGCTTAAATACATCACTGAATATCAGTTGCTGAGAAGGAACAAGTGGAAAGGAGAACTGCTTAGAGCCCTTTCTATTGAGCCTCTCATAGGCAACTGGTTGGCTATTCCAGACATGCCTTATATCCCAGGATTTGATCTCAGGTTTTCTTCTTTAAACTGGATTATATGAGTCAACACTGCCAGATAGTCCGGGATAAACAGAAAACCTGGGATCAGAACCTGTGATATAGGGCCCGTCAGGAAGGACCATGAGAAGCAATATGCTGGGTTAAGAGACATTTGGTCTACCAAAGATGCTGTTCTGGTTTTCTGAGGTTTAATTTGGATTTTCTTACAGGCAGAGTTTGGTCCCAGCATTCTCCAGCTCTTCATTGGAAAGGTGAGCTCCTGTTTCACGAAGCAGCTGTATGATTTCAAAGTGCCTTCATGGAACAAAAGGGGGAAAAATAACAGAAAACCTCATTATCATTATCACCAGCAACAAGAACAACTTCTTGAACCCAAAGTTCAAGATTTCTTCTTTAAAAGTCTTCTAATACAGAACCCTCCAATGACCTTTTAGAGAGAGGGAGGAACCACAATGGTTAGAAGGAATATTCAGTATCGTTTCCACATTTCCCACCTGAATTCAATACTATTCATCAAAGGAGTGGCACCATATCTGTCTTTGGCATGGACGCTTGCCCCACTTTTCAAGAGGTACTCAGTTAAGTGAACATGTCCTTCGCTTGATGCCACATGAAGTGGGGTGCGCCCATCATAATCTTCACAGCTCAGATTTCCCCCCTGCGAAAGAGAGATAATATATACTCCCATCTGTTAGCAACGAAAAGGACTAAAATGGTACAATAATAGGCTGGACTGTGGATTATGGAGTCTAGTGTCTAGATCTAGGAAGTCATGCTACCCCTCTATTCTGCCTTGGTCAGACCACATCTGGAATATCTGTGTCCAATTCCAGGCACCACAATTGAAGGAAGATGTTGACAAGCTGGAATGTGTCCAGAGGAGGGCGGCTAAAATGATCAAGGGCCTGGAGAACAAGCCCTATGAGGAGCAGCTTAAAGAGCTGAGCATGTTTAGTCTTCAGAAGAGAAGGCTGAGAAGAGACATGATAAGGGCCATGTATCAAGATGTGAGGGGAAGTCATAGGGAGGAGGGAGCAAGCTTGTTTTCTGCTACCCTGGAGACTAGGACACAGAACAATGGCTTCAAACTACAGGAAAGGAGATTCCACCTGAACTTCCTGACTGTGAGAGCTGTTCAGCAGTGGAACTCTCTGCCCCGGAGTGTAGCGGAGGCTCCTTCTTTGGAGACTTTTAAGCAGAGGTTAGATGGCCATCTGTCGGGGGTGCTTTGAATGTGATTTTCCTGCTTCTTGGCAGGGGGTTGGACTGGATGTCCCATGAGGTCTCTTCCAACTCTATGTTTCTATGATTTGTGGCAACTCCATGGATTCTTCTTAGTAAGAAATATTCAATTTGTTACCAAGCGTATCCTGGCTTCTCCAGTTTAAACAATAATCAACATGATAAAGACTTAACATGAGTTCGGATGGACTTAGATCTGTGAGTCCTGAGATCCCTTTCTATATGGCATTACGTAATTAATTGACCTTATTTACAAATATAAAGAATCAGTACAAATATAGGCAGAGCCCAAAATTCCAACAGACAACCAAGCTCATTATTGCACATCAGATCTCCAGTTAATAACTTTCCTGAGCTTATTATCGTCCTAACTTTCTCTCTCTCCAAAGACTTCAGCTCGTATTCAGACGCTACTTTTGTTTTCCTTTCACATCTATTTTAGCTGGAAGAGGCCATAGATACCTATCCTCCAACTGCCCTGGTTTGCAAGGATAATTCTGATTAATCCTCAGCCATCTCATATTTTCAGTTTATTTGATAATGCCCCAGGTTTCTTTCTTCCCTTTCCATTTTGTCCTTAGTTTATATCAATGGCAGAAAAGTGAGTTCAAAGCACAAAACATAGTTTTCATTCAATTGACTCAGTAGGGAGGGAGGAGAGGAAGAGGCAGAATCTTGCTCTTCCTCAAAAAAGTAAAGCAAAAGTAAAGTGTGGCCACATTTTCCCCATGCATGCTCTCCCTCATTAATAACTTTTGCCATCTTAACCACATTCTCACCTTCTTGACCACATGTTTTCATTTGTGAAATGTTTTTTTTGCATTACAAATAAGATATGTGCAGTGTGTGTAGGAATCAGTTCATTTTTCCCAAACTATGTTGCCGCCCCCCCCCCCCAAAAAGTCTGAGGAAGCATGAACCACCACCACCACCACCCCCTCCACCTTAAAAGGTTGAGGACCTCTGGTTTACAGCCTTAGACAATGACTGACACTATTCCTACAACCAGGGCATGGTAGGAAGAAGGAGGAGGAGGAGGAGGAGGAGGAGGAGGAGAAGAAGGATGAGGAGAGGAGAAGGAAAGGAGAAGGAGAAGGAGAAGGAGAAAAGGAGAAGGAGAAGAGGAGGAGGAAGGAGGAGGGAGAGAAGGAGAAGAAAAGAAGGAGGAGGAGGAGAAGAAAGGAGGAGGAGGAGGAGGAGGAGGAGACAGAGAAGAAGGAGGAGGAAGAGGAGGAGAAGGAGGAGACAGAGAAGGAGGAGGAGAAGGAGGAGGAGGAAGGAAGAGGAGAAGGAGGAAGAGAAGGAGGAGGAGAAGAGGAGGAGGAAGGAGAGGAGAAGGAGGAGGAAAGAAGAGGAGGAGAAGGAGGAGGAAGGAGAAGGAGGAGAAAGGAGAAGAGAAGGGAGGAAGGAGGAGGAGACAGAGAAGGAGGAGGAGGAGAAGGGGAGGAGAAGAGAAGGAGAAGAGAAGGAGGAGGAAGAAAGAGAAGAAGGAGAAAGGAGAGAAGGAGAAGAGGGAGGAGGAGAAGGAGAAGAGGAGAAAGAAGGAGGAGGAGAGGAGGAGGAGGAGAAGAGGAAAGAGAAGAGAGAAGAAAAGGGAGGAGGGAAGAGAAGGAAAAAGGAGGAGGAGGAGGAAGGAGGAGGAGAAGGAAGAGAAGGAAAAGAGAAGGAGAAGGAGAGGAGGAGAAGGAGAAGGAGAAGAGGAAAGAGAGAGAAGGAGAAGGGGGAGGAGAGGGTCGCGAAGAAGGAGATAAATTTATTACCCGCCTGAATGGGAAGATAAACAAGTGGCATCCAAAACAATCTGTCACCCAATAATATGCAATCAAAGCAGATGGCCATCCAGCTACTGTTTACAAGCCTCTAGAGGAGACTCCAGGCAGGCATGTAGCCGCGGGGGGGGGGGGGGGGGGGGGGGGGGGGGGGGGGGGGGGGGGGGGGGGCTTGAGGGGCTTCAGCCCCCCCCCCCGAAATTCTCATGGTGGTTCGCGAAAAGGCCTTACTGGTGCATTATTTAAACTGCTATGTTTATTCATATCATGATCTGATCACTATACTCAATATATCCCATATGCATGGGGGTATTGGGGTAACGATACAAAAGGTTTGCTAGGGTAGACCCTCTTTCACTCAGACTCAGCCTCCCCCCCCCGAAACAAACTCACCCCCCCCCCCCAATGAAATCCTGGCTACGCCTGGGCCAAGTATTCCACTGTGAAACAGCTCTTACTGTCAGGAAGTTCTTCCTAAAGTATAGATGGAATCTCTTCCTGTTGTAGGAACGAATTGTTCCATGCCTTACTCTCTGGAACAGCACAAAACAAGATTGCTCCCTCCTCAAGCCTGTTGTAGGTCAACATTAGTGGAGGTGCCAGTTTGGGGGGAAATGGGTTAGATTGTTTTGTTTGTGTTCTGTTAATTCATACTGAAGTTAATGGATGTGTTTATACATAGTCACAGTTTACCCCTTCATCTTAGTAAATAATTGGTAAACAGCTAGCATTCTACCCTATTTTACATGCATTTTATTGTTCAAAACATGCCAGTTTGGTATCATTTCTCCAAAATATATAAAAAAACTAAATTCTCCCACCTCCTTATTAAATTAATGCACATTGGGTTTTATCTTTCGGTTTATGTTATTTTGTATTTTTTTATGGCATTGAATGTCTGCCTCTCCCTAAGTTGTAAGCCACCCTGAGTCCCCAATGCGGAGATAGGGCAGGATAGAAATAAAGTATCATTCATTTATCACTTAATAGCTGCAGCCAAATCTTACCCTCACATTGATTTGTGCCCCATGGACTTCGAGTCCAGCTGTTACATGAGTTACTCCTATAAGTC
This sequence comes from Anolis sagrei ordinatus, assembly GCF_025583915.1. Classification (NCBI taxonomy): domain Eukaryota; kingdom Metazoa; phylum Chordata; class Lepidosauria; order Squamata; family Anolidae; genus Anolis; species Anolis sagrei. The sequence goes on along the minus strand of NW_026844366.1, from coordinate 18,815,786 downwards.
TCAATGTTATAATTCCCCTGAACAGGCTTCAAACATTTATATTTACCGCTTCTTCGATGGCTTTCAGTGCATCCATGTCACCAGTTTTAGCAGCAGCACAAGCCAAAGATGGGATCAACACTCCAAGTTCCTACATAACCAAAAAAAACCAAAACCTTTTCAAAGTATTGGTTACATGAGCATACACACATTTTATATAGATAGAGAGAGAGATGTATAGCTAAAGAAATACAATATACCATAAACTTATTTATTATTTATTAACAGCATATATATTCCACCCTTCTAACCCTGAAGGGGACTCAGGGCGGGTTACAGAACACATACACAGCAAACATTCAATGCCGTTAAACAGACAGGACAGACAACAGACAGAGGCATTTTTTTCCCAAATTCAGTGTCCTGGAGGTTGTGCTCAATTTCAGCCACAAGGAAGTGCTGTCGTTCCATCCTCTATGACAAAGAGGCTTGATCACAGACTTCCTCCAGTCACCAGCATTTTTCTGGTATTTCCTTTATGGTGCCTCATGTCTCATAACTTACAGCTGTTTCCAAACTTCTTAGGTGGACAGTAAGCTGGGCTGAAGGTTGGGTGCTCATGCCAACCCGGGCTTCAAACTGGAAACCTTTTGACTGGTAAGTTCTATTGCTGCTGGTGATTAACCAGCTGTGCTAAAGCCCGATCCATTAAATTGATGTAATGTCCCCAGAATAAATGTGGAGATTGGATTAAGGTGATTATATTAATCTATATAAATAAAAATGCAATGTTCGTTTGTGATATTCACAGAACTCAGAAACCCCTGGGCGAGTTGACACCAAATTTGGACACAAGACACCTAACAACCCAATGTATGTCCTTCACTCCAAAAAAATTGTTGTCATTTGGGAGTTATCGTTCCTGGGATTTATAGTTCACCTACAATCAAAGAGCATTCTGAACCCCACCAATGATGGAATTGAACCAAACTTGGCACACAGTTCTCCCATGACCAACAGAAAATACTGGAAGGGTTTGGTGGGCAGGGTCCTTTGGAGTTGTAGTTCACCTACATCCAGAGATCACTGTGGACTCAAACAAGGATGGATCTGGACCAAACTCTACAAAAATACTCAATATGCCCAAATGTGAACACTGGTGGAGCTTGGGGAAAATAGAATCTTGACATTTGGGAGTTGTAGTTCTTGGTATTTGTAGTTCACCTACAATCACAGAACATTCTGAACCCCACCAACGATAGAATTGGGCCAAACCTCCCACACAGAACTCCCATGACCACCAGAGTGGACCACAGCAACGTATGGCAGGGGATGGCTAGTTTATAATAAATGTAGAGATTGGATTAAGGAGATTATATTAATTTATTAGAGAAGCACAGAAATAATTCCAATTCAAAAAACGTAAAGGAATGAACACAATCTGGAGAATTCTGGAGAATTCACAGTTTTAGGTTTCTTTTAGATTTACATTTCCACAGTGGAAATGTCCTGAAGGCATACAACAACAACAACAACAACAACAACAACAGAGTTTGATCTCTGCATTTACCTCTTTGCAATTACGACTTATAAATTTGGCCATCACTTTGATAAAGATGCTGTTATTTAAGGAGCACTGGGTTGCTGTGAACACAGAAGACATTTCACCTCTGAGATTGTCGCACAGCATCTGGAGATGAGAAAGAGAGAAAGAGATCAAAACTTCACTGGAAAAACAAACAAAAATAGAATTATAATTCTCATGGCTTGCTTTAAAAAAAGTCGCACCTAGAGATCATTAGAAAGAACATTTTAATCAAATCTATGAAACCCCACAAATGTGAAAGGTCAACTGTATTCATCAACCTCATGTCTTGGAATATGATGGGACCCTTAATTGCGGATCTCAAATTTCTGACCCAATCATGCAAAAGAGGCAATCTTTCAGTTATCCTGGCCTTAAGCCATGTAAACCTTTGTAAAGCAGAAGAAAACCCTTGAATCAGATTGGGAGCCAGTGTGGCTGATGCAAGACAATCACAATGCATTCTCTAAAGTGGAGCCTAGACAGACTAGCCTCCACATTTTGCACTAATTGTAGCTTATGAATATTTTTCAAGCATCCGGAACACATTACAGTAGTCGAAGTGCGGCATAATTAAGATACAAACCACTACAGCCAAACCTAACTTCCAAAGAAACTAAAATCAAGCTGTAATCTGAAATCTTTTTTTAAAGCTGTGATTTGGAGGCTTTACCTGCTTCTTTTCTTTCCAAGAGAGCTGCTTTTTCCCCAACACATATGACAGCTTTGCCAGAGATGCTTCGGGAGTCATATCCCCTCCTGAAATCACTCCAACATGAGTAAGGTCCTAGAAATAACAAAATATTATGTCGTAAAATGTTGGGCACAATTAACCTAACTACTGTGACAAAACACAAGCATAATTTATCCCATGATCCATGTCACCAAATGTAGACTTGCAAACATGTGAGGGGGAAATACATATATAAGAATAATGTATACATATAGATACAGATATACAGATACACGGAAATCTCTAGATATCTACATGTATATAAAATTTGCAAAAACCTGCAAACATATGAGAGGAAAAATTATATATAAAATTTATGTATACAGATAGATAGATATAGATATATAAATACATAGGGATTGCAAAGGCTCGCAGGGGGAAATGCCTATCTCCTCATATCTGTAGGAGAGATTAACAAATATTTCAGGGAAATTCTTTTATAAGATTAATGGATATATATATACATGTGTGTGTGTGTGTAGTAAAGGTAAAGTCTTGACATTAAGTCTTGTCATGTTTGACTTTGTGGGTTGGTGCTCATCTCCATTTCTAAGCCGAAGAGACGGCGTTGTCTGTAGACACCTCCAAGGTCATGTGGCCAGCATGACTGCATGGAGCACCGTTACCTTCCTGCCAGAGCAGTACCTATTGATCTGCTCACATTTGAATGTTTTTGAACTGCTAGGTTGGCAGAAGCTGGAGCTGAAAGCAGAAGCTCATGCCACTCACTGGATTCGAACCTGCGACCTTTCGGTCAACAAGTTTAGCAGCTCAGCGGTTTAGCCCACTGCGCCACAGGGGGCTTCATACATATATATGGTTTGCAAATACTTCAGGAGAAACATGCATATATAGAAACACAAGTATATATATATATATATAGAGAGAGAAACATATATAGAAACACACAGGGTTTGAAGTGAACACTTTCAAGGGAACAAAAATGCACATCTAAAGTTACTACATTTATATACACAGAAATCAGACTTGCATGCATATATAAGATGAATATGCATATAGATATAAACAGATAACACAGGGCTTGCAAAGTTTTCTAGGTGGGAAATCTATATATTATTTACAAGCTCTCACTCCTTTCCCTTTTCAAAACATTACGTTCTTCTCTCTCTCTCTCTCTCTTTTTTTTTTTAAGTAAGAGTTTCAAAATGAGCAACTCCAACCTGGGAGGAGAAGTGGAGTGAGGGAGGATTTGGAAAAGAAAACCCACTGTTAAAGGAAGGAAAGAGGAGAGGAAAATATATCATATATTGCAAGCAATGGCTGCATCGGAGTCTTGACTCCATTATAAGCTGAGGGAGGCTTTTTCAGTGCAAAAAAAGGGCTGAAAAACTTGGCTTATATTTGAGTATATACAATATGTTGTTCCTGATTCTTTATATCATTGTTTGGAGTAAAACTGATTTTGTAAAACCTTATTTTCCTACACTGTGAATGTTTACTTGCTATTTCTATAGAAAGAGACATTATCACAACTCATAAAGTAGATTCCTAATATAATAAACAAGCTATGCTGTTACTGAACAGTTACTTAACATTTCACCGCTTCCTTCACCTGTCCGGTTGCGTAGGTTGGAGCCACAGAACCTCGCAAGCACTGTGTGCAGTTTAGGATCACCACGTTCCTCTCCGTCGCTTGCTTCAACTCTTCCAACAAATCAGGACGGTTGTTTGGGGCATTGCCACAACCATACGTTTCCAGTACTATCCCTTCCATTGGATGCTGCAGAAATGCCCTCACCTATTGTGATTACAACATTAATGAAAAAGTAATGACTACAGTTGAGATAGTTTTGTAAAAGTATGGCATACTTGTGTCGAAAACCATTGTATTCTGTCTCAACAAACAAAATAATAGCGCAGACTTCCAGTATCTGATACAGTAAAAGTAAAGGTAAAGGGTTCTCCTTGATATTAAGTCTAGTCATGTCCGACTCTGTGAGGTGGTGCTCATCTCCATTTCTAAAACGAAAATCCGTCCGTAGACACCTCCAAGGTCATCTGGCTGACATAACTGTATGGAGCACCATTACCTTCCTGCCGGAGTGGTACCTATTGATCTACTCACATTTGTATGTTTTCAAACTACTAGGTTGGCAGAAGCTGGGACTAACAGCAGGAGCTCACTCTGCTCCCCAGTTTTGAACCTTTCGGTCAACAAGTTCAGCAGCTCAGCAGTTTTGAGAAGTTATACTGATTATTCAAGCAACCACATTGGTCTATTTGTATAAAAGTTCTCTGCATACATTCCTTTGATTTCGAAATGTAAAATTGGAACAAGAGCATTGGCCAAATGTGAAATTATTGCCAATATATAATGAATATCCCTCATCCAAAATGCTTGGGACCAGAAGGGTTTTGGATTTCAATTTCCCCCCCAATATTTTGGAATACTTGTGTATTTGCTTATATTTGTACTGGCATTGAATATTTGCCATTTTTTACTTTGGAAGCCGCCCTGAGTTCTCTTGGGGAGAGAGGGTGAGTTAAAAATATAGTTTTATCTTGTTGTTGTTGTTGGTATTATTATTATTATTACCAGCATCAATTATTATTATTATTATTATTATTATTATTATTATTATTATTATTATTACCAGCATCAATTATTATTATTATTATTATTATTATTATTATTATTATTATTATTATTATTATTACCAGCATCATATATGCTCATAATGTGTTGGGATCCAAGTCTAGCAAGACATTCATATATCTGTTGCATGGTATACACCTTCTACAAATAGACTGAAGGCAGATTTATACACACTATTTTCAATAATTTTGTGCATGAAACAAAGTTTGCTTCTGAACTACCCGAAAGTAAAGGTGTCACTATTACAGCCATCCATGTGCATCATAATAATTTCTGGAATATTTTGGATTTCAGAATTCCAGATAAGGAATGCTCAACCTGTAGTTTACTGGACATAGCTTTGATCATTTTTATTGGGCCACATACTGTAGTAGCAGTAATTCCTGGGAAGATCCTCAGCAACCCCACGTTCCTGTTCATTTCAGTGTGGACCTTGAACTTCTTGGTGGAAGTGGCTCGCCACACAATTCCCCAGTCAACTTTGAGAAAGAAAACAAGAAGGGAAGAAGATAAAGGAAGGGCTAGGAGATTGGGAAAAGATGACATCAACACACAAACACATGCACAGTTTGTAGCGACTGAAGTATTCTAAAGAAGAAGTGGAAAATGCCATGTAATTCACTGTTCTTCTTCTGAAATCCATCTAAAACAGTGGTTCTCAACCTGTGGGTCCCCAGATGTTTTGGCCTTCAACTCCCAGAAATCCTAACAGCTGGTCAACTGGCTGGGATTTCTGGGCCAAAACACCTGGGGACCCACAGGTTGAGAACCACTGATCTAAAATAACATAATGAATCTGTCCCTTGATATCATATGAGCTTGAAACCAGGTCAGTTTTAAAATGTAATTCTCAATGAGGCCTCACATTAACTTGTCAAACCTTAAAATACCTCAAAATTTAAACTGCTCTCATGGGGGGATCTAGAGCTGCAGCAATTTAGTGCCACTTACTTCTCATATCCACCTCAGCATTTGCCAGAGGAGGCAGATTAGGAGAAGAGAAGGCCTCAAAACTTCCTGTGTCCACTTTGGTCACCCTGTTTCCCCGGTACAGTTTATGGTGAAAATAGAGGCACACCTGGAAGAAAAAGCAAGTCTGAGTGAAGGCTGTCATGCTCTCAGTTCAGCAGAAACCACCCTCTGCTTAACTTAACTAACCAACTACTGTGAAAACTGTAAGGTGTTCCACATACTAATTTATCATAAAGCAGGTTAGTTGCATCACCATGTACTTCCACCATAAATACTATTACTATTACTACTGGTAATGTTAATACAGCAATAGTAATTTTATATGTTGCAATTCTTCATCTCAGTCCATGGGGAGAGGAGGGAAACATATGCATACATATATACGACGAGAAGGATGAGGATGATAATAATCAACATCATTTTATTGTGTATGTGGACTACATTACAGGATCGGAGGTTTAGCACAGCTGGTAAATCATCAGCAGCTATAAGATCTACCAACCGACAGGTTGCAAGTTCGAAGCCCCGGGTTGGCGTGAGCAGCCGACCGTCAGCCATGCTCACTGTTGACCTAAGCAGTTCAAAAACAGCTTTAGCTGTAATTAGAGAAATTAGACACCGCTAAAAGCGGGGAAGGTGTTTTACAACGCCATAAAGAAAAAGAAGATCAGAAAATGCTGGAATGAGGAAGTCCTGACGGCTCTTCGTCATAGAGAATGGAGCGACAGCATCCCCTATGGGCTCGAGCCCAACTGTCCATGGCATCAAAACAACATACCTTCTTGTGTTCTGTCTGTCTGTGTACTGTCTATACAAATGGCATTGAATGTTTGCTGTGTATGTGTACTTGTGATCTGCCCTGAGTCCCCTTCGGGGTGAGAAGGGTGGAATATAAATAAAGTGTTGTTATTGTTGTTGTTGTTATTGTTATTATTATTATTATTATTTGTATTGCCTGCCTCTCTCCACTGCAACATATTAAAATACAGCATGAAAGTTGAGAAAATGTTTTTAAAAATCACTTATACATCCATTTTTAAGCTTTTGTGTGTTCTTTCAAGGTTAAAATGCTTTTGTGTACTTACCAGTCGTAGTTATTTTATTTTACATGTGTGTACTGCTAGTTCTGAATAAAAAAATTGCTGAAGCTTGCAAAACTGCTTCTATCCCTATTTCTTCCATTCAGATTCTGCCCCTGGTACCATTTTTTTAAAAATGGATGAAATAATGGCCCTGAATACATCTACTTCATTAACTGAAATATACCTACATTTGCTTTTCAAATCTATGTTGTGAGCTGCCTTGGGTCATGTGTAGTGAAAAGGGCAGGATTTTAATCTTTTCTGGCAAGCAAAGGAATATTGATACTACAAACCTCCGGAATGACAAACTGTCCAGCTATCAGCAATGCCCCCAAGAGATTAGAACGCCCATCATTCCTCAATTCATAGATCGGTACCTAGGAAACAACAAAAGATCTCTCACAGCACTATTAATGCAGTGGAAATTTTGAGAAAGTTGCAACATAGAGGCAAAGTCAAAGGATCTCACACTCTGATAGATGAACAGCATTATAATAAAAGACTTCCCGCAAGAATAGGATAAGTTTATATACCTGAGCTCCTGTTAGAACAATGGGTTTACCAAGGTTCTCACACATGAAGGACAGGGCAGCAGCAGTATAAGCCATTGTGTCTGTTCCGTGAAGGATCACAAAGCCATCGTATTGTTCATAGTAGGTCTAAGAGAAGCAAAGATAATTTGTAAATAATTCTCAAAGACAAGGGTACAATCAGACATAAAAATTGTATTTTATACAGAGGGTGGGAATGCTGATCTGAGAATGGAGGAACTTTCAGTGGTTCTGTTGTCATGGACAGATCACTGCCTTTTCGGTGGCTGCTCCCAGGCTGTGGATCTCCCTCCCAGGAGAAACCAGAATGGCCCCATCTCTGCTGGCCTTCCACAAGCAGGTCAAGACCTTCTTCTGCCAACAGGCTTTTGTGGAAAGGCAAGGGGAGGCTCTGGGGAGGGTGGATGGGATTGGGGTGGGGATATAAATAAAGATTATTATTATTACTATTTGAAACACATCAAGATGACTCCACAGCAGACACTCTGCTGGCTGTTGCATTGAATCACACATCGGACATTTCCCAAGTGTCTAGGACTATGTGATGTATCGGCGAATAATTCGTGCAGATCCCAGTAAGGTGGCCTTTTGCAGCTGACAGATGGTAATTTTGTCAGTGCCAATTATGTTTAAGTGCAGGTCAAGGTCTTTAGGCACTGCACCCAGTGTGCCGATCACCACTGGGACCACCTTTACTGGTTTGTGCCAGTCTTTGCAGTTCGATTTTTAAATCCTCATATCGTTAGCTTTTCCAGTTGTTTCTCATTAATCCTGCTTTCGCCTGGGATTGCAACATCGACAATCTATACTTTGATGATGATGATGATGATGATGATGATTATTATTATTATTATAGTTTTAAAGATCATTTTAATTTATTTGCTGTATTTTAATTGTTTTTACCACACTGTTATTATTTATTTTTTAACTTCTGTATTGGTTTTTAAAAACTGTTTAGTGTGGGTAGATGTTAGTCGCCTTGACTCCCCATGGGGGAAAGGCGGGATATAAATAAAGATAACAACAACAATAACAACAATGCTAAGCATAATGGTTTCACCTACAAGTTGTACACAGGCTGCTATCACTATTTAAAAAACCCAGACCCTGTCACATGTAGGTTACTAGCTGAGCAAAGTGGGTTGAAAGTTGGACTCAGTACTCTAGGATAGGGGTCCTCAAACTTTTTAAACAGAGGGCCAGGTCACAGTCCCTCAAATGGTTGGAGGGCCAGATTATAATTTGGAAAAAAAATGAATGAATTCCTATGGACACTGCACATAACTTATTTGTAGCGCAAAAACACTTTGTTGTTCATTTGTTCAGTCGTCTCCGACTCTTCGTGACCTCATGGACCAGCCCACGCCAGAGCTCCCTGTCAGCCGTTACCACCCCCAGCTCCTTCAAGGTCAATCCAGTTACTTCAAGGATACCATCCATCCATCTTGCCCTTGGTTGGCCCCACTTCCTTTTTCATTCCATTTTCCCCAGCATCATAGTTTTCTCTAAGCTTTCCTGTCTTCTCTTGATGTGGCCAAAGTAATTTGCCTCTAATATCTTTCCCTCCAATGAGCAGTCGGATTTACTTCCTGGAGGATGGACTGGTTGGATCTTCTCGCAGTCCAAGGCACTCTCAGAACTTTCCTCCAACACCACAGCTCAAAAGCATCGATCTTCCTTCGCTCAGCCTTCCCTAAGGTCCAGCTCTCACATCCGTAGGTTACTACAGGGAATACCAAGGCTTTGACTAGGCGGATCTTTGTTGCCAGTCTGATGTCTCTACTCTTTACTATTTTATCGAGATTGGACATTGCTCTCCTCCCAAGAAGTAAGCGTCTTCTGATTTCCTGGCCACAGTCTGCATCTGCAGTAATCTTTGCACCTAGAAATACAAAGTCTGTCACGGCCTCCACGGTTTCTCCCTCTATTTTCCAGTTGTCAATCATTCTTGTTGCCATAATCTTGGTTTTTTTGACGTTTAGCTGCAACCCGGCTTTTGCGCCTTCTTCTTTCACCTTGATTAGAAGGCTCCTCAGCTCCTCCTCGCTTTCGGCCATCAGAGTGGTGTCATCTGCATATCTGAGGTTGTTAATGTTTCTTCCAGCAATTTTCACCCCAGCTTTGCATTCATCCAGCCCCGCACATCGCATGATGTGTTCTGCATACAAGTTAAAAAGGTTGGGTGAGAGGGACTTCCGGTGCACGAAAGATGGCGAGAAGACGGGCACCTTAGAGCGCTAGCGAGTGCCACCCCTGACCAGGCGACCGGGTAGAGCAATAGCTCCCTTCCCTATCGCGGATTGAAGCGGCAGGGAACAGCGGAACCGGGGGGATCGCCGATGGTCTAAACGGGGGCCCTCTCCTCAAGAGGGGGTCACCAAAAGGACCCGGCAAGGTCCCCCGAGGTACGGCGGGTCGCGGCAGGGCGATCGGGACCGGGAACGGAGCCGAACTTATCCTCGTCCACGTGCATTTTAAATGGAGAGAAACAAAGACTGGAAAGAAAAAGTAAGTGGAAATAAGTAAAGGATTCAGAGAGGAGGGTGGGGTCCCCTCCCAGAGAAGGGAGGAAGAAAGAACCAGTAAGATCTAGAAATGGAAAGAAAGAGGAAGAGGAAAAATAAAGGAGAAAAAGAAGGAGAAGGAGAAGGAGAAGGAGAAGGAGAAGGAGAAGGAGAGAAACGGAGTGAAACCCGGAACCCATTTAATACTACTCAGAATATTATAAGCCATTTGACGGAAACACTATAAGTCATTTGAACAAATAATCAGACCTCGATATTCATAGATATTAGGAGCAAAGACAAATAAATAACGACGAAGGTTAAACAAATAAAAACAAATAAAATAAACAGAAACAGCGAAGACGAGAGGGGAAAGAGAGACTTCACACAAAGGACTCCCGGCCAGAAAAGGCTCAAAATAAAAAGAAGAATCTACAAATTCGAAAAAAGGGAAACTAAAATAATTAAATTAAATTAATTAAATTAAATTAAACTAACTACGAGAAGAAGAGAGAGGGACTGACCTTGAGATACATTGTTTTGTCTACGACGACTGTAAACAAGAAGGAAGGAAACCACGCGAGAGGAGAAGGGGGAAAAAAAAAAGGGGAAACAGCGAGACTTGAGAGATCGCGAGAGAAAGCAGGAGAAAACGGGAAAAAACGGGAGAAAAAGAGACTTGAGAAACAGGAAGAGGAAGAACGCAAATAGATCAAAGGGAGAATATAAACAGAAACACAAGAAGCTTGAAAGACGGAGGAAACTGAGACAAACGGAAGGCAAGGTGACTAGAGTCCCAAGAGAAAAGACCGAGGGAGAGAGGAGGAGCGAGAGCGAGAGCAGAGAGAACACAGAAAAGACACATACTACACCAAAAAGAAGGAAAGAAACAAGGTAAACGGAGCCACATACAAGGGGAAAATTTAAATAAAATTGAACGAAAACATCATGAAATACTTAGAAAAAATGAAAATTCAGAAAATAACGGAAGAGGAAAGGGAAGATTTAAATAAAGAAATAACAGAAAAAGAAATTATAAAGGCAATAAAAAATCTAAAAGTAAACAAAGCACCGGGCCCAGATGGATTCACCGCGACATATTACAAGAAACTACAAAGTGAGATAACACCATATCTAAAAAAAGTAATAAACGAAATTAGAGAGACACAAGAGATACCGAATACTTGGAAACAAGCAAACATATGCGTAATCTTAAAAGAGAATAAGAACCCAGAAAGAATAGAAAATTATAGACCGATATCTCTTCTAAACATAGATTATAAAATATTTAGCAGCATACTGGCAGACAGATTTAAAAACTTTCTAGTTAATTGGATAAAAGAGGAACAATCGGGCTTCCTTCCGGGTAGGAACCAAAGCGAAAATGTCCGAACAATAATTGATCTAATTGAGTATTATGAAAAGAATACACAAAAAGAGGCAATGTTCTTAGCTATAGACGCGGAAAAAGCTTTTGACAGAGTAAATTGGAACTTCTTTAAATTACTAATTGGAGAAATGGATATGGGCTTCTACTTCCGCAACTCGATAGAGGCAATATATAAAACACAGAATGCGAAAATTATAGTAAATGGTCAAGAGACAAAAAAGATAGATATAAAGAAAGGGACTAGGCAAGGATGCCCATTGTCGCCGCTTATATTTATACTAACTTTGGAAATTCTATTAAATAACATCAGAGATGATACGAAACTAAAAGGGGCAAATATAAAAGGATACTCTTATAAATGCCGAGCCTTCGCAGATGATATTATATGCATTATTTTAATTTAACTAAATTTAACTAATTTATGAGGCCATAAAGAAAAAAGACTCCGGGGAATGTGGAATGCGGAAGAACTTCATCGGTGTCGTTGATGGACGATGAAAAGCAGCAGCTCCCCTGGCGGCCAGAAAAAAAAAAGTTAAATAGCCTCGGTGTATTTGTGTGTTAAATGTTGTTTGTCAAACTGGCATTGAATGTTTGCCATATATGTGTTTACTGTAATCCGCCCTGAGTCCCCTGCGGGGTGAGAAGGGCGGAATATAAGAACTGTAAATAAATAATAAATAAATAAATAAATAAATAAAATAAGATAGATGACAGTTATTAATGGAATTGGGTTATTATTATTATTATAGTTTTAAAGATCATTTTAATTTATTTGCTGTATTTTAATTGTTTTTACCACACTGTTATTATTTGTTTTTTAACTTCTGTATTGGTTTTTAAAAACTGTTTAGTGTGGGTAGATGTTAGTCGCCTTGACTCCCCATGGGGGAAAGGCGGGATATAAATAAAGATAACAACAACAATAACAACAATGCTAAGCATAATGGTTTCACCTACAAGTTGTACACAGGCTGCTATCACTATTTAAAAAACCCAGACCCTGTCACATGTAGGTTACTAGCTGAGCAAAGTGGGTTGAAAGTTGGACTCAGTACTCTAGGATAGGGGTCCTCAAACTTTTTAAACAGAGGGCCAGGTCACAGTCCCTCAAATGGTTGGAGGGCCAGATTATAATTTGGAAAAAAAATGAATGAATTCCTATGGACACTGCACATAACTTATTTGTAGCGCAAAAACACTTTAAAACAATAAAATAATTAAAATGAAGAACAATTTTAACAAATATAAACTTATTAGTACTTCAACGGGAAGTGTGGGCCTGCTTTTGGCTGATGAGATAAGATTGTTGTTGTTGTTGTTGTTGCTGTTGTTTTGGTTTCAAGTCGAGGGCCAGGAAAATGACTTTGGAGGGCCGTATCCGGCCCCCGGGCCTTAGTTTGAGGACCCCTGCTCTAGGAGATACTCCAGGTTTCAAATCACCACTCAGTCATGAAAACTCATAGTCTTGGGCAAGTTCCACTGTCCTGGCCTTAGGAAAAGACAGTGATAAACCTTCCCCTGAATATATCTTGCATAGAAAATACTAGGAAAGAGTTTCCATAACTTGGACTCTGTTTAAAGGCACATAATAACCAAATATCAACACAAAATGATTAAACAGCCCAGAAATGACAAGGAAGGGTTGTGTAGCAATCAGAAGAAAACAAAACTTCAATTTGCTAAACTTCAGCGTCTTGACTGAACCTTTTTAAAATATGTATTTATATATATATATATATATATATATATATCACACACACACACAATAGAGTCTTGCTTATCCAACCTTTGCTCATCATCATGTATTATCCAACACAGTGTGCCTCCCGCCTGGATCCAAAGCTGTTTCATTACATTGCGATGTTTTAGTGCTAAATTTGTAAATACAGTAATTGCTACATAATGTTGCTGTATATTAAACTGCTTTTTCTGTCGATTTGTTGTAAAACATGATGTTTTGGCAGGGCCGAAGCCAGAAAAAATTTTCGGGAGGGGTTGAAAATTTCAGGGGGGGGGGTTAAAAATTTCAGGGGGGGGGTTGAAAATTTCGCAGGGAGGTTGAAACCTGCCTCCAAGCTCACGCTGAAGCAAAGAGCACATCAGGGGAAGAGCAGCCTTCAAAGCCTGCAGCTCCGTCCCTGTCAACCATCTCCACCAAGTCTGGCCTCCTTAATGAGAGCATTCAAACCCTGCCCCCCAAAACTTGGTTGCTTCACTACATCGGCTATTGCTGCAAGAAATGACAGCGTGAATAAATTGTCAATATTTGCTTGCGATAGTGCTTGCAGTTCTGGAGGGACTCTTAATTTTTTTGCATCTCATAGACTTAGCATGGGGATTTGGTTAACCAGTTAAAATTCATGAGTAAACCAGTTTTTTTTTAACCTGAAAAAATGGGGGGGGGGGGTTGAACCTCTAAACCCACCGACCACCACCACCCCCCACCCTGCCAGCTACAGGCCTGTGTTTTGGTGCTTAATTTGTAAAATCATAATGTAATTTTACTTTTAATAGGCTTTTCCTTAATCCCTCCTTATTATCCCACATTTTTGCTTATCCAATGTTCTGTCTTGCTTATGTTGAATAAGCAAGACCCAACTGTAACACATTTAGAAGTATTTCAAAGTGGTTTACAAGCAGAAAGAGAAACCCTTAAATCAACAACATGAAAATGTAACAGAAGAATCTGAAGAAAAGTATAAGAAGGATAACATTTTGAGAAACAAACCCCTGACAAACACAATGTGCCAAATATAATTCTGGAAATGTCATCGAGCAGATACTTTGTTTGCCACTTCAAGAAGGAGATTTCACGCATTTAGAGCCAATGATATTAATGTGTATCTAACTCACTGCTCTTGTTGTGTGCCTTCAAGTCATTTTAAACCATGAATTTTAAATTTACATTCTAATACTACTGTATTGAAATCTTTGTATCATGTGTTTCAGTATCTCTATTTTGATGTATGAGTTTTATGTTGATTTGTTTTGACTGGATTGTACCCCACCTTGAGCTGTAGGAGAGGTGGGCAACAAATAAAACATTATTATTATTATTATTATTATTATTATTATTATTATTATTATTATTTGATACATAACAAGCTTGGTACACAGCAAACAAGATCAGTATACTGGCTTGTGTATTTGATCACACATCGGACACTTCCCAAATGTCTAGGACTGTGTGACGTATCAGCAAATAACGCGTGCAGATCTGAGTAGGATGGTCTTTTGCAGCTGACAGATGGTAATTTTGTCAGCGCCTATTGTGTTTAAGTGCAGGCCAAGGTCTTTAGGCACTGCACCCAGTGTGCCGATCATCACTGGGACCACCTTGACTGGCTTGTGCCAGAGCCTTTGCAGTTCTATCTTTAAATCCTCGTATTGTGTAAGCTTTTCCAGTTGCTTCTCGTCAATTCTGCTGTCACCTGGGATTGCAACATTGACGATCCATATTTGTTTATTTTCCACTACCGTGAGATCAGGAACATTGTGCTCCAAAACTCAGCCAGTCTGAATTCAGAAGTCCCAGAGTACATCTAATCACCTCTCAACAAAAGTTTGCTCTAGGTACTGTCAGGCCATTATATGCTAATCAAGGTGGTCAGTTGAAACATTCACACCTAGCTCCAGCAGACAAGAGTCCTTTGTCTCACCCTGGTCATTCCACAGATATATAAAGCCTTTTTTCCTACTTCCAACAGACCTCACTACCTCTGAGGATGATTGCCATAGATGAAGGCGAAACGTCAGGAGAGAATGCTTCTAGACCATGGCCATATAGCCCGAAAAAACCTACAACAACTTAGTCCCAGAGTAGTTTGATGTGTTCATTTTCCATAACTTTTCGGGGTTGTGATCCCACCAGTTCTTTGTCGCAGGCAGATGGTATTTGTGGCACAAGTTCCAATGGATCATCTGGGCAATGGTGTTATGCCTCTGCTTATAGTCCGTCTGCATGATCTTCTTGTAGCAGCTGAATATGTGATCCATTGTTTCATCTGCTTCCTTGCAGAGTCTATACTTGGGATCTGTAGTCGACTTTTAAATTCTGGCTTTGATGGCAATTGTTCTAATTTCTTGTTCTTGGGCTGCAAGAAGTAGGCCTTCGGTTGTGTGCCACATCCATGTTTTTTCCTTGTCAATTTTGCTCTCAGTTTTTTCCAGGAACTGTCCATGGAGAGCCTTCTTCTTCTTCTTCTTCTTCTTCTTCTTCTTCTTATTATTATTATTATTATTATTATTATTATTATTGACTTATGTATTCCTAATGCAAATTGATCATGAGAGTAACTTGTCCAGTGGGTTTCCATGGCTGAGCAGGAAACTGAAGCCTAGTCCCCAGAGTCATAATCCCACAACTAAACCATGACACCAATCTCCCTCTCCATCAACATCATACCCACCAAGATATCACAGATAAAAACTAGGGCATACGTGGCCAAGCAACGTAGTCACTGTGGTAGGAGGTACTAATGAGAAAAAAGCATATAAGCTAGGAAAAGGCTGCTTAGTACAGAAAGGGGAAGTGGGAGAATGAGACAAAAACTAGGACAGTTCAAAAGTAGCTGAAACAATGAGATGGCAAAGGATAATTATTAGGACTCTCCCTGAAAAATCAGGTCAGTTGGAAAGTATGTGTTTATCATACCCTCTTCCACTAGACTGACAGCTAAAATAGGTTTGAGAAGAAAACTGGGGACAAAAATTGCAGTTTTTGGATGGAGACAAAGCAAAGAAGGGTGGAAACAGGAAAGCGAAACTGGTACATTTAAAAACAGCTGAAAGGAAGGGGCAGTAGATTAATCAGGACTGTCCCCAGCCAAATCTTAACAGCCAAGGGACATGTTAAATTACCAATGTCTTTTAATATGTAAGTATAAGAAACCTCATGTTGTTTAATACCTCGAGATCTTTGGCAATCTTAGCCCAGTCATCTGTTGTCAGGTTGCAAGAATCAAGGAGCGGCGAATACTCTAGGATGCTGTAGATCACCCTTTTCTTTCTTTTCGAGAGGCTGAATAAGACAGAAATGTATAGGGGGAAAAAGTAAAACATAACAGAAATATACACTTTTGGGGTGGCTTTGCTCTTATATGAAACAACATCCTGGAGATCCCATCGTTTTCCACTTTGGGGAAAGGAAGGCACAAGGGAAGACAAGAACCTGACCTCAGAGAAAGGAAAGGCTTCAGTTCACCTTGGACACACCTGCACTGAGTCCTTAAGTCAGTTTCAAACTGGTGTTAAAGAAAGCATGCAGATGATCACGTAGGCAATCCTGGAACCCATTTGAGGTCAGGATGGTGATTACACAAACCACAGAACACTGATGCGCATTAAGGGCTCTCTGACATATTTTTGGTGGGCTTTTCTTGTCCAACCATTCCAGCTTGAAACTGCATTAAACGGTCAGTGTAGAAGAGGTCCATATCTGAGTGAAATGCTTCTTTGTAGTTCTACCCAGCTGGTCTTTTGTCCTTGTCATTGGCTTGAAAAGAACTGTCAGTTCTGCTAGCCTTTATGACTGTAAGCAAACCACTCTGGGTTTTCATCTGAGCTTTAGAGAGGCAATCCAAGCAGTTGAACCAAAGTACCCAAATAGCTTCAGAGCTTTGGATAGCTCCGTTCATGTTTCAATCTAAGGTTTTATTTCCTACTAGCTGTGCCCTGCCACGCGTTGCTGTGGCCTATAGTAAAACTTATCAAAGTTGAGGTAGATATCTGGACTATTATGAAAGAGAGGTACCTACCTATTCCTTCCCCCTTTTCCTCCCCCTTTCTCTCCTTTCTTCCTTCTCTACCTCTTTCTTTCTTTCCTTCTTTCACTACTTGGTTTCATCCTTCTCTCTTTCCTTCATTCCCTCCCCCTTTCTTCCTTTGCCTTTCTTCCCTCCCTGTTTGCTTCTTCTTTCTCTTTTTATTTCCTTTTATTTCACCACCATCATAACAATAACAATAATGCAATGCATTGCCTCTGGGACCTGACACCTCTCCCATTCCCCCTAAAAGGGTCTCATAGGAATAATAGCATCATAATAATCATAGAAATAACAACCTTTACCCGCCACGCGTTGCTGTGGCCAACCTTCCCTCTTTCTCTCCTTCTTTCCCTCCTTCCTTCCTTCCCTCCCATCTTTCCTTCTCCTTTTCCTTCTCTATCTCTTTCCTTCCTTCCCCCTTTTTCTTTCTCTTCTGGTCTCTTTTCTTCCTTCTCTCTTTCCTTCTTTCCTTCCCTCCCTCTTTCTCTACATCTTCCCCCTTCCTTCACTCCCTCTTTCCTTCCTTCATTTCCTTTTTTCTTTCCTTCTCTCCTTCTTTCCTTCCCCCTTTTTCTTTCTCTTCTGGTCTCTTTTCTTCCTTCTCTCTTTCCTTCTTTCCTTCCCTCCCTCTTTCTCTACATCTTCGCCCTTCCTTCACTCCCTCTTTCCTTCCTTCATTCCCTTTTTCCTTTCCTTCTCTCCTTCCTTCCTTCCCCCTTTTTCTTTCCCTCCCTCTGTCTCTCATTTCTTCCTCTACCTCTTTCCTTCCTTCCCCCTTTTTCTTTCTCTTCTGCTGTCTCTCTTTTCTTTCCTTCCATCTTTCCTTTTCTTTCCTTTTCTTCTTCCTTCTTTCTCTAACTTTCCTTCCTTCCCCCTTTTTCTTTACCTCCCTTTCTCTTTCTTCCTTCTTTCCTTCCTTCCTGTCTTTCCTGGATTTTGACAGGGCGGGAAGGGGCGGGGTGGGGTTTGGAGGTGGCGTGAAGTAAAAGGAGGTAAGATTGGGGCAGGGGAGTGATGGAGCGTGGGGTTGTGTGTGTGTGTGCGGCGGCGGGGGGAGTGATGGAGTGGGGTTGCGTGTGTGTGTGTGGCGGTGGGGGGAGTGATGGAGCGTGGGGTTGCGTGTGTGTGTGTGCGGAGGGAGTGATGGAGCGTGGGGTTGTGTGTGTGCGTGCGGCGGGGGTGTGTGTGCGGGAAGCGGCGCGGCGGGGCTTGGAGTGGGCATGGCTTCCGCAGAGGGAACGCAGAGGGAACTGTGTGCGCGCGCCAGGGAACTTGCGGCTGGGCACCAATGCGCATGCTCAGTTGTTTTGCCGTTTTGTGAGTGTGTTGTTGTGTTGTTTTTCATTTTGAGTAGATATGTTTGTACCTTATGGGTTGTGTTATGGGCATGGGAATTTTGGTTAAGTTTCGTTGGGGGGTTTGTGAGTTTTGTTGTTTTGCCGTTTTGTGAGTGTGTTGTTGTGTTGTTTTCCATTTTGAGTAGATATGTTTGTACCTTGTGGGTTGTGTTATGGGCATGGCAATTTTGGTTAAGTTTCGTTGGGGTTTTTTGAGTTTTGTTGTTTTGCCGTTTTGTGAGTGTGTTGTTGTGTTGTTTTTCATTTTGAGTAGATATGTTTGTACCTTGTGGGTTGTGTTATGGGCATGGGAATTTTGGTACAGTTTTGTTGGGGGGTTGTGGAGTTTTGCTGTCCGGTTGAACCAACCTAACAGATTTATATATATAGATTACATAATTATAACTTTTCTAGACCCTTGTAACTGCCACCCTAAGATATTATGGGATTTATAGTTCCATATTAAGAAATCTCTGGATCTCCATATACTGACTTGAAGGCACATGAGAACGCACATATAGCAAAATCCCAGCAGAACAAAGATACCTTGCACCATTTCCCCATAAACTCTTGGCAAATTTCCAGGCTTAGAAAATTATAAAGGGGGGGGGGGGGGAGAGACATAACTTCTCTCGTTGTATACTTTAGATTTAACAGGTGATTAACTTTTTGAAGCAGAATATCCATATATACTTACGGAAGCATCAAAGTACTTTCTGCAAATTGACAGGACTCATAAAATTTGGTGGCCTTGGCATATTCTTCATCGTGTAACATAGGCATTTTTTTCAATGCCTCCACCAGTTTATGAGCTTGGGGAGCAAGTCCTGCAAAGAGAGAGGAATTGGTCGTTAAATTGAGCATAAAAAGGTAAAGGTTTGCCCTTGACATTAAGTCTAGTCGTGTCCGACTCTGGGGGTTGGTTCTCATCTCAATTTCTAAGCCGAAGAGACAGCGTTGTCCATGGACACCTCCAAGGTCATGTGGCCAGCATGACTGCATGGAGGGCCGTTACCTTCCCGCTGAAGCAGTACCTAACATCTGCATGTTTTCAAACTGCTAGGTTGGCAGAAGCTGGGGCTAACAGTGGGAGCTCAGCCCACTCCTCAGATTCGAACTGCCGACCTTTCGGTCGGCAAGTTCAGCAGCTCAGCAGTTTAACCCACTGCACCACCAGGAGGCCTTCAATTTAGCATAATATCTCAAAATAAGAGGGTGAAAGCCTCCTATCACACTGTAGATGAGAAAATGAATGCACATAAGCAGGGCTATAAACAGGTTTCTTCAGGTTCATCATTTCTCTTTTCCCTCCCCTTCATCCTTTTCTTGTGTGACAGGCGTGTTTACATTGCTACTTAGCCTACAGAACAGGGACTATCCTTCCTTTCTTTTAATATGTCAACAAATGAAAAAATAACACATCAGAATGTGGTCAAGATGGCAAAAGTTATTAATGAACACACAAGTTAGGAGACACTGCAGCAGTTTGCCTTTGCCTAATCCTACTGGGAACATTAAGAATCCATCCCGGTTTTTTGCTGCGTTGATTAAGGATATGCTACTTCTGCCATTTGAGTTTTGCTTGAAGCATTGGAAAGGAGCTGAAAATGAAGGAGGGAAATGGGATAAAGAAACTGGCACTAGAATAAAATAATAGAGTTGGGAAAGGCCACCTAGTCCAACCCACTGCCATGCAGGAAAAGCACAATCAAAGCACCCCCGACAGATGGCCATCTCTTTTAACTGGAATGACTCGATGCTATAGAATCTTGGGATTTGTTGTTTGGTGAGGCATTAGAAGCTTCAGCTCTCATGAATCCATAGCACTGAGCCATGGCAGTTAAAGTGGCACCAAACTGCATTAATTCTACTGTGTAGATGAACCAAAAGGTAAGGTACTTTTGCACTTTGAACTCAAAATGTAAAACGAAAGCTGAAAGTCAAGGCAAGTGGCGGCAGAGAAAGAAACTGGCACATTTTAAACACAGGATTAATCAGGACTGTGTTTTGGAAATCTGGACAGTTGGAGGATATGGAGATATCAGAATATTTCAGTTTAAGGTTATTCTGTAGCTAAGGGCGTTCCAGTGTTTTTGAAAAGTGAAAAATGCTGTAAACACCCAAACAACAGTATCATGTAAAAGGAAAAGGTTTCCCCTTGACAATAAGTCTAATTATGTCCGACTCTGGGGGGGTGGTGGTGGTGGTGCTCATCCCCATTTCTAAGCTGAAGAGCCGGCATTGTCCATAGACATCTCCAAGATCATGTGGCCGGTGTGACTGCATGGAGCGCCATTACCTTCCCGCCAAAGTGATACCTATCGATCTACTCATATTTGTATGTTTATGAACTGCTAGGTTGGCAGAAGCTGGGGCAGTATCATGAGGAATATGGATTTCATAGAATCGAAGCTGGAAGGGACCACAAGGGTCATCTAGTGGAATCCCCTGTCATGAAGTAAAGCATAATCGAAGCACTCCCAACAGATGGCCATCCAGCCTCTGCTTCAAAGCCTCCAGAGGAGACCTCAACACACTCCAAGGCAGCTCTTGGCCAAAGCTTCCTCCCTCGTGTCCTTTAGCTTGAACCCCTGCCCGTTGCCACTTACCTCCATCGCACTCGCTGCCCCCCATGCCAATGGTGCCCCCAGTGTTGAGCACCAGGACCCGCGCTCTGGCCTCCTCCTTGGTGGGCCAGACCTCTTGGGAGCCCCATAGGCTCTCATGGCTCAGGGAAGAGCTCCTCAGCCGCCGCAGCCGTGGGGCATGAGTCGTGGTGCCTGCTGCTGCCATGCTCTCTGCCAGCCCAGGAGGATCACAAACATTCAGCGCTGCTTATCTTCCCGAAGCCTTGATCCTATCATCTCCATGCACTTTCTATTTTTATCCGATGCATGTGGCATCTTCCATCTGACATTCACGCTGGTGCTGTGTGACCTCATTCTCAGACTTGTCAGTGTCGCTGCAAAAGACTGCCAGGAGACCCGATTCCCAACTCTTTCAGGCTGGGACAAGGCTGAACCATTAAACAACAAGAGAGACATCTTGGGGAAAGGTATCAGCAATTTTAATAGGAAAATCAAGGGTATCCAAGTTATCTGGCATGCTTCAAGATTTTGTGGCCTTTCTTTGAGGAAATGCAAAGTATCATTAGAGTCACAGTGTTGGAAGAGACCACAAGAGCCATCCAATCCAAATCCTTGCCATGCAAGAAAAGCACAATCATAGAAAACTATACAACACTATTACCTTACCTCAAACAGAATCAAGAGTCAGAAGGGTCCACAAAGTCCATCTAGTCCATCCCTCCTTCCATGCAGAAATACACATCTTTAAAAAAAAACTCTCAAAAGACGACAATCCAAACTGTTTAAAGATCTCCAAAGAAAGTCTTTAAACCAACACTGACAATAATATTTTTCATATTTAGCTTAGGTGTATTTATTTATTTTGTGTCAAAAGCATTTTATACATAAGTATAAAAACTGATAAAAAAAAGAAGGCGCACAAGCGAATAAATAATTTTTGGCCAAAACCAAGCAACAGCAACCGCATTGCCTGTAGCGTTAAATAATTCTTCCTCTGTACATGAGGCAGGGCATTGTGGACAAGCATACAAGTGTGGAGTTGTTAGTCCTGCTCCAAAGTCGCACAAGGTGGAGGATTCTTTTAGGTAGTTTTTTAATCATTTTATTCTGCACATGTCACTGTGATTGTGTTATTGTAATTTTATATTGCTAATGTATTCATATGTTTTTATGTAATTATGATGTTGTTTGTTGCTTGTGTTTTTGGTTTTATTTTGCTGTACTTTGTTGCTTGGGCTTGGCCTCATGTAAGCCACCCTGAGTCCCCGTTGGGGGAGATGGTGGCAGGGTATAAATAAAGATGATGATGATGATGATGATAATTATTATTATTATTATTATTATTGTTATTACTATTATGTAGTGCCATTTTGCCAAATTGTATGTTCAGGGACTTCCAAGTTGCCCATTCGTGGTTTGCTCTTGGAGGCAGACCCTTGTGGGGGACCATCCGATTGATTCCTGGTTTAGCTACCCAGAGGGATCCTCTTGCTGTTGCTGGAGAAAATATTAAGAGGAGTTGTTGTTCTCATGAAGCTTTTCCTTGATTTGAGTCTACTGGGAGGAGGCCGATAGCCATGCAGAAGATGACTTTCATAGTATCCAACCTTATTTCTCTCACAGTTAGCAGCAACTTCCTGGGGGGAATGCCAGTTAGCTTGACGACTCTATCAACAGGTAAAGGTTTGAGACGTCCTGTGATTATTCTGCTATGTTCATTTTCGCGTGGGCGGACTTGTGCCAAACAGGGCAGACATACTTGACAGTTGAATAAGACAAGGCCAGGGCTGATGTTTTATTAATTTTGGGTCTGCACCTCATGCGCTGCCAGTGTTTCCACAGGATGTTATTGCGTGCAGCTACTTTGTGCTTGGTGTTCATGCAGTGTTTCCTAAATGTTAGTGTATGATCTAAGGTAACACTGAGATATTTAGGATGGAAACGGTGTTGGCCTTCCTAATACTGTATTTAACTTCACCTAAGCTAAATGCATTACATTTAGCTTAGGTGAAGTTAAATATAGTATTGCATCGTACTACTCCATCTACTGTAGCTGTTTGCTAAAAGTACTTATTCAAACTCTTGAATATTCATCATTTAGAGAAAATCCATAAGACGATTATGTCTCATCTGCTGTACTGTTTTTGTCTCTTTCTAACAAGTGTAACTTCAAAATTGTGTGGTTGTAAGAGATGTCATGCAGCCACACCGAGAGAGCGAGCGAGAGAGAGAGAGAGAGCGAGAGAGAGAGAGCAATCTTCCTTTCCCAAATCGTCTTTGCTCTACTGTTTGGAAACTAGTTGGGTTACTTTTTTTCCTATTTATGTGCCTTAAATCCAAGTATATCACATATTATTAATTGGCAAGATTATTTTGATGGGGTTTGCCATTGCCTTCTTCTGAGGCTGAGAGAGTGTAACCTGCCCAAGACCACTCAGTGGATTTCCATGGTTTACTGGGGATTGAAGCCTTTGTTTACTGAATTTCTAGCCCAACATTCAAACTACTATTTTGTTTGGACCTTTATCCAGGTATAAATAAATTTCAGAGACAAGTTACATTCACAGAATCCACTGGATGGCAGCAGATACCTAGAAATAATGCAGAACTTCAATTTCCACTCTCAGCCCTCTTTTGCTGTGAAGGCAGGCAACAATGGGGGATGGATTCAAGGAGTTGTGGAGTGTCTTAAAGGGCCAAAGTGTTAAAATCCAAAATAGTATCTATAAGTCTACCAGATTTCTTGAAAAGAGGTGTGTCTGTATGTATGTGAGTAACCACAAGCCTCCTGCCCAGATCTACAGGTGAGGAAGTGGAGTTTATGTCCAACGTGGGAGAAAGAAAGAACCCTTGTCTGTTTGGGAGCTAGATAAGTAAATACAGTAATTACTACATCATGTTATTGTGTACTGAACCACTTTTTCTGTCGATTTGCTGTAATTTTTTGGTGCTTAATTTGTAAAATCATAACATAATTTCCTGTTTAATAGGTTTTTTCTTAATCCCTCCTTATTATCCAACATTTTCGCTTATCCAGCGTTCTGGCGGCCTGTTTATGTTGGATAAGTGAGACTCTACTGTATGTATATTTTACAGTTCAACAATGCATAGTTAAATACATTCCACTGGGACAAGAGAAACATTAATTGTAGGAAGAAAAAAATTATATGTTCCCTCATCTATGACCCTTTACCATTATTTTTTCAAACACACATATACACAATTTTGTAAAAAAGCAAAAAAATAAATCATGAAATGCTATGTTCAACAGTTTTATTTTTTTCCAATCAAAATTACAACAGAAAGCAAATACCAAATTGAACAGTAATCCTAAAGCAAACATTATTTTCCTAGCTGGCTTCAATGAAAGTTAACTAAAGAGTTAGATGGAGTTCATTTCCCTGTTTTATTTCTCTCACTTGGGTTTTTTCAAGCACAAGCTATATTATCAAAGCCAACCTAAAAACATTAAACACAGTGAACTATAAATCTTCTTAAACCCATAAGAGAGTAATTGCTAGAACTCTTTTAAATTGTTAGCCCCTCCGCTTGAAAGAAGAAAAAAGACCGCCCCTTCTGAGGCTGATGCCAACCCACTGTCCTTGAATCCTGACTTTGTTTACCTTGGGTTGTTGTAGGTTTTTTCCAGCTGTATGGCCATGGTTTAGAGGCATCTATGACCAGGGTGGGACAAAGGACTTTTGTCTGCTAGAGCTAGGTGTGAATTCCACAGATATATAAACCTTTTTACTAGTTCCAACAGACCTCACTACCTCTGAGGATGCTTGCCATAGATGCAGGCAAAACGTCAGGAGAGAATGCCTCTAGACCATGGCCATACAGCCCGAAAAAACCTACAACAACCCAGCGATTCCAGCCATGAAAGCCTTCGACAATACATTTGTTTACCTTATTGGTTCCACTCCTCCAATTTCTACTTTTTGAGCCAAAACTTAAAGATGATGTTCCTGTGTAAGTTCCTCCATGCAATCAGTAGTATTATATGACCCAAATGTATAATTCTGGGGAGGAACCAAGCCATGGAAGGTTTCTTCGAGCTACAACTATCACAATCCTTCAGTCAACATCGTATTTCTGGTTGAGAAAATCTCCTTACTGAGTTGTTGTAGGTTTTTCGGGCTGTATGGTCATGTTCTAGAAGCATTCATTCCTGACGTTTTGCCTGCATCTATGGCAAGCATCCTCAGAGGTAGTGAGGATGCCTGCCACAGATGTAGGTGAAACATCAGGAGAGAATGCTTCTGGAACATAGCCATATAGCCCGGAAAACCTACAATAATCCAGTGATTCCAGCCATAAAAGCCTTCGACAACACAATCTCCTTGCTGTAGGCCAAGAAAGGACATTTCCCAAGAAACTTATGAATGAGTGGAGGAAGAGTTTTTTTTTTTTTTGGACTACAACTCCCAGAATCTTCTAGCCAACATGAACAGTAGATGGGGAAAACCCAAAATTCCAGAAACAGCACTCCCAAAAGTAGCCACTATCTTGCCCCTTTAGACATCTGCCTGACACTTACACACATCAAAAGCTTGCAATAACAACGTTGCAATAACAAGGCTAATGTTCAGAACCCTTATGTATTTGAGGACTTCCAGTTCTAAGATGCCCAAGACAGAATAGAAGATGATAAGGGATTATGGGAGATGCCATTCATAACGTCTGCAGAACTAAAGTTCTCCTCTCCATCAATACTATACAGCTAACATGTGAACAGTATTATTCAGAAATCAATTAAGGCACATATAGAGAGAACAGAAAACTTCATTTTTTCAATGGTACTCTTACAGATAAGTTGCTTCTTGGAACAATTTAAATCTCATATACATCAACAAGCAGTCAAACAAGACTTATTTCCATTAAAGTGTGCAAAAGGACCTCATGCATTCAATAAAACCAGGTTATGCAACTGGTACAGACAACTGTTCATTCCTCTTGCACCCTGCAGGTCCGACTGGTCAATGAGAAGGCTTGGCTTCAGCTAATGGGAGAAAAAAATTAGTTTGAAATTATCAAACTTGAGAGCAGTATCATAAGAAATCCTTGCCTTTTCCATGCCTTAATCACTTCCAGATTGGACTACTGTAATGCATTCTACGTGGGGCTGCCCTTGAAAACGGCCCAGAAATTTCAATTGGTCCAACGGGCGGCGGCCCAGTTGTTAACTGGTGCTCCTTACAGAGAGAGGTCAACCCTCCTGTTTAAGGAGCTCCACTGGCTGCCATTCATTTTCCGGTCCCAATTCAAGGTGCAGGTGCTTACCTACAAAGCCCTAAATGGTTTGGGACCCACCTACCTGCGTGACCACATCTCTGTGTACGAACCCACATGATCTCTTCGTTCATCTGGAGAGGCCCTGCTCACGATCCCACCTGCATCACAAGCGCGATTGGTGGGGACGAGGGATAGGGCTTTCTCGGTGGTGGCCCCTCGACTCTGGAACTCTCTCCCTAAGGACATCAGGCAGGCCCCGTCGCTAGCAATCTTTAGGAGGAGCTTGAAAACGTGGTTGTTCCAGTGTGCCTTTCCAGAATAAGGAATCTCCTAGCATTATGTCCCAACGCACTTTATCAGAGATTCAGGTTATCTGCATGCCCATCCCCCTCCAAACGCCCCACCTTGTCATGCCCAGCACTTTTAATTTTAATTGTTACAATTGGCCTGGCCATTGTTTTTAATTGGGTGTTGTTAATTGTTATTGCTTTGTTTTTTGAGTTATTGTGTTGTTGTTGTTGCTGCTGTTTTATTGTTGTATTTGGGCTCGGCCTCTTGTAAGCCGCACCGAGTCCTTCGGGAGATGGTAGCAGGGTACAAATAAAGGTTTATTATTATTATTATTATTATTATTATTATTATTATTATTATTATTGGTGAGTCCTGGGTGGGAGCGGACAACTAGTTGGACTACAATCCCACAGTCCTTTGCCACTGCTATTGATGGCTATGGGTGATAGGAAATACAATTCCGTAACAACTGGAAGGCCACAACTCCCTAACACTGAACTAATATATAGCTGGAGTTACACTTGAATGCAGCCATATTCTAGTTTTTATAAGGTAATGTGGTAGAATATTTCAGAATTACACAATTATGGAGAGCCAGAGCTAGAAGCATTACATCTGCAGGGTATTTTAAGGACTCTGCTACTTTTGCCTGTTTAATTTAATCTGGCCATATTCTCCCAAGATTAAAAAGGACAGAGGCAGAGGATGAGAGTTAAATCCTACCTGATTCCATTCATATACGTTTGCATGCCACTTGGGAGGAATCACATTGCGAGGTTTTGATTTGCAGATCAAGCTAGAGAAAAACAAAGGAAGTGAGTAATTTATGAGGACTGATTTTTTTAAAATTTAAAATTCATTATATTCCTTGAGGACTATTTACTTTTTAACATCATTAATATTTAACTTTATTTTAATGTATATTTTTGTATATTTTTCAGGTTTTAAATCTCATTTGGTTTTAGTGTAAGCTGCTTTGAGTACCTTTTGTAGAGAGAGAATGCATGGTGCAAATAAACATCATCATCATCATTTGAAACAGAACAAGATGAGTCCACAGCAGACAAGATCACTCTGCTGGTTGTTGTATTGGATCACACGTCAGACACTTCCCAAGTGTCGAGGACTGTGTATTATTATTAATTATTTACAGTATTTATATTCTGCCCTTCTCACCCGGAAGGGGACTCAGAGCAGATCACAGAACACATATATGGCAAACATTCAATGCCGATTATACAATGACAAGACAGACAACACACACACACATATATATAGACTTTTCCCATCTTTCGGCACCTTGGAGGTTGTTGTTGTGATAGAGTCTGCTGGTAGTGATAGTAACACTAGTTGTATTAGGAGAGGCAGGAAAACTACTCACAAGCAAGACTATGATGAAGAGCAACAAAGGAAAAGAATCCAGGAGATACTTAGTGAGCCAACAGATGAGGATTCTTTTGAAGGTTTTGATGCAAATGATATGGATGATGGGATATCAGATTCTGGGTCTGTTGGGATGGATTGGACAAAGGTTCAAGAGATTCGAGATATTGGTGCTGAACCCACACGCAGTTTGAAGGTTGGAGTAGTGAATACATGGATGGGTCTTGGGGAACTTCAGGATTAGACCAGAGATGGACTACTTGGAGGAGTGGTGGAAGAGGCACAGCTGGGGATGGGTTGGGCCGAACTAGGGGCAACTCCAGTTCGGATGAGGAGCTGCAACAAGATGCAGCTGGGACAAGGGTGTTGGCTGAATCAAGTTCTGACGAGGACTTGTAGATAAAATGGGAGTGTTTGCAATTGTAACCTTGCAATCGGCAAGGAGTCTTGTTGGGCGCTTTCTGGATCTTTGTGTTTACAGAAGACGGGTCTGGAAGAAGATTTTGGGACGTAAGTTATGCTCTGGGTTTAAGCAGCAAAGGGGGCTGGAACTGTGTGGGTTTTTGCTGGACTGCACTGTTTTGATGTTTGCATTAGCTGCCATATTGCCCCGCTGCTTTGGCTCCTTGTGTTTATCCATCAGATTGGGATATGACCTTGCAGCTGTTCGTTTCCCTTTGGACTGGACCGGACTGGACTTCAACCACTGTCGTTACTCTCTCTCCTCCACGTCTGCGGCTGAGCTTCTGGAGCTGGCGTTATCAACCTTCCTGAATTCCTGCATACCAACCTTGGAGTCAGCGTGCTGTTCCTGCTGTGTTTGAGGCTCAGGTTACATTTTATAACCCTTGAAAGGCTGCTACTCATTAGTGTGGCAACAAACTTACTTCTACTGTTTATTTTGCTTCTGCTGTTTGATGGAACAAGTTTGAGCTGCATTTAAGCATTTTGAGTTTAATCCGAGTTATATCTCTGATTAATCCAGGTTATATTCTGTTTGGGGTTTTGTGGGTTCTTTTGCCTGATTGGGCTTTTTCACACTGAAAACTAAGTGTTTTTTGCCCTGTGGTTTTGTTTTGGGCTGTTTTGTGTTTGTTTGAACAATAAACTATACTTCTTTAATTGGCTGGCGTCTGACCTTAACAGTTGTGCTCAGTTACGGCCAATAATAATAATAATAATAATAATAATAATAATAATAATAATAATTAATATTATTATCCTTATTAAATACATAACAAGATTAGTACACAGCAAACAAGATCACTCTAAGTCTTTTGTATTTGATCACACGTCGGACACTTCCCAAGTGTCTAGGGAATAATACATGCAGATCAAAGTAGGGTGGCCTTTTGCAGCTGATCAATGGTAATTTTGTCTGCGCTGATTGTTTTTAAGTGCAGGCCAAGGTCTTTAGACACTGCACCCAGTGTGCTGATCACCACTGAGACCCCCTTGACTGCATTGTGCCAGAGTCTTTGCAGTTGTATCCTCATATTGTGTAAGTTTTTCCAGTTACTTCTCGTCAATCCTGCTGTCGCTTATTATTATTGACACAAAAACACAGTATGTCACAGTAAACGAGATATATATGCTGGATTTCATATCACAAAATCACAAGTTGAACATTTCCCAAGCATCTAGGACGGTGCGATGTATTTTCGAATGATGAGCGCAGATCCAAGTAAGGCGGCCTTTTGCAGCTGGTTGTTGTTGTTGTTATTTGAAAGCCAGTGTAGTATAGTAGTTTGAGTACTGGATTATGACTCTGGAAATCAGTGTTTTAATCCCTGCTCAACCATGGAGGCCCACTGGGTGACCTTGGGTGATTTCCGAATCTGTGATTTGCTTATTCACTGGAGTTTAGTTGTCATAACAAATCGCTCTGAACACAGAATTGAGTGGTTCCCCTTGGTTTTAAAAAAGCAACCTCCAACAGCCATTCCCCGCAAAGCAGTTTCAGAAGATGGAGGACCTTCTCACCAATGGAGAACCTTCTCACAGCAACACCAGAGGCACCCCAAGTGGCCAGCTACTGGTCAAAGGACATCTAGCACAATGCCAAGTTTTTAAACATTGTTTGTGTTTTAAATACATTTTAACTGTACCCTCAATTTGCTTCTAACACGATAAATAAATAAATACATTTCAGAAGACAACGATTGTCTGTACATTAGTGTCCAGCGAGAGAGAAGGGGTGTAACTTTTCCCCATCCCTATGCTGTGATCCAAAACACTTCAATCTTTCCAATGGACACCTGTAGATATATTGCATCCAAGGCAGTTTGGGAAATATTTCTTGCTGTTTTGGGTACTACAAGTTCTAGCATTGAGAAGTTCTCCAAAACAGGCCCGTTTCTCAGATAACTCAGTTCAAATGTGTTGGAGATATTCTCCAAAGACATGGGTGCCAGGGCCAGTCTGGTTCTGCTCTCTATGCTGCTAATAATCATGTGAGAAAGAACACTTCATGCCTCTACAACTAGCCTCTACAACTAAGAGTGTATCTCCACTGTAGAATTAATGCCATTTGAACCATTTTAATTGCCATGATTCAAAGCTATAGAATCCTGGGAGTTGTAGTTTTATAATGTATACTATTTAGCTTTCTTGGAGTCCTCGTGGACAGCAAGTTGAACATGAGCCAACAGTGTGATGTGGCAGCAAAAAAATCCAATGCGATTTTGGCCTGCATCAATAGGAGCATAGTGTCTAGATCTAGGGAAGTATTGCTACCCCTCTATTCTACCTTGGTCAGACCACACCTGGAATATTGTGTCCAATTCTGGGCACCACAATTCA
This sequence comes from Anolis sagrei ordinatus, assembly GCF_025583915.1. NCBI lineage: Eukaryota > Metazoa > Chordata > Lepidosauria > Squamata > Anolidae > Anolis > Anolis sagrei. The sequence goes on along the minus strand of NW_026844366.1, from coordinate 18,784,969 downwards.
AGAGAGATATTGACAAACTGGAATGTGTCCAGAGGAGGGCGACTAAAATGATCAAGGGTCTAGAGAACAAGCCCTATGAAGAGCGGCTTAAAGAGCTGGGCATGTTTAGCCTGAAGAAGAGAAGGATGAGAGGAGATATGATAGCCATGTATAAATATGTGAGAGGAAGCCACAGGGAGGAGGGAGCAAGCTTGTTTTCTGCTTCCTTGGAGACTAGGATGTGGAACAATGGCTTCCAACTACAAGAAAGGAGATTCCATCTGAACATGAGGAAGAACTTCCTGACTGTGAGAGCTGTTCAGCAGTGGAACTCTCTGCCCCGGGATGTGGTGGAGGCTCCTTCTTTGGAAGCTTTTAAACAGAAGCTGGATGGCCATCTGTCAGGGGTCCTTTGAATGCAATATTCCTGCTTCTTGGCAGGGGGTTGGACTGGATGGCCCATGAGGTCTCTTCCAACTCTATGATTCTATTATTCTCTGCCAAATAGCATCCCTGACAGATGGCCACCAAGCCTCTGCTTAAACACCTCCAGAGAAGGAGACTCCACCACTCTCCAAAGCAGCATGTTCCACTGCTAAACAGCACTTATCATCAGGAAGTCCGATCTAATGTTTAGGTGGAATCCTTATTCCTGCAATTTGGATCCATTGCTCTGTGTTCTAGTCTCTAGAGAAGCATAGAAAACATCTGCTTTCTTTTCAAATATTTAAAAATGGCTATCATGTCCTCCTCAGCTCTCTTTTCTGCAAGCTAAACATACCCAGCTCGCTCAGCCGCTCCTTATAGAGATTTGTAGTTTCCAAAACTTTGATAATTTTGGTCTCCCTTCTCTGGACACATTAAAGATTGTCAATAACCTTCTTGAATTGTGGTGCCCAGAACTGGGCATAGGATTTCTCCAGGTAAGGTCTGACCAAAGCAGAATAGAGTGGAACTATGACTCCACTTGATCTAGATCAGTGTTTCTCAACCTGGGGGTCGGGACCCCTGGAGGGGTCGCGAGAGGGTGTCAGAGGGTTCACCAAAGACCACCAAAAAACACAGTGTTTTCTGTTGGTCATGGAGGTTCTGTGTGGGAAGTTTGGCCCAATTCAATCGTTGGTAGGGTTCAGAATGCTCTTTGATTGTAGGTGAACTATAAATCCCAGCAACTACAACTCCCAAATGTCAAGGTCTATTTTCTCAAATTCCACTAGTGTTTACATTTTGGCATATTGAGAATTTGTGTCAAGTTTGGTTCAGATCCATCATTGTTTGAGTACACAGTGCTCTCTGGATGTAGGTAAACTACAACTCCCAAAAGTCAAGGTCAATGCCCACCAAACCCTTCCAGTATTTTCTGTTGGTCATGGGAGTTCTGTGTGCCAAGTTTGATTCAATTCCATTGTTGGTGGAGTTCAGAATGCGCTTTGATTGTAGGTGAACTATATATCCCAGCAACAACTCCCACAGGACAAAATCAATACCCTCCCCCAATCCCACCAGTATTCAAATTTGGGTGTTTTGGGTATTTGTGCCAAATTTGGTCCAGTGTATGAAAATACATCCTGCATATCAGAAATTTACATTACTATTAATAACAGCAGCAAAATGACAGTTATGAAGTAGCAACAAAACTAATTTTATGGTTGGGGGTCACCATAACAGGAGGAAGCGTATTAAGGGGTCATGGCATTAGGAAGGTTGAGAACCACTGATCTAGATATTATACTCCTATTGATGCAGTCTAGGATTGCGTTGGCTTTTTAGCTGGCGCATGACACAGTTGACTCATGTTCAGCTTGTGGTCTACGAAGACTCCTAAATCCCTTTCATGTCTACTGTTTTCAAGACAAGCGTCAGCCATTCTATATCTGCGAATTTCATTCTTATTGCCAAAGTGCAGTACCATACATTTCTTCCTGTTGAAATTTGTTTTGTTAGTTTTGGTTATCTTTGATGTTGATTACTTTGCTCTGATCCTATGTGGAGGGAGGACATCTCTCTCTTTCTGTTTCTCTTTTTCTGTCTCTATCTCTATCTCCTACTCTTTCTTGTAAACATACACACAAAATAATGGCAGCCCTAAGAGAACCTAAAAGTATCATTATGTATTCAGGGCAATTCATGCATCTACAATTCATGCAAGTTAATTGTATTTACCATGTGTCATCACTGCTTAAGAAGGAACCGTGTATTTGAATAACATGTCTAGACTGAATGAATTAAAATACATCACTGCCGTACTTTGCACGGCTCTGGAAGACAAGAGTTGGCAGGCAGGGAGTCTGTGGTAATCGCGTTGTCACACATGACAAAAGCTTCTAAAAATAGCTAGGATTATCTCAACAGATGAGCACCGGAGCATACATGCATGTACAATCCAACGTTAACACTGAGATGAATTTACATTATGATGTTTTAAATGCTTGTCTTGTCAAATAGTTCTGAATAAATGAGTCCAGTCAGTGTTGGATTATTGAGGGAGATGGCGTGGTAGACCTGTCCTTCTCCCATTAGCTACTGTCTTAATGTTATTGGGTGAGTGGCATTGGCTACACTTGGGGGGTAACTGGAAGCTACTATGGAAGGCTAGCTGACTCGCATTGGACCCCTAGGAAACCTTACTCATCACATATTACACCCCATTACAACAACCCCAAATATCTTCACAGGACATGGGACTCATTTTCACTATATTTTTGGACCCAGGAGAAGCCTTTTTTAACAATAGGAAATGATCAGAAGTCACTTCCTTTTCATATCCTAAATGCATGGGGTGATATGATGAAAATGCTCCTACACACCCCCTTAGAGCAGTGGTTCTCAACCTTCCAAATGCCGCAATTCCTTAACACAGTTCCTCATACTGTGGTGACCCCCAACCATAAAACTGTTTTTGCTGCTACTTCATAGCTGTAATTTTGCTACTGTTATGAATTGTCATGTAAATATCTGACATGCATGATTCAATTGATCCAAATTTTGCACAAATACCCCAAACGCCCAAATTTGAATACTGGTGGAGTTGGGGGGAATTTATTTTGTCATTTGGGAGTTGTAGTTGCTGGGATTTATAGTTCGCCTATAATCAAAGAGCATTCTGAACTCCACCAATGATGGAATTGAACCAAACTTGGTACACAGAACTCCCATGACCAACAGATAATACTGGAAGGGTTGGTGGGCAATGACCTTGGGTTTTGGAGTTGTAGTTCACTGACATACAGAGAGCAAGCACTGTGGACTCAAACAACAAGCGGGTGGAGTAAGATTCAGGTTCAGTGTAGGAAAGCAATCATAAGCCATTTTTTTATGTTTACCAATTCTTGTAGGTTTAACACCCAACTAGGGCTATAGATTTGGTAGTAAGATTTTTATCACAACACAGGTGAAGGGAATAGCCCAACTATCAGATGACATACAGATAAACTTAAATTAAAATGACAACAATTTTAACGAAAGAGAGGATAATAAATAATTTACCCTAGCAGCTTTTCTCGCGCAGCCTGCTGTAACTGGGAAATTCTCACTTGACCAAAATGCAGCAGGCCGTTTGGACCGTCGCTGACTAATTTGTTAATGGCCATTCTTAGAATATTTATCTGTGAAAAAAAAATAATTTTGGTCAATGGCACAGACACTTATTTTATTTTTAAAATTAGTAAAAATACAATGTACGAGTTACTAATCTAATGTCAAATAATCCATCTGATTAAATGCAAAAAGAGTAAATTAATTGATTTAGCCATGATATAAGAAAACTTCTTACTACACTCAGTTTCCACATTTGCTGTAGGGTGGGTACAAGACCACCATAAAAATTAAGAACATGAATAAAGGAATTGCAATTTTTTTCCATGAGTTAAATTCCACTGCAAACTGGATACACAGAATCACATTTGAAGGTGTTATCTCTAGAAAACTCAAGATCCTCCAGCATTAATGGAGGAACGGTTCTGGCCCAACTTACCTGTCCGAACGTATCTCCCTTTACGAACCACTGAGGAATTTAAGATCATCTGGGGAGGCCCTGCTCTCRGTCCCGCCTTCGTCACAAGCACATTTGGCGGGGATGAGAGACAGGGCCTTCYCAGTGGTGGCCCCTTGGCTATGGAATGCCCTCCCTAGGGAGATCAGATYTGCTCCCTCCCTTTTGATGTTTCGGAGGCAAGTTAAAACGTGGCTATTCGAGCAAGCATTTACAAATGCAGAGTAGCTAATATAGGAAATCGAATGACTTGACAATGGAACTGGACAATGCTTGAGAATAATGAGACGCTGATGATGTTGTTTTTGTGATTGCTTTTGTGATGTCTTATACTGTTTAAGGTTTTTTTWATCTATATTATGTTTTATGTATACGGTTTTGTTGGAAACCGCCTTGAGTCRCCAATTGGCTGAGAAAGGCGGTATACAAATASAGTAAATAAATAATAAATAAATAAATAAGCTGACCACAGAGTAACACTAGAGGACGTAGAAATTCCTACAGAGAACATTTTTAATCAAGTGGGTGAATAATCTGCAAAAATCAAAATTGCAAAAGAGTAAAAGTGAAAGTGGTAAATTTATTTATTTATTTATTTATTTATTTATTTAAAACATTTATATTCCGCCCTTCTCTCCCAGAAGGGGACTCAGGGCGGAGCATGGCAAACATACATAAACATTAAGAACATTTATCTCATTACAAGACATTTTTAAATACACTGACCAATAATATGACCAAGACATTTTTAAATACACTGTTTAAACATGTCTTGGTCATCTGCATCAAATTTAAATGTGGAGAGATGACTCTCCACAGATTCAGTTCCAAGAAACCTAGGGCCATACATCAAAAGGCATTCCAATTATTTGCTCATGTAAAATCTGAAGCAGTCATGCATGTTTTACCTGAGTCATGTCTTCCGTGTCAATCTCCACATCGAATGACAGCTCCATGTCATGGTCCTGGAAAACTGGGGTCCCCAGAGAACGATTCCATCCCAAACCACAAAGGACACCAGTATACCTTGTTTGTTTTTCATCCGTTCTAAAAAGTCCCAGAATGTGTAAGGAAAAAGCACAGTGATTTCTGATGGCATCGCCAGACACTGACTCTATACAAACAACAGTGTCTTGGATCCAAAGTGAGTTCAGAGGGCAACAGAAAAGATCAGCGAAAATTGCTTCTTCCCCCTATATAGGGAGGGGTACTTACCGTATCTACTCAAGTATAAGCTGACCCAAATATATGCTGAGACATCTAATTTTACATTAATTGAGGCATCAGTAGGTTAAATGTTTTTGAAGATTTACATAAAACTGTAATTTAAGACAAGGCTATCCAACTCTGATCAAACCATTATTCTAACCTTCCTCAATGTAAATGTGGTTACGTATCCTTCCAATAGTAATAGAGTAAAATAATCAATGCAACAAATATAATAATAATAGAGTAAAATAATGGAAATGTAAAAATAACAGTAACATTTTATTTATTTTTTTTATTTAAAAAAAATTATATCCTAATCTTCTCAACCTCTGTAGAGGGACTCAGACTGGCTATAAATAAATAAATAAATAAATAAATAAATAAATAAATAAATAAATAAATAAAGAATGGAAATGTAAAAATAACAGTAATAATAGAGTAAAATAATAAATGTAATACTAATAATAGAGTAAAATAAATGTAATAACAATAATAAATAGAGTAAAATAATAAAGGTAATAAATAGAGAAAAATCATAAATGTAACAAAAATAATAGAGTAAAATAATGTAAATTTATTTTTTTTGTTGTGTCAGGAGCGTAGCTTGTTGTGAGAGAATTGGCCGTTTACAAGGACGTTGCCCAGGGGACACCCGGATTATTTGATGTTTTATCATTCTTGTGGGAGGCTTCTCTCATGTCCCCACATGAGGAGCTGGAGCTGATAGAGGGAGCTCATCCGCCTCTCCCCGGATTTGAACCTGCACTTCAGTCCTGCCGGCACAGGGGTTTAACCCACTGCGCCATCGGGGGCTCTAATTTAATAATAATAATAATAAATAGAGTAAAATAATAAATGTAATTGTTGCAACTCAGGGTAGGCTTCACCTTGCTTCCAAATACCACCACACAAGAGCTGTAGTTTTATAGTTTATTGAGGAAACAATCCAAGTCAAAATAAAGAGTAAGCATTGCAAAGTTCCAAAGATTAAGGTTAAATGCAGGATACAGTTCCAAAGATCTTCAGGTAAAAGCAGGAGACATAATCCTATTGGCAAAGTTCAAACCAGAGTGCCAGGAACAAGCAAGGAAACATTTGCCCCAAGAATCCCAATGCAAGAAGTCTGAAGTGTCCCGCTTTAGGCTAAGATTATTCCATGAAGCTTTCAGGCTAATAAGCTACGTTGAACTGACAGTTTCGCTTCCTTTGTGAGAAGCCTAAATAGCGTTTTCTAATCATGAAAACATCCTGCTCTCACAGTGGTCCCATGACCTGGCCTCTCGTCTACAGATCAAGGCCTTCCCTATCAGTGTGGGAAGACACCTGGGTGCTAGCTCCCTTATTGGCATTCCTTTCCTGTGAGAACCGCTTGCTTGAATCTCCCCTGTCTGTGAGAACCTCGAGCCGAGGCACAGAAAAACAGCCAGGAATCTGAATCCCATCACTCTCATCACACTGAGCCACAACAGTAATAATAATAACAGACTAAAATAATAAATAAACTTGACTCGAGTATAAGCTGAGGGGGGCTTTTTCAAACTAAAAAAGGGTTGGAAGAACTCAGCTTATAATCAAGTATATATGGTATTTCATTAATTAGCATACTGAAATAAATGTATCTCAAAGAGCTGTATTATATCAGAGATGTACTGAATACTGCTGAATAAAAAAGATGGTAGTAAGCCAACTTCAACGGGGGGACGGGGACAGCACACTGAGAGAAAAAAAATGGGTTTTTTGGTGGATTTTGTGTTGACCTTTTGGTCGAAAAGGTGGGTTGTCAAAAAGCTGCATATAGGGACATGAAATGGGAAAACTGCAGAAGCAATGCTTCATATTCTGTTAAGGAGAGGATAAAGCAGCATAAGGCATTTTGTTAAAATTGACTGCAACTGTTAAGAAAGCGAGCACTTACCTGAGCTCTATAACTGGAGCAAAGAGCATGGCAAGCAGTGCTGGGAGGCCTGGGATGTGCGGCATAAGAGACGTCTCCCTCAGTAACATTGTGGTTCCTGTTGTCATTTAAAAAAATATATTCTGACTTTTACAAAATGCAGACTTTCGTAGAACAGAAGCTGCAATATTAAACAGAATTTTGTAATGGAGGCATAAGCCAATCATGTTAGAATAGTGCGGTAGTCACCTGATGCATTTATTGATACAGACGAAGCAACCAAGATCTGTTGGAATGTATTCTCAGGAGCATCAGCAACAACAACAGAGTTTACACTCTCTCTCATGACCAAAACGGTTCTAGGAAAGGACGGGAAAGAAGAATCATATTTTACAATTCATTGGGGCAAGAGTTTTTCTGAGAATTCCCTTCAGAAAAGAGAAAAAAAAATTAAAGCAGCAATGTTTCATTCACTAACTGGTCAAAACCACTCTATTAAAAAACTATCAGTGATGAAGAATTGAGTATCAGGTTAAGAAAAACTTGTCCCAAGGGGCCCTCTTCTCTGTTAGGAGAAGTACACAAAATGGGTTGTGCTTGACCAGACACGGGCAAACTTTCTAACTTGGGGGCCACATGATAGCACTCCCTGCTAGGAGAACTGGGAGGAAGGATGAAAGGGAAGAAGAGAAGGATGGAAGGAAAAAGAGGGAAAGAGGGAAGAAAAAGGGAAGAAAAGACAAGGGAAGGAAGGATGGAAGGATAGAAGGGATGGATGGATGGATGGATGGATGGATGGATGGATGGATGGATGGATGGGAGGGAAGGAGGGAGGGAAGGAAGGAAGGAAGGAAGGAAGGAAGGAAGGAAAGAAAAAGAGAATGAAGAAAGGGAGGAAGATAAGGATGGGAGGAAGGAAGGGCAAGATAAAGGAAAGAGAGGAGGGAGGGAGGAAGGAGAAAGATGGAGAGAGGGAGGAAAGAGGGAAGGAAAGATGAAAAGGTGGAAGGGCAGGAAGGAAGGAGAATGAGGGAGGGAAGGGAGGAAGGTGAGGAAAGAAAGAGAAGGAAGGAAAAACAAAAGGGACTGGGGAGGGAAGGACAAAAGGGTGGAAGGGAAGGATGGAAGGAAATAGAGAATGAAGGAAAGACAAAACGGACGGACGGACGGACGGACGGACGGAAGGAAGGAAGGAAGGAAGGAAGGAAGGAAGGAAGGAGAAAGAGAGAGGTAAGGAAGGGAGAGAGGGAGAGAAGAAGGAAGGAAAGAGAAGAAAGAAGGAAGGAAAGAGGAAAGAAGGCTAAAAGGATGGAAGGAAAAGTGAAAGAGAAAGGGAAGGAGAAAGGAAGGAAAGAGAGAAGGAAGGAAGGATAGGCTGGTGAGAGAGAGGAGGTCCTGAGAAAAGAGCCCAAGGGTCCGCATCTGGCCCCCAGGCCTGGGTTTGCTTGACGCACTGATACCTATGCTTGACGCACTGATACCAGTTTGAAACCACTTTGGATTTCCAGTTCACTGCATGACTTAGAATTTTTTGTAGAAGATTACTAGTATACTTTCCAGACTACAGCACTAGAACTCTCTAGCCTGGAATCCTTCGTACCTCTCCAAATGTCATCTTATTATGTGCCTTCAAGTTGCTTCCAACTTATGGCGACCTAGGGCAAACCTATCATGGAGTTTTCTTGGCAAGATTTGTTCTGAGTTGTTCGTCTTTACCCTCCTCTGAAGCCGAGAGAATGTAGCCCAGTAAGGATTCAAATTTTGGTCTCCAAAATCATTGTTCAATACCCAGCCCATACTGCTGCTCAACCTCACCAAACCAGAAATCCCAGGTTTCTCACAGATTGAAACCATAGCAGTTAAAGTGGTATGAAACTATTACAAGTAAACAAGTGCAGACTAACCCATAAGTGGAGATACTGAGAGCAATTTGATTGTGCAATGCCTTCCTGCAAAAGGCCAAACTGCCTCCTGTGATTTCAGCACCAAGTCAAGAAAAAAAATGGCAATTCACCCAAGGTTTTGGAGGTCAAGTGATCATATTTCTTTGACTGACGTTTTTGTTTTTAATTCTGCTGAATGATTTTTAGTTGTTTAAATTGGTTTTGAAACTGCTTTTAGAGGCTTACAATGATGACATAGTGTTGTGAGATATCTAACACAAGCTGGAGTAACTAATAAATCTTCTCTTAACTTTCCAACGAACGAGAGAAAGAAGTAAACCTGTCAAGATTGTGCTGACGACACTTCAAAAAGCACAAGAACACTGTCAGAACACAAGGTTTTCCTTCCCTAGACATGTTGTTTTTGTTGGAATTCAACCCCACACTGTCCAAGTCTCAAGTGCTCAACAAGGAGTAGTTAGTTAGTTTAGTATAGAGTAAGAGTTACCCTTCCCACATGTCTCCTGTATGACAGTTGGGAATGTATCTATTTCTTCTCTCCTCTATGTTTCTGTTCTCATTCTGATTGGTTGTGTACTGCAAGCCCTTTTAAATCTTATTTCTGCTTCTTACATCAGTGTATGTGCTGTTTGCTTTGACATCTGTCTCTGCATGTGTGTCAGAGACATGTAGTGGTTGGTGTTTTTCCCCTCCCTTTGAAACCTTAGATGAGATGGGTGTTAGAGTAGCTCATACCCAGTTCTTGATTACTAAGAAATGCAATTATTCCTTGTTGTTGTTCATTCGTTCAGTCGCCTCCGACTCTTCGTGACCTCATGGACCAGCCCACACCAGAGCTCCCTGTCGGCCGTCACCACCCCCAGCTCCTTCAAGGTCAGTTCAGTCACTTCAAGGATGCCATCCATCCATCTTGCCCTTGGTCGGCCCCTCTTCCTTTTGCCTTCCACTTTCCCCAGCATAATTGTCTTCTCTAGGCTTTCCTGTCTCCTCATGATGTGGCCAAAGTACTTCAACTTTGTCTCTAGTATCCTTCCCTCCAATGAGCAGTCGGGCTTTATTTCCTGGAGGATGGATTGGTTGGATCTTCTCGCAGTCCAAGGCACTCTCAGCACTTTCCTCCATTATTCCTTACTATTGTAAATAAACCTTTTGTGATTGTTAAGATTGGACTCTCCATGTTTGCCTCCTAAGCTCTGAATTCTTTACAGCCACATCACATGGCACTTCACGCTCTGCATACTCCGAACTGATGCTCAACTTTAAGTATCCTGTTTGATTTTTGGATGCTCTGCTGCATTTTAGAGTAGTTTTCCCTAACAGTATTTTGTGTGCTTTGCACTGGATTAGGTTGGGTTATTAGGCAGTAAACATGGGTTTAATTTGAAATCTGACAGCCAAAGAATATGCCTCTGAGGAATTCCACTATGTAAGGGGAAACAGGTAAATCATGGGAAATATATGTCTAGCTTGACAACATATATCTTTCATTGTTGCTCATGAAGAACCATCCTACCTGAACCTGGAGACTCTGGTCATACTGCTGAACTTCAAAATGTAAGGGTTGAAAGGGCCAATTAGTCTTGCCTTTATGGAGAAAAACAAGGTATCATCATTATTATACTAGTGCATTCCATGTTCGCTGCACAGATGTAGTTGTAGTAAGTCATTTATAGGGATGCTGGACAATACTGAGCCCAGCAGAACCTCTACACCCCACTATTGACTTCTCTTGAGACTCATCAGAAGGAAAAGAGAAAGATCTGTTGCCCAAACCTAGGGATGCTGGACAATACTGAGCCCAGCAGAACCTCTACACCCCACTATTGACTTCTCTTGAGACTCATCAGAAGGAAAAGAGAAAGATCTGTTGCCCAAACCTTTGGCTTTTCATTCACACACCACTAGACTGTGTTTCAAGTAAACAGTGAGGTACGCCTTACATCTAAGGGGCACACAAAGTGTCAAGGAAAGGGGTGACTGAAGCAATGGGAAAATTTGGAGAGGGATCCAGTGGGCCAGTTCCATCTTGTCTCCTGCATATGTCTTCAGTTGGGGACCCTTCCCCCCAACACCAACTGCCGCTCTGGGACAGAGTGAAGAGAGAGGGGGCCAGGGGACAGTTCCATCTTATCTCCTGCATATGTCATCAGTTGGGGACCCCTCCCCCCAACACTAACTGCCACTCTCGGCCAGAGTGAAGAGAGAGGGGGCCAGGAGACAGTTCCATCTTGTCTCCTGCTTATGTCATCAGCTGGGGATCTCTCCTCTAGGACCAACTGCTGCTCTGGGATAGATTGAAGAGAGAGGGGGCCAGGAGACAGTTCCATCTTGTCTCCTGCTTATGTCATCAGCTGGGGATCTCTCCCCCCTAGGACCAACTGCTGCTCTGGGACAGAGGGAAGAGAGAGGGGGCCAGGGGACAGTTCCATCTTGTCTCCTGCATATGTCATCAATTGGGGACCCATCCCACGAGCACTAAATGCCGCTCTGGACCAGAGTGAAGAGAGAGAGAGTGAAGAGAATAGCACCTTTTCTCCTGTACTATTCCAATAATATAATATAATATAATATAATATAATATAATATAATATAATATAATATAATATATTGTATATACATATAATATTTACAATGTTATAACGTAATGCAATATAATACTAATAATAACATGGTGTACTACAATACAATGGTATAGTATAATATAGTAATATTTGATCCTGATATTGTACTATGCTAATAATATAATATAGTGTGTGTGTGTGTGTGTGTGTGTGTGTGTGTATATCTTGTAAGCCGCTCTGAGTCCCCTTCAGGGTGAGAAGGGCAGCATATAAATGTCATAAATAAATAAATTCATAATATGCACACTTATTTATGCTATCAATGAATATTTCAGGCTCCTAGCCCTCTGCATAAATGCAAAAAAAAATTATTTCACCACAAAGCTGTACCTGAAATAGGCACTTTGAGACAAAGGCAAGCGAGTCTTCATGATGATCATCAACACTGATTTATATCTATCCTTTTATTTACAAATGCTGGGATTCAAAGCAATATGCAAAATTGAAAACAGATACATGCAAAAGAGATATAGGTAAAAGCATACCAATTAAAACAAACTAAGTGAAAAGAATTAGGAAAATGCAAACATATCCAATAAGAAGGCACGAAATAAGACAGTGCTCCACTCTATAACAAGGAAGGTCCATATAAGAAGGTACTTCCTTCTCTCAAAACCCTGTGAGAACAATAAGGCTTTGAATGCTGCAGAAGAGGCCTTTGCTACCCCTTGTCTCCATCCCACAAGTCTATGAAAGCACCTGCTTTCAATGTCGAACGATGATGCAGTGTTATTAACCAACATGATGAAAAAAAACCAGTATTTTATTCTTCAAGAACTCAACAACATGCTGCTCTGAAAGACTCTCAGGAGTGAAGCGGGAATAAAATGGTCAATTCTTTTAAGCTTACCTTACATTTTGGAGTCCCAAACCGATTGGCAGAGCAGCTCTCCAGCAACATTTGAATGATGCGGTTTTCTTCTTTAGAGCTGTTCCGGATAAATGAAGATCCATTCTTCCTGTTTGCTTCTGGGTTTGAAAACACCAACTTGAGGTTTTCATTGCTTTGCTAAGAGAGAGAGAGAGAAAAGGTTGAGTTGGGGACTTTTATTGACAGGGAGGGGAAAGTGTGGCACATTTTGTTCCAGATGCACTCCATATTTTCAGAAAAAGAAAACCCCTACCAAAATATGTCATCCCCACCCCCCCCCACCCCAAAAAAAAGATGTGGTGGCTGGGGTTTTCTTTTTCTCCCACTTCTGTAGAGTCTGCTAGATGAGACAAGTAGATCCCACACTTACCAGTCCAAAAGTATTTGCTCCCATGAACCATCTCAGAGATTAACACTGTCCGGGGAGGCCCTGCTCTCAATCCCACCCCTTTTGTTTGTTTGTTTTGTTAAAAATGTAATATAACTGTCTGGTTTCTCCTGACATGATAAATAAATATCTAACAAACTAACTCTGTTGTCATGTTTTACTTATCACCAAGGGCCCCCTAGTGGTGCAGCAGGTTAAACTGCTGAGCTGTTGAACTTGCTGACCAAAAGGTTGGTGGTTCTAATCCAGGCAGCAGGGTGAGGTCCTGCTGTTAGCCCCAGCTTCTGCCAACCTAGCAGTTCGAAAACAGGCAAATATGAGATCAATTGGTACTGCTTCTGCAGGAAGGTAACAGCACTCCATGCAGTCATGCTGGCCACATGACCTTGGAGGTGTCTACTGAAAATGTCATCTCTTCAGCTTAGAAATGGAAATGAGCACCACCACCCGGAGCCAGACACAACTAGACTTAATGTCAGGAGAAAGCTTTACCTTTTACTATCATCAAAGACACTCCAGCTTCCAAACTGAGTTCCTCGAATATCATTGTCATTACTTTTCTGCACTTCATTCTCGACTTCCTTATAATAATTATTTCACTTATTACTGAGATAGTTTGAACAAATGTTTTCAAACAGTTTTGGCATGATATGCTCACTACGGAAACATTTCTGTGCTGCCTGCAAGATATTTCTACAACTTGAGGCATTCAGCTCTGGCCCTGGAGACACTAAGCATGCTCAGTCTGAGGAGGAAGACTGCTCCAAATCAGGCCTCCATGTCCTCTTATAACCAATTTTCTCAAATACTATTCTGAATTGAATGTTCCCTTAAGCCCCTTCTTCATCTTTTCAGAGCCCGCAGGCTGGTGGCTATCTGAGATATTCTAACATATTTCACTACATCCCCTGAGCTGCTGATATGTCTGATTTGCTCCTTCGTTATCTCGAATGCTAGCATCTATCAATGATAAATTGGAAGACACTGAGCACATTCAGCTGGAGGCAAATTGCTCCCAAGCAGTCCACTACCTTAGAGCTGTGGTTTTCAAAATGGTGCTCGGAGCTGACAGGGACAGATATCACTGCTTCTGCAATCTGGCTCTACACTCTACACAGCCAATGCCTTGGAGTTGCCTTTCTGTCCTTATTTTCTCCTTGTTATTTACATTTACTAACATCCTTGCCATATACATTTGTCAGAGAAGGCCAAACATTGTGGGTTGGTTAGGCAGAATAGAATAAAAACTGTTGGAGAAAAGCAAAGAACTAAATGGCTGAACTGAAAAAGATTCATGGGCCGGGCTTTAGCACAGCATGTTAATCACCAAGATGCAATAAATCTTGCCAACCAGAAGGTTGACAGTTCAAAGCCCAGGTAAGGGTGAGCCCCTGATCTTTAGCCTAGCTTCTGCTAAGCTAGCAGTTTGAAAACAAATGTAAGTACATAAATAAGAACCACATTAAAGCGAGGAAGTATTTAGTTATGGAAAAGAGAGGGAAGTTTACAAACAAAGAAAGCTCTTCGACAGGGAAATGGAGTGACAGTGTCCCCCTGTGGCCGGAACCGAACACAGCCTCCAATGATGCCGAAAGATGGGAAAGCCTATATATAACTTTTCTGTTGTCTGTCTTGTCATTGTATAATTGGCATTGAATGTTTGCCATATATGTATGGATCGATTTATTTATTTATTTACAGCATTTGTAGCCCACTTTCCCAGCCTTACGGCAACTCAAGGCGGCTCACAGAATTGGCAGAATTTGATGCCATAGATTCATAAAAATACAGTTAAAAACATTTAAGCTAACTGGGTTGTTGTAGGTTTTTCCGGGCTATATGGCCATGTCTAGCTTGCCATAGATGCAGGCGAAACGTCAGGAGAGAATGCCTCTAGACCTTGGCCATATAGCCCGAAAAACCTACAACAACCCAGTGATTCCGGCCATGAAAGCCTTCGACAATACATTAACCTAACATTATAAAAACCATATAAAACAATTAAAAACGTATCACCAGTGTAGTCCTGTTAAAATCATCCACCACCATCATCTAGCCCAGGGGTCCTCAAACCTTTTAAACAGAGGGCCAGGTCACAATCCCTCAAACTGTTGGACGGCTGGATTGTAATTTGGAAAAAAAACATGAATGAATTCCTATGGACACTGCACATATCTTATTTGTAGTGCAAAAAAACCTTTAAAACAATACAATAATTAAAATGAAGAACAGTTTTAACCAATATAAACTTATTAATATTTCAATGGGAAGTGTGGGCCTGCTTTTGGCTGATGAGATTGGATTGTTGTTGTTGTGTGCTTTCAAGTCGTTTCAGACTTAGGTTGACCCTGAGCGAGGGCCGGGTAAATGACCTTGGAGGGCTGTATCCGGCCCCCGGGCCTTAGTTTGAGGACCCCTGATCTAGCCATTCCGTGATCGTTCTTCGTATTTCATAATTATTTATTCCGCTGCCACGTTTTTACTCTTTTTTTTTTAAGTCAGGAGGGGGCCAATATAATATCCCTAGGAAGGGAGTTCAACAGCCGAGGGGCCACCACTGAGAAGGCCCTGCACCTGCGAAGAAGGCAGAACCGAGAGCACGGCCTCCCCAGACAATCTTAGAGTCCTAGATGGTTCATTAGGAGAGATACGTTCAGACAGGTAAGCTGGGCTGGAACGTGTTCTGTGATCTACCCTTTGGAATGAGAAGGGCGGAATATAAATACTGTAAATAAATAAATAAATCCTGCCATTCCAGTTAGAATGAAGAATGGTTAAGCCTAATCATAGTGGATTGGTCCTCCTTCCCATACCAAGAATGAATTTAACTGCTGAAAAGTGAAAAGCATAAACTGAAAGCAGTTGGTTCACCACCACCACCCCCTCCCCAAATTGTTTTCAAAGCTCCAAGCTTGCTTCTACTCCATTTTCACAAACAGAGGACACAAACGTACAACTGATTCGTAGGAATCCTCTGCCAGCTCGGCATGACATTCTTGGATAAGTACGTCGCGGATGTTGACGATCTCCATTCTTTCAGAGTATCGAAGTACGTCGACATGCAAGATGCTGTGCACAATCGAGAAGACCTTCACCATGAGGGCACTGCCATTGACTAAAGTGGCAAACCTTTTACTTGCAGCAGAACTCCACTGCTCTCCGCAGATCAGGGAATGTGCTGAGGGTCGCATTCTGCGCACTTTGAATTCCAGAGCCTAAGC
Organism: Anolis sagrei ordinatus; assembly: GCF_025583915.1. Lineage (NCBI taxonomy): Eukaryota > Metazoa > Chordata > Lepidosauria > Squamata > Anolidae > Anolis > Anolis sagrei. Next base: position 18,768,891 of record NW_026844366.1, on the reverse strand, counting down.
AGAAATAGAACACATCAGAAGAGGCAGGCTGGAAAGTGAACACCTGAAGATCTTGAGATGTTTGATGTACCAGCCCACCCGCCTACTATTGCACCAACAGGCAGTATGTTTAGAGCAAACCCTACCTGGAAAGGAAGTTCTCGAAGATGACTTGGGATCTCCCGTAAGAGGTTCAAAGCCACTTTTGACCTGTTGCCATAATCAACATAGAAAATCTGCATGATAAAAACAACAGTGGTTTCAAGAGACTAATATTCTTTCAGGAGACTCAATGTGTAGCGTACAAATCCTGTAAAGTGACCACACGCAAATGGTTATAGAGAACCACTAAGATTTTCTGTAAGACAAGGAACATGCTCAAAAAGAGCATTTCTATCTATTAGAGCCAATGTTTGTATGAGAGATTATTTGGGACTACAACTTGACTAGGGGAACCTGGGAGCTGAGGTCCAATAAGCCAGTTTCCTAAGGTCCTATTTTTGGTTTATTTATTAGTCCTATTTATACCCCGTCTTTTTCTACCACAAAGGGTAGAGGCCTTAATGCCTTAAAACACATACAATTCCAGTAAAATTAAAATTAAATTGAAATTAATACATATTAAGCATTTAAACAATTAAAAACATTACATTCGATATAATATCACACTATCCATAATTGTAGTCCAAAGACATTCCACAGTCATTGCACATATTCCAAATCTGTTATTGCACTGAACTATTCTTCAAAAGCCTGATCCCAAAGCCAAGTTTTTACTTTCCTTCAGATGGGGGCTTTTTTTGCGTGTGTCAGGAGCAATTTGAGAAACTGCAAGTCGCTTCTGGTGTGAGAGAATTATTGAGAGAACATGGTGACATGTGCTAAGCACACCTGCTCTCCCTTCCCTACTTGGGAGTCTCAGAAACAGCCCTCCTCTTGGCTGAGAGGCCGCCCAATAACAGCGGAGGAGGGCTTTTGGAGGGAGGATTCACCGTCTGTTTCCAAAAAGGAAGAGGACAGGTGGACCATTACAAATTTATATTTTCTGATGCTCTTGGCGAGCCCTCTGAAACCCCCTCGTGACACCACCACCCCCCAGGCTCCCAACCCCCAGGTTGAGAAACGCTAATGTAAACTGATACTCTTCGTTTCTCCACCTCATCTTCATTCCATGAGTCTCTTCTCAATCTTTCATGGTGTAGCTAGGTTAGATCAACATGATGAATTGCTATCCTATGTTAGAATGGAGTTCCTATACTAAAGTTTAGCTTCTTTCTCAAACTCATTTTCATGTTTGCTCCTCAAATCAAGATCTCCTACCATGGCATGACTCTAATAACACACACATACTTCAATGTGATGTTGTTTTTAAGCTTACCTCTGCATTCTCACCAGAAACATACAGGATTTGAGCTCGGTAGTATCTCTTATCCTCCCAATCTGTAAACGGCGCCAAACAAACCAAATCCGGATGAGGACGAACTGGCAAAGGGGTCAGTTTCAGCTGATTGATCTCAGCACACAAACTTTTTAACATTTCCATGCTTATATCATCTATTCTGTAACCCCAGAAGTGTCCAACCTCTACCACCTAAAAGATAAATAGCATTTTTTTTACCATTTCCATGCTCTGACATGAGTTTTGTTTGTCTATATAATCTTTTAATACCTTTGTCTATAAAGTCTTTTAATACCTACCTCCAAATACCTCTACATATTACCTGTCAAGTTCAGTACTTTTAAATTTTGTCTATTACATTTGGCCCGATCTTTAGGTTTTAATTGTGTCACGGTGTCATCGTTTTACTGTTTTATTGTTTTGCTTGATGTTCATTATTTGCTTATGAGTTTTATTGTGTATTGTATGTTGTTGTCAGCGGCCTTGGCCTTTGTAAGCCACATCGAGTCCTTCGGGAGATTTTGCGGGGTATAAATAAAGTTAATAATAATAATAATAATAATAATAATAATAATAATAATAATAAAAACCATGTATTGTAATATTTGGATCTTGTATTATTTTAAAGATAATGTTATCTGTATTAAGTCTTATTATAGAGAGAAAAGTGGGATATAAATGTATAAAATAATTATGTATTCTTCAACATCGACTTTTAAATGTTGCAGGTAGAAAATTGCATTTATAAATGTCTCCTTTAGCTTCAAAAAGAAAAACACACTGCAGTTTTTGAGACCAAGTTATGTTGTGGATTAATTTGCTTATCTGTATTCCTCACACATTTGACATAAACAAAGGCATTATTGGGTTGCTGTGAGTTTTTCGAGCTGTATGGCCATGTTCCAGAAGCATTCTCTCCTGATGTTTCGCCTGCCTCTATGGCAGGCATCCTCAGAGGTTGTGAGGCCTGTTGGAAACTATGAAGTGGGGGTTATATATCTGTGAAATGCCCAGGGTGGGAGAAAGAACTCTGGTCTGTTTGAGGCAAGTGTGAATGTTGCAACTGGCCACCTTGATTAACATTGAAGGTTTTGGGGCCAAAATTGTGAATTTAGATATAACCCAGGTGTAAGCTGAGGTTCTTTCTGCGAAGAGGAGGAAAACACCAATGTCCCTGCCATTTCCCCACCCATGCATTCAAAAAAGGCCGTAAGTAGTAATGCGGCTTTGTATTTCTAGGTGCAAAGATTACTGCAGATGCAGACTGTGGCCAGGAAAATCAGAAGACGCTTACTTCTTGGGAAGAGAGCAATGTCCAGTCTCGATAAAATAGTAAAGAGTAGAGACATCACACTGGCAACAAAGATCCGCCTAGTCAAAGCCATGGTATTCCCTGTAGTAACCTACGGATGTGAGAGCTGGACCTTAGGGAAGGCTGAGCGAAGGAAGATAGATGCTTTTGAACTGTGGTGTTGGAGGAAAGTTCTGAGAGTGCCTTGGACTGCGAGAAGATCCAACCAGTCCATCCTCCAGGAAATAAAGCCCGCTGCTCATTGGAGGGAAGGATACTAGAGACAAAGTTGAAGTACTTTGGCCACATCATGAGGAGACAGCAAAGCCTATAGAAGACAATTATGCTGGGGAAAGTGGAAGGCAAAAGGAAGAGGGGCCGACCAAGGGCAAGATGGATGGATGGCATCCTTGAAGTGACTGGACTGACCTTGAAGGAGCTGGGGGTGGTGACGGCCGACAGGGAGCTCTGGCGTGGGCTGGTCCATGAGGTCACGAAGAGTCGAGACGACTGAACGAATGAACAACAAGTAATGCGGCGAAGAAAGCAGTGGCAGTTTTTGCTTCTTTAACGTTTTCTCAAGATGAACTAGACTCTTGTCTTTTACCTTTATGCTCAGGGAAGTGGATAGTTACTTATTAAATAAGTTATGGAACAGGACTCACATTGATCCACAGATAAGTCAGACCAGGTTTTGGGGTTTGATTATTAGGCTAAACTTTCTAGACTTACACATGAGCTTATAGGATAGTGTAAATAATTAAAATTCTTTAAAAGGGCTAAAATATATTAAACAAAATAAAATTCACCATCATCACTTGATGGTGGAATATACAGTTTTGAATGTACCTCTGTGACGCTGATAGATAAATCAAGGGTGTTTATGGTCGGTAGTTTTTCCAATTCATTAGTGAACTTCACAGCAGTCACTGTATGCTTCTGAAAGTGCACATTCACTCTAAAACAAAAAAAAAGTGAAATTAAAAATCACTTTTATGGCAGCCTCCAATCAGGGTAGTAAATGCTCTTTAAATGCTGACAAGAGAGAAGGAAGATAACTTCTTCTCTACATAAAAACTGGCTATGTGATTAGATAAACACAATGTACTGCAACATCTAAACATGAGTATGATTTGAGTGCTGGACCAAAAAAAAACTGGGGTCAGATACCCACTCCACTATGGGCAAGTCACACTTGGCTTCAGAGGAAGACAAGAGATGCACCCACACTCTAAAATTAATGTAGTTTGATACCACTTTAACTGCCATGGCTAAAAGCTATGTAATCATTGGAGTTGTAGGGTTGTTGTAGGTTTTTTCGGGCTATATGGCCATGGTGTAGAGGCATTCTCTCCTGACGTTTCGCCTGAATCTATGGCTACCTCTGAGGATGCTTGCCATAGATGCAGGCGAAACGTCAGGAGAGAATGCCTCTAGACCATGGCCATATAGCCCGAAAAAACCTACACCAACCCAGTGATTCCGGCCATGAAAGCCTTCAACAATACATTGGAGTTGTAGTTTCACAACGTCTTCCAGAGGATTGATGCCTCACCAAACTAAAACTCTCAGGATTCCATTACACTGACCCACTGTGGTTAAAGGGGTGTAAAACTGCATTAATTCCAAAGTGTAGGTGCATTCTAGACCAGGCCCCGTCTGAAGATACTGTCCCCAAAGAAAATGCAATACTGGGCCCTTCCACACAGTCATATAACCCAGAATATCAAGGCGGAAAATCCCACAATATCTGCTTTGAACTGGGATATATGGCAGTGTGGATTAGTATTCAAGTTCAAAGCAAGTATTGTGAGTTATTCCGCCTTGATATTCTGGGTTATATGGCTGTGTGGAAGGGCCCATAGGTTCAACTTGGGTTGGCATAACTCAGAAATGACTTGGGGACACAGAACCACTTATTTGACATACCAGTCCCTAATTTTTAGTATGCTTGGTCATACACACTGCTCTGTGCATATGATTTCTGCTTGTTAAATCAAAGCAAAATGGTCCCAGGAAAGGAATGGAAGCGAATGCTTCCCCATAACAGGCATACCGAGAGCCCCTCACAGCCGCAACTGATCCTCTTCCCATTTTGCTCTCAATCTCTTCTGGGGAATGTGTGTTAAGTTCCAACTGCATTCGGAGCTGCGACATCTTCAGGGCCAAATACACCGCGGGAAGAACTTTAAACGTTTGGGTTGGATTCCGAGAAAATTCTATAAAAGCCCTATATGAAAACAAGCAAAGGAAATGAAGTCAACGTTGTGTTCTGAGGATTAGAACCAAGAAAACACAGGTGAAAGCTTTTCTATTCCTACAGGCATTTAGGAACTGGCTGTGAGGGATTGGGGCCCCTTGGTGGTACAGCAGGTTAAATCGCTGAGGTGCTGAACTTGCTGACCAAAAGGTTGGCGATTCGAATCCGGGGAGCGGAGTGAACTCCTGCTGTTGGCCCAGCTTCTGTCAACCTAGCAGTTCGAAAACATGCAAATGTAAGTAGATCAATAGGTATCGCTTCTGCGGCAAGGTAACAACGCTCCATGCAGTTATGCTGGCCACATATCCTTGGAGGTGTCTATGGACAATGCTGGCTCTTTGGTTTAGAAACTGAGATGAGTACCACCACCCCTAGTTGGACACGACTAGATTGAATGTCAGGGGAAGCCTTTACCTTTAATTTACCTATGCTATTGATTAGGTACTTTTCAATGGATGTGTTTTACATGGCATTTAAATGTGTTTTGTCTTTGTCCTTTTATCTATATGTGTTTTAATATCTGTCAGAGCCAGTACGGTGAAGTGGTTTGAATGCTGGATTGTGACTCTGAAGACCAGGGTTTGAATTTCCACTCAGCCATGGACTTAGGAGAGTCACATTATCTCAGCCTCTGAGGCTGAGGCTGAGAGAGTGTCACAGGCTCAAGAACACCCAGAGGGTTTCGGTGACAGAGTAAATCTTGTCCCAAACACCCTGTGATAATTTTGCCTTTGAGTTGCCTTGACTTGGAGACATACAATGACAAGTTCTACAAGCTCTTAAGCTTGAGAGAAGGGAGCGAGCTTGTGTTCTGCTTCCCTGGAGACAGGGACGCGGAACAATGGCTTCAAACTACAGGAAAGGAGATTCCACCCAAACATAAGGAAGAACTTCCTCACTGGGAGAGCTGTTCAGCAGTGGAACTCTCTGCCCCAGAGTGTGGTGGAGGCTCCTTCTTTGGTGGCCTTTAAGCAGAGACTGAATGGCCATCTGTTGGGAGTGCTTTGGATGCAATTTTCCTGCTTCTTGGCAGGGGGCTGGACTGGATGGCCCACAAGGTCTCTTCCAACACTATGATTCTATGACAAAGAGTATTGGTGCCTCACCAGACTACAACTCCCAGAATCCCACAGCTATGGCCTGACATTATTTCCCTTTCATGTTCTCATTTGAAGGCAGAGAAAACATGGAGAGGATTTCACCAATCAGTGTAAAATAGGACAATAAAAGTTAGGGCATAAAAGGGATGAAAGGTAGCACTGGTATTCCCAGTAATCGCTTGCTAGTTGGATATTTTGATTCCCATTCAAAATATGCTGTGTGTTACAAGCTAAAATCCACTTACTTGGTCCCATCGTAGGAAATAGATTTTACTTGGCCGCACTGTCTGAACAAGGACTGCAGCTGTTCATGGTAGAGGAAACCAAATGGGGGCATGTTCTTCAACTGTTGGGGGAGAAAATATGCGCCTTCAGAAACAACAACTTCTTCTTTTTCAGTTTAAGAGAAGTGATTTGATTTGGATTGCAATCCTGTTGTTAAACCACATCATTCATGCAACACATTTCCAGACAGTTTCATAGGGAAGTGAAAGTGCCACAATTGACATCATCTTACGGGTACAACCACAGAAGAATTTCCATATGTGGCAAATAGGAGAATCTTTTTGTATGAACCAACATGGTTGGTTCAAAAAAGGAAACGTGCAACTCCGCTTTCTTCTCCTTTATCGCCTTAAACTAAGGTTAGCAGGTGCATCTACACCAGGAATGGGCAAACCTTGGCCCTCCAGATGTTTTGGACATCAACTCCCACAATTCCTAACAGGAATTGTGGGAGTTGAAGTCCAAAACTTCTGAAGGGCCAAAGTTTGTCCATGCCTGATCTACACTGTAGAATTAATGCAGCTTGACATCACTTTAACTGCCATGGCTTAATACAATGGAACAGAAGCTCTCTGAAGCTCTAGGTGCTCTTACTGCTTATTACAGGGAAAACCAGCGGATTCCTAACCCATCTAAAACACAGACATGTGCTTTTCATTTCAAGAACAGACAAGCATCCCGAGCTCTGAGGATCACCTGGGAAGGAATCCCACTGGAGCATTGCAGCGCACCCAAATACCTGGGAGTCACTCTGGACCGTGCTCTGACCTACAAGAAGCACTGCCTGAACATCAAGCAAAAAGTGGGTGCTATAAACAATATCATACGAAAGCTGACTGGCACAACCTGGGGATCACAACCAGATACAGTGAAGACATCTGCCCTTGCGCTGTGCTACTCTGCTGCTGAGTATGCATGCCCAGTGTGGAACACATCTCACCACACATCTCACCATGTTAAAACAGTGGATGTGGCTCTTAATGAGACATGCCGCATTCTCACGGGGTGTCTGTACTATACATCACTGGAGAAATTACACTGTTTAGACAGTATTGCACCACCTGACATAGTGAAAGGACCAAGGCAGAGACATCTCCAGCTCATCCCCTGTTTGGGTATCAGCCAGCACGTCAACGACTTAAATCAAGAAATAGTTTTCTAAGATCTACAGAGACACTCGCTGGAACACCTAAGCAAGCGAGAGTCCAAAAGTGGCAGGCTCAAACCCAGAACCTCAATCAATGGCTGATACCAAATGAGAGACTCCCTCCTGGGCACACAGAAAACGGGGCGACTTGGAAGGCGCTGAACAGACTGCGCTCTGGCACCACGAGATGCAGAGCCAACCTCAAGAAATGGGGCTACAAAGTGGAATCCATGAAATGCGAGAGGAGGAAACCACTGACCACCTGCTGCAATGCAACCTGAGCCCTGCCACATGCATAATGGAGGACCTCCTTGCAGCAACACCAGAGGCACTCCAGGTGGCCAGCTACTGGTCAAAGGACATTTAATTGACTACCAAGCTTGCAAACTTTGTGTTTTGTTTGTTTGTTTAAAAATGCAGTACTTGTTCCTGATACGATAAATAAATAAATACAGTGGCATCATGGATGTCCCTTATTTCACCTCATTAATTCTACCTTATACTCCCCTTCAGCCCACTGCCTTCTTAGCATGCCATCTGTCTGCAATCTTTTCTCCAACAAAACATAGTATGTGTGTCTTTTCCATCCCTGGGCCTCGTGTAATGTTTCTGCTGCCTTTGCTTTCTCTTTGTCCCAACTTCCTGCCCCATTTGCCCTTCTTTCCCTCCACCAGGCTGTTGCTCCATTCCACACATCCTTCCTGAAGCCTTCTCTATCCACTTTTTGCATTGCTTGCCAACATTTTTTGGCTGACCTAGCTCATCATCCACCAAAAGAAGTAGAGCAAGAAGTAGGAATTAAAAAAACATAGACACACAGGGAGAGAATTATAAAGTGGGTTGAAACTGTATCAAAACCACAGAAGATCTGTAATGTAGGGGATGGAAATGTAAGAGCCTTCCACACAGTCATATAATCCAAAATATCAAGGCAGATAATCCACAATATCTGCTCTGAACGGGAATATCAGAGTCCACACTGCCATATAATCCAGTTCAATGTGAATTTTATACAGCTGTGTAGAAGGGCCCTAGGATTGTTTGCAAGCTAGGAGAGCAAAGTGATGTTGGTGATGTTCGGAGCCACACTTCAACAATATATGAAGGCCCACAAATTCATTTTCACCCTCATCTAATCCAACATCTTGAAAATTTCATACACGTTCATTTAGGATTCAGAATGAAATATAAATATAATAATATAATATAATATAATATAATATAATATAATATAATATAATATAATAATATAATATAATATAATATAAATATAATGAAATATAATATAATCTATATACAGGATTAGTCAAAATGAATAGGCCAATAAGAAAATTAATTTTAGACGAATGTATGTTTATTGTAACCAAACTACAGCTACGTAGCGACAGATAAACTATCAAAGTTTTGTCTCACCTTCAGAGATGTTCGATATGGGCGCCCCGTGTGACACGGCAGATGTCCAAGCGATAGTCCAGTTCATTCCACATCCGTTGCAGCACATCCGACGTAATGGCATCGAATGCAGCAACGTCTGGGAAGGTGTTCGTTGAGGCCTAACCCTAACCCTATCCCTAACCCTAACCCTAACCCTAACCCTAACCCTAACCCTAACCCTACCCTAACCCTAACCCTAACCCTAACCCTAACCCTAACCCTAACCCCCTAACCCTAACCCTAACCCTAACCCTAACCCTAACCCTAACCCTAACCCTAACCCTAACCCTAACCCTAACCCTAACCCTAACCCTTGAAATTCTCGCTGGACCGTAATTACTGACATTGTTTTAGCAAATGTCATCACACAAAACGCCTTCTCTTTGCTTGATTCCGCCATTTTGAAAACAGCGACCCCTAGCGACGCCTAGCGGCATTAACGTACATGTGTGTTGCTCAAAAAAAACTTTGATAGTTTATCTGTCGCTACGTAGCTGTGGTTTGGTTACAGTAAACATACATTCGTCTAAAATTAATTTTCTTATTGGCCTATTCATTTTGACTAACCCTGTATTATGTTGTCAGCTGTCCTGTGGGCCTTTGCAAATTATTTTCACAAATCAATACTCTGGCCAGCCTCATTTTGGTGCCTCAAATGTTAGCCCTGTTTCCGAGTATATTTATTTATTTATTTATTTACTGTATTTATATACTGCCTTTCTCACCCCTGGGGGCACTCAAGGTGGTTTACAACATATTAATGGCAAAGATTTAATGCCAACATACAGTACACAAGGAAATCATAATAACTAATTACTATGCATAATTATGAGCATAAAATCAATTAAAACTATTAAATGTAAGACATATATAAAGTTTAAACATTCAAACAAGCATAAAATCATTCTAGTATAAACATTAAAATCCCATTTGACTGGCTGATTCCAAAAATTGCATCAGTTTTTCCTCTATCAGCTCTAGTTTTTGAGATGCAGAACAATCTACCAGTCTTCATCACCCATAGAAAACCATGATAAACATATCTAAGGGCCGGGCTTTAGCACAGCTGGTTAATCACCAGCAGCAATAGATCTTACCAACCAAAAGGTTGGCAGTTCGAAGCCCAGGTTGGGGTGAGCACCTGACCTTTAGCCCAGCTTGCTGTCCACCTAAGCAGTTTGAAAACAGTTGTGAGTTGTGAGTAGAGAAATTAGGCACCGCTTAAGCAGGGAGATATTTTACAGAACCATAAAGGAAATACCAGAAAATGCTGACGATCAAAGGAAAGAGGAAGTGTGTGATCAAGGGTCTTCGTCATAGAGGATGGCACGACAACACCATCTGTGGCCGGAATTGGGCACAACCTCCAGGACGCCGAAGTTTGGAAAAATATTGACATAATACCTCTATCTGTTGTCTGTCCTGTCTATTTAACGGCATTGAATGTTTGCTGTGTATGTGTTCTGTGATCTGCCCTGAGTCCCCTTTGGGGTGAGAAGGACAGAATATAAATGCTGTAAATAAATTTTAAAAATCTAAGAAACTAGAGCTGATGCAGTCGATCCACTGCAATTTTCGGAATCAGTTGTGCCAAATAACCCCAAGAACAGGCCTAAAAACCAAGACATCAAGATTTTTTTTGTTGTTGTTTGGATTGGCTGTGTAATATACGTAATAAGTAAGGCAAAGTAGTGAATGTAAGCAGGAAGAATCAATACAAGGATTTAATTTCCCCAAAACGAACAAAGGCTCCTGGAAAACCAGAATGGAATCAGAAAAAAGAAAAAGAAAATCAAGAGTAAATATGAAATATGTAAATATGAATATGACCAGGAAGAAAGAGAAGGGGGAAAAGAATGCTATAACAACAATCATTAGGTCATTGTGTATACAACATGGACTATTTCAGACTTAATAAACATACCACTATAGTTGTTTTAGGATTTTCGCCCAACAGCTCCCTCACAGAAATTTCCTCATCATATTCTCCAACACTGAAGTAATTCGGATAGAAAGCTCCAGCCATAACCACCTGATAAAGAAGATAAAAGGATGTAAATTTTTAAAAATTGACTTCTCTTTTAAGAACTCATTTATTCCATTGGCATGACCACTGCATGATCAGGTAATTAAGCGACCCACATTTTGGCTTCTGGTTACATTGAGGTTTCAATTTCTGACATGATTTCTCCTTCATATCACCCCCAATAGTCCCCTAGGCTCCTATTAATGTAACAAACATTGCATCTACTTAATTAGTGCCATATAATTAATACTAAAAATGCCTAGAAAAATGTATTTCTTACTTGTAAGTAAAAGTGTGTATTTTAATATAAAACCTCACAGATTTTCACTGATCAGTCTTTGATATTTCTAATGTGAGCCTCATGAGACTCAGTGTTGGAGCAGACTTGAGTGTTGGACTAGGGATTCTTGGGAATCAGGACTCAAACCCCTTACTACTACTACTACTACTACTTCTTCTTCTTCTTCATTAGCGGAAGAGATCCTACAGCTAAATGAGCTGTTTGAAGTTAAAATGCAATTGAAGACCCATCTCTTCCAGCAAGTCTACCCAATGAACTTTCAATAATGAGTTTTGATTTACATTCTATTGCTACTATATATCAATTCTGTATATATGTTTGGTAAACATTTTTTATATTTTTGTGTTTTTATCCATGTAATTTATTGTATATATTTTATGTTCGTATGTTTTTGACCCCCTGGTGACGCAGTAGGTTAAACGTCTGAGTTGCTGAACTTGCTGACCGAAAGGTTGTTGGTTCGAATCCAGGGAGCAGGGTGAGCTCCCCCTGTTAGCCCAGCTCCTGCCAACCTAGCAGTTCAAAAACATGCAAATATGAGTAGATACCGCTTCTGTGGGAAGGTAATGGCACTCCGTGCATTCATGCTGGCCACATGACCTTGGAGATGTCTACAGACAACGCCGGCTCTTCAGCTAAGAAACAGAGATGACCACAACCCTACAGAGTCGAACAATACTAGATTTGACGTCAAGGGGAAACCTTTACCCTTTTATGTTTTTGAATTTGTTGTACTATGCCTTGAGCCATCAGGAGAGGCGGTTAATAAATAAAATTTAGTACTATTAGTAATTCACACACATACACAGCCTTTATTAGTTTACAACAGCAAAATCACATGAGCGTATACAACAAGAGAAGTCACAGATAAAAAGGAAAGCATACTTTAAAAAGTTACTAATCTCAAGAATAAAATTTGCAACAATCTCACAAATAACGCATCAGAGTTGTGCAGAAGATATGTTTTATTACATCCTTGTCATTGGAAACACTGAAAAAATGGGATTCCTGTTATAGCAGGAGTAGCATCTTGCTTGAATTCTCTGAAAAAAGAAATTCAAAGCAACTCACAGTAAAACCAATACAATATAGCTTGTTTGTTTGTTTGTTTGTTTGTTTGTTTGTTTGTCTCTTCCCGGGGGGACTCAGGGCAGTTTAGACATAAAAAGGCAAACATTCAATGCCTTGAAAATCTAAAAATATGATTAGCCACAGAAGACCTTGGACAAGTCACATTCTTAGAATCCCAGCTTTATAGGAAACCAACTGCAAATTTTCTCTGAGTAATTCTTGCCAAGAACACCATAGGGTGGGATGCCATAAGCTAACATTTACCAAACAGCAACAACAACAAATTGCATCTGACACAACTAATTGTCTCACCTGCAAGATGAAGCGTTGCTTGTAGACATGCTCAGAATCCATCACAGGAGGCTGGGTATAGGCGTGCATATTGAATCTGCCAACTCTTTTTTTCAACTCTGCATACAATTCAGCCACCTAAAATAGTTAATTCAAGACTAAGACATAGTAACAAGCTACAAAAAAAAACCCTCATAAAATGAGGTATTTTTTTCTTATTTTTCCTGAATGACAACTGGGTCGTCATGAGTAGAACCGTGTGGTTCCTACTACAATCCCAGAAATCAAATAATTTTTTTTAAAAATGTTGTAACATTTGTTTTATGGCTACAATTAAAGATTTATCAGCCAGAACCCTATATTTTAGGTGCCCAAAATATGATGCTAGGGACTACATAAGAAATTGTGATTGGATGTAGAAAAAAAATATTTTATGTAAGGGATTCCTAAGAAGAGAATGTTCTTTTAGGAGTTCTTCCAGGATAAAGGGGTTAATAAAAGCTACTATCACTGGTCAACACATTTTGGTGCCTCAAATGTTAGCCCTGTTTCTGGGTATATCTGACCTGCCAATTCCAAAAATGGCACCAGTTTTTCTCCATTGGCTCTAGTTTTTGATACAGAACACAGAACATCTACTATTTGGCATGTGCTCACTCATAGAAAACCATGATAATCATATCTGTTGTAGTTCAGCCAAAGGCTGAAGATGAGGAGATTGTTCTATCAAAGGTTGTGAGGACTGATGGACTTTCCAATGTAGGGAATGAGGGGATTTTAGATCATGATTCTGCCTGGGAGAATGGATCTGTGTCTGGTGAGAGAGAAACGGCTTCAGAGCAGAGCAGGGAGGAAGATACATCAGAAGATAGGGAGAATCTTTTCCCTGGTCGCTCCTTGGCAAAGAAAGGTAAGAAGCTGGAAAGGGGAGATTGTTCCCCTGGGAACACACCTGAGGTCAGTAGGAGTTTGAGGCTTGATCTCTGAGAGGAGGGGGCCAGATTACAGAGGTCACAGAGACTCGATGAAAAATTGAAACAACAGAATGAGAAATCCTTGAAGCATCAGAGCAGATGACAAAGGCATGACTTCATGGGTCTGTGATCTTTAAATTAAAGAACTGTTTACTAAAGTGGTTAGAGCAGGGAACGTTGTGTTACCGTGTACACCTTGGTCTTGTTTCACATTCAAGTCTATGTTTAAGTTCCGTGGGAAAGTTTTTTGCTTGTCGAAGGCTTTCATGGCTGGAATCACTGGGTTGTTGTAGGTTTTTCAGACTATGTGGCCATGTTCTAGAAGCATTTTCTCCTGACGTTTTGCCTGCATCGATGGCAGGCATCCTCAGAGGTGGTGACACCTCAAACCTCTGAGGATGCCTGATATAGATGCAGGCGAAACATCAGGAGGGAATGCTTCTAGAATATGGCCATATAGTCCAAAAAACCTACAACAACCCTGTTGTGCTCATGATCGTGGATTCATGTTTTGGAAGGAGATCCTGTGTTCCTGGTTATGGATTTATGCTTATGTTTCGACTCCTGTATTTCCATGTACCTTGTCACTTTTGAATGGAACTCTGATGTATGTCTTTTAATCGCCTTTTTTTTCCCTATTGCTTTTGGGGACATTACTTTTTGTATTGCCTTTTGCTTTTTTGCCTTTTTTATATTTGCTTTCTTCAATAAACTGTTTAGTTAGTAATACTGAAGTCTTGTGTGGTGCAAAGGTGATTCCAGGCCAGAGTACAACAATATCTAAGAAACTAGAGGTGCTGAGGTCTATCCAATGGGATTACTGAATTCAAAGCCCCAAATTACCCAAAAACAGGATAAGATGGGCCACTGTATACCTTGAATTTCAATTTTAAAAGCCACAACATTGCCCCACATGAAAATGTTTACCAACTTCAGAGAACAGTTTGCCTAGGGACAGCTCTCTGACAGTTCAATGCAGCCGTTTAACCAGAAGTCTGTCTCCATGAGACTTACGAGCAGACTGTGCACTCCCAATGAAGCTCTTTGGGGGAATTTCCACTCTCTTTGTGTGTTACCCACTCGCTAATGCCATTAAGTACTTCTGCAATGTCCTTTCTGCTAAATGCTGTAGTAACCTTAGTAACACAGAGTCTCAATACAAACACACAGTATGGCCTGGTTAGTTTTTTATAGCAAGAATATGATGTTCTGGCCACATACGCAGGGCATTCTAGGAATCTCAATGGTCCAAATTACATGTGATTTATCAAAACCGAGCTTTAAAGAAGTCCAATTCAAGGAAGGGCAAGGAGGAACTCTAGTGGTCTTGGAATTGAGGTTTTCTTCCATGCTTTACAATGAATCAGACCATTTTTCAGACTCTTTTTGGAGAACATTTTAAGTCTGTTCTGTGATCTTATAGTTTCTTTGCTTCAGTAAGCAGAAAAGTCATAAACAATAAATCAATGAATTAAACACAACCATGCGTGCATGAAAGTGTTTATAATATACAGTTGGGTCCTCCATATTCATAAAGTCAACCATCTATGGCTTCACAACATTCATCACAAATGCGCTTGGTGGGGAAGAGGGACAGGGCCTTCTCGGCGGTAGCCCCCCGCCTGTAGAACTCGCTCCCCAGCGAAATTAGGTCAACTGCTTCCCTCCTTTCCTTTAGGAAAAAGCTAAAGACATGGCTATAGGACCAGGCATTCAGATAGCAGGTTGACAATAAAAATGATGACAATGTTATGGAAAACGGACTGTGGACTGGCTTCGGATTAAGTTGTTGATTATAGAACTCTGAGTATTGGTACTATTTTAAATTGTTTCTAATCTAATTTAATGTTTTACTTCTTATGTAACTGTTGTTTTTATCAGTTGCATATATGGGGCATCGAATTGTTGCCGGCTGTAAGCCGCCCTGAGTCCCCCTTCGGGGGTAGAGAAGGGCGGGGTACAAATAGTTGAAATAAATAATATATAAATCTTCCTCTCACATAAATAAATCCCACAAGCAAACCCGTTTTCGCCATTTCATATAAGGAAGACCATAGGGAAGTCTATAATAGGACTTTAGCATCCACACATTTTGTTATCCACAGGCATTTGTGGAATTAAATCCCAGCAGATACCAAGAGCCAACCACATATTAACTACAGGGGTGGGAACCTCCATTCCACAGAACTAATCTAGCTTTGCAGGGTCTTTCCCGACCAGCTCACACATATTTGCAGGCTAGCTCTTTCCCTCTCTGTGGATCCCAATGATTTGCTCTTTATCCTCTTCTCTTGAGCTTTATGTGCTATAAATTCATATGAAAACAGTGTGTATAATAGGAAAATAGAGCTAAGGGTGGGAAGAAAGAAAAGAGATATTCTTCACTTCACCTCCCGGATCCTCTTGATATGAATATAGTTGGAACGTCCCCAGTCCAGTTCATCCTGAAAGAGGAGAAAAAGTCTGTTTAGAAACAAATGTAGTTATTGTATTTTCGAAGGCTTCCATGCCTGGAAGCACTGGTATGTTGTAGTTTTTTTCGGGCTATATGGTCATGTTCTAGAAGCATTCTCTCCTGACATTTCACCTGCATCTATGGCAGGCATCCTCAGAGGTTGTGAGGATGCCTGCCATAGATGCAGGCGAAACATCAGGAGAGAATGCTTCTAGAACATGGCCATGTAGCCCGAAAAACCTACAACAGCCCAAATACAGTTATTGCAGGGTTGTTGTAAGTTTTTTCGGGCTATGTGGCTGAGCGAAGGAAGATCGATGCTTTTGAACTGTGGTGTTGGAGGAAAGTGCTGAGAGTGCCTTGGACTGCGAGAAGATCCAACCAGTCCATCCTCCAGGAAATAAAGCCCGACTGCTCACTGGAGGGAAAGATACTAGAGACAAAGTTGAAGTACTTTGGCCACATCATGAGGAGACAGGAAAGCCTAGAGAAGACAATTATGCTGGGGAAAGTGGAAGGCAAAAAGGAAGAGGGGCCGACCAAGGGCAAGATGGATGGATGGCATCCTTGAAGTGACTGGACTGACCTTGAGGGAGCTGGGGGTGGTAACGGCCGACAGGGAGCTCTGGCGTGGGCTGGTCCATGCGGTCACGAAGAGTCGGAGACGACTGAACGAATGAACAACAACAACATGCCTGTTCTAGAGGCATTCTCTCCTGATGTTTCGCCTGCATCTATGGCAAGCATCCTCAGAGGTAGTGAGGTCTGTTGGAACTAGGAAAATGGGTTTATATATCTGTGGAATGACCAGGGTGGGACAAAGGACTCTTGTCTGCTGGAGCTAGGTGTGAATGTTTCAACTGAACACTTGATTAGCATTTGATTGCCTGGCAGTGCCTGGAGCAATCTTTTGTTGAGAGGTGATTAGATGTCCCTGCTTGTTTTCCCTCTGCTGTTTTAATTTTAGAGTTTTTTAATTCTCAGGAGAGAATGCCTCTAGAACATGGCCATATTGCCTGAAAAAACCTACAACAATCCAGTGATTCCAGCCATGAAAGCCTTCGACAATACACAGTTATTGTAATTTTTCCCTTTTATCCTTTTGTCTTATACCAAATGCATATGGAATATTATAAAATGCTATGTTTCATAATTTAATATAATATAATTAGATATATATATACACACACACAAATATAAAAATCAATAGCTTAGTCAAAGGGAAAAAATGAAATAGATCTCAGCACCAAAACTTTCATTATAGTCCACCGAACATTCATTACAGTCAAACCAAATCATCACTGGAACGGACCTTGGGGTGTCGAAGCTTTCCGTTTTTCCTGCTTTCCTGCCATTCCTAAAGTTAAAAAAGGAAAACTCTTTATAGACATAAGGCGAAGGTAAACATAGCCTTAGGGCAGACATACTTCATAAACTCTGGAAGCCAGGAGAAGGGTCTTTCACCAAAATAGTACAAGACTACTACAATAAACAGTTGCCCATTATTTTCCCATTTAAAACTTGTCCGTGCTGTTCTTTATTGAGAACTTTAAAGGGTGCTTCCCAATAGCTGATAAAACAGTGAAAGATTAATAATAGTGTGCAGCACCGATGTTAAAGGATTGCACCAAAACAAATCATAGGAGAAATAAATACATCAAAGAATTAAAGGCAGAATAAATAAAAACCTCTTGACCTAGAAACTTTTAACTAGCTTTTAAGAGTTTTTAATAATTTTTCATACATGGCAGTAATTCTGGGCAGTGTTTACATCATCCTCTAATTACTGAAAGTCAAAATTAATGTTTTTCTTGGTGCAACCAATGGTTATTATTAGCAGCTGGGAAATGTGCTGCTCACTCAATCTTTCCTGGCATCCGTGCTTGTTCCAGGAAGACATTTTTGTTTCATTTTCTGGAGAAAGATGATTACCTTAAAGGCGTCAACAAGTGCGATGCAATCACTTCTGCTGTTCCCAGCAAAATGCATTTTATTCCTATGGGATTAAAAAAAATTGTTAACACTCTGATGCAAGATCACCTAACACGGGCAGCTCATAAAAACACTTTTAAAATTCATTTTCTACCAAAAAAAATGCATTCAATTTTTCACATGTTTTACACACAGGGCAGCTCACATTATAATTCAATGTATTGTGGAAGGTTGGAATCACTGGGTTCCTGTAAGTTTTCAGATCTCACAACCTCTGAGGAGGCCTGCCATAGATGCAGGTGAAACGTCAGGAGAGAATGCTTCTGGAACATAGCCATACATCCCGAAAAACTTACAGCAACCCAATTATAATTCAGTTTTAAAATACATTAGAAATACAGTGAGGTTCATATTTGCTGGGGTTCAAAGTGTCTAGCACAATTCTATGGTGGAAGTTGATGATGGAGTCACACTGGAGTATCTAGAAAGTCCTAGAGAGAATGCATTGATCAAATATATTGCTCAAATCCACACATAATCAAATGGGCAAAAATGAAACCCCCAAATATGGAAGTTCAACTACAGATAGATAATGTCAATACAAATGCTAAACGGTTTATCTCAGGCATGGGCAAACTTTGGCTCTCCAGGTGTTTTGGACCAACTCCCACAAAAATAAACAATATTTTTGAAATAAAAATGAAAATAAAATCAGCATTAATTGCCAAAATTTACCAAAATTGCACACTGCATTCACAAAGCTGATTTATCATACAGTAAAACGGTTATATTGTTACATTTGCATTTATTTGTCTTAATTTGCTTTTAATTACTGTATTTCAATATTAATAACTAGCCAATACAGACTTGATGGTATGGTATAGTATAGTATAGGGGTCCTCAAACTACGGCCCGAGGGCCGAATGCGGCCCTCCAAGGTCATTTACCCGGCCCTCGCTCAGGGTCAACTTAAGTATGAAATGACTTGAAAGCACGCAACAACAACAACAATCCTATCTCATCAGCCAAAAGCAGGCCCACACTTCCCATTTAAATACTAATAAGCTTATATTTATGAAAGTTGTTCTTCATTTTAATTATTGTATTGTTTTGAAGTGTTTTTGCACTACAAATAAGATATGTGCAGAGTGCATAGGAATTCATTCATATATTTTTTTCAAATTATAATCCGGTCCTCCACCAGTATGAGGGAATGTGACCTGGCCCTCTGTTTAAAAAGTTTGTGGACCCCTGGTATAGGGTATAGCATTAATTAGCCCTGTTTTAAACAGTATCTCTCAAGCAACCAAAAAACTACATTTATCCAGCTTCTACCACTCTTCCCTAAGAATCTCCAATATATATGTATTATATAATTATGTGTATATTGATGCTTATGTGTTTATGAAGCCCCTGAAGAGGGCCACTGAAATGAACATAGCATCAAAACTTTTTTAGCTTTTCCCAAAATAAAAACAGCCAATCTCTGGGCACTTGGAAACCTGTCTACCATTTTTTTCTGTGATCTCATGACAATACCTGTAGCTGTCAAAATGCTGTCTGAAGGGGGCTGAAAAAAAGTTGTTCAAGGAGAGGGCTGCAGCTATAAAGGAAAGAAAAAAAAGCCATGTAATACTAACAAAACAAACAAAAACCAGTTCTGTTTAGTTAGGATAGTGGGATTTGTTGCTTCACTTACCAATTATAAGGCACTCATCCAGACACCCAAAGACGTGCCCAAGAACAATAAGCTTGCCAAGATGCTGATCCACTGGTAAATCTGCCAACACTCTTCCTAGGAATGTCAGTTCACCGTCATATGGGTTTTGCTCTTCAGAATGGACATCAACAGCAAGTGCTCCAATCTACATAGCAAAATGATTGATTGATTGATTGATTGATTGACTATATTTGTATCCCGCCTTTTCTCAATCCAGAGGGACTCAAGGTGGCCTTAACAACAGGCAGCAATTTGATGCCAAACATACATGTATCAATACACAATTACAATTAAAACCGAACAATTAAAACATAAATTATTAAAACATCAATTAAAATCACATCATCCAAAATGTAATCCAGGGCCATTCCATTTATGAAGACACTAGCCGTCCCCTGCCACACATTGCTGTGGCCCAGTCTGTGTATATATGTTTTGTGTGTATGTGATTATATGTGTGTTTGCGTACATATATGTGATTTTGCGCATGCATTGTAATGTATTTTTTTTGTTCTGTTCTCTTCTGCTGTGTTTTTCGGTGTTTTTATGAGTGATGGTCACTCATTGACCTGACAGGTGCATTGTGTCCAAATTTGGTGTCAATTCGTACAGTGGTTTTAGAGTTATGTTAATCCCACAAGCGAACATTACATTTTTATTTATATAGATTAATTCATAGTCTCCACTTATTTGTCGAAAGCTTGATCCCAAAGCCATGTCTTAAGTTTTTTTTCCTGAAGGTCAGGAGAGAAGGGGCTGATCTAATTTCATTGGGGAGGGAGTTCCACAGATGAGGGGCCACCACTGAGAAGGTTGTCTCTCGTCCCCACCACTCGCAATTGTGGAAGTGGGACCGAGAGCACGACCTCCCTGGACGATCTTAACCTCTGAGATGGTTCATAGAAGGAGATACGTTGGGACAGGTAAGCTGGGCCGAAACTGTTTAGGGCTTTATAGTCTAAAACTAGTACTTTGAACTGTGCTTGATAGCAGACTGGCAGCTAGTAGAGCTGGCGTAACAGGGGGGTTGTGTGCTCCCTGTACGCCACTATGGTGAGCAATCTGACTGCTGCCCGTTAGACCAATTGAAGCTTCCGAAGAGTCTTCAAAGGCAACCCCACATAGAATGTGTTGCAGTAGTCTATTCAGGATGTAATCAGAAAGTGGACTGCCGAGGCCAAGTCTGACTTCCCAAGGCACAGGCGCAATAAAACCACCCGTGCCAATAGGAACAGATGAGCAATCAGTCACAAAGCTTACAACTAAAACGAGAGTAGCCTTCTCCAACAACACAGTAAATTGGGGCATCTTGATTTATTTTTTGGAACTTGACATACTGCCGAATCACTCTATTATTATTATTATTATTATTATTATTATTATTATTATTATTATTATATTTCTTGCATTTCTATCCCGTCCTTCTCAACTCCCAAAGGGGGACTCAGGACGGCTTACAATGGGCCCCATTCCGAAGCCATTACACAACAAATTACAAAATTTAAACCACAATTAGACATAAAAGCATAATTAACAATATATAAACCATCGTTAAAACAGTAAAAGTCTCATCAGCCATATCGTCATTCCAGTCACATTCCCTTAAAGTGCTGTTTACATCTATTGTCCAAAAGCCTGGTCTCAAAACCATGCCTTTAGTTTCTTTTGAAAAACCAGGAGGGAGGTGGCTGATCTTACCTCAGTTGGGAGTGTGTTCCATAGGCGGGGGGGGGGGGGGGGGGGGGGGGCACTGCCGAGAAGGCCCTGTCTCTCGTCCCCGCCAGGCACATTTGTGCTGTTGACAGGAGTGAGAGCAGGGCCTCCCCAGATGATCTTAGGTTTCGAGGTGGGACATAGGGGTGGATGCGTTTGGACAAGTAAGCTGGGCCAGAACCATATAGAGCTTTATGGGTCAAAATTGGGCTCGGAAGTAGACCAGCAGCCAGTGGAGCTGGCACAACAGCGGGGTGATATGCTCCCTGTATGTCACCCCAGTTAGTAGTCTGGCTGCCGACTGTTGAACTAGCTGAAGTTTCCGAACCGTCTTCAAAGGCAGCCCCACGTAGAGCGTGTTGCAGTAATCTATTCGGGATGTAACTAGACGGATATACAGATTAACTGACGGATATACAGATGTAATATATTACTGTACAACTTACTGGACAATGGCCAATTATGGGATGGATGGAGCAGAGGCATCCCTGTCTGCTAAATGGCAGTGGCTGGATCTTCTCCATAATCAGGCCCATCAATGCAGCCAATGAAAACAGATTGCTAGGGTTTGATTTCACTGGCTGCTCAGGTCAATCTAAGTGAAAAGTTTGCCTTCACTGTCACTTCTTTTGTTATCCATGGTCCTCATTGCAGGCCAGAGTATTGATACCATTCATCGATGGGTGGGTTGAGGGAGTAATAGTTCACGCAAATCATCCCAACCTAATTGCACTGAATATCACAGAAAATTACATTCTAACCCCCCTAACAGATCTTAATGCTCTGCTTATAAAATCTGTGACCTACTAAAGTCAACCTCAAGCACTTATCTACTTGATCAAGTGGAAAAAAAGGATGGAATGGGACATTATGATGATGCCCTCTAGGATCACCAGCCCATTTTTCTCCCATGTTTAATTCACTGATAACAACGTATTGTCGAAGGCTTTCATGGCTGGAATCACTGGGTAGTTGTAGGTTTTTCGGGCTATATGGCCATGTTCTAGAAGCATTCTGTCCTGATATTTTGCCTGCATCTATGGCAAGCTTCCTTCCAAGGTTGTGAAGTCTGACCTCACAACCTTTTGATTGTACAACGGGTATGATGAGCCAATGGAATGTGATGACCATCAGCAACCTTTGAGATGCTTGCCACAGATGCAGCCAAAAGATTAGGGTCAGCATAATAGAGAATGCTTCGAGAAAATGGCCATATGTGTCCACAAAAAAAGCCCTACAAGCAACTAAAGTGTGGGTCTCAAGGTTCCATTCTCCCACACCCGCATCATAGGACTGCGAACGATGCGACAAGGTCACAAGAATAACAGCATATAGTCCCCCGATAGCAAAACATACGAAGCCTCTAGAGGAAGATGAGATCAGATAATCCATAAATCTCCCCCCCCCCCCCCCAATTTTCCTCTTAAAGAAGTAGTTGAGCTGCTCAAGTGGGAATACAAAACATTTGGCTTGATACATGTCTAAATTAGTTATTTTAGATGATAGTCATATAAAAAAAAACACCCACCTCCTTAAGTCTTAGAATAGTCTGCTCAATATCACATATACTGGGAGGAGACAGAGCTGTTGCTAATAAAGCCCTGGGTTCTCCCATGTTAAGCAGCTTCACTTTTAATACAGTAGTTTCCAATGGACATCGCTGAAAGAGAAATAACAAATGATGCCTTTTATTAACATCTAGAAAAGGTTGCTTACTCTTACTCTCTAGACCAAACTAAACAAAGGAGAACAAGAACATTGCAATTATAATTTTTAGAGGTCATCTTTGCAGTCTCACATATTGGTTTGCAACCTTCTAAAACCTGCTCTGGCTTGAAACGTTTTGGGAAGTCTGGCTTCTCAAAGCTCAAGGTGTGCAACACAGTTCCCTCACTCCTGTTCAGTGGCTAATAGACAGCTACAGGATCTGCACAAAAATGCATCAGACCAAGATCAACAAGAAAATGATCCCTGTAGGAGACAGTAGATTCCATTTTCCTCAGAGAAGAAGTGAAAACAAATATTCTGAAAGTCCTGCAAGCAGGAGCGGAGAAAGTTCTACTTTCCTCCATTTTTGTCATACAAATTGCACATCCCAAGAGGCTATTTATCTATTTATTTATTTATGACATTTATATGCCGCCCTTCTCACCCCAAAGGGGACTCAGAGTGGATTACAAGATATATATACATACAATATATTATATTATTAGCATAGTACAATATCAGTATTATATATTACTATGTCTGATCACTGGGTTGTTGTAGGTTTTTCGGGCTGTATGGCCATGTTCTAGAAGCATTCTCTCCTGACATGACCTCACAACCTCTGAGGATGCCTGCCACAGATGCAGGTGAAACGTCAGGAGGGAATGCTTCTAGAACATGGCCAAACAGTCCAAAAAACCTATAACAACCCAGACTCCTTAATCTGTTGGGGAACAATAGTTCTAGGTAAGGTAAAGGGAAAGATTTCCCCTCAATATGAAGTCTAGTCGTGTCCAACTCTGGGGGGTAGTGTTTATCTCCATTTCTAAGCCAAAGAGCCAGCGTTGTCCTTAGATGCTGCCAAGGTCATGTGGCTTGCATGACTGCATGGAGCGCCGTTACCTTCCCACTGGAGCGGTACCTATTGATTTACTCACATACAAATTGCTAGGTTGGCA
>NW_026844366.1:18739896-18744747 GCF_025583915.1 Anolis sagrei ordinatus | reverse complement strand
ATTCATTATCTTATCTGTATAAGTGGATTATTGGTGTTTAACTTGTCTACCAAGGAACCCATTCATATTGAGAGGGGTCCAGGCTCAGCTGCAGGGAAGGAAAGGGAAAGCGAAAGAGCCTGGCTGGCTGCCTCCTGGCAGCACGTGGAGGGAGGACTTCCCTCTCGCCTAGTGGGCGGGGCCTGCGCTTCTCCATTAGAAGGCTGTTGAGGGCGCATGGGGCCTGCAGGAGGAGGCGTGGCCTAAGGACAAAACAGCGCCCCCTGGCAAAAAAAGTATTCCGCGACCGCTTACTTCGAGTAATGGACGGGCCGGCCCTGCTCCCATCCAAAAGAGGCGATGGCAACACATCTCCAGGAGGAGGCATGGCCTAAGGACAAAACAGCGCCCCCTGGCAAAAAAAGTATTCCGCCACCGCTTACTTCGAGTAATGGACGGGCCGGCCCTGACTGTCACTTCTTTTGTTATCCATGGTCCTCATTGCAGGCCAGAGTATTGATACCATTCATCGATGGGTGGGTTGAGGGAGTAATAGTTCACGCAAATCATCCCAACCTAATTGCACTGAATATCACAGAAAATTACATTCTAACCCCCCTAACAGATCTTAATGCTCTGCTTATAAAATCTGTGACCTACTAAAGTCAACCTCAAGCACTTATCTACTTGATCAAGTGGAAAAAAAGGATGGAATGGGACATTATGATGATGCCCTCTAGGATCACCAGCCCATTTTTCTCCCATGTTTAATTCACTGATAACAACGTGAGGTATTGTCGAAGGCTTTCATGGCTGGAATCACTGGGTTGTTGTAGGTTTTTCGGGCTATATGGCCATGTTCTAGAAGCATTCTCTCCTGATGTTTTGCCTGCCTCTATGGTAAGCATCTTCAGAGGTTGTGAGGTCCCAATGAGGACTATGGGATTGATAGCAAAGGAAGTGACCTCACAACCTTTGAGGATGCTTGCCATAGATGCAGGCGAAACGTCAGGAGAGAATGCTTCTAGAACATGGCCATATAGCCCCAAAAACCTACAACAACCCATTTTAAATAGGTTTTATCATAACTGTTTTTTTTCTTGGTCTCTCCCCCCCCCCCCCCCAATTTTCCTCTTAAAGAAGTAGTTGAGCTGCTCAAGTGGGAATACAAAACATTTGGCTTGATACATGTCTAAATTAGTTATTTTAGATGATAGTCATATAAAAAAAAACACCCACCTCCTTAAGTCTTAGAATAGTCTGCTCAATATCACATATACTGGGAGGAGACAGAGCTGTTGCTAATAAAGCCCTGGGTTCTCCCATGTTAAGCAGCTTCACTTTTAATACAGTAGTTTCCAATGGACATCGCTGAAAGAGAAATAACAAATGATGCCTTTTATTAACATCTAGAAAAGGTTGCTTACTCTTACTCTCTAGACCAAACTAAACAAAGGAGAACAAGAACATTGCAATTATAATTTTTAGAGGTCATCTTTGCAGTCTCACATATTGGTTTGCAACCTTCTAAAACCTGCTCTGGCTTGAAACGTTTTGGGAAGTCTGGCTTCTCAAAGCTCAAGGTGTGCAACACAGTTCCCTCACTCCTGTTCAGTGGCTAATAGACAGCTACAGGATCTGCACAAAAATGCATCAGACCAAGATCAACAAGAAAATGATCCCTGTAGGAGACAGTAGATTCCATTTTCCTGAAGAAGTGAAAACAAATATTCTGAAAGTCCTGCAAGCAGGAGCGGAGAGAGTTCTACTTTCCTCCATTTTTGTCATACAAATTGCACATCCCAAGAGGCTATTTATCTATTTATTTATTTATGACATTTATATGCCGCCCTTCTCACCCCAAAGGGGACTCAGAGCGGCTTACAAGGTATATAGACATACAATATTATATTATTAGCATAGTACATTGTATGTCGAAGGCTTTCATGGCCGGAATCACTGGGTTGTTGTAGGTTTTTCGGGCTGTATGGCCATGTTCTAGAAGCATTCTCTCCTGACATGACCTCACAACCTCTGAGGATGCCTGCCACAGATGCAGGTGAAACGTCAGGAGGGAATGCTTCTAGAACATGGCCAAACAGTCCAAAAAACCTATAACAACCCAGACTCCTTCATCTGTTGGGGAACAATAGTTCTAGGTAAGGTAAAGGGAAAGATTTCCCCTCAATATGAAGTCTAGTCGTGTCCAACTCTGGGGGGTAGTGTTTATCTCCATTTCTAAGCCAAAGAGCCAGCGTTGTCCTTAGATGCTGCCAAGGTCATGTGGCTGGCATGACTGCATGGAGCGCCGTTACCTTCCCACTGGAGCGGTACCTATTGATTTACTCACATACAAATTGCTAGGTTGGCAGAAGCTGGAATTAACACCAGGAGCTCACCCTGTTCCCTGGATTCAAACCACCGACCTTTCAGTCAGAAGGTCCAGCAGCTCAGCAGTTTAACCCGCTGCACTACCAGGGGCTCCATAGTTCTAGGTAGGTGTTCAGAAATACTGTACTGGAGAGCTAAAAGCAGGGCAGACATGATGGCACCATCTCTAAAGTTTCCATCAGGGTCTAATTCTCTTTAATTCCACTTTCAACTATAAAGATATATACACCATGGGAGCAATGCTTACCATCATCTCAGGAACACTGGTCTCAGGGATGCACCGGGTCCAAAAGTCTTTACGTACCAGCCTGTAGCAGTATCCCTTAGAAACACGGCCAGCTCGGCCTATGAATAAAAAGGGAAAGAGCGTGAAGAATAAAGAAGCCATGGACTGCTATACAATGATTGGAAACCCTCTTCAGTCATGGAAACTCAATAGGTCACACACTCTCAATCTTAGAGGAAAACAATGGCAAATCCCAGAATAAATCATTTCAAGAAAACCCTAGGATAGAGTCACCATACATAGTGGACCATTTGGAGAAAGCACAGAATATAAGTTGATTCTAAATTAGAATTGCGGCTGCAGTGCCATCTTTAAAACTGTACCAGCTTAAAAGTTTCAACAATGACTATGTGTGCCTTTAATATAATTATTTATTTATTATTTATTTATTTATTTATTTTTATTTACTGCACTTGTAGACCGCCGTTCTCAGCCCTAGGGCGACTCACGGCGGTGTACAACACGTAAAAACAGGTACAATTTCCAGCATAAGAAATAACACAACAACATTAAACAACATCACTATCAATAATACCATTACACTAAATCATTCGCGCCGTCTCATTGTTGAATCACAATCCAATCTCGTTATCCATGTTCCGTTCCAATCGTCATTGCCAGTTATTGCAGCACTTACTCAAACGCCTTCTCAAACAACCACGTCTTTAGTCTCTTGCGGAATGACATAAGGGAGGGCGCCAATCTGATGTCCACAGGGAGGGTGTTCCACAGCCGGGGGGCCACCACCGAGAAGGCTCTATCTCTCGTCCCCGCCAGGCGTGCCTGTGAGGCAGGCGGGATCGAGAGAAGGGCCTCCCCGGACGATCTCAAAGTCCTCGTGGGCTCATAGGCCGAGATGCGGTCAGACAGGTATTTTGGGCCGGAACCGTTTAGGGCTTTGTAGGCCAACACCAGCACCTTGAATTGGGCCCGGTAGCAAATCAGCAGCCAGTGGAGCTGGAACAACAAGGGCGTTGTGTGCTCCCTGCGTCCCGCTCCTGTTAGTAACATGGCTGCCGCGCGCTGGACTAGCTGGAGCTTCTGGGCCGTCTTCAAGGGCAGCCCCACGTAGAGAGCGTTGCAGTAGTCAAGGTGGGATGTGACCAGAGCGTGTACTACCATGGCCAAGTCAGACTTCCCGAGGTACGGGCGCAGCTGGCGCACGAGCCTGAGCTGTGCAAATGCTCCCCTGGTCACCGCTGAGACCTGGGGATCCAGGCTCAACGATGAATCCAGGATCACACCCAAGCTGCGAACCTGCGCCTTCAAGGGGAGTGCGACCCCATCCAGCACAGGCTGTAACCCTATACCCTGTTCGGCCTTGCGACTGACCAGGAGTACCTCTGTCTTGTCTGGATTCAATTTCAATTTGTTCGCCCTCATCCAGACCGTTACAGCGGCCAGGCACCAGTTCAGGACCTCGACAGCCTCCTTAGTAGCAGGTGGGAAGGAGTGACAGAGTTGGACATCATCTGCGTACAGATGACACCGCACCCCGAAACTCCGGATGATCTCACCCAGCGGCTTCATGTAGATATTAAATAGCATGGGGGACAGTATAGAGCCCTGTGGAACCCCACAAGTCAAAGGATGTGGTGTTGAACAGGTGTCCCCCAATAACACCTTCTGGGTGCGGCCCTCCAGAAATGACCGGAGCCACTGTAGAACAGTGCCCCCGAGGCCCATTTCCGCAAGGCGCCCCAGAAGGATACCGTGGTCGACGGTATCGAAGGCCGCTGAGAGGTCCCCCCTGTCTAGCTCCTGGCGCAGATCATCCACTAAGGCGACCAAGACCGTCTCAGTTCCATGTCCCGGTCTGAAACCAGACTGTGCCGGATCCAGAATATCCGTGTCTCTCAAGAATACCTGGAGTTGTGAGGCCACCACACTTTCCATGACTTTGCCCAAAAAGGGGAGATTGGAAACAGGCCGAAAGTTGTCAAATCTAGTGGGGTCCAGTGATGGTTTTTTCAACAGCGGTTTTATAATAGCTTGTTTTAAGCTCGCTGGAATCTTGCCTTCCCGAAGGGAGGCGTTAACCACCACCTTACCCACTCAGCCAATCCCCCTCTGGCCTCCTTCAGAAGCCAGGATGGGCAGGGGTCTAGGATGGACGTAGTAGGCCTCATTCCTCCAAGTATCTTGTCCACATCCTCGGGCTTCACCAATTGAAAAGAATCCATCAAAATAGGACA
>NW_026844366.1:18727396-18734896 GCF_025583915.1 Anolis sagrei ordinatus | reverse complement strand
GATCCTTCCCATGAGAGTTTCTGAATACTACACATGTTTTTTTTTCAAACAGTATATCAATATTTTAAAATATTTGAAAATTCTTTCTATTCTTAGGTTAAAGAAAAGACAGAAAATATATTTATGTATTTGTTTGTTTGTTTACAGCATTTATATTCCGCCCTTCTCACCCTGCAGGGGACTCAGGGCAGATTACAATGTACACATATATGGCAAACATTCAATGCCAATTAGACATACAACGTATATAGACATACACAGAGGCTATTTAACTTTTCTGGCCACCAGGGGAGCTGTCGCTTTCATCGTCCATCTGCGACACTGATGAAGTACTTCCGCATTCCCCGCATGCTTTGCTGGAGTGCTTTATGCTGGAGTCTTTTTATGGCCTCATAAATTAGTTAAATTAGCCTCCCAACACATAGGTGGTACCTAATTTTCCTACTTGACAGATGCAACCGTCTTTCAGGTTGCAAAGGTCGACAACAAGCTACACAATTGGTCGGACACTGACTCCAACCCGGGCTGGTTTTGAACTCATGACCTTTTGATCAGAGTGATCTTAATGCAGCTGACACTCAGCCAGCTGTGACACAATCCCAAAAAAAATATGGGTTATTTATTTATTTATTTATTTAGCCTATTTATACCCTGCCTTTCTTAACCCTACAGGGGACTCAAGGTGGTTTATTTATTTATTTATTTATTTATTTATTTATTACTACTACTACTACTACTACTACTACTATTTTGGTGTCAGGAGCAACTTGTGAAACTGCAAGTCGCTTCTGGTGTGAGAGAATTGGCCATCTGCAAGGACATTGCCCCAGGGGACACCTGGATGTTTTGATATTTTACCATCCTTGTGGGAGGCTTCTCTCATATCCCCACATGGGGAGCTGGAGCTGACAGATGGAGCTGATTGCGCTCTCCCCGGATTCGAACCGGCAACCTTCAGGTCAGCAACCCAATCTTCAAGTCAGCAGTCATGCCGTTACAAGGGTTTAACCCATTACACCCCTGGGGGCCTTGGGGTTTACATATATAGGCAACAATTTGATGCCATGTAAACATACATACATAATAAAGTAAACATATATATATTAAAACATCCATTAAAAACATATCAAAACTTAAAACACTTATTATAATCACGTTATCCCCAGGGCTGCCCATTTGAAGATTGATTGGACCTAACCCATCCTTCCTAAACAATGTGCCGGATTTTCTATTTGTTGTTTTTGTTGTGGGCGTTGTGACACGCTGAGTATTGGTTACCCAAAATACTCCATTTTAAAAAGATTTTTGAAGTCTTCCATATATATATAATGAGGTATCTTGGAGATGAAACTCAAGTCTAAACTCAAAATCCATTTCTGTTTCATATAACCTTATAGACGTAATCTGAATAATAATAATAATAATAATAATAATAATAATAATAAAAACTTTATTTATACCCCGCTACCATCTCCCAAGGGACAATGCACAATGTTTTAATCAAATTTTGCATGAAACAAGATTTGTGTACAATGAACAATCAGAAAGTAAAGGGGTCATTATCTCAGCCATCCACGTGGACAAATATGGGTTTTGAAGCTTTTTGGATTTCCAGACAAAGGGTGCTAAACAAGTAGCATTTAAATCTCTTTTTAACTTTTGTATTTCAGAAATGTATAACTATTTTTAAAAGCCTAGTTGAGTGATAAACTGGGAGAAAAGAGGGGATACAAATAAAGGAGTGGAGATCTCTTTGAGATGCCACAAATCTTTTCGCTATTATTACTACAAAAATGGACACAGCTACCCTACGGGAAATGGATGAAAACATATAATACAATTAAATATCTGTATCCGCTGTAACCGGCTGTTAGGAATTGTGGGAGTTTAAGTCCAAAACACCTGAAGGGCCAAAGTTTGCTCATGCCTGCACTAAACTCAATGTCAGGTTTTTAAAAGACCGGCTGGAGCATAAGGAGAAGCTTTTGCGTAAGGAGATATTTCTGACTTAAGTGAAAAGCCCGCCTCGGTTCTGCTCAAGCAACTGCGAATGACACAAGCGTCTCTCTTCTTATCTCATGGCTGCTACTACCAGAGGTCATGAGAACATTGTGAATTATAGCCCCAGGCCACTGTCAGCGCAAAGGTCAAACCAATACACTGAACCAGCAAGCGGCAGAACCAAGGAAGCGCCGGAGATGAGATGCAAAAACAGGCTTCCTTTTCTTCTGGCAGAGACACGGCGCTCCCGCTGCACAGTGGCTGCCAGCACCAACCTAAAGGTCTTCCATCTCTCGTTTTTGTGTCACTTTGCATAATTGTTTGGATGTGTCCTGCCCCCGATGTTCACACTTCAAAGTTCAAGCCACATTTCCTCTTCATCATTATTACAGTGGCTTATGGCCATTAACTAGAAGAGGTGTCTAGAAGGGGTGTCTGCACCCTACACCACTGGAGAAATTACACTGCTTAGCCGGTATTGCACCACCTGACATCCGCCGGGAAGTAGCAGCCAATAGTGAAAGGACCAAGGCAGAGACATCTCCAGCTCATCCCCTGTTTGGGTATCAGCCAGCACGTCAACAACTTAAATCAAGAAATAGTTTTCTAAGATCTACAGAGACACTCGCTGGAACACCTCAGCAAGCAAGAGTCCAAAAGTGGCAGGCTCAAACCCAGAACCTCAATCAATGGCTGATACCAAATGAGAGACTCCCCCCTGGGCACACAGAAAACTGGGCGACTTGGAAGGCGCTGAACAGACTGCGCTTTGGCACCACGAGATGCAGAGCCAACCTCAAGAAATGGGGCTACAAAGTGGAATCCACGACATGCGAGTGTGGAGAAGAGCAAACCACTGACCACCTGCTGCAATGCAATCTGAGTCCTGCTACATGCACAATGGAGGACCTTCTTGCAGCAACACCGGAAGCACTCCAAGTGGCCAGCTACTGGTCAAAGGGCATTTAATAGAATATCAAGCCTGCAAACTTTGTGTTTTGTTTGTTTGTTTTTAATGCAATACAACTGTTTTTGTTCACTCCTGATACGATAAATAAAATCAATTAGCTTTGAGGATGCTTGCCATAGATGCAGGCGAAACATCAGGAGAGAATGCCTCTAGAACATGGCCATATAGCCCGAAAAAACCTACAACAACCCAGTGATTCTGGCCATGAAAGCCTTCGACAATACAATAAATAAATAGTAGAAAAGGTGGCTTTAGAAACCAAAATAAAAGCTCAACAATTCTTGCACTATTGGAACAAATTGCCTTTTAAGTGTAAAAAAAAAAAGATGGCCACCAATAACAAAAAAAAGTCACTGCCAAAGTACAGGCCATCCCATCCCCTTATGGTACCCGACTGCGAGGGGCAAAAATAACCCCATTCTGCTTAAGGCAGTGGGTCCCAACCTGTGGTCTGTAGTGGTCCACAATGGCTAAAATATGGTCCACGGCCTCACCGTTACTGCACTGTTACAACGAGAGCAACTGGTCTCACGAAACCCTCTTATAGTGCCAAGGCTTATTTAATATGGTTTTCTGTGGGCGAGTAGATGGCGACCACTGGATGGGATATGTTCTATATCAGAAACTAGAGCTGCTGTGGTCTATCCAATACAATTTTCCGAATCAGCACCCCAAATAACCAAAACAAATCTAAAGTATGTTCCATATCAGAAACTAGAGCTGATGTGGTCTATTCAATGCAATTTTCTGTATAAGCACCCCAAATAACCAGACAAAATCTGAAGTTGACCAAAAACCGATTTGTAACCCTTTTGGGACTAATGTTGGAGAGTGGTCCATGGCCAAAGTGGTCCCTGTGGGAACCACTGGCTTAAGGCATGCTTTTCTTCTTTGCCATCAACATTTTAAGTGTGATTTTAAAAATTAACATTTCACCTGCATCTATGGCAGGCATCCTCAGAGGTTGTGAGGGCCTCACAACCTCTGAGCATGCCTGCCATAGATGCAGGTGAAACGTCAGGCAAGAATGCTTCTGGAACATGGACAGACAGCCCGGAAAACACACAACAACCCAGTGATTCCAGCTATTAAAGCTTTCAATAAGACAGAATCAGAAATGTTCCTCTGAATTAAGTAAGAATTCAAAGGTCTGTTTGTTTTTTAAATCCCAGTATATAAAAGCTAACAGTGATATAAATGAAAGGAAACTAGTAACCCAAGTGTACATAGAAGTGAAATAAATATCCTTAGTAATGTTGTAAAGCAATAACAAAGGAAAAGCCGTAAGAAGGAAACTTTTCATTCAAAAGGCACAGTAGCTCTGAAAAGCTTCCACGGTGCTTTTCCAGTGTACATTTGTCATGTCAGGACTAAAATTTCATCTCAAGCGAAGACAACTAATGATCCTACATTGACAAAATGCTATTTATTTATTATTTATTTAAAACATTTATATTCCGCCCTTCTCACCCCGAAGGGGACTCAGGGTAGAGCACAGCATATACACGGCAAACATTCAATGCCAGGACACAAATTCACATACACATACATAAATACAAAAACACATTTATCAAAATATTAAAATACACCATTTAAAAACGTCCTAGTCATCCGCGTCAAGACTAATTGGCCTGGTCATCTTTCCTATTGCCGCTGTATTGCCTTGTCCCGAAAGCTTGGTCCCATAGCCAAGTTTTTACCATCCTTCTAAAGGACAGGAGAGAGAATCCAACAATATCTACTTTGAACTGAGTTATCTGAGTTCACACTGCCATATATTCCAGTTCAAAACAGGTAATGTGGGATTTTATTCAACTGTGTGGAAGGGACCCAGGTATGAGGTCCAGTCGAAATCTTAATGCAATGACTTGGCAACAATGCCAGGCTGGATGGCCATCTGTCAGGGGCGCTTTGAATGCAATATTCCTGCTTCTTGGCAAGGGGTTGGACTGGATGGCCCATAAGGTCTCTTCCAACTCTATGATTCTATGATTCTAACACCTGGCAATAAAGTGGGCTCAAACTGTATCAATTCGACAGTGTAGATGTCGACTGAAGGCAAGAGGGATGTTGCTTCCTCTGTTTTTACATCCTAACCTTCATCCTTCTCTGTCCCTGCTTCTTTACTTCTTTGGAGTTTGCCAAATGAGAACCACAAGTATTGCATGTGATTTTATGCAAATTGAATGAATCACAGCAAATTAAAACACTGTACCTAATTTAATCTGAATGGTTTCTGCCAAAAGCCACCACTAAATTTCTCTCCTCCACTTCCGCTCTGCACAAAATATAAATTTCCTTGGGGCAAAATTTGGTTTTTGGCATCGAGTACTCTCTGTACTAGTTTTAAAAGTGCATTTCAGGGAGAGATGGGGTTGGAGTGGGATTTCTCCCTGTGGCATTTCTGGCTTCTGTTCTGAAACAGGAATTTGGGAATCTGACTTTTAAATGTAACTCCCAAGCAAAGAAGAACAAAGAATCTTCAATACCACTACATCCAAAACGGTAAAATCAAAACATACGTATATATCCGTTTTCCTCATTATAATCATTATACATCCAAACATACTCACCGTATTTGACATCTGGAACAGTTACAGAGCTCTCTGCTATGTTTGTAGAGAGGAGAATCTACAAAAACAATTTAAAAAGGAGTAAAGGAATAGGAAGCAATGGAGGAGTAGACCAACACATAGAACTATTTTTAAAGGACTTGTGAAAACAAAAGCAGCTGAAGGTGTATTTGTTTATATAGCTATTTAAATATTACTTTTTGGGGCTATCTACTCTTAGGTAAAAATAAAGGTTTCCCCTTGACATTAAGTATAGTTGAGTCCAACTCTGGGGGGGGGGGGTTGGTGCTCATCTCCATTTCTAAGCCAAGAGCTGGCGTTGTCCATAGACACCTCTCGTCATGTAGCCAGCATACTGCATGGAGCTCTGTTACCTTCCCACTGGAGCGGTACCTATTGATCTACTCATATGTGCATGTTTTTGAACTGCTAGGTTGCCAGAAGCTGGGCCTAACAGTGGGAGCTCACACTGCTCCATGGATTTGAACCGTCGACCTTTCAGTCAGCAAGT
Source organism: Anolis sagrei ordinatus (assembly GCF_025583915.1). Lineage (NCBI taxonomy): Eukaryota > Metazoa > Chordata > Lepidosauria > Squamata > Anolidae > Anolis > Anolis sagrei. The sequence continues at coordinate 18,728,841 of NW_026844366.1, read as the reverse complement.
TCCACAGCTCAGCGGTTAAACCCATTGTTCCACCGCAGCCCCTTCTTCTTACCTACACCAAAATGATGATAAACATCACAATATAATAAAATCAGCTTGTAAACATGTAGATAGAGTTATCTTTTATAATGTGAAAATGATTTGTGTTTTCAATTTGGTGGGAAAAGGAGGTAATTCAGTCTAGAAGGGTAGGAAAAGGAGGTAATTCAGTTCTGTCCTCCCTTTGTTTCCAATTCATGTTACTTTCAGTGACCTAATTCCTTTCGTCTTCCCTCCAGTTAATGATAGTCAGCAACATACACTGCTTTCCTTCACCTGCACCCCCAAAAAATTAGGATTCACGGTGCTCACACAAGGATTAAAAACTCACTTTTCGGTATCCAGGAACTGGAGCCAGAAACACATTAGTCTGTTCTTCCAAGGTGATACTAGAATGGAGTGGATACACTTGCAACCTAAGAGGGAGCATTTGAGAAACTCAGGAGCAGCACAGACACAGATTAACATAGCTGTAAAAAGGAACACTAGAACATTATGATTCCTTGGGTATTTCATGATGTCTAAGAACTGCATTTTTTCCAAAGCTTACAACTCTTAGTTGACCAGAACACAAGCAACCAGAAAAATAATGGAATAAATAGAAGTTAAAATAAAATCAATTTTGTGATATAGTAAAATCAATTTGTGTAATAATACAACAAAACTGTGCTGCATTGCTATGTTTGTTTTCATTTGCTTTTAAGTATTTTATTTCAATATTAATATCAAGTCAATATAGAATTTGTGGTATGGTATAGAATATATTATTAGGCCTATTTTGTATAGTAATTCTCAAGCAACCACAAATTACATTTATCCAGCATCTACCAATCCCCATGGATGCTGATTAACTGAGAGTCTACTGCAGGCATGGGCAAACTTGGGCCCTTCCTCCAGGTGTTTTGGACTTCAACTCCCAGAAATCCCAGCCAGTTTACCAGCTGCTACGATTTCTGGGAGTTGCAGGCCAAAACATCTGGGGACCCACAGGCTGAGAACCACTGGGCTACAAACTTGAACTCATTTGAACAGAACAATTGTTGTAAATCAGACTCCAGAGGCTGATGGTTTTCTCTGTGATAAAACTGGCTCTGAAAGTGCGGGCATTCAGGGAAATAGGAAGCAGGGGGGGGGGGGGGGGGGCTAACGTCCGCCACTCATCTTCCTCTCTCTTCTAGCGCGTACAGAGGGAGGTGGGGGGGAGCAGGGGGAGGAGAGAGGAGGAGAGAGGCAGCGGGCAGCGGGAAAAAGGTAGAAAAGGAAGGGGGGGAAGGAGCTAGGGAGGGCGCGGAGCGCAGGAGTGGGGGGTCGGTGTCTTGAGTCAGCTCGGGTAGGATCGACGAATCGACCGTTTGGGATTCTCTTCCGCTCTCCTTCGCGTCTCTCGTTCGGTGCGTCTGGGTCGG
>NW_026844366.1:18667580-18727187 GCF_025583915.1 Anolis sagrei ordinatus | reverse complement strand
GGATAGAATATATAGTGAGGAATATTGCGTACAGCACTCATGAGAATGATAGAGGACAAGTTAGCAGAAGACCACTATACCTAGCTGTGTGCGGCCAATGCCCCCGCCCCCACACAAAGGCTGGGGGAAATGAGGAAAAAGGAAGAGGGGCCGACCAAGGGCAAGATGGATGGATAAGATTCTTCAAATGACTGGATTGACCTTGAAGGTGCTGGGAGTGGTGATGGCCGAAAGGGAGCTCTGGCGTGGGCTGAAACGACTGAATGAATGAACAAAAAAAAAACTGACTTAATTTATCTACGGAAAAAAGGAGACTTTCCATTTATTTCCAGGTTGGAGAAAAAAGACCTCATCAGCTTCTAAAGAAATCTGAGTGAATTTGAAAGGGTCAAAATCACCAAATATATTTTCATTCTTTGGTCAATTGGTGAAGAACATGTGAGAAATATCCATGCACTATACCAACCCATTATTGACCCTGGATCAACTCATTTGGATTCATCTTTGAAAGGACAGAAGAAAGCAACAATACTTTCACAAGGGAGGAAGAATGCTTATAAAGACCAGACTCCTCTTCTTTAAAATATACTCTACCACTAGCTAATCTGTTCAGTGTTTTAATGTAAAATCTCATTTTCATCCGTTTCACCAGTAACAATAACTGGTGCCTCCAAATGTGGTTGAACTATAACTCCCAGCTCTCAAAATTGGCTACGGCTGCTGTTACAGTATACCAACATTTGGAGGGCTGCATGAGTTGCACCCTTGACTTGGTGAATGGAAACAGAGAAGGCAACTATATTAACTATGCCCTAACTTTATAGCAGATCTTTGGTTCTTGCAGACTGCCTGGCATTATAAATAGATAGATGAACAACTCACCTCCTGTAAGCCATGCCCGTGAGAAGCTCATGCATGTAATTTATTTCTTCCAAACCTAGAGGATGAAAATAAATTATAATTCTTAATTAAAGTAATACAAAAATGGCAAAAGTCACTTGGAGGCTTGCTCAGTTACATGTGATTATCACACCTTTGTGTGGTTTGCATTCAAACTTTGATGGTCAAGTGCTCAGATCAGAGTTTATATTTATGTTTTCATGCCACTGCCATGACATGGTGTTCTCTGAATGCCAACAACCTTCAATTAACAGTTATGATTCATCTTATTCTACAGTAAACATCCAACCCTCTCCTGAGAGACAAAGTGTACTGTTCAAACCAGGGCTCCTTGAACAAAGTTGGTGAAACTGGAATTCAGCAGGAAGCAAAGGATTTCAACTGACCAGACCATGGCTGAAGGTTTTGATTTGCACCTCATTTGGCCAATCTGTACGTTTCATATTATGTGCCAGTGGAAGACTAATACTGCTATTCTGTTCGATACCTGAAGGAGGTGCTATGCCTTGAAGTGCTCTCTCTAAGAATGTCTAGGTCCTCTGGCACAACTCTGGTCATCTTTGGGCAAAAATTGACATTCAGCAGTGCTTCTTAAACTGTGGATCCTGACCCTAAATGAGGTCCCCTTAGCCCAATGTTGAGGTCACGAAAAATTTGGCAACAATACAAAGTTTCTGAATTCTACCCACTTACACAAATCTGTTAACAATGACACGCAGCGTTTACAGTGGACTCTTCAGAAAATGCTTTAGCTGTACTCCAAGAAAAAGAAAATCAGCCTGTTTAGCAAGTCTTGCATATGCTGATTTATTTTCAGTAGATGTTTTATTTTTATTCCTATTTTATATACCAATATTCCCGGGATCTTTTTTTTAAGAGAGCGATTACAAACAATTTAGGTTTCTTTTTTCATAAGAAATTACCATAAACATACATTTTCTTCATATTCAAAATTTTTCAGAAATCAAACAATGGTTTGATATGTTTTTAATTATTGTTTTAATATATATGTTTATTTTATTTTGTTATGTATGTGTGTTTACATAGCATCAAATTGTTGCCTTTATATGTAAACCACCTTGAGTCACCTACTGGATTGAGAAAGGCGGGGTATAAATAGGCTAAATAAAAAAATAAAAGCGAAATCAGAATGGATTAATCCATCCAACTAGCCCATAAGCTTTGAAGAATTCTTTTTAAAGTTTTGTTTCTGAGTCCTCACATTTTTCAGACATGTAACTGGTGCTTAACAGGATTTGTCATTTCCTTTTCCAAAGGGAATTCACCTTTTCAGCATCTGGCATGAAGCGGACATCTCCACATAAGAATGTGCTCCAGTCTATACATTAAATAGAGCATATGGGAGAGAAATCTATTTTGGTTCGTTTTGCAATAATTTTCTTATTTACAAATTTCATCATATTCCACACAAAATGAACTGGCAAGTTAAAAAAAACTGGGAGAAAGCCAATCTGACAAATATTTTCATCCATAATGATTTCCATCATTAAAAAATGTCTCACCTGGTAAAAATACCAACACACTTCCACGTTCCGACATGTATTCCAGATTAGGATTTTCTGCCCTGGTATTAGAAAGAACAGGTTGCATTAACTCCACAATAAATTTATTTATTTACAGTATTTATATTCCACCCTTCTCACCTCGCAGGGGACTCAGGGCGGATTACAATGCATATTTCCATGGCAAACATTCAATGCCATTAGACATACAACATATATAGAACAGACACAGGGGTAATTTAACATTCCAGCTTTCCGACTTCATGAGGGTATGCTCAATTCCAGTCACAAGGGGAGGTGTCCCTTCATTGTCCACTTGTGACACCAAGTCCTTTGATGGAGTACATCCTCATTCTCCTGCACGCTGCTGGAGGTTTGTTTGTTTTTTTATGGTGTCGTAAATTAATTAAATTTGCCTCCCCGCATAAAGCAGTACCTAAATTTCCTACTTGGCAGATGTAACTGTCTTTCAGGCTGCATAGGTCAACAGCAAACTAGACTATTAATGGTAGGGAGCTCACTCCGACTAGGGCAGGCTTCTAACTCATGACCTCTCGGTCAGTAGTGATTTAATGCAGCAGACTACTAACTAGCTGTGCCACAGCCCGGTCCACTTGTGATCTATTTTTCTGAAGAGCCTAAGGAATGATATTGTTTTGTTATATCAACTTTTCATTTTCTGTTTAAAATTATTCTGTGAATGAAACAGATGTGTTTACAAAACTGTTACCGAAAGCTACGTGGTTTTTATTTTCTTACATACCCATACATGATAAAAGCTAAGAGGGAAACATCGCTTACAGCATCAACTGAAGGCAAGTCATTCTCATTCTCAATGTTATTTCAGATACAGAAAAGCTGTATTAAAAGCTTTTACAAAAAAAATGTGCCTTCAAGTCCCCAGTCAACTTTTGGTGACCCCATGAACTTCACAGACAAGGAACATTCAGAGGTGGTATTGCCAGTTCCTTCCTTTTTAAATATAGTCTACAGAACTTGACATTTGTTGGTGTTCTCCCATCCAAGTACTAACCAGGGCTGGCCCTGCTTAGCTTCCAATATCAGAGGAGATCTGGCACCCTGAAGGCATTTAGGCTCTATAGCATTCTCCTTTTAACGCACAGCAGTGTACAGCTGGCCCAAACTAGAAAGCAGCTGCCAGAAAAGGCAATGAGATAATGTAATTGTACTGATGTTTAAGGTCATTTCTGAACAATGAAAAATAAAGTAAAAAAATGAAAGGTTTCCCAACAGGCATCTGCACTTTATCGTGGACAGGAAGAATTGAAGTACACCAGTCACTTTGATGCAGTCTCTTCTGAAGCGTACAGCTGAATGCCATGAGACAGTTTGCAAAATGCCTGCAAAGTCCATGGCTCAGTTCTGTATAATAGCTTGCAAAGTGCCCAGCTAAGTTATCTGCAAGTTTATTTGTTGTCACTGATCTGCAATCGGAGAGAGCGGTTGCTGTTGTTAACAGCCATCAAGTCAGCTAAGTCTCATTTGGAAGCTATGGATGAAAGACCTCCAAGTCACCCTGTCATCAGATCTTGCAAACTTAGGGCTGTGGATTCCTTCATTCCAGTCTATGAGGTAACAGCCTAGGAATGTATTTAAGCTTTATATAACCAATGGAATGAATTAAAAACCCTTGAGGATAAAGTGTATTTGTCCCATGGGCTGAAGATTCCCCATATGTCCTCCACAAAGAGTCACGATAAAAGAGCTGAAAGACCAAGAACAATAACAATAACAATAATATGTCCGACATGTGATCCAATTCAACAGCCAGCAGAGAATCTGCTGTGGACTCATCTTGTTGTTTCAAATCATCATCATCATCATCTTTATTTATACCCCGCCACTCTCCCCAACCGGGACTCAGGGCGACTAACATGAAGCCAGACCCAAAATTATAACAAAACAGATACAAAACAAGCAACGAGAGTAAAGACAAAGAGGAAATGTGTTCTTGCCATACACATCAAGGGAATCACTGACTGCATAGGGATGCTGATGAGGAAACACAATCTACAAACTATCTTGATGGGGAGATATTGGAAAAAAATAGATATTTATTTATGTATAAATTGTATGTACTTTACAAGCATTGAAATGTATAGAAAAATCAGGCTCTCTCTGTATCAGAAACCCAAGCTGACAGGACAAGCAAGCTGCGTCTAGGCACAGCAAGAGGGAGGGGAACATTCCAAGGGAGATAAGCCCATCCTAGCAGCAACAGAGACTGGTACAACTAGGCTCTAAGAGAGGAGCCTATATCTCCCTCATGACAGGTCAAAGTACGCCCCTTGATTGATGAATGTAAGCTGTATGCTGCTCCTAGAAAGAAATATAGAACATGCCTTTTGTATGTTGGAAGACAAAATTTGATATTCCTATGATGCTAAAGTGACACAGAGAATGATGTCAATGTATGTAGAAGCATGTTCTTTGTTTGCCTGCAATTGGAGGGTATAAAAGCCTATATCAGGGCTCTGGATGCTTTTGGACACAACTCCACTCCAGGGTCCCAGCTGGAAATAAAAGCCGTACTTTTCTGACCTCCTGAAATTATCTCTCTTGATATAATCCCTCCTATAATATGCTTCAACAATCTAGAGACCCACTAATAAAATCCAACAAACGCTACGTTCAACAAAGGACAAGAGGGATCCTTTCATCTCTGCAGAAGTCTAATGTACACCATGCAGCTCTGGACAAGTCTACATAGGGACCACCAAACGCAGAAGCACCAAACAAAAATCAAGGAACATGAAAGGCACTGCAGACTACTTCAACCAGAGAAGTCAGCCATAGCAGAGCATCTGATGAACCAACCTGGACACAGCATATTATTTGAGAACACAGATATGCTGGACCACTCTAACCACTACCATGTCAGGCTACACAGAGAAGCCATTGAAATCCACAAGCATGTGGACAATTTCAACAGAAAGGAAGAAACCATGAAAATGAACAAAATCTGGCTACCAGTATTAAAAAAAATAAAAATTGTAACACTAAATAAAGAACAACACTCAAACACAGGGGAACTCCAGACAAGAAACAATCAGGGACAGCTAATCACATCTCAACAAAGAATTCCCCCAGGCACACCTAAAAACCTAAAAACTATCGTGCCATCAAATGATAATCAAGGTGGCCAATTGAAACATTCACACCTAGCTCCAACAGACAAGAGTTTTTTCTCCCACCCTGGAAATTCCACAGATATATAAACCCAATTTTCCTAGTTTCAACAGACCTCACAACCTCTGAGGATGCCTGCCATAGATGCAGGCGAAATGTCAGGAGAGAATGCTTCTAGAACATGGCCATACAGCCTGAAAACCCTACAACAACCCAGTCACTGTAAATTCCCACAAGCCTGACATATTCAATTCTGTATAAATCCATATATGCATTAATGTTCCAATTTCCTTGCAGCCAGCATTCACATTCTCATTCCGAAATATGGACCACAATTCTATCCACATCAGCAAGAAATCAAGATAAGTGGTAAGATCACTGTAGTTCACCTACATCCAGAGAGCACTATGAACCCAAACAACAATGGATCTGGACCAAACATGGCACTCATACCCATCATGGCCAACTTTGAATACTGTTGGGGGGGGGGAGGTTGGAGGGGGGGCAATCCTGAATTTAGGCAATTATAGTTCATTTTCATCCAAAGAGTGCTGTGAACCCAAACGACAATGGATCTGGATCAAACTTGGCACAAAGACCCAACATGGTCATTGTCAATTTGGAATATGGGCAGACTTGGGGCAATGACAGATGATGATGGGAGTTGTAGTTTACCCTTATTCTTATGCCTTTTTTTTTTTAGTCCTATCTCATCAGCCAAAAGCAAGCCAACACTTCTCACTGAAATACTAATAAGTTTATATTTGTTAAAGTTGTTCTTCATTTTAATTATTGTATTGTTTTAAGTGTTTTTGCACTACAAATAAGATGTGTGCAGTGTGCATAGGAATTCATTCATGTTTTTTTCAAATTATAATCCGGCCCTCCAACAGTTTGAGGGACTATGATCTGGCCCTCTGTTTAAAAAGTTTGTGGACCCCTGCTCCTAGCTGATCCCCATCATGGGGTTTTCTGGGAGTAAAGTGTGGTTCGCCTAAAGTTATCCAATAGGTTTCCATGGCTGAGAGGATAACTGAATCCTAGTCTCCAGAGTTGTAATCAAACTATTATACACATGGATAGATAGTTGGTTGTTTTTGTTTCTGCTGTTGTTGTTGTTTAAAGAACCTTGCTGAGCTAATGGCAATTTTAATTTCACTCAAACTTTGCAAACTTCAAATGGTAATCAGGTTTTCATTTGACTTGCATGATTTAGGAAGCTGAACGTCAAGAAGACAGGCAAACTAATAAATAAGTGTCCTGTAATTTCAGGCATGTTTTAATTAGGACACAAAACGCCATCCTGCCAAATTACGATGCTAAATCATTTTGACAAACGCCCCCCCCCCCATAAGCCTTACCAAGAGCTTTCTAAATATAAGCACAGATGGCCTCTTTATATTTGCGTATGAAATGAATCAGTTTTACAAAGCGCAAAACAAGCGCATCCGCTTTATAGGCACGATGAGACCATGACATGAAATGCCGTGGATCTCCAATTCTATGCGCAGCATCATAATGCCATAATGTTTTTTAATTATCATTATTATGCAATGTGAATCATACATTTGGTAGCTGAGGCTCCAGGATTTCGTTTTGTTAATGCCTCTTTGAAAGTAAAAAAGGCAACAAAGGTAGAAAAGGCATGTTACTTACTTAGGCGATCCCTCATAGTCTGAGGATGATGGTCCTCCAAGGTCGGTGTTCTGTCGGTGGGTCCATAGGTGACTGTGGAGCCCAATTCTTGATCTGCATCTTCTCCTGCAGTGAGGGCATTGGTTTCCAAGTGGAAGTTGGAAGTCGGGGTTGGCTTGATGCGCCTTCCTCTTGGCACATTTCTCTCTTTTGCCCTCCATTCGTGCCTCTTCAAACTCCACAGCACTGCTGGTCACAGCTGACCTCCAGCTGGAGGGCTCAAGGGCCAGGGCTTCCCAGTTCTCAGTGTCTAAACCAAAAATTTTAAGGTTGGCTTTGAGCCCATCTTTAAATCTCTTTTCCTGCCCACCAACATTCTGTTTTCCATTCTTGAGTTCGGAGTAGAGCAACTGCTTTGGGAGACGGTGATCGGGCATTCGGACAATGTGGCTGACCCAGAGTTGATGGAGAAGGACCATGGCTTCAATACTGGTGGTCTTTGCTTCTTCCTGTTGTCTGCTTGTCTTCCCAAGAGACTTGCAGGATTTTCCGGAGGCAGTGCTGATGGAATCGTTCTAGGAGTTGCATGTGACGTCTGTAGACTGTCCACGTCTCGCAAGCGTATAGCAGGGTTGGGAGGACAATAGCTTTATAAACAAGCACCTTGGTATCCCTACGGATGTCCCAGTCCTCAAACACTCTCTGCTTCATTCGGAAAAAGGCTGCACTTGCAGAGCTCAGGCGGTGTTGTACAAAAGGCATGTCTGTACATAACGATAATGGGTGCTAGCAATCTGTTTTCAAATTGAGCTTTAATTGTATGCAAGCCAAGTTGTGATGATTTTTTTAAAAAACTCACAAATTTTGTAATTAACAAAATAAAGTATATTATTTCAATAGGACATTCTCATGTTACCACTTTTAGAGATATTTGGATATAAAGCTGAACAGAAAAAAAGCTATGAAGGTCTTCAAATATGATCCTCTCCTGAAGATGGCAGCACCCACCAGGTGCAGAAATGCACTCTGGATTTGAGTACGGCATATGTCTAATGGACACCCAGAAATTTTACCAAATTCTGCAGATTGCTTTGCATACAAATCTTCATACAGTATTATTATTATTATTATTTTATTTATTATTATCATTATTTAATTATTTAATTATTTTATTTTATTATTATTTTGGAATTTTATTTATGTATTTATTTACAGCTTTTATATTCCGCCCTTCTCACCCCGCAGGGGACTCAGGGCGGATTACAGTGTACACATATATGACAAACATTCAATGCCAATTTTGACATACAACATATACAGACATAGACAGAGGCTATTTAACTTTTTCTGGCCGCCAGGGGAGCTGTCGCTTTCATCGTCCATCTGCGACACTGATGAAGTACTTCCACATTCCCCGCATGCTTTTTTGCTGGAGTGCTTGCTGGAGTCTTTTTTTTATGGCCTCATAAATTAGTTAATTTAGCCTCCCCACACTTTAAGGTGGCACCTAATTTTCCTACTTGACAGATGCAACTGTCTTTCGGGTTGCAAAGGTCGACAACAGGCTACACAATTGGTTGGAAACCCACTCTAACCCGGGCTGGCTTCGAACTCATGACCTTTTGGTCAGAGTGATCTTAATGCAGCTGACACTCAGCCAGCTGCTCCACAATCTCACAATTTTAAGTGAGCTAAACCTTGAAAAGAATTTAGAATAAGACAATCCTAGAGCTGGAAAGGGATCATAAAGATCATCCAGAAAATCCAACCAATTCTACGTTCAGCAAAGGACAAGAGGGATCTTCTCACCTCTGCAGGAGTCTACCATATACCACGCTGCTGTGGACAAGTCTACATAGGGACCACCAAACGCAGCAGCATTGCCCAAACACAAATCAAGGAACACGAAAGGCACTGCAGACTCATTCAACCTGAGAAGTTGAATGAGTCCACTTGTTTTGTTACTGCTCTGAGCAAAATCATTCTATTCCCCAAACTTTTAACTAATTAAAAAGTATGGAAGGAGAAGGTTGCATACTTTAACAACGTATCAAGTAATACATATTTTTAATCACTAAGGCAGTACTAAAATCTCGACAAATGCAATTTCAAATTAGGAGCAGTCATGATTAAAAAGTCTTTTCCTATTAAGCGTCTCCATTTTTACATTCACTGAATGCAAAGTTTAAAAATGCTGCAGAGCACAACAAATTAAATTGCTTTAATCTGTTCTGCTCTTTGAACTCACATGGACATTAAATATCAAAGCTAGATAAGATAAACTCCCAAAAAAAGTAACTTACTGGATTTTCCCCATATACATTCAAAGCTTTCTCTGCATTTTGTTCTTTCTCTTTTTAAAAAAAATGATTTCAAATATAAACACTATACGGAGATATGATCTCGTACTACAGTTAACAAAACAAACTTTCCATTTGACATTGCCTGAGGAGTCACTCTATCCTTGAACGTATTTTATGTACTATGAATGCATTTTGAAAATCTATAGAAGCCAAAACAAAGATTAACCATGATCCAAATGGATTTTTTTAAAAACCCTTCTGGGTTATTTTCTAACTCCAATGAGAATTCCTATGTGTTATAGAGTGTTAGAAATATCCCTTTGTCCACAGGAATACTTTTGGGTACATAATCAATGATTAGGTTCCATTGACTTTTTTGGGTACATAATCAATTGTTATGGGCCGGGGTTTAGCACAGCTGGTAAATCACCAGCAATGATAAGCTCTACCAACTGAAAGGTTGCTAATTTGAAGCATGAGCTGCCTACTGTCAAGCCCAGCTTACTGTTGACCTAAACAGTTCGAAAACGGCTTGTGCTGTAATTAGAGAAATTAGGTACCACTAAAACAAATGGGCTGCAGCCAGGAAATCAGAAGACGTTTACTTCTTGGGAGGAGAGCAATGACCAATCTCAATAAAATAGGAGCCCCAGGTGGCACAGTGGGTTAAAGCCCTGTGCTGGCAGGACTGAAGACCGACAGGTCGCAGGTTCAAATCCCGGGAGAGGCGGATGAGCTCCCTCTATCAGCTCCAGCTCCTCATGCGGGGACAAGAGAGAAGCCTCCCACAAGGATGACAAAACATCAGAAATCATCCGGGCGTCCCCTGGGCAACGTCCTTGCAGACGGCCAATTCTCTCACAACAGGAGTAATTGCTCCTGACACGACAAAAAAAAAAATAGTGAAGAGTAGAGACATCACACTGGCAACCAAGATCCACATAGTAAAAGCAATGGTATTCCCCATAGTAACCTACGGATGTGAGAGCTGGACTATAAGGAAAGCTGAGCAAAGGAAGATAGATGCTTTTTAACTGTGGTGCTGGAGGAAAGTTCTGAGAATGCCTTGGACCACGAGAAGATCCAACCAGTCAATAAAGCCTGACTGCTCATTGGAGGGAAGAATAGTAGAGGCCAAGCTGAAGTACTTTGGCCACATCATGAGAAGAAAGGAAAGCTTAGAGAAGACAATGATGCTGGGGAAAATGGAAGGAAAAAGGAAGAGGGGCCGACCAAGGGCAAGATGGATGGATGTATCCTTGAAGTGACTGGCTTGACCTTGAAGAAGCTGGGGGTGGCCATGGCCTAACAGAGAGCTCTGGCGTGGGATGGTCCATGAGGTCATGAAGAGTCGGAAGCGACTGAACAAATAAACAACAAAAAACAAATGGGGGAGGTATTTTACGACACCATAAAGAAAAAGATCAGAAAATGTCTGACGATCAAAAGGAAGGAAGAAATCCTGATGGTTCTTCGCCATAGAGGACGGAGTGACAGCACCTCGTGGCTGGATTTTGAGCACAAACCTTGCAAAAAGCTGGATGTTGGTTGCCACAACATACCTCCTTCTGTTCTGCCTGTCTCTGTATTGTTTATCCAAAACAGTATTGAATTTTGCCATGTATGATTACTGTGATTCGCCCTGAGTTCCCTTGGGGAGATAGGGCAGAATATAAATATAATGTTATCATTATTCCACAATACTCAAACATTAAAAGTCCCGTCCCCCCCACCAAAAAAGCTACCCATATTGCTATTCAGTGGAATATTTGTTTTGATTAACTTTTTATGGAAAATAAATAAATAAAATATAAAGATACAAATTGTAATTAAAATGATGCAGTGTTGTAAAAAAAATACTGCTATTCCCGTTTTGAACTTGGGAAGGGATTTATTATGAACTCCCTCAAAAGAGGAAACAGATGTAAAGCCTGAAGGGAAACAACTGTATTTATTAATTTGCAGAGATACATAAGAATAGGGTGAAAGAATTTCCGACCTCAATAGATCATTCTTTGTGCTGGCCACCCAATAGACGGCTAGAAAAGGTCATAAAATTGTAGGGTTGGAAAAGACCACAAAGACCATTCAGTTCAACCCCATTTTGCCATCCACAGTCAAAGAACTCCTGACAAATGGCCATCCAGTCTCTGTTTAAAAACTGTCAGTCGCAACAGTCCTTGTCAGGTAATTTTGCCCATGAAAACATCTCCCTGGTAATTCTGCCCAGATAAATATCTCCCTAAATATACTGACTGAATCAGATCTTGTCTGATATTGGAAGCTAAACACAGTGAGACCTGCCTTATCCAGCCACGGTTCTGCAGGTTGCAAATTACTATCTGAAACGTCTTTTGGGTCTACAGACAAAGGACAGCACAACGAAGAATTCCACTCTAGAAATGTGTGCTGATAACATCAGTTTTCAAAGTTTGTGCTGACATTTCTCTTCTGAAAAAGACTGTACTGAACCTTTTAAGATTACATGGCAAAAAGAATGTTAAAATCAAAATTTAAAAGGAATGCATTGCTGCTAAAAGGGTTGTTGATGATGATGGTGATGATGATATGCGCCGCCAAAACATTTCTTGTGACCCTATCACAGGTTTTTACTTGCAGAATTAGTTTAGAGGGGTTTTTCCCTTGCCGTTCTCTGACGTTGAGAGAGCGTGACTAACCCAAGGTTTCCATACCCAAGAAGGAATTTGAGCCCTGGTTTCCAACACTCAAACCACTACATCACACTAGCTCTCTGTCGCAGCTCAGGATAGATTCACCTTGCTCAGAACACCACCACACACCAAGGCTGTAGGTTTTGTAGTTTATTGAAGAAAAAGCAAAATCATAAACATAGAAATAAGGTTGCAAAAGTTCAATAGCCAAAACAGAGTCTTAAATGCAAAGGCAGAGTTTCCAAGGTCCAAAGGCAAATAACATGAAGTATAATCCACAAGCATGGGTCAAACAAGAATCCATGGCAGCATGACAAAGTCCCCAGAAACCAAGATCAAAACCAAAGTCCCAAAGAGCCAAAAGCTTTCCCCAAAAGCCGAGGCAATTCCAGAGAAGTTAACAGGGTGTAAGCAAAGTTGCACTGACAAAAGGTTGACTTCAATCAGATCGTTAAATATGTTTTCCTAGCATGAAAGCATTGCGTTGACCTCGAACTTCCCATTTGTTAGCAAGCCGAGCACTTCTGCGTACCCTTAATTGCAAATGGTCCTCCCTAACTAAATCCCCAGCACCTTCAAGACTGAATCACTCATTATCCTGGGACTGGCCCGCCTGGGAATCGACAGGCACTGAGCTCACAGCTGGAGCGGTCGACTCCTCCACCTGCAGCTGTGAAGTTTCACTCAAATCATGACCATCTTCAAAAACAACATTCCTTTCCCTGGGAAACTGAAACGCTGCCTCGTCTTCAGTATCAATACTGTCTGCATCAACAACAGGGACATGTTCAGAAATCTGTAACCCATCATCCTCATCCTGAGGAAACTCAGGCTCAGAAAACTCAGGCTCAGACTGAGCCACAAAACTCTCCACTAAAAAGTTAATAATATATTACAAAACCAAAAGTTTTGGCAACGGTTCCTTCACCTGAAAGAACTGCAGACATGTCAAAACCATCTTTCTTCAAAAAGTTAGAAGAAAAACAATAACACTTTCTAGAATGATAACATGGTTTTGTTCTTGTTCTGTTAAAACCCAGAAGTAGACTTTTGTGGGCACCCAAAAATAAACTGAAAAAGCATAGTATAAAAACAAGTTTATAGAAATAGTTGATGCATGCTATAATTTTAACAGAAAACAGTGACAATACATTGCAACTATCTCTGAGTAAACACCTGGTTTATCTTATTTAGCTAGCTATAGGGATCATACCGTGTCCCCGCTAAAGCAGCTCCACTGGCTTCCGACGAGTTTCCAAGATCAACTCAAGGTGCAGGTTATTATCTATAAAACCCTATACGCTTCAGGTCCAACCTATCTTCAAGACCGCATCTCTCTTTATGAAACGGCGTAGGCTTTGAGATTGACAAATTTTCAATGTCCCGCCACCGTCTTGAGTGCAGTTGAGAGAGAGAGAGGGTCTTCTCTGTGGTGGCTCCCCAGCTCTGGAACGCCCTCCCAAAAGAGATTAGGTTAGCCCCTTAGTTTTAATTGTATATTGTGGATTGTTATGGCATCAAATTGCTGCCAATTTGTGAGCCGCCTTGAGTCTCCTTCGGGCTTAAGAAAGACGGGATAGAAATATTGTAAATAAATAAATAAAATGCTGCATAGTGGAGTGCCTTTGTAAGCTGGGGAGATGGTGGCGGGATATAAATAAAGATGATGATGATGATGATGATGATGATGATGATTGTCTGCTATCATCATGTAAACATTGTGGGAAATCAAGAAGTCTGCTATATTATTTCCTTACAGGAAAATTGCCTTGTAAAACTGTATCAGATCTGCCAAATAATTGAGATATACTGTATATACAGGCACATCTAAGTCATGGTAGACCACAGAAAATGGCTATGCTGTGGTAATTGTGTATACTGAAATTATTTCTAAACACAGCAGCCAGACAAGTTACAGGAACATCCAGGAGTGAGCATACCATTCCTATACTAAGGTCACTCCATTGGTTGACCATTAGTTTCTGAACTTTAAAGCCCTACATGGTTTGGGTTAATTGAACTTTTTGAATTTTGAATTTCTAACCTGCAAACCATAAAATGCAACAGCCGCATTATTATTATTGGTAAATTCTAAAGGATTTTACATGATGAAACTATCTTGATTTCTGAACAGAGACAAGGAATAGGGGCAACAGTTTCTTACCCATTCTCCTGTATTTCTAGCTTGTCAAACCACATGATCAGAGTGACAGCAGCATTGTACATTTCTGCATGTATTTGAGGCTCCTCAGAAGCTTGAATGTAAGTCTAGGGAATAGAGAGAAGGGGGGAAACAGTTTAATACTATGTTTGCCACTTGCCTAATCAAGGGGGTGGGTGGGATGCAAAACTAACATCAAATCTTCCCAAAGGGCTTAAAATTAATGATGAATTGATGGTAAACAGACAAGAGAAGTGTGGGAAGAATAAGATAAACACATGAGTAGTAAACAATAGGACTGGGTTAAGGAAATCTGAGAAGAGGAAGATTGAAAAAGGAGAGGAAACGTAATGGCTCAGCCCTGGTTGTATTCAAATAAACAGGATCCTGTGTGTCAGGTTGTGTATGTTTATATGCTTCCTCTGAATAGATACACAACTTTCTCTACTCAAAAGGGAAACAAGGATGAGTTGTGGATCCTTCTATGAAGCTGCCTATCATCTCCCCCCCAAAAATATCCACTTTTACATGTGGGAATATCAAGTCATTAATTTGTCTTTCTCTTCTTCAGCTTCCAAGTCTCATGTTTTCACCTTGCTGAAGCATAACTGTCCCTTTCTTTCCCAATTCTTGTGCATGACAGAGCTGCCATGGTGATTTATCAAGCTGGATTTGTGTTTGCAAGATGACAGAGTTGACACAGGAGCCAGACATAAAGACAGGCATTAATACAGCAGTCCAAAGTGAATTCTTCAAATCAGGAATTGAATATATATTTGCCCAACAAATGCAG
This sequence comes from Anolis sagrei ordinatus, assembly GCF_025583915.1. Lineage (NCBI taxonomy): Eukaryota > Metazoa > Chordata > Lepidosauria > Squamata > Anolidae > Anolis > Anolis sagrei. The sequence continues at coordinate 18,712,050 of NW_026844366.1, read as the reverse complement.
ATATCTGAAATATATATTTGCCCAAGGTAAGGCATTGAATTTTGCCATTATTTATGTGTAAACTGCTTTGAGTCCCCCCAGGGGTGAGAAAGGTGGTATATAAATACTGTAAATACTACTACTACTACTACTACTACTACTACTACTACTACTAATAATAATAATAATAATAATAATAATAATAATAATAATAATACAGTTAACCCTACATTTGCACAGGGCTCCTGTGAAAATGAGAAAACCACACATAACACATAGAATCATAGAATCAAAGAGTTGGAAAAGACCTCATGGGCCATCCAGTCCAACCCCCTGCCAAGAAGCAGGAATATTGCATTCAAATCACCCCTGACAAATGGCCATCCAGCCTCTGCTTAAAAGCTTCCAAAGAAGGAGCCTCCACCACACTCCGGGGCAGAGAGTTCCACTGCTGAACGGCTCTCACAGTCAGGAAGTTCTTAGCATAAACATGCTACTTGTTTATCTGAGTAAACATCTCTTCTAGGTATCAGTAGGATTTTCAGTATGACTCTATGGTCAACACCCATTGGTCATCACATTGGAGGGCTTACAAATACCTAATGAAGTTTTCTCCAGGAATCTCTAGCTCAGTGGTTCTCAACCTTTGAGTCCTCAGATGTTTTGACCTTCAACTCCCAGAAATCCTAACAGATGGTAAACTGGCTGGGATTTCTGGGAGTTGTAGGTCAAAACACCTGGAGACCCACAGGTTGAGGACCACTGCCTAGCTTCTCCAACACAACACAATAAGCAATTTTTGGTGGAAGTTGACCATACATAGAGTCACACTGGATGACCTACACATGTGGAGGGCCAAATGTATATCGTTTTCACAAAATTACTTTTAAAAAAAACGATTTCGTTTCAAAGTTCGTCCGTCTTGATGAAGTTGTTCTGCCTTTGGGAATGACTATTATTGCTAGATATAGTCCGGGACTCCCAACAGTTGGAGGGACTGTGAACCAGCCTCAGTTTTAAAAGTTTGAGGACCCTGATGTAGAGCACTTATATGGCACACTTCAGCCAAAATTACAATTGGCTAATTTGTCAATTTCCTGCCATCAGACTTATTTAAAAAAAATAACAGTGTGGAAGCATATTAATTTCAATAAATAATAGTGTCTTCTCTCTCTGCAAGGTCATAGTAATGGCAGTTCGGATGAAAAGAGGGCCTTTCATCCGCTACTGGACAATGATGGGACATAATTGGAGGAAGCGGACTCTAGAATTTAAGAGATTCCTAGAGATAATATTTTTAAGACAATCTGTGAATAAACAAATGCACAAAAGTGAAAACTGCAAATGTAGATGGGGGGAAGACATATTAAAAGGTATCCCTTACATAAAATGATAAAATTTGCTTTTGGGACTTTTAAAAGATATTTTCAATCTATGGACAGTTTAATCTGTGGATAAAGAATCCACGGATATGGAGGGATGACTGTACTACTACTTTTGTAAAGCATCACATTCCAAGCCTTCATATACATTGATTGAAGACCGCATCGCTTTCTACGATGCGGGCTCTACGATTTCTGGCGCGGGCTCTGAGATCAATAGAGAAGGCCCTTCTCTCGGTCCCACCAATGTCACAAGCATGGTTGGTGGGGACAAGAGAGGAGACCTTCTTGGTGGTGGCTCCCTGGCTCTGGAGTACCCTCCCAAAAGAGATTAGGTTAGCTCCCGCCCTTCATTCCTTCTGTTCCAACCTGAAAACATGGATGTTCAAACAAGCTTTTGACCTAAAGTAGGCTGACTTGGCCCATATGAAGTAGACACTTGGCACCTTGTGAATTGATGGTAGCTAGTTTTATCTACTGTTGTTTTTAAAATTGTATTATTTTGATATTATGCTATATGTGTTGATAGGGGTTGTTATTATAATTTTATGTGACTTATTTAACACTTATGTACTGTTGTTACCTGTTGTATGTTATATATGCACCCTGGAGTGCCTTTATAAGATGCCTCAAGTCCTTCAGGAAGATGGTGGCGGGATATAAATAATAGTTTATTATTATTATTTTACTGACACAAGAACACTGTATGTCACAGCAAATGAGATATATATGCTGGATTTCATATCACAAAATCACAAGTCGAACACTTCCCAAACATCTAGGACTGTGTGATGTATTTTCGAATGATGTGCGCAGATCCAAGTAAGGTGGCCGTTATCAGGATCTCAAAATCGAACTGTAAAGGCTCTGGCATAAACCAGTACAGGTGGTCCCAACAAGATTTCAGCCGGCATTTGGAAACAATAAAGATTATTTTTATTTGAAACACAACAAGATGAGTCTACAGCAGGCAAGATCACTCTTCTGGCTGTTGTATTGGATCACTTCCCATGTGTCTAGGACTGTGTATCAGCAAATAATGTGTGCAGATCCCAGTAAGGTGGCCTTCTGCAACTGGCAGATGCTAAGTGTTTAAGTGCAGGCCAAGGTCTTTAGGCACTGCACCCAGTGTGCTGATCACCACTGGGACCACCTTACTGGCTTGTGCCAGAGTCTTTGCAGTTCAATCTTTAAATCCTCATATCGTGTCAGCTTTTCCAGTTGTTTCTCTTCAATTTTGCTGTCATCTGGGATTGCAACATCAACAATCTATACTTTGTTTTTTAACACAATTATGTGGTCAGGAGTATTGTGCTCCAGGACTCTGTCTGTCTGAATTCGGAAGTCCCAGAGGAGTTTGATGTGTTCATTTTCTGTAACTTTTTCCAGCTTGTGATTCCACCAGTTCTTTGTCACAGTCAGGTGGTGTTGGTGGCACAAGTTCCAATGAATTATCTAAGCAAGGTTGTTATGCCTCTGCTTGTAGTCTGTCTGCGTGATCTTCTTGCAGCAGCTCAGGATGTGATCTATTGTTTCATCTGCTTCCTTGCAGAGTCTACATTTGGGATCTGTCGTCGACTTTTCAATTCTGGCTTTGATGGCATTTGTTCTAATGGCTTGTTCTTGGGCTGCCAGAATCAGGCCCTCTGTCTCCTTTTTCAGAGTTCCATTTGTGAGCCACAGCCATGTTTTTTCTTTGTCAATTTGGCTCTCAATTTTTCCCAGGAACTGTCCATGGAGAGCCTTCTTTTGCCAGTTTTCTCTTCTGCTCTGGATTGTGTTTTTACGGTATTCCCTCTTTGTCTTTTGCACTTTAAGCAGTTTACTACTATTGACTTCCCTCAATGTTGGTTCTTGACTGCCTTTCACATAATCTGCCAGTGCATGTTTCTCTTCTTCTACATTTGTTTCACTTGCAGAAGCCCTCTGCCTCCTGATTTTCTGGGCAGGTAAAGTCTGTCGACATCACTACACGGGTGTAATGAGTAGTGGATTGTCATCAGTTTTCTTGTTTTTCTGTCCAGATCATCCAGCTCTGCTTGTGTCCAGTTCACAATCCCAGCAGTGCATCTAATGACAGGGATGGCCCAGATGTTGATAGCCTTGATCGTATTTCCGCCATTTAATTTGCTCTTCAAAACCTTTCTGACTCTTTGGAAATATTCTTTGCTGACCACATTTTTCACATGCCCATGCTTGATACTGTCCAACTGTAGTATGCCCAGATATTTATAGGCTTCAGGCTGACTGCATTTTATGGTTTGGCTGTTTGGCATCTCTATGCTCTCGTTGTGTGTAATTTTCCCTATTATTGTTGTTGTTGTTGTTGTTATTCTTGAAACACCACAGGATGACTCCACAGCACACACTCTGCTGGGTGTTGTATTGGATCACACGTCGGACACTTTCCAAGTGTCTAGGACTGTGTGATGTATCGGTAAATAATGCGTGCAGATCCCAGTAAGGTGGCCTTTTGCATCTGGCAGATGGTTATCTTCTCATCGCCAATTGTATTTAAGTGCAGGCCAAGGTCTTTAGGCACTGCACCCAGTGTGCCGATCACCACTGGGACCACCTTGACTGGCTTGTGCCAGAGTCTTTGCAGTTCGATCTTTAAATCCTCATATCGTGTCAGCTTTTCCAGTTGTTTCTCTTCAATCCTGCTGTCACCTGGGATTGCAACATCGACAATCCATACTTTGTTTTTTAACACTATCGTGAGGTTAGGAGTATTATGCTCCAAAACTCTGTCTGTCTGAATCCAGAAGTCCCAGAGTAGCTCAACATGTTCATTTTCTGCAATTATTATTATTATTATTATTATTATTATTATTATTGAATGTCATTAACTCTAAGGTTTTCTAATAAGTCCATTTCTATCTATCGCATAGATATTTCATTAGTCTGACTACTTTTTCCTTGGAATAACAAAACCAGAAATACAAAGCCGTACGCCTTCCCACCCTCCCCCATCCGAAATCTCCAACAGAATGGTTTATGAAAATTGTGCTGGAGTTGCCCTAAAGACACAAAGCATGATTCCCTGTACCAATGCATTTGTTCTTCTCTAGTAAGCATATAAAAGGGCTACAGCTAGAAAAAGGGGATGGGGAGTGAATGAGAAAACTCCATAGAAAGACATAAACAATAGTCTTGAGGATTAAGAAGCCTCACAATCTCAAAAGTCCAGAATCTAGAGCAGACCTTTTTTTCTTATTCATAAGAATGCCAGAGTTAAAAGGTGTTGCGAACTAACTTGTCGCAAAAGTGATCACGCACCTGGCAGATCTCGCCTGATAGAAAAAGACACCTCAGTCAACTTCCCGGTTTTCTTTTTGTTCCAATCCATCACAATGAATCTTTTCACAAACATCAGAATATTATATAATCCTCCCCTGTCCCCCACTTTCTGTTGGAGCTGACACATCAGTGACACATATATGAATGCTGACAGGACATTGTTAGAAGAGGAAAGATACTTATTATTTTTATTAGGACTCCGATGGCTGCAGGAGTCTGAGTCCTCCTTTGATGGTCACATCTGCCTGCAGCCAATTAATTTTTCCCTTTTCCCACTGTCCCCTCAGCTCCATTCTCCAGTAAATTAAGTTGGAAACCATCAATCTATGGTTCTGGAAGGATGGGGTTCATTAAAATCAGATCACGCTATACTGAGAGTGCGGAACTTAACCAATTTTAAATGGGGAAAGTCCTCCATTGCACTAGATCTTCTTTGTGATGGTATGGCACATCATAAATCCCAACTCTGCAAATTGATGTTCTTCTTTCAGTGAGGATAATAATCAGTCTGCAGCCAAGGCCGATGAAACCGTTACACAAAATGAGACAGCCATTTCAATCTGTGGAGGCAAAGGGTCAGGAAGTGTTGGAGACACTGCTGTGTTATACTCAAATAATTATAGAGTTGGAAGAGACCCAAAGGGCTATCCAATCCAACCTCCTGACTTTCAGGAATACACATACACATATTGGCAATCAAATATGTTTTGTTTGTTGTTGTTTATTCGTTCCGACTTTTTGTGACTTCATGGACCAGCCCACGCCAGAGCTCCCTGTCAACTGTGGCCACCACCAGCTCCTTCAAGGTCAAGCCTGTCACTTCAAGAATACCATCCATCCACCTTGTCCTCTTCCTTTTCCTTCCATTTTCCTCAGCATCATTGTCTTCTCCAAGCTTTCCTGTCTTCTCATGATGTGGCCAAAGTACTTCATCTTTGCCTCTACTATCCTTCCCTCCAGTGAGCAGTTGGGCTTTATTTCCTGAAGTATGGACTAGTTGGATCTTCTGGCAGTCCAAGGCACTCTCATAACTTTCCTCCAACACCACAGTTCAAAAGCATCTATCTTCCTTCGCTCAGCCTTCCCTATGGTCCAGCTCTCACATCCATAGGTTACTATGGGGAATACCATTGCTTTAACTGTGCAGATCTTCGTTGTCAGTGAGATGTCTCTACTCTTCACTATTTTATCGAGATTGGTCATTGCTCTCCTCCCAAGAAGTAAACAGCGTCTGCAGTCTTCTTCACGCTTAGAAAAACAAAGCCTGTCACTGCCTCCACATTTCCTCCCTGTATTTTCAATCAATCAGTATAGTTGCCATCATCTTGCTTTTTTTTAGTTTAACTGCAATCCAGCTTTTGCACTTTCTGCTTTCACTTTGGTCATAAGGCTCCTCAGCACCTCCTCGCTTTCAGCCATCAAAGTGATATAATCTGCATATCAAATGTTGTTAATGTTTCTTCTAGCAATTTTAACTCCAGCCTTGCATTCGTCAAGCCCCGCACGTTGCATGATGTGTTCTGCATACAAGTTGAATAGGTTGGGTGAGAGTATACAACCTTGCCATACTCCTTTCCCAATCTTGAACCAGTCTGTTGTTCCATGGCCTGTTCTTACTGTTGCTGCTTGGTTGTTATACAGATTCCTCAGGAAACAGACAAGGTGACTTGGTATCCCCATGCCACCAAAACTGTGTAAAAAAAACTCCAATGAAGGAGATTCCATCACACTTTGAGACAACATATTAACATATTCCACTATCAAACAGTACTTACTCAGGAGGTTCTTCCTAATATTTAGATGGAATCTTTTTTTTCCTGTAGTTTGAAGGATGGCTTTTGAAGGAGGCGAGATGGCCATCTGTCAGGGGTGCTTTGATTGTGCTTTTCCTGCATAGCAGGGAGTTGGACTGCCTAGCTATCTATTATGTCAAAGTCAGGCAATTCAAGGCCATCCAGATTTTGCTGGACTAAAATTTCTATCAGTACTAGCTAGGTATGGTTAATGTTGAGGAGTTATGGCAGTATATTCTGAAGGACCACATACTCTGTATACCTACACTATGCCCTTATGTGATACATGAGAGAAAGAAAGTTTGGGAACATTTAGGTCACCCTGATTTCCATCAATATCTCTGAAATATGTTAGACAGCCAACAAAGGACAGAAACTGAAAGCTGGTTTGGTTGCTGTGAGTTTTCCAAGCTGTATGCATTCCAAGCTTCCTTCCCAGCAGTAACGGAGCCCCGGGTGGCGCAGTGGGTTAAACCCCTGTGCCGGCAGGACTGAAGACCGACAGGTCGCAGGTTCGAATCCGGGGAGAGGCAGATGAGCTCCCTCTATCAGCTCCAGCTCCTCATGCGGGGACATGAGAGAAGCCTCCCACAAGGATGATAAAAACATCAAATCATCCAGGCATCCCCTGGGCAACGTCCTTGCAGACGGCCAATTCTCTCACACCAGAAGCGACTTGCAGTTTCTCAAGTCGCTTCTGAAACGACAAAAAAAAAACCCCACATCTAGATCCCCCCGTGGGGCGCAGTGGGTTAAACCCTTGTGCCGGCAGGACTGAAGAACGACAGGTCACAGGTTCGAATCCAGGGAGAGGCGGATGAGCTCCCTCTATCAGCTCCAGCTCCTCATGCGGGGACATGAGAGAAGCCTCCCACAAGGATGATAAAAACAAATCATCCGGGCGTCCCCTGGGCAACGTCCTTGCAGACGGCCAATTCTCTCACACCAGAAGCGACTTGCAGTTTCTCAGGTCGCTCCTAACACGACAAAAAAAAAGTAGTTTCTAAGAGACCTCACAACCTCTGAGGATGCCTGCCATAGATGTGGATGAAAGTCAGGAGAGAATGCTTCTGGAACATGGCCATACAACCTGGAAAACTCACAGCAACCCAGTGATTCCGGCCATGAAAGCCTTTGACAACACATTGAAAGCGGGTTGTTTTCCATACCATGATATGACTGATGACATGTGTCAGATCATCAAGGTAATACTCCTCGATTGCATGGGGCTTGCCTTCCACTTCAAACACATAGGCTGGGTACAATTTATCGCGAACTGGGATTGCAAAGTAGTCGGCAAACTCTTGACAGTTGATTGTCGCTGACATCAGAATGACCTGTCGAAAAAAAATTCAGAGGAACAAGTTGAGTAGATACTGAGCTTCAGCCGGCTTGCTGCAGAGTATCAACAGGAGATAGTTAGAGCCAAAGCGATGCCATCTCTACAAAAAAGTCCATCAACTATCTTAGTTAGGTTCTTGACGCCCACTGGTGGTCCACGGACCACAGATTGGGCAGTACTGATCTAGAAGATGTAAATCTGGAATTGCAATGTACAAAAAAAAAAGTCACAGTGGACATTCTGATCAAAGGCCTATCTAGTTCAATACTGTGTTCCAAAAGTAGTTAAGCAGATATTCAGAGATAACCAATCAGGAGTGGTCACCTTCTGTGAGACCACAGGCTCCTTTTTCATGCTTGAGGAGAGCAGCACTGCAGGAGATGTGACCTAGAACAGGCATGGGCAAATTTCAGCCCTCCAGGTGTTTTGGACTTCAACTCCCACAATTCCTAACAGCCTACCAGTTGTTAGGAATTCTGGGAGTTGCAGTCCAAAACACCTGGAGGGCCCAAGTTTGCCCATGATTGATCCTGGCTGATTTTGACCTCATGTAAGTCCCTTGGAGAGATGGTAGTGGGGTACAAATAAAGTATTATTATTATTATTATTATTATTATTATTAAAGAAAGAGACACATAACAGTTTTTTCCCAACTTCACTATGATATTAGGAAAAAAGCAGGCTGCGAGAAAAGAAAATGTAACGTTTACATGAAATAAAGGATGAGGTAGTACAAAGGAAGTGCCCGTGAAATGCAAGTTTTAAATGAATTACAAAAATGAAGATGCATGTGAATAAACAAGTCTGTTTATGATTTGAATGCATGCACATGCTTCATATGCACACACTCACATACACCTACAAAACCAAACGAAAACAAATGTTGACAATATTTTGTTTTCCACATTTCCACATCATTTCAGTAAGAGCACAAATTGTTTATTCAGTGTGCAAATCAAGAACAAAAGCAGCTTGGGGCAAAATACAGTTGTTAAAAATTATGACTGTCCTTTTGTTTATTAATATGAAATTAAATTAAATCAGTAAGAAGGTACAAATGGGAACTCCAGGTACATTAAAACCATCCTGAGCAAAATATTTGTGGATGGCTTTTCATTGTGCCTACTTTTTATGCAAACTGAATGCCCGAGGGCGCCGAAAACCATATCCTCTACCAAGCCTCTTATTTTTCTTATTTCTCCACTGAGAATATGTGCACAATTTTACACAGCATACTAAGCAATCACATCTTTCTTTTTTTTAAAAAAATCGTAACCACAAAATTAATAATATCACAGTTACAGTGCCACCATTTTAAGGACAGATGGATAGCTTTTAAAAGACCGTGTCTTCTTCGGGGACACCACTGAAAGTCTGCAGCTACCTCAGGGAACATTGTTAGTATCAGGGGAAACTGCATGTACAACTCTGATAAGTGTTCCAGCTGGAACATCCTCCTCTGATGTGCCAAGAATTGCTTGAGGGCAATCCCAGCTGCGTCTCCTGGCTTCGAATAGGCTGTTTTCAGCTGTGATGTCCTTTTCCGCAGAGGAATGAGTGACTGTTGGAAGCAGATGGCAGTGGCAAAAGGACCGAGAAGGGAAGTAGCGAGTGAGCTAGCATATTATTTTTAAGACAGTCAGATCTTTCATGATAGGGTTCTTCAGCATCCTGCTCACATGGAAATACTGGATTCAGAGACATCTAATGGGCAAGAAGTGATCAACAGCCTTTCTACACGATTGCCCAATGATTAGAATGGTTCCCTAATTTTGTTTTATGCTATGACCTGTTTGTAACATAGTGGGCAAATAAACATCCACTCAATGCACATATTCTTTCTGTGTTCAATATCTCAAGTTTTTCAGCAGTCGCTTTTAGTTTCTGCCAGCTCACTGCCTAGTTCTACTAACATTTTGAGATCCTACAGGATTCTCAATATCACATGGCATACCTACCATATATACTCAAATATAAGCCGAGTTTTTCAGCCCTTTTTTAAGGCTGAAAAAGCCCCCCTCGGCTTATATTCGAGTCAAGGTTCTTATTTTACTCTGTTATGATTTTTCAGCTCTTTTTTTAGGATGAAAAAGCCTTCCTCAGCCTATATTTGAGTCAAAGTTATTTATCGTTTTACTCTGTAATTATTATTTTTATTACATTTATTATTTTACTCTATTTTTATTATTATTACATTTACATTATTTTACTCTATTATTATTTTTATTACATTTATTATTTCACTCTCTATTATTGGAAGGATACATAAGCACATTTTCAAAGCAAACCCAAGAATCCTACGGATTGGACTCTATTAAATGACTTTTCTTCTTCTTTGAAAACAAAAGGAAATGAAGTAAATAAGAGAAGACAGAGAGATTAACTACAATTAATATATAAAAGACTAATATCCCGGACAGGAAAAGATTTGGAAATCAACAAGATTTTATTTGGAACTCTCTCCCACTGGAGATCAGAACTGCCCCCTCCATTCTGTCGTTCAGAAAACGGGTGAAAACCTGGCTATGGGGTTTGGCTTTCGACGAGTGAATCAATATTTCTGTGATCGGATAGATGACGATGAATGATGGACAACGAATTCACTATGACGACTGACCATTGTTATTATGTGATTGCATTTTGCTATTATAACGTTTTAATTGAATATGTTATATGATGTTTTTAATGATTGTTTTGTGATTTTATTGTTGGAAACCGGCCCGAGTCCCCCGATAGAGGGGAGAAGACTGGTATACAAAATTGTTAAATAAATAAATAAATTTATTTCCATCTTTTTTTTCCAATTTTTTAAATTTGTCATTTTTTTTACTCCCCTTCTCCTTTTTATCCTATTCCCTTCAACCTCTTCACTATTACCCCCATTTGTAGGGAAACCCCTTTACCCTTTTCACCCGATAGATTTTTCCCCACATCCCAGATACTCCTATACCCTCCTAAAAAATTTTTTTCTTCCCCCACAAATTCAATAAAAAATATATTTAATAAGCACATTTATAATGCAGAAGGTTAGAATAGTGGTTTAATCAGAATTGGACAGTCTTATCTTAAATTACAGTTTTATGTAAATATTAAAAAACATTTAACCTATTGATGCCTCAATTAATGTAACTTTATTGGTATCTATTTTTATTTTGACATTTACCAGTAAGTAGCTGCTGCATTTCCCACCCTCAGCTTATACTCGAGTCAATATGTTTTCCCTTCTTTTTTGTGGCAAAATAAGGTCCCTCAGTTTATATTTGGGTCGGCTTATACTCGAGTATATACAGTACTTCCTGAAAGCCAACACAGTTACTAATGTCAAGATATTGGGGATTACTCATATAGACCTGAATTATGGTAAACTGATCTCATATTTTTACATAAATATGGACTAGGAGTTTATGGTTCTATCAGTGGGTTTGTGGACTGAGTATTGTTTTAATGACTTATGATAATTTGGTTATAATTAACTGCTATTGTTTTAACTCTGTATGTATTTATGGTTTTATACTGTGTTATTGATTGTGGCATCGAATTGCTGCCTTTGTTAGCCGCTCTGAGTCCCCCCTCGGGGGTTGAGAAGGGCGAGGTAAAAATGCTGTAAATAAAATAAGTAAAATAATAGGAGTTCACAATTACCTTCACGAACCGTGAATTGGTGCGCAGTAGTTTACGGACAACCAGCAGTAAGAAATCCATTTCTTCAGTACGCTCGTGTACCTATAAATAATCAACAAATAGTGCGACTCAGCACAAAATGAGTTTGCTGTAATTCACATTTTGTGTTCTGATATCCACATTCCTGATTTCCTAACCCTTCGATGGAAAGTTCCTTCCCTACTCTCTTCGGGGCTAGCAGTAGAAGATTCAAAGCAAGATTTGCAAAGAGAATTAGAGGACTACTTGCAAATTCTTGTTGCAACCCAATCGTGCTGAGAAATAGAGCAAATGTAATATTCTGCCATGGTTGGATCTGGAAATTTCAAAGTGGATTCAGAGATTGTGATAATATTCTGACTCTGTGCTGGCCTAAACCTGAACTTGTGGCATGTGACAGATGTGAGAGGAAGCCACAGGGAAGAGGGAGCAAGCTTGTTTTCTGCTTCCCTGGAGACTAGGACGCAATGGAACAATGGCTTCAAACTACAAGAGAGGAGATTCCATCTGAACATGAGGAAGAACTTCCTGACTGTGAGAGCCGTTCAGCAGTGGAACTCTCTGCCCCGGAGTGTGGTGGAGGCTCCTTCTTTGGAAGCTTTTAAACAGGCTGGATGGCCATCTGTCAGGGGTGATTTGAATGCAATATTCCTGCTTCTTGGCAGGGGGTTGGACTGGATGGCCCATGAGGTCTCTTCCAACTCTTTGATTCTATGATTCTATGGTAGCTGCCATAGATAGGCCAAGCAGAGGCTGAATTGTTGCTGTGCTGAAAGCAATTTAGAAGTGCTTAGGGAACTTTTTAAAATGGAAAGTGGGAAAAGGTACGAAAGAGAAAGAAAGGAAAAAGAGAATCCAGAGAAAAAGACTCAAGCACTAGAAAGGACTGCTCAATGGAGGAGAACACCAGAAGAGTTGGTCTGCTGGTGGGCGAGGAGAAAGCAAAGAGAAACTTGGTGGGCTGGAGTATGCGTGATGGGTGATAAGGTGCAGTCAACTCAGGAAAATTCTAAGAGTCACACCCCCACGTTGGCTTTCTATGACAAGGCTACGCACCAAGAAATAAACCAAGCCCAATAATAATAATAATAATAATAATAATAATAATAATAATAATAATAATAAATAGTCTTTATTTCTATACCTCCCTATCTCCCCGAGGGACTCAGGGCGGTTTACAACAGAATATTGGCAAACATTCAATGCCGGCATAACATAACAAACAAATCAAATCATAAACAATAAAATGAACAACATCAGGTGTACTTATAGAACAACTCAAAAATAACAAACTTAGATATTCAAATATATAAATCAAGAGATACTGGTGCCCTGAGGAATGAAATTGTAATGTTGGTAAAGTGATGCAGACATCTGAATGGTAAACTAGTAAAAAGTAAAGATTTACCTTACCACAGAAGTGGTACCTATTGATCTACTCACACTTGCTCACCCCGCTCCCCGGATTTGAATCACCAACCTTTTGGTCAGCAAGTTGAGCAGCTTAGCAGTTTAAACCGCTGCACCACCAAAGGTCCCAACATCTAACCATATTCTCTATCAAAAGCCTGGATGAGCAGATCCAGATTAGTACTTGGTTGGGAGAATGCCAATGAATACTACATCTCTTAGTCTATATTTCAGTGGAAGAAACTGGCAAAGCCACTTGTAAGTATTCCTTGCCAAGGAAAACCCTATGAAATTGATGGTGTCACAGTAAGTTGACAAGCAGGTGTCCATATTGCAAAGGGATTGTATAGTATCTATATCCATTTAAAGCTAGTGGGCATGTTATTCCAAAACAATTGTAGTTCTCAATATTTGAACCTGCAATAAGTGTCTAAGAATAACATTTCCAGATCAAAGGAATCAACTTAAATGCTGGAGCAATGTCAGCTTTCAAAAATAGTCTTCATTTCAATGTATCTGTTCAGAAGTAAAAGTTCTCTCAATCAACTGAAGCTTTTTGAACTAGATCTTGACCATTGCCTATGTTAATTGGGAAACTGTGCAAGCTTTAATCCACAAAAGTTTCCCCCAATCAAGCTCCAGTTAATTCAGAAATCTCCTGTATAAGTTGCTAAAGGACTGCAGCCTTTTCTCATCCTCATACTTACCTCATCTATGAAGATGTGGGTGAACTCTGAAAGAGTTTTGGCTCCGACAAGTTTCTGAAGGAGAATGCCAGTCGTTGCATACATCAGTCTGGTCTTTTCTGATGCAACCTTTTCTAAACCAACCTGCAAACATAATCAGACAAGTCATATCTACCACTCTTTCCTCTTGCTCTTGGGAAGGATCCAGAATCCTTATTATCTTCCAGTTTCTGTAGAAGCTGGACTCAGTGTTTTCAGTAGTCCCTTGCCTCCCCCTACCTCTTGAGGATTGTTTTGGCTATTTGTAATCTTATATTTTATCCCCAATTTCAGGAGGCAGCAGCATAGGATTGCAAGAAATCAAAACCACAAGTGTGAAACCTGCAGATGTGGAGGTCCGACTTTACTTCCTTGCACAACACCCTCCTAATATGGAGTCATCAGGCATTTGGAAGGAACACAAATACATATATACAAGTTGCCCTGAGTCCAATTATTGGGGAAATGATCTATATAAATAAAAATGTAATGTTCGTTTGTGGGATTGACAGAACTCTAAAACCACTGGGGGAATTGACACCAAATTTGGACACAAGACACCTAACAACCCAATGTATGTCCTTCACTCAAAAAAATTGATTTTGTCATTTGGGAGTTGTAGTTGCTGGGATTTATAGTTCACCTACAATCAAAGAGCATTCTGAACCCCACCAACGATGGAATTTAACCAAACTTGGCACACAGTTCTCCCATGACCAACAGAAAATACTGGAAGGGTTTGGTGGGCAGTGTCCTTTGGTTTTGGAGTTGTAGTTCACCTACATCCAGAGATCACTGTGGACTCAAACAATGATGGATCTGGACCAAACCCGAATACTCAATATGCCCAAATGTGAACACTGGTGGAGTTTGGGGAAAATAGAATCTTGACATTTGGGAGTTGTAATTGCTGGGATTCGTAGTTCACTTACAATCACAGAGCATTCTGAACCACACCAACGATAGAACTGGGCCAAACCTCCCACACAAAACACGCATGACCACCAGAGTGGGCCACAGCAACGCGTGGCAAGGGACAGCTAGTAGGATATAAATGAATGAATTAAATAAGCAAACCACATTTCCCCTTTCTACACGAAGACATGCTCCCATTTTGTTAGAGGTACCTGGTAGCCCACGCGTTCACCCAGTGGCCATGACCGTTGCTTACTGATCCACCTCGCAATGCTGCTTGCCCCAATCTTCCTAGGCTGTGTAACAATGATGTTGCAGTAAGTAGAGTGCTGCTCAAAGTGGTCCAGGACATACTGCGGAAGCTGAGTACTCTTCCCACTCCCAGTAGATCCACGTATAATGACCACTGAGTTGTTCTCTATCAAGGAAACTAGCTGTGTAAAACATAATTTTACAACAATCATTAACTGATACTGGAGGTATGCTGTAAAGATCTTTAAAAATGCATTCTGTACATTTTACTACATTTGATATTTACTCTTAAACATTCTAAAATTCAACCCATGTTCAAAGTGATGGCTTGTTTGGCTGTTTCAGTATTTTTAAAAAGGAAAGATGGAAAAAAGAGTCTTGTGGCACCTTTTAATACTATCCAATTTATTCCTATTGCTCCTCCTTTTGAAGAAGTGGGCTACAGTCACAGAATCACAGAAGAAGAGACCCTATGGGCCATCTAGTCCTACCCCCTGCCATGGAGGAAAAGGACCATCAAAGCATCCCCAACAGAGGGCCATCCAGTCTGTGTTTAAAAGCCTCCAAAGAAGGTGACTCCACCGACTCTGAGGCCGAGATTACCACTGTTGAATAGCTATTACAGCAGTGTTTCTCAACCTTCCTAATGCCACGACCCCTTAATACTGTTCCTCATGTTGTGGTGACCCCCAACCATAAAATTATTTTCGTTGTTACTACATAACTTTCATTTCGCTACTGTTATGAACTGTAATGTAACTAGCTGATATGCAGAATGTATTTTCATTCACCCACAATCATAAATATGAATACAAAACTTTAAAAGGCCATACATCTAGTCTATGACATTGCAAACAAGATGCTAACCAATGTGTTTCTTATAAAGAAACAAAAAACCTTTTCCAAATTTCATTTTAATAAGATTTCACACCTTAACTGAAATCAGCCCAGAAAAAGCTTAAGGAGTATGAAGAAGACTGCAAATTTTATGACGCCAACATTTCACAACTGACAGCCAATGTCATTTACCTGTTCCTTGTATCCTGATATCGGCAAATCTGGATACCTGTAATTGCTAACAGGTACACAAGTCACAGGGCTGGCTTCAGGTTGAGATGGAGCCGAAGTCTCTTAAAAACAAAAACAAAACAGAAATGCAAATTAGTCAAGAGTTGTATGAGACATCGAAATCCAAGATCCAAGAGTAGATTAACAAAAAATAGTCAACGCATCATAACGCAACAATATCGAGATTTCTACTGAGTACAAGAATCTGGATTCAAGTCCACCTATCAACAGAATTCATCCGGTGTTCTCATTTGAATTCTCTTGTTCCCATCACTTCTACAGAGTCACCAGAGTTGGTGCTATCCTTGAATACTACTACTACTCCACATATTATCTGCTTCTCTCTTTTATCTTGTCTGAGTTTTTAATTAGTTTTAATTAGTTGTTTTAATAATTACGTGTAGCCCACCCATTGCCTTTATGTCTGTGTCTATTGAAATTTTTATATTGGTATGTGTTCATATGTTTTATGTAATTATGATGTTGTTTATTGTTTGCATTTTTGGTTCTTTTTATTGTAATTTGTTGTTCGGGCCTGGCCCCATGTAAGCCGCTCCGAGTCCCCATAGGGGAGATGGTGGAAGGGTACAAATAAAGTTGATGATGATGATGATGATGATTATTATTATTATACAATAAAAAGGATGAGCCTCACTTCAGACAGAAAAATGTTTTCAGCTGACACTGGAAAGAATCCTTGTTCCTCTTTAGATATGACCCTGGCATTTCTAGTTAAATTAGGAGTGGGGAAATGTGACCGATGAGCTACACATGGTCCTTGAACCTGATTCCTTGAAGGCAACTTAACTTTTTGAATTATCCCTTAGCCAGAATTCCAAAACCCAGAGTAGTCCAAAATTGTCCACACAAGTAGCTGAGATACCAATAAGTTTACTTTCTGATGGTTCAATGCATCCAAACTTTGTTTCATGCACAATATTACTTTAAAAATCAAAGTTTCCTGAGTATTTTCAAGCCATGGTTTGGACAACCCATGGATTGCAAAGATCTGACTGCATTTCATTGGCTTAAACAAGGATTTTTAATTTTTAATTTATTTATTTTATTTATTTCAGTTACTTATACCCCGCCCTTCTCAGGGCGGCTTACAAAGGAAGGCACAATTCGATGCCTGTGTCAAAAATACATACATACATAAAAGCAATCAAACAGTTAACAGGTTAAAAACATCAGTACATAACACAATAGTAAACAATCTCATGGTCAGTGTTCAGAGTTCCATAAATCCATTCCGTTCTGTCAATTCCTGCCCATCATCAAGGTCTTTCCTTTAGCTGCCAGAATGTCCAAAAGCCTGGTCCCACATCCAGGTCTTCAATTTTTTTCTGAATGACAAAAGGGAAGTCGCTGATCTAATCTCCCCAGGAGTGAGTTCCACAGGTGAGGGGCCACTACCGAGAAGGCCCTGCTCCTCGTCCCCGCCAGCCTCACTTGTGATAGAGGCGGGGTCGAGAGCAGGGCCTCCCCAGAAGATCTTAGACTCCGAGGTGGGACGTAGAGGGAGATCCGTTCGGACAGATACACTGGGCCGGAACCGTATAGGGTTTTGTAGGTCAAAACCAGCACTTTGAATTGTGCTCGGAATTGGATCGGCAGCCAGTGGAGCTGACACAACAGGGGGGTGGTATGCTCCCTGTATGCCGCTCCGGTGAGCAATCTGGTTCATCTAATATGGTTATGAATTGGTATTCCACCTAATACACATGGAAAGTGATAAACTATCTAAATAAAAATACAACTACACACACACGTTCAAATCTATATAAATAAAAATGTAATGTTCGTTTGTGGGATTAACATAACTCAAAAACCACTGGACGAATGGACACCAAATTTGGACACAATACATCTATCAGGCCAACAATTGACCATCACTCATAAAAACACTGAAAAACAGAAGAGACTTAAAAAGTCAAAAAATAAAAATAAATTACAACGCATGTGCAAAACCACATATATACACACACAAAATACATACACAGACTAGGCCACAGCAACGCGTGGCAGGGGATGGCTAGTACTGTAATATTAAACGAGTACAAATACAGATAACATTTAATGAGAGCAGCATTCATTATTTCTAAAATGTTGACAAACAAAAACTGTGTCCCCCACTTACCTGATTATCAAACTAGATAATACACTTAATATGATTTCTGCAATGGTATACACCCAAGTAGAATTTGCGGCAGCACACAATTTTCTTTACTTATAGATCTTGCATTTAACATGCTTTATTATAACTGATCATTGGTAGGTAATACAAGTTTAATTAATAATAATAATTTTATTCTTGTATCCCACCACCAACTCACCGAAGGGACTCGGGGCGGCTTACACAAGGGACAAAAACATAACATAAAATAAAGCACAAAATAAAATACAATGGAATAAAACATACAGACATATGACACAACAACTTCAGATTCAATTAAAACAATGCTCATCAACCGATGGTGGTAAGCGTGGCCAGGTTGTAAACAATAGGACAAAGGAATTGGTTAAGTGCAGAGCTATAACCATTGAACAAGGGCATGGGATGAAGTGAAGGCTGCATAACTACTGCGTAAAACAACTAGGGACTAGGCGTTCTCAAAAGTTTGTTTGAACAGTCAGGTCTTCAGGTCCCTACAGAAGGAGTACAGTGTGGTGGCCATCCTAATATCCATGGGGAGGGCGTTTGAAAGTCGCGAGGCCACCACCGAGAAGGCCCTCTCCCTCATCCCCATCAACTGTGGTTGTGATGGTGGTGGGACTGAGAGGAGGGCCTCTCCAGCAGATCTTAAAATTGAAATATCCTATTGCAACCTGGGGAAACTCTATAGTAAGAAGATTTACAGGTTTTTTGGTTTAATTATAGAGTTTGTAAACACCTCTTTCTAAACTGTCTTGAGAGAGGACTATTTTGAAGACGATTCTGTCTGGAATCTCTAATAATTAACTTAGTCTCTTCCAGCCACAAAGATCCCAGACAGAAGGGGTCGGAGAAAGGCCTCCTGCCAAAACTGATAATGCTGAGCTGACTTTAAGAAAGACCCTGTCAAAAAGATTCTGAAAAGGAGTCAGAGCAAGAGAGAGAGAGAGAGAAGATACAAAAGAAAGAAAGCAATGCACAAATAAACCCAGAAAACACAAAGATTTAAAACATTTGGAAAGCCTGGAGAAATAAGACCTTTGGGAGGAAATAAAGGAGTCTCATGACTATTGTTAAGGAGGTCAACACAAATGAGACTCCAATTTTTCCTTACTAACAGCCATCAATACTATGAGCACAGTGGTTCCTTGCTATGGATACTGAGATGCTTATCTCTCATCATCCCTGACTACTGGTCATACTGGCTGGATGTGATGGGAATTGTAGTCCAAACAGGTCTGGAGATCACCAAGTTGAAGGGGGGAAAAGACTAGGATGCATATCATCTCAAAGAACTTTCATCAGGAGACCACAAAAACCATTAACTATGACTTCCTCAGGACAAAATAACACAAGATTACCTTTCTCAATGCTCTCTGCATTTTGTAAGGAATGCCAGTTTAAGAGAGTTTACCATCTGTAATTTTTATTTTATTTGGGAAGGATATCATCTTCATATATATTAAAAAGGAGGTTTCCCATCTGGCTTTGTCTACACTATGACTCTCAGAAGCCTCCTGAAAGCTTTATTTATGTATTTTTACTTTGTGCCTTGCTGTTCTTCCAACAAAACTCCAGACTTCTCTGGAGGGCCAACTATTTCCTATCCTAAGCATTGAAGACTGCCTCCTCTCTAAACTAAGGCTGAGAAAAAGACAGACCAGGATCTACTGACAGATCTCTGGTGAATTGGCAACAGGTCACAAATGATTTCTGTCTCTCAATTGCTTTATAAAAGCCAAGTATTATTTTTCTCTCCAAATTATGCCACTGAATCAAAAGAGGCTGAAAGTGTGAAGAATGTCATAGAAGACTGAATGTAGTCCTTGCAGTGAAAAGATATCCCTGTGTGAAGGTATACTGTTGTTGCCGTCGTTCCTCCATATCCATAGATTTTGCAAACACGGATTCAATCATCCACAGCTTGATTAAAAAAAAACTGGCCATTTTGTATATGGAACATTCTTTTACTATTCTATTGTTATAGTGTGACTTATTCATCCACACAGATGTTTATGTAAGCTATTTGGGGACAATCTCTAAGACAGTGGTTCTCAACCTGTGGGTCTCCAAGTGTTTTGGCCTACAACTTCCAGAAATCACAGCCAATTTACCAACTGTTAGAATTTCTGGGAGTTGAAGGCCAAAACATCTGGGGACCCACAGGTTATCTGCATATAGACCAGTGGTTCCCAACTTGTGGTCCATGGACCACCAGTAGTCCGCAAAAACTAAAATATGGTCTGCGGCCTCACCATTACTACACTGATGCAACGAGAGAAACTGGTCTTGGGAAACCCTCCTATAGTGCACAGACTTGTTACATATGGGTAAGAAGGTGGCGACTACTGGATGGCATATGTTCTGTATCAAAAACTAGAGCTGATGTGGTCTATCCAATGCAATTTTCTGAATTAGCACCCCAAATAACCAAACTGAATCTAAACTTGACCAAAAATTGATTCATAACCCTTCTGGTACTAATGCTGGAGAGAGGTCTCTGGTCAAAGTGGTCCCTGGTCAAAAAATAGGTTGGGAAACACTGATGTAGACCAATCACATCCCCTGATCTCCATATCCACTGCTCTATATAAGACTCTATTTGAATCCCAAAGTTCTTGGGGGGGAGCCAGGAAGAAGTAATAAGTTTTGCTGTCTTTACACTATAATACCAAGATTTTGCCCTTCCAATGAGGAATCTGAAATGTTTGGGAAAGAAAGTCAATAGACACAGGAAAACATACAAAATTGCTAAATGACTTTTCTTAAGATGGAAAGTTTTGTTAACATAATTTTGATGAATTTTGGGGTGCAATTCAGAATCAAATAACTGCTGTCCATTCCCAGTTCTGTAAATCATCTTGGATTAATGTATTGTCGAAGGCTTTCATGGCCGGAACCACTGGGTTGTTGTAGGTTTTTCGGGCTATATGGCCATGTTCTAGAAGCATTCTCTCCTGACGTTTCGCCTGCATCTATGGCACGCATCCTCAGAGGTTGTGACATAGATGCAGGCGAAATGTCAGGAGACAATGCTTCTAGAACATGGACATACAACCCGAAAAACCTACAACAACCCATCTTGGATTACTTCCACAAATCATGTTGCTTCATTAATCGACTGTAATCTTCCCATCAAAGCAGCTTCTTTACAAAAAAAAAGACCCTGCCTTTGCTTACTACCATTTATGCAATGCTATAAATAATCTAAATCCACTTCTCACCAATATATCCTTTTTATCCCTCACCTACCCACATGATTTTCATCCCCCATTACTTTCAATGGGTAAATTTAATTGGATTTCTACAAGTTGCTGTACTTGCATTATTTGTGGTTTTGTGAAGGACCTGGATTTCCTGGTGGCAAAACTTCGACACTTTGTAAGCAAAGACACATAAAAAATACAAATTCCTTTGCCCTTGCTGATACAGCGCTTCAATTACAGCCAAACACAAATAGGATTTGACAGATGAAACGGCAGCAGATTTCGCCAGATATTTTTACAGTACCTCTCACCCACATAGCTTTCTGCAAGACACTCTCCATTCCCCAGTTTTCCTCTGCACGGCATCCTCAGTTGTGGGCAGAAAATAACTCCCATCATCCTTAACTAACATGAATGATGGGGATTATGGGAGTCACTGTTTGGTTGTCAACTACAAGAAGCCTTATTTAAACTGTGAGCTTCTCTGAACTGAGGTCATGACTTATTAGTTATTGCTATATCCCAATGGTTCTTATAATAACCAATGTGGGAGTCATATTTGCATCATATTAGTGCCCATAGACTACAACTGTCCTTTTTTTCTTGGAAACATGCTGTGGACTGAGAGCCAATAGCTTGCGGACTGTTATCAGTCAATGGATCGTGACTTTGAGTAGCAGTGCTGTAACTTATTCCTGATCATCAGCCAATAAGTTTCTGGTCCCAATTCAAGGTGCAGGTTCTGACTTACAAAGGCCTGAATGGTTCAGGCCCCACTTATCTTCGTGACCGCATCTCCCCCTGTGAACCAGCGCTAGTTCAAAGATCCACCGGGGAGGCCCTCCTCTCGCTCCCACCACCATCATATGCACGGCTGGTGGGGACAAGGGAGAGGACCTTCTCGGTGGTGGCCCTCCAACTTTGGAACACCCTCCCCAGCGAGATTAGGCAAGCCCCTACTTTGTCTTCCTGTCGTAGGGATCTGAAAACTGGATGTTCCAACAAGCATTTGAGAATGACTAGTCCCTACTTATAAATGCCTGTCCCCAGTTTGCCAGATAGTACTCTGTTCCCTGCACTTGTTCCAATCCCGCGGCCCTATAATACGCTGTTTTGCACTATCCTTTTCATAGCCTGATCATGCCAATCTTAGTATTTCTGGTTGTTGTTTTTTTTTATTGTGCATTGTTTAAGCAAGTCTTAATGCTGTTGTTTTATACCTTTATAGTTTGCTTAATTGTGTCTTTATCAAGTTGTTATGCTTTGCTATGTTTCACTTTAATTGTGTTTTTTGTTTTGATTGTTTTGCTTTAATCTTTGTGGAAATTTTGTCCCATGTGCAAGCCGCTCCGAGTCCCTTCGGGGAGATGGAGGCGGGGTATAAAAATAAAGTTATTATTATTATTATTTTACTGACACAAAAACACAGTATGTGACAGCAAATGATATATATATGCTGGATTTCATATAAAATCAAAAGTCAAACACTTCCCAAGCATCTAGGATTGTGTGATTTATTATTATTATTATTATTATTATTGACACAAAAGCATAGTATGTCACAGCAAACGAGATCTATATGCTGGATTTTGTATCACAAAATCACAAGTCGAACACTTCCCGAGCGTCTAGGACTGGGTGATGTATTTTTGAATGATGCGCGCACATCCAAGTAAGGTGGCCTTTTGCAGTTGACAGATCATGATTTTGTCAATGTTTATTGTTTCCAAATGCCAGCTGAGATCTTTTGGCATGGCACCCAGTGTGCAAATGACAACTGGGACCACCTGTGCTGGTTTATGCCAGAGACTTTGCAGTTCGATTTTGAGGTCTTGATAGCGGCTGAGTTTTTCCTGTTGTTTTTCCTCAATGCGACTGTCACCTGGTATGGAGACATCAATAATCCAGACTTTTTTCTTTTCCATAATTTTGGAATTCATTTTATATTCAAAAATATGAACTCTGTATCCTAAGATTCTGCATCAACAGATTTCATCATCCACAGCTTGAAAATACTTTCAGAAACTGGGCTCATAATCCTATAGAGTTCTATCCCACTAAATTTCCAACTTGTGCTTTAATCGGATACTTGGAATAATCTTCATAAATAATCCCATTGGTGTGTGTATATATTTGCCTTCAAGTTGCCAGCTGACTTATGGTGACCCCAAGAATTTCACAGGGTTTTCTTAGGCAAGAAATACTCAAGAGGTGTTTTTGCCAGTTCCTTCCTCTGAAATATAGCCTGCAGCACCAGCTACTCATTGGCAGTCTCCCATCCAAGTATTGACTAGGGCTGACCCAGCTTCCAAGAACAGATGGGATCCCGTGCCTTTAAGGTATTTAGATACTTCACAAGTATTATGTCATCCACATGAGATAAAGATAACGATTTACTCAAATGTCCAGCTTTCATCTTAAACATGCTGATGTTTACAAGAATTAATGACTTTCCCATCGCCCATCTTGGCATACTCTTGAATCTATCTGTAAGTCCTTAACTAACCCAAATAATGGATTTAACCAAACTGGGAAAACATGGTCCAATGAACATATGCCATTATTAGAAGTGGCTTGGAATAATATGGTAGTTTCCTGGTTGAGATGTCACAGGAAACCATATTCAATCTGAGACTTTCTAGCTTATAGCAGCGGGAACAAAGAGGAGGGAGGAACGAGCAACATGAGGATGGAGCACTTGGGCAAACTTCAACTTATTAATAAAACCAAGATGTACCATTATATTAATTATTATATTAGTGGCAGGATTAGTGATATAATACACAGTACGTTTTCTCACTGCCCCTTTCTCTCTTTCATTTTGGCTACACTAAGCACTTCAATCAGGGTTTGGGGTTTGTTTGTTTTTTGAGGGTGGGTGGTTTGGTTTGTAATAAACTCAAAAAATAGAGAAAGACAAATTCAACATAATATATAATTTATTTTGATCCCACATTTTGGACTCCACAACTCATCACAGCCCACCATTGACACAACAGACTTTTTGGCATGATAGGATATTGTAATGTCCAAAGGGGGACAATCAAAATGGTCAAAAGTCTGGAAGCCAAGTCTTAAGAAGAGCAGCTTAGGAAGCTGGGTATGCTTAAGCTTGGATTTTGCAGCATACGAGTACAGCAGACAAGGAAGAGAACAGAGACAGCAGATCAATTTCCAGGCCTTTACTATTTTGCAAAAAAGGGTGAACAGCTTTCAAAGGACTGTCACACCCTCATGTTTCAATCACACCGGTATATCTAGTACAATTAGTGCTGACAAAATCAACTT
Source organism: Anolis sagrei ordinatus (assembly GCF_025583915.1). Taxonomy (NCBI): domain Eukaryota; kingdom Metazoa; phylum Chordata; class Lepidosauria; order Squamata; family Anolidae; genus Anolis; species Anolis sagrei. The sequence continues at coordinate 18,687,575 of NW_026844366.1, read as the reverse complement.
TGGTCAAAGTGGTCAAAGGTCTGGAAGCCAAGTCTTAAGAAGAGCACCTTAGGAAGCTGGGTATGCTTAGCTTGGAGAAGATGAGATTAAGAAGGTACATGGTAGCCATGTTTGAATATTTGAAAGGATGCCATATTGAAGATGAAACCAGCTGTTCCAGAGACTAGGGATGTATCTATACCAGTGGTTCCCAACTTGTTTTTGATCAGGGACCACCTCAACAGGGACCACTTTCGACCAGAGACCACTCTCCAACATTAGCACCAAAAGGGTTACGAATCAGTTTTTGGTCAACTTTAGATTCGGTTTGGTTATTTGGGGTTCTGATTCAGAAAACTGCATTGGATAGACCACATCAGCTCTAGTTTCTGATACAGAACATATGCCATCCAGTAGTCGCCACCTTCTTGCCCACAGAAAACCATATTTAATCATCTAGAGCTGATGTGGTAATAGTATTATTATTTATTTAAAACTTTTATATCCTGATCTTCTCACCTCCGTAGAGGGACTCAGACCGGCTTACAGCAAGGATTCAATGCTACTAATACAAGTTAAAACATCATACAACAATACAAGATTAAAATGCATATAGCTAAAATACATATACACCAAATTGCCAAGATAAAATCATGTTCAATTCAGTCCGCATATGTGGTCACTCACTTTGGTCTGTAACCAGTCTCAGCCATTATTCTGGGAATGCTTCATTCCATAACCTCCTGAAGGACAAGAGGGAGGGGGCAGATCTAATCTTGCTCGGGAGAGAATTCCATAGCCGAGGGACCACCAAAGAGAAGGCCCTGTCTCTCGTTCCCACCAAACGCACTTGCAAAGGTGGTGGGACCGAGAGCAGGGCCTCTCCGGAAGATCTTAATATCCTTGATGGTTCATAGGGGAGAATACGTTCGGACAGGTAAACCGGGCTTTCATGGGTAGTCAACCTCTCTTTCGTGGGTAGTCAACCTCTCTCCTCTTGACATCCCCATTGCCTTGGCACTATATGAGGGTTTTGCAAGACCAGTCGCTCTTGTTGCTGCGTTTTTTCGAGAAAACAGTGTAGTAATGGTGGGGCCGCGGAGCATATTTTCATTCTTGCGGACCCCTTGTGGGGCCACGAACCACAGGTTGGGAACCACTGTAGAATAAATGAAGTTTGACACTGTTTGAACTATCATGGATCAATGCTATGGAATCACAGAAGCTGTAGTCTGATAAAGCGCCAGCAGTCTTTGACAGAGAAAGCTAAAAATCTAGTCAAGTTATAGCTTCTATGATTCCATAGAAGAGCCGTGGCACTTAAAGTGGTGTCAAGCTGCATTAATTCTACAGTGTAGATGCACCCTAAAACACAGAGCAATGGTTTCAAACTACAGAGAAATATATTCCCTCTAAATATTAGGAAGAACTTCCTAATGGTAAGAGTTGCTCAACAGCAGAATACTCTGCTTTGGTGAAGCCTCCATCCTTAGAAAGTTTTAAACAGAAGCTGAACAGCCATCTGTAAGGAAAACTTTGATTTGCAAAGGGTTGGATAGGATGGCCTTTGTGGTCTCATCCAACGCTGTTCTGTTTAACATAAAGTCTATCATTAAGCAGATTATTCAAATGAGGCAGCAATTATGTAACATCAGGATTTATTTTTTAAAAGAGATAATACCCATGAAGTCTCGAAGAATGTTATATATATATGCTATTTCATATTAGCAATTAACCAATTCAGAATGTAGTGAATTGCATTTTAATATGTGTAAGCTTTGGCTTGCCTGTGCTGTCGTTGAGAATTAACAATCAAGCAACTTTAAAAAAAAAATACTGCTTTCTGGCCAGGTTTCTTCTAAATATATTCCTTGGAAAGATTCATGTACACCGTCGCATTCTGTCAAAACACTACAATGCTGGCTGACTACCCACCCTCTGGCAAATTCATAGATGTCAGTATGGAAACATCAACAGCTCTGTGAGATTTGACCAAGGCTAGAGGAAATTTCAAAGAGCTAAGAGAAAATGTTTATGGCAGCATTGGAAAAATCCCAGAAGCTTCATTGTCTGGTGCCTAAGAGTCTGTTGGTAACACCTAGGGATCCTAGGATACCTAGATTTTAATTTATTTACTTGTTTATTTTACCCAACCCCAAGTAACATTAGAAAGAGAAAACCCAGGACTGATTGTAAGAAGGTTAAATCCAACATCTAGGAATTTAAAGTGTTGTTTTTTGGTTTTTTAAAAAGGGCTTCTTGATGAAGCAATTCTTGGTAAAATGGTACAAAGTTCTTCAAAAATGATATTTGTGGAAAATATTTTGTTCTTCACACTAAATACCTTCACATTCACACATTATAAATATAGTATTAAGATACAGTTCAACACTCACCCTCTTTTTAAACAAGGTAAAGGGTGACATGTTCTACATGTACAGAAGGCCCTGTACTTTTGCTGAGTTTAGTGATCTATGAAAGTGGAAAACACATGGATTTAATGGGTTGTTGTAGGTTTTTTCACGCTATATGGCCATGTTCTAGAGGCATTCTCTCCTGACGTTTTGCCTGCATCTATGGCAAGCATCCTCTGAGGTAGTGAGGTCTGTTGGAACTAGGAAAATGGGTTTATATATCTGTGGAAAGACCAGAGTGGGACAAAGGACTATTTTCTGCTGGAGCTAGGTGTGAATGTTTCAACTGACCACATGGATTTAAAATCTGCTTTTTTTTACCTACAAGCACTCCTCACTAGGAATCTTTAGGTCTTCCAGTGTGACTCCTTCGGGTATTTTGGACTTCAACTCCCACAATTCCTAACAGCCTACCGGCTGGGAGTTGAAATCCAAAACACCTGGAAGGCTAAAGTTTCCCCATGCCTGGACCATATGGTCACCTTTTCCTGCAAGTTGACCACAGAGTGAAGAATTTAGAAAGTTAGAACAGTCTAAAACCATGCATGTGCAATCTGTCCCTGGGTTACGAACTAGATACATTCTGTAGGCTTGTTCTTAAGTTGAATTTGTATGTAAGTTGGAACAGGTGAATTTTTAAGTGTAAATTCAGCTGGATATTTTTAAAAATGGATAGTATAGAGAAGGGTTGACACCCTGTAACCCTGTTCAAACAATTTCACCTCACTTTCTATCCCTGTGATTGGATATTGATAATTAAAATATACATATGCTTATGATTTGAAGGAGAATTGGTGCAAAATGATGTACCAATGGTATATGACACCCGCGCAAAAAATTGGCCAAATGCTGTAAAAAACACAAAATAAATGATGGAAATGTGAATCCCATGTGGGCTCTTTTTACCACACGTGGTGGTCTTGTGGAGAAACAAAGAAATATTGGAAGGGGATACAAGAGAACATTAAAAAAATATTGGACATCAAAATACAGATGAAACAAAAATACTTTTTGCTAGAAATAACTGATATGGAAATGGATAAAAATAAAGATAAATTATTCAACTATTTTTGTAATGGTTGCAAGAATAGTCTACGCAAGGAATCAGAGAAATAAAAATACACCTTTAACTGATCAGTGAATGATAAACATTATGGAAATCATGAATATGGACGGAATAACTCAGCTATCAAGAGAAAGCTCAAGGCTCACCCAAGAAGGTCACGGACTGGCTACCTTTGAGAGAATATATGAAATGAGAAAAGATGAGAACAATAATATGAAAGATTTGTCTTACAGGAATGTAGAGTGACAGGAAACGGCAAATAAATCAGTGAACTAAGGACAATAATTGACCACAATAAAGAAGATTGGAAGTAAAAAAACTCCCCCCCCCATTTACACATCCCCTTTCCCTTCTTTCCTTTTGTTGACAGCTCTTGTTCTTCTAGATTCCTTCTTTTATCCCACCTTGCTATTTTATAATATTGCAAATTTTTGATTTTAATGAATAAAATTTATCTTTTAAAAAAAGAAAAAGAAAGAAAATTTTGTGTTGTCATGGAAACTAGAATTGGTGTTAAAGCTTTGGTGAAGACACATTTTTTCCCATGATAATTCTCACAGGAATGAATTTTCCTTCCTAGGGGCAGATTTCCTCTCACCTCCTGTGGTCTCATCCTCAGCCCCAAAGGTTTGTATACAGGAGTCGGATGTAAGTCAGGTGTTTGTAACTCGAAGACTGCCCTGTATACAGATCTGGATGAAAACACTGCACTCTAAAGACTTTCAAAAAAAGTTTTAATTTGGTGCCAGAATTAAACCAATACTGGTGCCAACTGGGGCCCCAACAGGAGGGTATTGCATAACTAGGTTGCCACAACAAAAAAGGTCCTCTTCAATTTCCCTCATTCCACGTTCCTCCCATTGTGGGTTGAGAGATGAGGCTACTTCTAACAGACAAACAAAGGGAAAGGACTTATATAGGTATCTATTTTTAAGTCTCTTAGGCTTCATATATGTCCAGAATTGTTTAAATCATGTTCATACAATGAATACCAAGACATGAAATCAACAAACAAGACCAAAGTGCAGAACTCCTTCCATTCGTGCACCCCAGCAAATGATATCAAGCCACACACTTCCTCTGATCCATAAAACAACCACAATAAAATTGCTATTAACAGTCTTATCTTGCATTAACTTCTCCAATTGTCCCTCACAGCCAACTGGGATGGCCTGCTACATGTCAAGATAGAAAACTTCATAATTTGATGATGCCACAGAAAGAGAACTTGTAGAAGCAAAATCTTTGTTAATGTATTTTTATATCTGTATTATCATAATATTTATTTATTTATTTATTTATTATTTAAACTTATATGCCGCCACTCCCCTGGGGCTCGGAGCGGCTTACAAGAATAGCTAAAATCTAACAAAGTTTAAAAGCAATTTAAAACAATTTAAAAACAACAGTATCAAACATTAAAAGCCTGTCGAAACAGGTATGTCTTACATGCCCTGCGGAAAGCTGGTAAGTCCCGCAGGGCACGAACTTCAGGTGGCAGAGCATTCCAGACTGATGGCGCCACTGCTGTGAAGGCTCTGCGTCTGGTTGCCATTAGATACAAGGTCTTGACACTGGGGACTTCCAATAGATCTTGGTCCTCAGAACGGAGGGATCTCTGGGGTTGGTAGGGGGTGAGACGATCCCTCAGATACATTGGCCCCAGACCATGCAAGGCCTTAAAGGTGAGTACCATCACTTTGAAAGTGATCCGGTGCTCAATTGGTAACCAATGCAGCTGTAGTAAGATTGGTGTTATGTGGCATCTCATCGGAATTCCCGCAAGAAGCCGAGCAGCTGCGTTTTGTACCAACTTGAGCTTCCGAATCACCGACAGAGGGAGGCCAATGTAGAGGGCGTTACAGTAGTCCAGTCTTGAGATGACCGTGGCCTGGATCACCGTAGCTAGGTCGTTCCTGGACAGGTAGGGGGCCAACCGTCTAGCCTGCCGCAGGTGAAAGAAGGCCGTTCTGCTCACGGCGGAGATCTGGGCCTCCATTGTCAGCAGAGGGTCCAAAAGGACTCCCAGACTCTTTACCAATGATGACAGGCGTAACGCCTCGCCATCCAGGGTGGGCAGATGGATGTCCCCACTGCCCGGTCCACCCAGCCATAGGATCTCCGTCTTTGCTGGATTCACCCTCAACCTGCTGGCACGCAGCCATCCAGTAACGGCCTCGAGGCACTGATGGAAACAATCGGGTACAGAGTCCGGTCGGCCTTCCATCTTCAGCACCAGCTGAGTGTCATCGGCATACTGATAACACTCAAGCCCAAAACCTCGAACCAGCTGAGCAAGTGGTCGCATATAGATGTTAAACAACAGAGGGGAGAGAATGGCCCCCTGAGGAACCCCACAAGATAGAGGGGACCTCTCAGAGACCAAGCCTCCCCTCTCCACTCGCTGTCCACGGTTGTGAAGAAAGGAGGACAGCCAATTTAAAGCTGTCCCCCTGACTCCAGCAACAGCAAGGCGGTGGGTCAAGAGATTGTGTATTTATGCTGTTTTTATGCTTTTAAGATGTGTATTTATGCTTGTTTTACTCTGTTGTTTGCACTGTTCTGTGCCGGTTGGTAGCTGTCTGGAGTTCCTCTGCGGAGGTTGAGAAAGGACGGGATATAAATGCCCTAAACAAATAAATAAAAGCTACAAGACGGAGAAGAGGGAGAGGAGACTTCACTATAAAGTCCTTCATCTCTCATGTCCTGCTTACTGCCTCCCCCACCACCACCAGCACCAGCACCACCAGCACCAGCACCACCACCAAATCAGGAAGGCAGGTAGATTTGAGAAACTATCGATTTATTTATTTCTTGATTTATGTAATATTCTGCCTTTCTCCCAATATGGGAACTAAGGTGCCTTACTGTGTTACTATTCTATATTTGGTTGGTGACTGGAGACAACATAGGGATTCTTGCCTTGTCCTTCTTTGTAGGAGAGATGAATGGTTAGCTTCTCCCATCTCACTGGGAGGTTTCACTTTCATGAAAGAATGAGACATTTGAGTCATGATTTTTAGAAAAAAAATTGATAGTAGTGAAAATGCATGCTCTGTTCTTTTTTGACATCCGGCTAAAATGGTATTTATATATGCAGACCCACATGCCTAACAAACTATCTTCTCACACAGAATTTTAATCCAACTTTTCTCAAATGCAGTATTTCAAAATCCAGCCTTACATCTGATATTCATGGCTAAGAAGGAAGATTTTTTTACCTGGTTTACAGGGAGGCCAACTGCTGTCTATTTCATTAAGTTCTTCTGTCTCCAGTTGTCTGTATTTTGCGACATATTCAATGCCAGTACTCTTCTTTTTAGATATCCTAGGAATAGGAAGAGGAGACAAATTTTTATTCTATAAACTAAAAAAACATAAACAAGAACAGAACATACCTTCTTGAGAACCCACTAAAAATAATCCTAAATACAGTCATCCCTTTCCGTTTGCTATGATTAGGGTGGAGAACTCCTGGGAAAGTAATGCCATTGATAAATTTGACGTATGGTTTGAATGAAATTGATGAAAGGTGTATAAATGGCATCTCAATGGGCTGAAGATACCATCTTAAGGAATAAAGCCTGGAAAACAACTATAATTCATGGACTGTAATTAAAAGTTGCTGATGAGAACTGTGACAATGATTAACTGTTGTTGACTTAATGAACTCTTGGTGGAAAAACAACTTGTTTACATTATTCAGAGACAATGACTCTTTTAAGCTAAGGATGTTAAGAAGGAAGTAAACACACAGTTGCTTGCTTTACCAATACCAATGACAAAGAGTCAACGCCTGTCCGGAAACTGAGCTGTTATGTTATAACCTGTGTTTATCTTGTATTACTTTCTTTTGTTATATTTTATTGTATTTTATTTGATTTATTATTGTATGACTGTATGTTTGGTTTTATGTAATTATTTAATCTGTATTTTAATGTGTTTTAATGTATTAACGTATTAAGATATTAATATGTTTTAGCTTATTTGTGTATGAATTTCCTGTTGTTAGCTGGCCTGAGTCCCTCTTCGGAGGTTGAGAAGCTCTAAAATAAATAATAATAAATAATTGTATTCTTTTTGCCTTGTTGTAATTGTTGGGCTTGGCCTCATGTTAGCCCCCCCCCCCCCCCGAGTCCCCTTGGGGAGATGGTGGCGGGGTATAAATAAAGTTATTAGTATTATTTTACTGACACAAGAGCACAGTATGTCACAGCAAAAGAGATCTTTATGCTGGATTTCGTATCACAAAATCACAAGTTGAACACTTCCCAAGCGTCCAGGACTGTGAGATGTATTTTCGAATGATGCACACAGATCCAAGTAAGGTGGCCTTTTGCAGTTGACAGATTGTGATTTTGTCAATGTTTATTGTTTCCAAATGCCGGCTCAGATTTTTTGGCACGGCACCCAGTGCGCCAATGACCACTGGGACCATTTGCACTGGTTGATGCCAGAGTTTTTGCAATTCGATTTTGAGGTCTTGATAGTGGCTGAGTTTTTCCTGTTGTTTTTCCTCAATGCGACTGTCACCCGGTATGGCGACATCAGTAATCCAGACTTTTTTCTTTTCCACATTTGTGATGTCTGGTGTATTGTGTTCCACAACTTTGTCAGTCTGGATTCGAAAGTCCCACAGTATTTTTGCATGTTCATTTTCCACGAACTTTGCAGGTTTATGATCCCACCAATTCTTTACTGCTGGCAGGTGGTACTTGTGACATAAGTTCCAGTGAATCATCTGGGCCACAGAGTTGTGTCTTTGTTTGTAGTCCAACTGTGCGACTTTCTTGCAACAGCTGAGGAGATGGTCCATGGTTTCATCAGCTTCCTTGCACAGTCTGCATTTTGGGTCATCCACTGATTTTTCAATCCTGGCCTTAATTGCATTGGTTCTGAACATGAGGAAGAACTTCCTGACTGTGAGAGCCGTTCAGCAGTGGAACTCTCTGCCCCAGAGTGTGGTGGAGGCTCTTTCTTTGGAAGCTTTTAAACAGAGGCTGGATGACCATCTGTCAGGGGTGATTTGAATGCAGTATTCCTGCTTCTTGGCAGGGGGTTGGACTGGATGGCCCATGAGGTTTCTTCCAACTCTTTGATTCTATGATGGCTTGCTCCTGGGCTGCAAGAATCAGGCCTTCTGTCTCCTTCTTCAGTGTTCCATTCGTGAGCCATAACCAGGTCTTCTTCTTGTCAACTTTTCCTTCAATCTTCTCAAGGAACTGCCCATGCAAGGCTTTGTTGTGCTAGCTGTCAGCTCTGGTTTGGAGTGCAGTTTTCTTGTACTGGTTCTTTGTCTGCTGTGCTTTGAGACCTTTCCGATTATTGACTTCAATTAAAGCAGGTTCTTGGCTTTCCTTGACATATTCTGCCAGGGCGTGTTTTTCTTCTTCAGCTGCTTGTTTTACTTGTAAAAGTCTTCTGCCACCAAACTTTCTAGGCAGATAGAGCCGGTCAACATCACTGCGAGGATGTAATGAATTATGAATGGTCATGAGTTTTCTTGTTTTTCTGTCCAAATTATCCAGTTCTGCCTGAGTCCACTTTATGATGCCAGCAGTATATCTTTATTATTATTATTATTACAATATATAGTTATGTCCTTCAAAAATGATAGCGGAAGGAATTTTTAGAAATAAGGAAAAGGGGAGCCATTGCTACTTAAACAAGGAGAGCCATACCTTCTGTGGTTGGCTTAGGTGGTGATGAATTTTAATTGTGTTCCGACCCTTTGCTTCCAAAAACACTGATGTAGGAATGAGAAATTGGGTATTAAAGTGGAAAAATAAGGGACTCAAAATATTCAGGCTTGTGGAAGGAGGGCTGCTGTCACAAGCACTTCCGTTCAGAGCGCAATTTGCGGTAGCTTATTTTTTCCACTTAAATTCCCATACTTCGCATGCCTTACTTAACACTCTGTCGCTTTATGTTACCAAGCGAATTATAGGCTGAAACCAGCATCTTATATGTTCACAATGCCATGCAAGAATGCTTAGTCTAGCACCATTTTTAAATCAAAGTATCTGAGTGTGAGTATATCTGTAATGGGTTCTTTTCCATGACATTTTTAGGAGAGAAAGCATGGGGGGAAACCCATGCTTTGAAATTTATCCCATGAAATATAGTGATGCCATGTTGTCAAAGGTGTGCGAAAAGTAGTAGTAGTAATATTGTCGGTCCTCTACATTTATTGGGTTATTTTCTGTGGATTATGTTGATTAATATCTTTCTAGAAATCTCTAGGTTTTCCAGAGTGATTATGTGGACGCTGAATTGCATTGGAGGACCTATAGATTCCTAGAAAAATGATCTCTCAAGTAAAAAAAATATCTTTTTGATTCACACTTTCCCCATTTTTGCAGGCATCCAATGACCTACATCAAGCAAATGTGGCTGTCTGACTGTACAAAAGTACCTAACACTACTGTAATCTGGCAAGGAAAAGCAACAAATACCTGATACTTAACTACAATGTTCCACATATATAGACGAGACTGGATATAACATGGTCGGGAATCATACAGCATTCCAGATGTTGATGAATTGCAACTCCTAGCACTTCCTCACAATTTGCTATTTTATTTATTTATTTACTGTATTTGTATACCGCCTTTTTCAGCCTATTGGCGACTCAAGGTGGTTCCCAACAAAACAGTATACATAATATCATAATAAAGATTAAAACATTAAAACAGTATAAAACACAACACAACAAAGGCAATAAAAAACAACATCATTAGCATCTCCTTATTATCAAGCATTGTCCAGTTCCATCGTTGGGATTTATGGTCCAACACTGGAAAGGCCACATGATATTTATCCCCATTATGCAGATTGTAAGTTGTCACATACTTGTCGCTATCTGCATTGCAATAAAAATGGATCTAGCACTGGGATTGTGGCGCAGCTGGCTGAGTGTCAGCTGCATTAAGATCACTCTGACCAAAAGGTCATGAGTTCGAAGCCAGCCCGGGTTGGAGTTGGTTTCCAACCAATTGTGTGTAGCCTGTTGTCGACCTTCGCAACCTGAAAGACAGTTGCATCTGTCAAGAAGGAAAATTAGGTACCACCTTAAAGTTTGGGGAGGCTAAATTAACTGATTTATGAGGCCATAAAGAAGACTCCAGCAGGGAAGCATGCGGGGAATGCGGAAGTGCTTCATCAGCGTCGCAGATGGACGATGAAAGCGGCAGTTAAATAGTCTCTGTGTATGTCAGTATATGTTTGTATGTCAAAAATTGGCATTGAATGTTTGCCATATATGTCTACACTGTAATCCGCCCTGAGTCCCCTGCGGGGTGAGAAGGGCAGAATATAAAAGCTGTAAGTAATAATAATAATAATAATCATCATCATCATCATCTATGCACCGCTGTCCAACTTTATGCATAAAACCTTATTGTTTTGTGGTTCTTTGTAAAACAAGGCCATTCAACTCTTGCAATGTTGACACCACTTTTAAAGTGTCATGACTCAGTGCTACGGAAGTGGGGAGCTGTAGTTTTATAAAGTCTTGACACTTCTCTGCCAAAGAACCATAGAATCACAGATTGGGAAGCAACCTAATCCAACTCCCTGCCAAGAAGCAGGAAAATCATATTCAAAGCACCTTTGACAGATGACCATCCAGCCTCTGCTTAAAAGCCTCCAAATAAGGAGCCTCTGCCACTGGTGCTTCACCAAACTACAACCTATGATTCCATAGCTTGGAGCCATGGCGGTTAAAGTGGTGTCAAAACTGTCGAGGTCCTGAACCGGTGCATCAAGGTTCCTAATCTGGGAGTGGAGGTGTGTCAACCAGTTCTGGATAGGGTTACATTTCCCCTGAAAGATTGTGTTCACAGCTTTGGAGTGCTCCTGGATCCATCTCTCCAAATGTCAGCCCGAGTAGATGCAGCATCTGATTCATGAGCTGTGCCCCTTTCTAGACTCTGAGGACCTTTAGATGGCAGTGCACACACTGGAAACTTTAAGCCTGTTGTTGTTCATTCGTTCAGTCGTCTCCGACTCTTCGTGACCTCATGGACCAGTCCACGCCAGAGCTCCCTGTCGGCCGTCACCACCCCAGCTCCTTCAAGGTCAGTCCAGTCACTTCAAGGATGCCATCCATCCATCTTGCCCTTGGTCGGCCCCTCTTCCTTTTGCCTTCCACTTTCCCCAGCATAATTGTCTTCTCTAGGCTTTGCTGTCTCCTCATGATGTGGCCCAAGTACTTCAACTTTGTCTCTAGTATCCTTCCCTCCAGTGAGCAGTCGGGCTTTATTTCCTGGAGGATGGACTGGTTGGATCTTCTCGCAGTCCAAGGCACTCTCAGAACTTTCCTCCAACACCACAGCTCAAAAGCATCGATCTTCCTTCGCTCAGCCTTTAAGCCTGGACTTCTGCAATGTGCTTCACATTGGGCAACCTTTATATCAAGTTTGGAAACCCCAGTTGGTTCAAAATATGGCAGCCAAGACTGTATTAGGTCTGCCAAATGTTTGAGATCTATATGCAGGCACATCTAAGTCATGGTAGACCACAGAAAATTGCTATGTTGTGGGAATGGTGAGTACTGCAATTATTTCTAAAAACATGGCAGCCAGACTAATTACAGGAACATCCAGGGGTAAGCGTTATCACTCCAATACTAAAGTCACTCTACTGGTTGACTACTAGTTTCTGGGCAAAGTACAAAGTGTTGGCTTTAACCTTTAAAGCCCTACATGGTTTGGGTCCAGGTTACCTAAAGGATTGCCTTCTCCTCCACAATTTGCCCTTCAGAACACAAGTCCTCTGGGGGACATATACTGTAACCGGCCAGAACCTGACCAGTGACCAAGACTCAAAGGACCTTTTCATCAGTCGCCCCAAGACTGTGGAACGACCTGCCGGAACAGCTCCAACATCTAAATGAACCATTGGAATTTTCTTCTGGCAGATCTACCCAGACAATTTTAAGCATGAATTTTAAACTCATGTCCTTTGTTTAATCTGTTTCGTATTTTTTAATATGAAATTGAAATATATTTTAATATGTGTATTTGTGGTATTTTTACAATGTTTATGTGTTTTAATTATTCTGTAACCTGCCTCGAGCCACGAGGAGAGGTAGGTAAGAAATAAAATTATTATTATTGTTATTATTATTATTATTATTATTAAATGTGCTTTGTTGTTTCAGAAATCAGATGTGATGGTTGTGGGGTTCACAACTGAAAAATGGGAAAGAATATGGTTTGCGGTGATAGAAATCTGAAGAACTGCATTCTGCATTGTAAAATGTTGCTGCAGATCACACTTGCTTTAGAAAAGCAATAGCCCTTTGAGTCTCCTTTGTGGAGAAAAAAAACAATAAGTAATAATAAAAATAAAGTTCAGCATGGTTGAACATGGTGATCTTTATCATGTCTGTTCTGTTTTCTTGGCTGCTAAATGTATTATTGTGTGTTAAGTGTGTGGTCTATTTTGTTGTTTCTTTGGGTCTTCATTTGTATGGATATATTTATTCCTTTTGGTGATATTGGCTTTCTAATGTCATTTCATAGCCTGAAGTCAGGGAAGACCTTTTCTTAACATCTCCGAATTCATGCAAGGCCTAACCTCCTCAGTGGTGTTGGGAGAGCGTTTAGTATCAATGTCCCAATTATTTCTAGTGTGAAACAAAATTTTCCTTCTGGTAATAATTCTTCTGATAAGCTTTCCTTTTATTAATTTGGCTCTATTTATGTGGTCAGTGTCTAATAACTATTATTGCTAGTATGAGCAAAATATAATAATAATTTTTTTTTTGTACTCCACTTCCATCTCCCCGAAGGGATTTGGGGCGGCTTACATAGGGAGGAGCCCAATCAATATAGTTACAATACAACACATTAAAATACATAAACAGCAGCATAAAACAGAATAAAACAACAACATTATAACAAAATATAAAAGCAAGCATTGAACCAACAACCAGTGAACAATAGTAATAAATTTCTGGTCATGAGTAGGCGGAGTGGTCCAAAAACGCAATTGTGAGGGCAGGGCTGATGGATAAAGTGTGTAGGTCATATGGCAACAGTAGAGATAGAGGGCAATATAAAATAGAGTATTATAACTTTGGGTACAGAACAGAAGTAAAGTGTGAGAATAAGATTTTAGGTCCTAGTTGGGGCCAGCTATCTGGGGAATTATCTAGTGAAAAGCACAGCGGAACATCCACGTATTTAGATCTTTGTGGAAAATGGACAGGGTGGGTGTTAGCCTAATCTCCCCGGGGAGTTACGGAGCCGAGGGGGCCACCACCGAGAAGGCCCTCTCTCTTGTCCCCACCAACCGTACCTGGGACGGGGGTGGAAGCGAGAGAAGAGCCTCCCCAGAAGATCTTAGAGATCGTGTGGGTTCATAAGGGAACATGTGGTCACGAATATAGGCAAATTAAATCTAGGAAAATTAAATCAGTTAATCAAAGAAAGGCCGATTAATATAGTTACATTTTCCTGTTAGGTGTCTGTCCAACAGGTGAGCTCCACACCGGTGACAAGTTTCCCATCAACAAGCTGTTTCAAATATACCCTCTGCACATAGCCAGAAGGTAATTTTATGTACAACGTGTTAAATAATTGTGCATAAAACAAAGTTTGTGTACACTGACCGCATGAAAAAGCAAAGGTATCACTCTCTAAACTCTGCATGAGGATAATTTTGGATTTTGAAGTATTTTAGATTTCACAGTTCTGGATAAGGCATACTCAACTGTATAAAGGGATAATGGATATTCAACTCCAAAGTGAATTGTTGGAAGAGAATCTATGGTGCACTATGGCTATTAAATCATCCACAAGACTTAAAGATAGAAGAAGGCTTGGCAATGGAATAATTACAGCAAGCTATTCTGGCTCAGAAATGTTCAGCTGTAGCCTGGAAAAGTAATTCATAAGATCTGCAGTAAAAGCATCCCCAGCATCTACTTCCTTGCAGTTAACTTCTGACCCTAATAACCTTTTCAATTATTCTTCCTTCCTCTGTAACTGTAGTGTTTGCTTACCACTTTCAGACATTTTAGTGGGCTTAAGTGAAAGTTATTCGTAATATCTAGATTTGTTTTAGACTCTGTCAGTCTTCAAATACTTCATTGTTCAGGAAATATAATATTTGGAATTTGGGGCAGCTGAATAAAACAAGCATCCCAAAATGAACTGTATCATCTATAGTTGGCACACCACACTTGCGGATTTCACACCTGCAGATTTGATTCATATGTTCTCCCTAGGAATCTTCGGGTCCTTTATCATAACTCCATGGAAGGTAACTAACAGAATTGTGCTAGAGGACCTAGAGCAAAGGTCCCCAAAGTAAGGATAAATCATCATCATCATCATCATCGTCATCATCATCATCATTATCATCAACAACTACTACTACTACTACTATACGACTACTACTAATTCAGGTGTCTAAACCTATATCATCACTGCAAGGAAACAAGACAATGTGGGTCTGCCATTTTCACAGCAGTATTGTAAAGTTAATCACCAAGCTGCAATAAATCTTGCCAACTGGAAAGCTGACAGTTCGAAGCCCAGATCAGGGTGAGTGCAGGGTTAGTCCAGCTTCTGCCTACCAAGCAGTTCAAAAACAAATGTGAGTAGATAAATAGGAATCATGTTAAAGCATGGATGTATTTAGGCACGGCGTTTCGATCAAAAAAAGGAGGAAGTTTACGAACAAAGAAAGCTCTTCGGCAAGGAGATGGAGGAACAGCGCCTCTTGTGGCTGGAACTGAGCACAGCCTCCAAAGATGCCGAAAGATGGGAAAGACTATATATACCTCTATCTGCTGTCTATCTTGTCATTGTATAATCAGCATTGAATTTATTTTTTATTTGTCGTGTCAGATCAACCAGTCAATTATATTACATTTCTAACAGAACAAAGCAAACAAACAGACAAAATACAACATTTGTGATTTGGTAGTTGATTAAATGTCCTTTGACCAGTATCTGGCCACTTGGAGTGCTTCTGGTGTTGCTGCAAGAAGGTCCTCCATTGTGCATGTGGCAGGGCTCAGGTTGCATTGCAGCAGGTGGTCAGTGGTTTGCTCTTCTCCACACTCGCATGTCGAGGATTCCACTTTGTGGCCCCATTTCTGAAGGTTGGCTCTGCATCTTGTGGTGCCAGAACGCAGTCTGTTCAGCGCCTTCCAAGTCGCCCAGTCCTCTGTGTGCCCAGGAGGGAGTCTCTCATTTGGTATCAGCCATTGGTTGAGGTTCTGGGTTTGAGCCTGCCACTTTTGGACTCTCGCTTGCTGAGGTGTTCCAGCGAGTGTCTCTGTAGATCTTAGAAAACTATTTCTAGATTTAAGTCTTTGACGTGCTGGCTGATACCCAAACAGGGGATGAGCTGGAGATGTCTCTGCCTTGGTCCTTTCACTATTGGCTGCTACTTCCCGGCAGATGTCAGGTGGTGCAACACCGGCTAAGCAGTGTAATTTCTCCAGTGGTGTAGGGCGCAGACACCCCGTGATAATGCGGCATGTCTCATTAAGAGCCACATCCACTGTTTTAGCGTGGTGAGATGTGTTCCACACTGGGCATGCATACTCAGCAGCAGAGTAGCACAGCGCAAGGGCAGATGTCTTCACTGTATCTGGTTGTGATCCCCAGGTTGTGCCAGTCAGCTTTCGTATGATATTGTTTTTCTAGCACCCACTTTTTGCTTGATGTTCAGGCAGTGCTTCTTGTAGGTAAGAGCACGGTCCAGAGTGACTCCCAGGTATTTGGGTGCGCTGCAATGCTCCAGTGGGATTCCTTCCCAGGTGATCTTCAGAGCTCGGGATGCTTGTCTGTTCTTGAGATGAAAGGCACATGTCTGTGTTTTAGATGGGGGATCAGCTGGTTTTCCCTGTAATAGGCAGTAAGAGCATCTAGAGCAGGGGTAGGGAACCTTTGGCCCTCCAGCTGTGGTGGACTTCAACTCCCACAATTCCTTGAGGCTCGGCATTGGGCCAAGGTAAGCCTTTGGGGCGAATGCCGAGCCTCAAGGAATTGTGGGAGTTGAAGTCCACCACAGCTGGAGGGCCAAAGGTTCCCTACCCCTGATCTAGAGCTTTGGAAAGCTTCTGTTCTACCATCTCAAAGCTCCCTGCTTGAGCGGTAATGGCACGATCATCAGCATAGATGAAACTCTCTGTCCCTTCTGGCAGTGGCTGGTCATTTGTGTAGATGTTTTGTGTAGATATCAGCATTGAATGATTGCCATATACATGTTCTGTGACCTGCCCTGAGTCCCCTTCGGGGTGAGAAGGGTGAAATATAAATACTGTAAAATAAATAAAAGTACTGAGCAGAATGTGCTGTTATAATCCAAACATAGATGTACTATAATTCACACACACGCACCTGAAGACGTGTGTGAGCAACTGAATATAAGCAGACCTCAATAAAACACTTTCAGACTGTTTTCTGTTTTCAGAATCCCACAGAGATTTTTTTTAAAAAAGTTCGATATCTATATTCCAATTTTCCTACTGAGGCCATGCAAATCTTCAATTGTGCCCTGTTATGCAAAACTGATGCATAACAGGGCACAATTTGCTAGTATTTGTTATGGTTCTTGCGAGATCCCTTCAACCCAAGCTTTGGAGACAAGATAGGATATAAATAAACATCATAATAATATTCCAGTTTAGAATGCAGATAGTGACGAGAGACAATTCAATCCCACTCCCACCCCCAAAATAACACTAAAACCCAGGGATATCCAGTAAACCTGAATCGTGATATTTAAGATAGATAAAAGTAAGCACGACGACAAACAGGGTTGCAGTTAAACAAGCTCTAATGATGGACAACAATCTGGACAGCTTTAAAAGGGGATTAGATAAATCCATGTGTTATAAAACTCTCAGTGGGAACAAATCATAGTGGCTATTTATTGCTCGCACTATCAAAAGTATTATAATTTTTCAGACCAGTTGCTAGGGAACACAAGCATTCTAATACACTCATATGTATTCTCCCAGGCACCTAGTTGGCACTCTGGGCACTGAAATGATGGATTGGGCAGACTCTTGATCTATTCTAACAAGGTTCTTTGGGTGTCTACAAGCTTTACACTAACAGAAGGCATTTTATTATATACCAGGCTTATCCAACTTGTGACCCAAGTTGTCCATGAAAGCAACCCATCACAAAATCGTAAACTTACCATTGTGAGGTTTTTTTGCTATTTTTTGTAACTTGATTGTGTAGTTCTTGAGTGCAAACTTTGCAGACAACCATGGAACAAAAGAAGTAATAATCAGAGTATTATCTGTAATTTGTATTATAATTATCCTCACAAGCTCTGAGGATGTTTGCCATAGATGCAGGCGAAACGTCAGGAGAGAATGCTTCTAGAACATGGCCATATAGCCCAAAAAACCTATATCACCCCAGTGTATTATAATTGGAGCCCCCGGTGGCACAGTGGGTTAAAGCACTGAGCTGCTGAGTTTGTTGACCAAAAGGTCGCAGGTTCGATTCCGGGGAGCGGCATGAGCTTCTGCTGTCAGCCCTAGCTTCTGCCAACCTAGCAGTTCGAAAACATGCAAATGCGAGGAGATCAATAGGTACTGCTGCTGTGGGAAGGTAACGGCACTCCATGCAGTCATGCCAGCCACATGACCTTGGAGGTGTCTATGGACAACGCCGGCTCTTCGACTTAGAAATGGAGATGAGCACCACACACCCGAGTCAGACATGACTGGACTTAATGTCAGGGGACAACCTTTACCTTAGTTTGGCCAGAAGAAACAAAAAAATGTTAAAATTAATGAATTTCAAGTGTGTATTCCGTACAGCACCACGTGCTGTACACTCTCATTATTTGCACACACGTGTGGCTTCTGTTTTACAGCAATGTGCAACCCAAGGCAATTTGTCTTCTTCCAATGTGGCCCAGAGAAACGAAAAGACTGGACACCCAAGTTAAATACAGTACATTCTTGTATGCGCAGGGATACCTTCCTGGGCTATGGATAATAGCAAATTGTATTTAAAGGTTTTTTCTGACCCGATAATACCATATAGTTATACTAGAGGACCTAGAAATGCCAAGAGAGAATGTATTATTATGGACATGGTTAAATTAAACCCTGTATATGCGTCCCGTGGAGAAGAGGGCTATTTCTCTACTATGAAGCTAAGTGGAGAAACTGATATATCAAGGGCAGGGAACCTGTGTCCCCTCCAAACATTGTTGCCCAACAACCCTTGCCATCAGTTGCCGTGCTGGCTGGAGTGAATAGGGGTTTAATGGTTCTGAGAGTGCCTTGGACTGCGAGAAGATCCAACCAGTCCATCCTCCAGGAAATAAAGCCCGACTGCTCATTGGAGGGAAGGATACTAGAGACAAAGCTGAAGTACTTTGGCCACATCATGAGGAGACAGCAAAGCCTAGAGAAGACGATTATGCTGGGGAAAGTGGAAGGCAAAAGGAAGAGGGGCCGACCAAGGGCAAGATGGATGGATGGCATCCTTGAAGTGACTGGACTGACCTTGAAGGAGCTGGGGGTGGTGACGGCCGACAGGGAGCTCTGGCGTGGGCTGGTCCATGAGGTCACGAAGAGTCGGAGACGACTGAACGAATGAACAACAACAATCTGGAAGATCAAACGTCCCCAATTTCTGGGCTACGATAAATTTTTTAAAATCCCACTCTGTAATGTACTTAAATTCTAAAACAGGTTAAAATTGGACCAGGGCAAGGAACAGTTAAAATGCATTAATTCCAAAATCCTAATGCTTCACTGTATTAACTATTATGAAACACCCATTTTCAGACCATCAAAGCTTCAGGCTTTACATTTATGAATACTGAAGATGGTGTAGACTCTGAGAAGAAGAAATAACCTTAATTCTATACCAAGATAGAGCTCATTCTACAAGGCAGTAAGTCACATATAGGGTTGATCACTATGACCAACCCTACTCCACTTCTACCTCCTGTTGGTGCTACAAGTACAAGCTTGGTGTCACATGTTATGGTTTTCAGGGTTTATTTTGTTCAAATTTTTAAATATTGCATTTGCAGTTATATATACAGAATGAGATATCTTGGAGATGGAAACCAGGTCTAAAAACAAAATTCATTTGTGTTTCATATACACCTGATACACATAGACTGAAGGTCCAACTATGGCAGTGGTTCTCAACCTGGTGTCCCCAGATGTTTTTGACCTACAACACCCAGAAATCCCAGCCAGTTTACCAGCTGTTAGGATTTCTGGGAGCTGAAGGCCAAAAACATCTGGGGACCCCAGGTTGAGAACCACTGAACTATGGGCTGAAGGCTAGAAGTATGCTCTGCCCAGGTTTGTCACTGGAAGATCTGTTGAAGGTTTATTCATCTGGTTATTGTACAGTTCCCTTCTCAGAGACATAGATATCTTCCAAGAATTTTCTGATAACTTTATTCTTGACTGTGGTGGCCTGCTAGAACAAGGCAGCAGAATTAGATACCAATTCAATATCATTTCAAGGATCAGCTCAACCTTCTGGGCTTCAGATACCATACAATTGACACCTGGCC
>NW_026844366.1:18398738-18667454 GCF_025583915.1 Anolis sagrei ordinatus | reverse complement strand
GTTTGTATGGAAACGTGACACTATTTCCTGTGCTGGTCAATGACCGAAATAAATGTTTTTGATTTGATTTGACACCTGGCCTTATGTGCACCTGGGCAGATAAACGCTTCTCCAAGAAAGTTATGGATTTCTACAAGAGAATCAGACTCCTATATAACCACATTAATGGGGAAGTGAACATCTTGTAACAAAACCCAGCGTGACACACTTGATCAGGTTCTGAACGTGACTGCAAATCGTGCGGACTGTCGCAAGCTCTTTTCTGTTGCCCCACCATTTGTCAACATGCAGCTTCGTGCATTTCTTCCCCAAAAGAGAGAGCTCCACATTGATATGATTCAAGTCCCGCCGGAAGGTTCCTCTGGTGCTCTTGACCATGACTGTTCACCCCTTCAGGGCAATGCCAACTTTCTCAGGAATGTCAACAGTCCGGTTGCTGAGAATGGTCTTCATTTTAAACCTTCCACTTCACAGAAAAGTGGAAAAAACAACTGAAAGTAATTTTCAATATTTTTGTGCATGAAACAAAGTTTGTGTACATTGTCAATATCTCAGCCACCTATATGAACAATTATGGAGTACTCTTGATTTCAGAATTCCAGATAAAGGATGCTCAACTCATTTCCATCCATTTTCCCTGATACCACTAATCATTTGCCTTCCAAAACTCCATCTTGCAATCTTTGCTTGCCTCTTCGTCAGTCTGCTGTAGTGAAGACTCTTCTCATTTTTATTCCTTCATCAGTTCGTTAGCTCAGTTAATCCATCTGAAGAGATCTCTCATCCCACCCATGTATCTAATGGAGAAGGAAAAGTGCACTGCTAAATAATAATGGGATGATAACAGACAGCAAAAAACCCCTACGTCTTCATGCAAAGCAGATAACTTCACAAGGCCACACGCTGTAGGCCAAATTATACAAATGCAGCATATAATTAAGGAATTCAGAATAAAAGAAGATTAGTAAATAGTTATCCCAATTTACAGAGGCAATCACATGCTGAGAAGTGATTTGCCCAAGGCTGTCAAACACGTCCATGTCACAGAACTCTTGAGCATAATACTCCATTAACTACCCATCAGGCAGCCAGATCATATACAGTAGGACCAATAAAATGATGTGTCCCTGACTGACAAATATAAACCCCAACAAATCCTGAATCACCACCAATGGTATAGAAAACCACTCAGAGTTCCAAGAGAATTAGCAGATCTTTGTCACAAATCAATCATCTGGGTAGAAACAAGATTGAAACCAACATCCTAAGGGTTCTCAATGTAAAATCCAACCTAGTCTTCATAACTGAATAAGAATGTTATGCAACGGTTTTGGGAATTGTTTGGTAGAAGATTTAGAATATCCTCAACTTGACCAGGTCAGGAATCAGTCTCATTTGTCCAAACCCGCTGTGGGCCAAACAGAAAGAAATATCTAGCAAGGAATAGGCAAAGCACTATAATATTCCTTCCAACAACCTACACAACTGCTAGATGAAGAAGCCATCATTCTTTCAAAGATAGGTCTTTGCTGATCGTTTGCTGGGACAGTGGAAACCAAGACAAGCAGATTTATTTGAATACTCAGGTTATATCAGGATTGCAAGACTATATAAGAACCTTCTTTCAAACCATACCATAGACAACTGCTTCTTAAACTGTGGGTCCCGATCCCAAATGGGGCCCCTCTCAGCTCAATGTTGGGGTTCTAAAAACGTTGTCAACAGTGAAAGTTTTCTGAATGTCACTTTGTGACTAATTTGGACATTCATATGAATCTTCTGTCCAGTATTTACTTGATGGATTGTCACCTTGCCGTGGTCTTGAATGTTCCAATGAACCTGTGGTAACCACCAGAATCATGCACTCCCAGGGGTGCGCAGAACAAGCACAATCCAAAGACCTCAATGGTGGATAATATTGTGGAAGATAACACGATACATGTTACAATGGCTGTGAAGGCGAAAGAAGGCTCCAACAGATTGAGAAGCCATCGCAATCGTGTTAACCACACCACTGGTTGGGACCCTCACTCTATGAAGACTGTGTGCCGATTGGCTGTGCACTAACCTCCACACATAAAAAAAACTCACGCACAGGCGTCTTCCAAGAATTTGGAAGGCCATCTACTCAGACAACTAGGGATCGCCTAAGTAAGTAAGTTTGCAGTGGACTGCTGAAGATGCTTCAGTTGAACTTCATAAATAGGAAAATCAGCCTGTTTAACAAACCTTGAAAATATTGATTTGTTATCAGAAAATGTACACTTTTAAAATCTATTTATTATACCTATATTCCTGGGATTGTGTAAAAATTTCTCAGGACAAAACAGCTCACAAATGAAAAAGTTTGAAAAGCCCTGCCATGAACTGCTTGGGATTCTTAAATCACCCTCCAAGTGTCCGAAATGTTAAGTTCACAGAACGCAATGGGTCGGCGGTTTGAATCCGCAAGAAGGTCGGCAGTTCGAACCCATAAGACGGGGTGAGCTCCCGTCTGCCAGCCCCAGCTTCCCATGCAAGGACATGAGAAGCCTCCAGGGCGTCCCCTGGACAACGTCTCTGCAAACCGACGGTTCTCACATCAGAAATGACTTGCAATATGTTCTCAAGCTGCTTTTGACAAGATAAAAAAAATGTTCACAGGAACCTTGATCTTTGACCTTTTTAGTGAAACTATAAGTCCAAAATACCTGAAACACCAAAGGCTAAAACATAAACAACTTGTGATAAGACTATTTTTTTTTTTAAAAAAAATGAAAATTGTACTGGGTCTGACCAGAGAGTGCAGCCTGATTTTATCAGATTTTCACTGGTTAGAAAACAGATTGTAAAAGAAATTCCTTCCCTTTCTACCAGTCCATTCTCCATTATAGTGTTTAAAATGAGTTTTGCTCTAAAATCAAGGCTCAGAAGCGCATCCTTCGCATCTGAAAAATAAATAGAACAAAACAGCACCCCTTGGCAGAAGAGAGTCAGTCCTCTTGAAGGACAGAACTGAGTTTATACCTAAACCCCCTGCAGCCCCCCAAAAATGAGATGGCCATCAACTTAACCTTGTCAGTCAGCTGTCAGGTCCAGACTATCAGCCAGATGCCCAAAGGAGATACAGCACATAGCTAAGCCTTGCCAATCATAAGTCCTAACCATGACTGTTCGGGGTCATCCTGGCATAGAAATTTACTGAAGAGTTGTCACGTCCCTGGAAATAATTAGTCCAGTGAATCTTCAGTTCTTAATTCACAGGCCACCAGTACTCCGGATGGCACTTGACAAGACCACCGAAGAAAGTGCTGAAGGCTTTCGATAACCACAGATGACTGCCAATTTAAAACTCGGTTCCTTTTGCCTCCTTCACACAGATGTACTCAACAACCAGGGTAAAATGGGGAGAAGAAAGTTGAAGAAGTTAATTTACAGGACAATTGCTCTCATCTGAGCAGCTGCCAGTCCACACAAAATATTTGCAGGTGGCAAGGTGGAAGTTAACATTGGAGCAAGTTTCCAGATATCTTCATGTATTAATTAATTAACCTTTTCTGCCCTGCTTTTCTCTCAGCTTTCAAAAATAATTTTTCTACATAGTGGTTGGTGTGCTTTAGTGTTCTTTTTTTTCAATTTGGTAAACAGTCCCCAGATTTTACTGAACAACAACTAGCTGCACTTCTACATAACTAGCTGATTGGAACCCAATAGCAATTGGGTTGCAACTCATCATATCCACAAGCCTTGTGTATCAATTCAAACACCACTAACTAGATCAGTGGTTCTCAACCTGTGGGTCCCCAGGTGTTTTGGCCTATAACTCCCAGAAATCCCAGCCAGTTTATCAGCTGTTAGGATTTCTGGAAGTTGAAAGCCAAAAACATCTGGGGACCCCAGGTTGAGAATCACTCATCTAGACTAAATGGAATGAACTGCAGCCTTCCAGATGTCACTGTATCACAGCTTTCATCAACTCAGATCATGAGGTCTAATGATGAGGAATACAGGATTTGTTGTCCAGCATCTGGAAGGCCACATAAAATGACATGGCAGGATGGATTTGGTACATGGTTCTAGAGTTTGACAGTTCTGGTGCAGTGGTTTGAGTGTTAGACTATGACTCTGTAGACCAGAGTTTTAATTTCCGGTTTGGTCACTGAAACCCACTGGGTGATTTTGGGCAAGTCGCATACTCCCAACCCTACAAAATTCTGCTATAGATTTCCCATGGAAAGTATTTGGAGAAACACAACATACAAAAAGCCTTTACCTTCAGAGAACTACAGTGGAAACCTCCATTGCCTAGAGTGAATGGATGGGGGAAAAGTATCTGTGAGTTACTGTCCAACATCAAATGTGGAGAATTACTGAAAACCTTGAGGATTGCATTATAATTTGTCCTACTTTCATTTTCCTGGGAACAAAGGATGGCAGCCTTAATTGGGTCCTCTTTTGAAAGCTATCCTGTGTAGACATAAGAAGGAGAGTTCCATCAAAGCAAGGTGAACTGGAGAAAACCAAACTGAGAACTGGGGAATAGTTGACATATATTATGGCAGGACCCCCACAACTTGACATTCTCCAGGAGTGGGACACTAAAACACCCATCATGCTGATCCAGTAGAGCAGTGGTTCTCAACCTGTGGGTCCCCAGATGTTTTGGCCTTCAACTCCCAGAAATCCTAACAGTTGGTAAACTGGCTGGGATTTCTGGGAGTTGTAGGCTAAAACACCTGGGAACCCACAGGTGGAGAATCACTGCAGTAGAGCCACTAACAACTGCAGATCATCACATCTGGAGAGGCAGAGAGGTTGGGGAAAGTCTAAAGCAAACATCCTTCCAGATCACCTCCTACCAAATCCTTTTATCTATTAATATTTAGAAATGAAATGGGGGATTTCTGCATTCAAAGAATGTACTCGGGATGTTTCCTCTTCCAACCTACCCTTTTCTCCCGAAAAGAGTCCTGTTTTTGTCTCCTAAACTAGACCAAATGAACAACCATGATGAATACCAATTAAACTTCCACTGACGTGATACGGGTGAATATAAATAACTTTTTAAAGCAACAAAGATGAGTTTAAGCAGCCAGCTGCCAAATTGATACGGATGCAGGCTTATGTAATTAAAGGGACCAGCTCTACTTACTATTCCAGATAAAATAAAAAATCAAACTTAATACTTCAGGCCATGAGTCATTTGCTGGCTAAGATCGTTCTTTCCCTGATCTGCTACTGCAAGCAAGCACCAATTTCTTTGAAAGACAGAAGAGACACCATATCACAGAAGATACTAACATATGGAGTGGTGTACAGGGAGCATACTGTTGCGTCAGCTCCATTGGCTGCCAGTCTGCTACCAAACACAATCAAAGTGCTGGCTTTAGCTCAGTGGTTTTCAACCTGGGGTCCCCAGATGTTTTTAGCCTACATCTCCCAGAAATCCCAGCCAGTTTACCAGCTGTTAGGATTTCTGGGAATTAAAGGCTAAAAACATCTGGGGACCCCGGGTTGAGAACCACTGCTTTAGCTTATAAAGCCCTAAATGGTTTCAGCCCAGCTTACCCATCCGAGTGTATCTCCTTCTATGAACCATCTCAAAGGTTAAGATCGTCTAGGGAGATCCTGCTCTCGGTCTCACCTTCTTCGCAGGAGCGACTTGTGGGGACGAGAGACAGGGCCTTCTCAGTGGTGGCCCCTCAGCTATGGAACTCCCTCCCCAGTGAGATTAGATTAGCTCCCTCCTTTCCTTCAGAAAGTGAAGGTCCCACAACCAAAGTGAAGACATGATTGTGGGACCAAGCCTTTGGACAATAATCTGCAATATAGTAAGTTACTGTTGAATAGTGCAATTTATTATTGGAATGGCTGCTGGAAGATGCCTTTGGACTGTGTGGTTTTGAAGTAATTGGTTTTAAGATTATGATGTTATAATTATTGCTTTTAATGTATATGTTTTGTTTTATCCTACGTATGTGTATGTGGCATCAAATTGTGCCTTTTTTGTGAGCCGCCCTGAATTCTCTTCGAGGTGAGATGGAGATTTAAATGCAGTAAATAAATAAATAAACATTGCTTTCCCAGAGATGTCAGGACAATTTGCTCACCTTTCACAAACGTCAGTTAAGATACATACTGTATAATAGCAAGGAAATTTACAGATTTCTAGACCTTCTGTATTCCTAGACTAAATTAGGGTCTCAATAGACTAAATAGGGTCTTATACTAATATGGTCTGCCTTACATAATACTGGTATGCCCGCATGCCACAATAAGCCACGGTTTGTTATAATTGTGGTTTGCTGCTTTAGTTATAAATTGTAAGGCAAAAACAAAACCACGAGTTCAAACTACACTGGCCAACACACATTTTGGTGCCTCAAATGTTAGTTCTGTTTCTGGATATATTTGACCTGCTGATTCCAAAAATGACACCAATTTTCCCCTATTGGTTCTAGGTTTTGAGATACAGAAAACATGACATATACCAGTGTTCATCTGCTCGCCCATAGAAAGCCTTTATAACAATATCTAAGAAACCAGAGATGATGCGGTCTATCCAATGCCATTTTCGGAATCAGCAATACGAACAACCCCAGGAACAAGCCTAAAAATGAAGAAACCAATATTTTTTTTGATGGGTTGTGCTATCATTTGTGGCTAGCTAACAAACCACAGTTTATTAAGAGACTGTGCATCACAAGCCATGTTTCAATACAAATAAATTCTTATTATACTTTCACAGCCTTTCTGGAAATGAAGTTTTCTACATGCTGGGCTACTAAACCATGATATCTCTTCCTAAATTACATCTCCCTCTAACTTCAAATATATTCTTCCATTATAATGCTTCCACGTGGGTCTAGGATACTCTTGAAAACAACTAGGCATGCAGCACTTACGTGAAATAACATTTCAACTCAGTTTGAGCGTACATCTGCACTATTTCGTTTCCAGCCTTTTCTGAAACCTCTTTTTGGCAAACTTTACTTGGCTTTAAGATATCTAGTTTAATTAAAATAGAAGGGACAGAGGGTTTCATCTATGCCAATGATCGTGCCATCACCGCTCCAACCGGGAGCTCTGAAATGGTTGAACAGAAACTCTCTGAAGCTTTAGCTGCTCTTACTGCCTTTTACAGAGAAAACCAGCTGATTCCTAACTCATCTAAAATACAGACATGTGCTTTCCATCTTAAGAACAGACAAGCATCTCGAGCTCTGAGGATTACCTGGGAAGGAATCCCATTGGAGCATTGCAGCACACCAAAACATCTTGGAGTCACTATGGACCATGCTCTGACTTACAAAAAGCACTGCTTGACTATCAAGCAAAAAGTGGGTGCTAGGAATCACACTATACAAAAGCTGGCTGGCACTACCTGGGATCACAACCATAAACAGTTGTGCTTTGCTACTCTGCTGCTGAATACGCATGCCCAGTGTGGAATATATATCACCAAGCTAAAACAGTGGATGTGGCTCTTAATGAGACATGCCACATTATCGCAAGATGTCTATGCCCCATACCACTGGAGAAATTATACCAGGGGTCCACAAACCTTTTAAACAGAGGGCCAGGTCACAGTCCCTCAAACTGTTGGAGGGCTGGATTATAATTTGGGAAAAAAAACATGAATGAATTCCTATGCACGCTGCACATATCTTATTTGTAGTGTAAAAAACACTTTAAAACAATACAATAATTAAAGCAAGGAAGAATGTTAACAAATATAAACTTATTAGTATTTCAATGGGAAATGTGGGCCTGCTTTTGGCTGATGAGATAAGATTGTTGTTGTTATGTGCTTTCAAGTTGTTTCAGACTTAGGTTGACCCTGAGCGAGGGCCAAGTAAATGACCTTGAAGGGTCGCATCCGGCCCCCGGGCCTTAGTTTGAGGACCCATGAATTATACTATTATGATATTGCACCACTTCACATCCGCCAGGAAGTAGCAGCCAATAGTGAAAGGACCAAGTCCATCTCCAGCCCATCCCTTGTTTGGGTATCAGCACGTCAACGACTTAAATCAAGAAATAGTTTTCTAAGATCTACAGAGACACTTGCTGGAACACCTCAGCAAGCGAGAGTCCAAAAGTGGCAGGCTCAAACCCAGAACCTCAATCAATGGCTGATACCAAATGAGAGACTCCCCCCGTGCACACAGAAAACTGGGAGACTTGGAAGGCGCTGAACAGACTGCGCTCTGGCACCACGAGATGCAGAGCCAACCTTCAGAAATGGGGCTACAAAGTGGAATCCTTGACATGCGAGTGTGGAGAAGAGCAAACCACTGACCACCT
This sequence comes from Anolis sagrei ordinatus, assembly GCF_025583915.1. Taxonomy (NCBI): domain Eukaryota; kingdom Metazoa; phylum Chordata; class Lepidosauria; order Squamata; family Anolidae; genus Anolis; species Anolis sagrei. Next base: position 18,659,168 of record NW_026844366.1, on the reverse strand, counting down.
GCTGCAATGCAACCTGAGCCCTGCTACATGCACAATGGAGGACCTTCTTGCAGCAACACCAGCGGCACTCCAAGTGGCTAGCTTCTGGTCAAAGGACATTTAGTATAATGGCAAGTTTTTAACTTTGTGTTTATAGATATATTATAACTGTTACCCTTAACTGGCTTCTGACATGATAAATAAATAAATAAAAGTATTGGGCTTTTATTGCAAAATCTGTTTTCTGTAAAATGTATATATTGTTATGAAAGTCTTAATGTCGAGCAGTTTACAAATTCTACAAATTAGATGGATAAACGAAAGCTTGTTTGACATCTTATTATCTACATACATAGAAAAGATATTTGAAAGGGGGATACAAAATCCAGTTTCCCATAAAAATTGGTGCTTACTGTAACACGGCAATTCAGCCAAACTAATCTCTTCTCTGAGATTATAGAAACATTTCATCTTCTTTTGCTTTATTCACATTGGTAAAGAAGAGGAAGAAAGGAATGTCAGGAATGTATAATTCCCCCTCCTGGCTAAATACATTTTGAAGAAAATATATCTCACTAAATAGTTATATTCCAAAATTTTACCCAATCATCTTGGTGGGTTTTTTAAAAAATAAACATTATATTATCCAAGGCATTAGCCTAAATAAAATCATTAGCCGCAACTAGAGCAAGCCTACTGAACCAATGGAATTTACCCACTGAATCATTAGTTCTAATTCAGTCGAGGACAAACAACTGGATTTAGGCCACAGTCTTTCCTTTCCAATGCTTTTTATTTTTGCCAAATGTACACTAGCAAGGGTGCAGTGACCTGACAACTACAGAAGGGAAGAGGTGGCAGGGAACATTTTAATTTCCTCTGAAAATCTGCAAAGGCAGTTCTGTCATTATACGTCCAGTTCCTTCCCCCCTTCTTATTGCGCTATATACAATGCAATGTGAAAACCTTCCAAGTGAGGATGATGAATAGTGACACCTGGATTTTTCCAACATATAAGTAAGATCAGCTTTAATAACAGCCGCACACATTGCCATTTATGTTGCCTGACACCCACAACAAAAGAGCGCGACCATTTTTCTACAAGATTTCAATAAAACCCATTTGAAAAGGGTGACCGGGAAAAACTAATATTTTTGAAAGAGAATATTGTCAATGAAAATTGCAAGAAGAGTAAGGGAACCTGAACAGATCTGCTGTTCAGGTTTGTAACATATAATCAAATATAAGAGGTGGTAAAACTGTTCTGAGATGTGCAAAAAGTCTGGAAGTGTATACAAAGCTAAGCATCCTTATCTGGAAACCCCAAATACTCCAAATTCAAAACTGTCCACATGGCTGGCTGAGATAGAGACACCTTTGCTTTCTAATGGCTTAATATGGAGATCTTTCAATTCATGCACAAAATTGGGTCGTTGTAGGTTTTTTCGGGCTATATGGCCATGTTCTAGAGGCATTCTCTCCTGACGTTTCGCCTGCATCTATGGCAAGCATCCTCAGAGGTAGTGAAGTCTGTTGGAACTAGGAAAAGGGGTTTATATATCTGTGGAATGACGAGGGTGGGACAAAGGACTCTTGTCTGCTGGAGCTAGGTGTGAATGTTTCAACTGACCACCTTGATTAGCATTTGATGGCTGAACATGAATCAACAGTGTGATATGGCAGCTAAAAGAGCCAATGTAATTCTAGGCTGCCTCAATAAGAGTATAGTGTTTAGACTGAGCAAAGTCCAGGGAAGTCATGCTACCCTTCTATTCTGCCTTGGTTAGACCACACCTGGAATATTGTGTCCAATTCTGGGCACCACAATTGGAGATATTGACAAGCTGGAATGTGTCCAGAGGAGGGTGACTAAAATGATCAAGGGTCTGGAGAACAAGCCCTATGAGGAGTGGCTTAAAGAGCTGGACATGTTTAGCCTGAAGAAGAGAAGGCTAAGAGGAGACATGATAGCCATGTATAAATATGTGAGGGGAAGTCATAGGGAGAAGGGAGAAAAGCTTCTTTTCTGCTTCCCTGGAGACTAGGACTTGAAACAATGGCTTCAAACTACAAGAAAGGAGATTCCACCTGAACATTAGGAAGAACTTCCTGACTGTGAAAGCCGTTCAGCATTGGAACTCTCTGCCCCGGAGTGTGGTGGAGGCTCCTTCTTTGGAAGCTTTTAAACAGAGGCTGGATGGCCATCTATAAGGGGTGCTTTGAATGCAATTTTCCTGCTTCTTGGCAGGGGGTTGGACTGGATGGCCCATGAGGTCTCTTCCAACTCTATGATTCTATAGCCCCACTCTATTCTGCTTTGGTCAGACTTCACCTGGAATAATCCTGTGTCTAGTTCTGGCCATTGGGATTCAAGAAGAAATCAGATATCGGGGGGAGAGATTCCACCTAAACATTAAGAACTTCCTGAAGGTAAAAGCTATTCAATAATGACATATGCTACCTAAGGGATTGGGAGAGTCTTTAAACAGAGGCTGGATGACTATCTATCAGGAAGGCTTTGACTCTGTGTACTTGCATAGCCGAAGGGGGTTGGATTGGATAACCTTTGTGGTCTCTTCTAGCTCTATGATTCTATATGAAGGCTCAGAGCATGATGTAGAGGATATTGGGGATTCTGACTCAGAGGATGAGATTTCACTGAGTCTGTGTCTGTTCCTCAGGTTGAAAACACAGACAGAAATGCATGCCGTAGATCACAGAGACAAGCCAGGGCCAACAACTGCAGAAGAGATAGCAGATGCTTCTTTTGAGAATCAGGCTGTCCGGTCCTCTTAGCCTTCAGAAGATGGAGAGTTGCCCTGTGATATGAGATTAGGGCTCTGCTCAGAGCAAGCTAAAGAAAAGTTTAATGTATTGTCGAAGGCTTTCATGGCCGGAATCACTGAGTTGTTGTAGGTTTTTTCGGGCTATATGGCCATGTTCTAGAGGCATTCTCTCCTGATGTTTCGCCTGCATCTATGGCAAGCATCCTCAGAGGTAGTGAGGATGCTTGCCATAGATGCAGCCGAAACGTCAGGAGAGAATGCCTCTAGAACATGGCCATATAGCCCGAAAAAACCTACAACAACCTAAAGAATGGTTAATTAGAAGGTCAGAAACATTTCATAAGAAATAGTCCTTGAATCGCAGGTGCCAAAAATATGATCTTATGTCTGTTTGGTCAGGTTTGAGCTTAAATTAGATGCTGGGTCCCTGGGCTCTTTAGAGCAGACAACTTCGTTTTAACTTATTATTATTATTATTATTATTATTATTATTATTATTATTATTAACAACATTTACAGCCCGCCTTTCTCAACCATATAACGACTCAAGGAGGGTTACAGATAGGCACAATTAGATGTCAACATAACAATATAAAAACATATATAAAAACCCATTAAAACATGTAGTCACTGATGTCATCTTGTTAAAATCGTTTGCCAGTAACATCGTTTGGCCAATCCATGTTCATCATTCATAGTTTCATGTCATCTATTCCGCTGCATTCTCAAAAGCTTGCTCAAAGAGCCAAGTTTTTACCTTTTTTCGGAAAGTCAGGAGGGAGGGGGATGATCTAATATCCTCAGGGAGAGAATGCCATAGTGGGGGGCCACCACTGAGAAGGCCCTGTCCCTCGTCCCCGCCAATCACGCTTGCAATGCAGGCAGGATCGGAAGCAGGTTCTCCCCAGACGATCTTAAGCTCCTAGATGGTTCATATCTCCCGAGTCCCCTTGGGGAGATGGTGGCAGGGTATAAATGAATTATTATTATTATTATTATTATTATTATTATTATTATTATTATTATTATAGATACATTCGGACAGGTAAGCTGGGCCTGTTCAAGTTCATGAACAGCTCTCAAGTTTGCCTATGTTCTTTCATGCTACAGATTTTTGGCCTATGCTTTGACTCTTGGATTTCATGTATCTTGTGATTATGGATTTCACATGCCTTGCTATTTTGGATTTTATGTACCTTGCTTTTTGGTATTCCATGTGTCTTGCTACCTTGGATTTCATGGATATTACAATCTTGGACTATTGATCTTGAGATCTTTGGACTATTGATATTTTATAGCGCCTTTCCCACTGTCTTCTGGAAAATGCCCATTTTCCCTTTTGTATATGCCTTTTGTAATTAAACTTCTGTAGTTAGCCACTAATGGACTCTGTTTGCTGTTGGGTGAAAAGGCGTTCCTGACCTAGTGTGCCACACCATCATTCACTAGATAAAACACTGGATTTTGCATGCCAAAGGATTGAGGTTGCCCGACATCTCCAGTTTATTTATTTATCATGTCAGGAGCAACCAGACATTTGTATTACATTTTTACTAAAACAAACAAACAAACAAACAGACAAAACACAGAGTTTGCAAGCTTGGTAGTTGATTAAATGTCCTTTGACCAGTATCTGGCCACTTGGAGTGCCTCTGGTGTTACTATAAGAAGGTCCTCCATTGTGCATGTAGCAGGGCTCAGGTTGCATTGCAGCAGGTGGTCAGTGGTTTGCTCTTCTCCACACTCGCATGTTGTGGATTCCACTTTGTAGCCCCATTTCTGAAGGTTGGCTCTGCATCTCGTGGTGCCAGAGCGCAGTCAGTTCAGCGCTTTCCAAGTCGCCCAGTTTTCTGTGTGCCCAGGGGAGAGTCTCTCATTTGGTATCAGCCACTGATTGAGATTCTGGGTTTGAGCCTGCCACTTTTGGACTCTCGCTTGCTGGGGTGTAGATCTTGGAAAACTATTTCTTGATTTAAGTCGTTGACGTTAAAAGGTAAGGAGTAGCAGCATGGCACAAAGGTTCATAAGACCAAGGTTCAAATCCCTAATCAGCCATGGAAACCCATGAAGTAACTTTGGCCAAGTCACTCTATCTCAATTTTAGAGAAAACCTCATTGGAATGAATCATACCAAGGAAACCTAAGGATAAAGTTGCCACAATGCTGAATCAACTTGACAGCATACAACAATAGGAGAGACACTACTCAAGAGCAACTGCAAATCAGAACAGGCAACATTGAGCTAGAAGTACAAACAGATGACCCAGTATAAGGCAGCCAATACGTGTTTCACTTCCTAATCCTGTCCATTAGATAGGATTTGTATTTTGCATTTTTAAGTCTTTCGTGGTTTGGAGGGAGATGCCAATGAGGCAGAGAGAGCTTCTTTAAATACCTTCACTTCTTTCAAAATAAAAAAAAAACCCTTCACAAACTTGCTAACAGCTGTGGACTATAAATAAGAACTGCGCAAATGCGGAGAGATTAATTTAATCAGGGAAAGTAAAGTCTAAGATTCTCCCCCCATTACAGTGCCTTGTAAGTAGACTTGAACTGGCAGAAATCCAAGTGAGAGGAGCTTTCACGAGGCTTTGTTGGTTTTAAAATGCGTATCTATGAATAGGTAAACACAGGAGCTGGATTCGAGATCTTCTCCACCCCCCTTCTGCCCTCCCTTGAGTCTAATAGGAGGAACAATGCCCCCCCCCCCTTTTCCCATGAACCCAGCATCAAAATGGCCTCAAAGTTTAGTTCGACAACGAAAGCAACGTGGTTATTTTTAGAGCACCACAGGCATTAAAAAAAATACAGCACTAAACTGTGACCTACAGCTATGCACATCCAAGCATCACATCATCCAAGCGACAGTCTTAACTGTAGCTGGGAGAGCATCTGGCGTGACTTCAGAGTATCGCTATTCATCTGGGTACCAACAATACCTTCGGATGCGTTTAGCAGCCCTACAACGCTCCTGAAATTATCGTCTGTGCTTTGAAACTAAAATCCCTCGCATACAGGAGGAATTACAAGCAAAAAGAAAAAAAGAAAACTCTGGTATTCAAAAGCTAGAAGTGGACTTTGAGGAAAGACTTTCCGAAGACCATGTGCCACCAAAAATGCACTTCTTTAAACTGGGAAGAATGAGGAATATTCGTCTCCCTTTCTGAACCTGTAGAACGAAATATGCTGGAATAAACTATATTCACGTCAAGCAGAAGCCGTCCACAATCTTCTCAGCAACAGATACTCCTTTCAACAAGTACAGTAAGTATGCGAACCATTAAACTAACTTATTAAATGACAATTAAAGCATAGGAGATATACAAAGAAAGAGAAAGTGAGATTCATCAGGTACAGCAAGCAAATGTAAACAACGACTGCCTTCTAGCAATAGTTAGAAATGAACTGATCTGGATATCATGCTTAAACTACTTTGCAATTGTTTACAAACCACAGTGAGCTATCATAGTTGCATATGCATAATACATGATTCATTATTCGCATTTTAAAACTAGTAAGCAAATATATATATATCTTAGGTTTGGGTTTGTTGAAAGTTTGAATATGTTGTGAAGAGTTAAACATTATTTTTAAAAAATATATTTTTAAAAAATCTTAGGTTTGGGTTTGTTGAAAAATTGAATATGTTGTGAAAGGTTAAACACATGCCAGAGAAATAATACAGCCAAATGAAAATGCAATTGACTTCCACTGATTTCTGAAGATGGGATGCTTAAACTTGGGTTTTAAGTTTTACCCAATAGTGATATGCACGTTTCATCAAACGTAAGACTCACTGAGTTCGACATACTCATAACCATAGTAGTAAATGTAATATTCTAGCACAGTGGTTCTCAATTTTCCTAATGCCACGATCTCTTAATACAGTTCCTCATGTTGTGGTAATACACAACCATACAATTATTTTCGTTGCTACTTCATAATTGTAATTTTGCTACTATTATGAATTGCAGTATAAATACAAGATATGCAGGACTTATTTTCATTCACTGGACCAAATTTGGCACAAATACCCGATACAATACCAAAGTTGAAAACTGGTGGGGTTGGGGGGGGATTGATTTTGTCATTTGGGAGTTGTAGTTGCTGGGATTTATAGTTAACCTACAATCAGAGCATTTTGAACTCCACCAATGATAGAATTGAATCAAACTTGGCACACAGAACTCCCATGACCAACAGAAAATACTGGAACGGTTTGGTGCACACTGACCTTGAGTTTTGGAGCTATAGTTCACCTACATCCAGAGAGCACAAGCAATGATAGATCTGGACCAAACTTGGCACGAATACTCAATATGCCAAAATGTTAATCTGGACCAAACTTGGCACGAATACTCAATATGCCAAAATGTGAACACTGGTGGAGTTTAGGGGAAATAGACCATAACATTCGGGAGTTGTAGTTGCTGGGATTTATAGTTCACTTACAATAAAAGAGAATTCTGAACCCCACCAATGATAGACTTGGGCCAAACTTCCCACACAGAACCCCCATGACCAATAGAAAATATTGTGTTTTCTGATGGTCTTTGGCGACCCCTCGGACACCCCCTCGCGACCTACCCCAAGGGTCCCGACCCCCAGGTTGAGAAACATTGTTCTAGCAGGTTGGAATAGATAAAATAATAACATTTATCAAACAAACCTAGAAGAAGAGCTGCAAAGAAATCTATCAATTTACTTCTGTAATGCCAAAATGTAGTTCTTCTCTTTCTCTCTGTTTTAAACTCAGCTGACAAAATGCCATTCTTTGGCTGGATGAAATGGCCAAAGAATTATTCGTACAAGACTGGGCAATACCCCGGCTCAGAGGTTGTGACGAAAACACTTCTGAGAGAACTGAAATGGCATCTGAAAGAGCGTGAGCGACTGATCCAGGAGATAGAAAATGAACAAAAAGTTCAGAAGACCGGTGTGGATTACAACTGGCTGAAGAGCTCCCAAAGTCCACAGATAACTATCCCAGCGACTGAACAGAGGCAGCTCGAAGTTCTCTGCTCGCAAATCCAACCGTGTCAAACTGGAATCATTCTCAGCAGGTAAACCCATTTTATCAATCTAGTATTTCAAAAGCTTTAGGGGAGAGGAAAACAAACTTTTGCAGCTTCAGATTAAGTATGTTTACTGGCACTTCAAAGTCATTTCCCTTAAAATATATCCAAGCAAGTACACTATAGTTTGGCAGCATGTTTCCAAACATGTTGACTTGGAAATATATGTTCAGTGATACTTGCCTTCTGCTGTGTACGTTTACAACTATACAACCTTCCAATGCAATTACATACAACTATTTTCAAAAGTTCCCATGAGATCAACAAGGCATCCCAGTTAAAATGCATAGGATTATAGATATCCGGCTTTAAAGCCGAGTGCTGATGTACTTTTAAGTATCTGTTGACAGAATGCAACAGCAAAAAACCTTCATCTCCAAATTCCTGTGGAAATAAATCCTTTGCAAAATAATTCAGTGCACACTGATCAAACACCCAATTACATATTAAATGGTCTTTATTATTCAGAGAGCTGGTGAATTCCCTTTTATTGCTTGACATTTCCTCGGAAAATGTCTTTATTCAGTGTGTCTAGCTTTAACATATGCAATTGCCATTATAAAACTAAGTGCTAAGATTCAACCCAGATCTACATTTTGTTAAGAGCAACTTTTTTCCTGCTCATAAATTACCGTATATTCTCAAGTATAAGCTGACCCGAATATAAGCCGAGGCACCAATTTTACCACAAAAAACTGGGAAAAACATAATGACTTGAGTATATGCCAAGGGTGGGAAATGCAGCAGCTACTGGCAAATTTCAAAATGAAAATAGATACAAATAAAATTACATCAGTAGTTTAAATGTTTTTGAATATTTACATAAAACTTAATTTAAGAAAAAACTGTCCAACTCTGATTAAACCATTATTCCAACCTTCTTCAGTGAAGATGTGCTTACGTATCTTCCGATAATAATAAAGAGAGTAAAATAATAAATGTAATAAAAATTAATAATAATAGAGTAAAATAATGGAAATATAATAATAACAACAATAATTGAGTAAAATAATAAATGTAATGATAATAAACAGGGTAAAAAATAAACATAATAATAGAGTAAAATAACAAATGTGATAATGATAAAGAGGGCAAAATAATAAATGTAAAAATAATAATAAATAGAGTAAAATAATACATGTAATAATGATAACAACAGAGAGGAAACAATCTGGGACATCTAATCACCTCTCAACAAAAACTGCCCCAGACACTGCCAGGCCATCAAATGCTAATCAAGGTGGTCAGTTGAAACATTCACACCTAGCTCCAACAGGCAAGAATTCTTTGTTCCACCCTGGTCATTCCACAGATATATAAACCCATTTTCCTAGTTCCAACAGTCTTCACTACCTCTGAGGATGCTTGCCATAGATGCAGGCGAAACGTCAGGAGAGAATGCCTCTAGAACATGGCCATATAGCCTGAAAAAAACTACAACAACCCAGTGATTCCGGTCATGAAAGCCTTTGACAATAATAGAGTAAAATTATAAATGTAATAACAAAGAGTGAAATGATAAATGTAATAATAACAATAGAGAAAAATACTAAATGTAATAATAATAGAGTAAAACAATAAATGTAACAATAGAGAAAATATTAAATGTTATAATAGAGTAAAATAAATGTAATAAAAATAATACAGTAAAATAATGTAATGTGTATACTCGAGTATAAGCCAATCCGAATATAAGCTGGGGCATCTAATTTTACCACAAAAACCTGGGAAAACATATTGACTTAAGTATAAGCCGAGGTGGGAAATGCAGAAGATACTGGTAAATTTAAAAATAAAAATAGATACCAATAACATTACATTAATTGAGGCATCAATAAGTTAAAAGTTTTTGAATATTTACATAAAACTTTAATTTAAGATAAGACTGTCCAACTCTGATTAAACCATTATTGTAACCTTCCTTCTTCAATGTAAATGTGCTTATGTATCCTTCCAATAATAATAATAATAAAGAGTAAAATAAAAAATGTAATAAAAATAATAGAGTAAAATAATGGAAATGTAATAATAACTGTAATAATAGAGTAAAATAATAAATGTAATAACAACAACAATAATAAATAGAGCAAAACAATACATTTAATAAAATAATATTAATAACAGAGTAAAATAAATAACCTTGACTCAAGTATAAGCCGAGAGGAGCTTTTTCAGCTTAAAAAAGGGCCTGAAAAACTAGGCTTATACTCGAGTATATACGGTAAGTCTTCAAAGTTGTCCTTTAAAATTATTTCCAATTCTATACATGTCATTCCCCTCAAAAGGCAATGTATAGAATTTTCCTTCATACGAAAACAGAACAAATCTATGCTCTCTTTTTGAGCCCAGAAAAAGACTCGAGGGCAACGTCACTTCAAATCAATTTGCTCGGACAACTTAATACAGGGAAAAAATGCCGTTTCCACTGTTGTAGAGCATCCAAATATACCATTTTATTCCTATCCTTGGTTTTATTCCTAAAGAACAAAACTATAAGGGGCATGGCATCCTTGCCCTAATATTAAGAGTAAAAGTGAGAACAACAAATCATCATCATCACCATCATCATTTTATTACTTATTAATCGCCCTTCATCAAAGATGCTCCAGGCGATTTACAGGCCAAATTGCAAAGGATAAAAATACATACATACAGATATTGATAAAATTAACATAGATCAAAAGCTCTAGTAAAAAGCCAGGTCTTAAGTGCTAGGGTAAAAGGCCTTAAATCACACATGGCTCTCATATAGGGTGGCAAGGAATTCCATAAGGCAGGGGCAGAAATGGAAAAAGCTCTGCATCTGGTACTTTCCAAGTGCACTTCTCTAGGACCCGGTATATAAAGTAAGTCGCGTTGGGATTGTTGTTGTGACCTCCGATGATGGGAGATGATGGGAGAAGGAGAGACGGTCCCTAAGATACGATGGACCCTGGCCGTAAAAAAATTTTAAAGGTCAGAACTAGCATCTTATATAGACCACGGTAATCAGTTGGAAGCCAATGCAAATGCTGCAGCACTGGAGTTATATGGCATTTCATGGGTGTTCTTGTGAGTAACCTGGCTGCCGCATTCTGAACAATATGGAGCTTTCGGGTCGTAGACATCGGAAGGCCAACATACAGGGCGTTGCAATAGTCCAGCCTAGATGTGACCGTGGCATGGATGACTGTTGCCAGAGCCTCATCAGATAGGTAGGGTGCCAATTGCCTCGCTTGTCGTAGATGGAAAAAGGCCTGTTTGCTGGCAGCAGCGACCTGAGCTTCCATTGTCAGCTGCGAATCCAAAACGACACCCAAGCTCTTAATGGTAGGTGAAGGAGATAGGGCAGCACCATCAAAGATGGATAGCAAATGGGTCAGACCTATCGAGCAGCCATGCCAGAGAATCTCAGTCTTCGCTGGGTTCACCTTCAGTCTACTAGCACGTAGCCAGTTTGAGAAAGCCTCCAGACAGGTGAAATTGTCTGGTATTGACGTTGCTCCAGCTCCAAGCACAGAAGGAGTTGGGTATCGTCTGCATATTGGTAGCAGTCCAGGTCGAAACTCCGAGCCAAACTAGCAAGGGGTCTAATGTAGATGTTGAAGAGAAGAGGGGAGAGAATTGCACATAGAAGGGGAGATCTTTCAGAGACTTGATCCATATACTCCACACATTGATTCTGGTTTACTATTAACAAATGAAGTTAATAGTAAAAGGATGTTGTTGTTTTTCCTGTTCTCATCTCTGCAGATTTCGAGAGGTCCTGGCAGAAAACGATGTGTTGCCTTGGGAAATTGTTTATATCTTCAAGCAAGTTTTAAAAGAGTTCCTAACCAACCTGGAAAAAGAGGACCAAATGGAGGATATATGGAATACAAATTGTTCGGTCCACTTTGTGGCACCCGGAGACAGCTCTGGGAAAACGGACAAAGAGGAGATCCCAACGGTATCCAGTTACGTCGACAAAAATACACAGGGCATGTTCCCCACGTTTTCCCATCGAATCTGGAACCTTCCCTATTACTACCCTTCAAGCTAGGCATTCCCTCTTCCCTAAAATGTATTTGGATTCCCATCTCTCCCTACCTCCTCCTTCCTTTGAAGAATCAACGCTCCAAAGAAACTATACTTATTGCCTTTCCATTTCCCTTTATTCCTAATTCAGAATTTTAAACAGATTATTCTTTGCATATAAATTTACAGTACTTAGGTCGTTAGGATGACAACTTCTTTCCACTACTTCGGTAGCAAAAATTGTATAAAAGAACCTTCTACCTTAAACCATTCTGTTGTAAACCCAATATTCAGAATACTTCGTTTATGCATTCCCTACAAGCATGCAGAGAAACAAATACAAGTTTCCGATGGTTTCAAAGTCCTATCACTGTGAAAAGCAATGGCTTTTTTTTTTTTTACTCCTCTGAACTGCACGCGCGCAGCCTTCTCTAAAGCAAGCCATTAAATTTTGGAACTGAAGATTTAGCTGTGAAAAAAAGAGAGAATTAGAAAAGGAAGGAGCTTATAAGGCATTATTATTTCTAATAGCTCAGCTGAGAGATCAGAACCCACAAATGGATTGCACTCTGACCTCAGCTCTTTCATAACAATAGCATCATCATTATATCCTTTTTGAAAGGAGAGGAAAGGCAGGAAGAAAAAGAATCCATAGAACTAAAATTTCTCACAAAATGATTTTTTAAATTTCTTAGTTTTTTCTTTCTTTCACATCCTCTCACCTTAAAAGGTGACTATGGGTGTGTCAAATAGTTTCCCTTATGTATTGTCGAAGGCTTTCATGGCCAGAATCACTGGGTTGCTGTGAGTTTTCCGGGCTGTCTGGCCATGTTCCAGAACCATTCTCTCCTGATGTTTCTCCCACATCTATGGCAGGCATCCTCAGAGGTTGTGAGGTCTGGTGGTAACTAGGAAAATGGGGTTTATATATCTGTGGAATGTCCAGGGTGGGAGAAAGAACTCTTGTCGAAGGTTTCATCACCAGAATCACTGGGTTGCTGCGAGTTTTCCGGGCTGTCTGGCCATGTTCCAGAAATATTCTCTCCTGATATTTCGCCTGCATCTATGGCAGGCATCCTCATATGTTGTGTGGTCTGGTGGAAACTAGGAAAATGAGGTTGATATATCTGTGAAATGTTCAGGATGTGAGAAAGAACTCTTGTCGAAGGTTTCATCGCCGGAATCACTGGGTTGCTGTGAGTTTTCTGGGCTGTCTGGCCATGTTCCAGAAGCATTCTCTCCTGACATTTCGCCTGCATCTATGGCAGGCTTCCTCAGAGGTTGTGAGGTATCCTCAAAGGTGGTGAGACCACACAATAATAATAACAACAACACTTTATTTATATCCCGCCCTTCTCGCCCCAAAGGGGTGGATCACAGTACATATACGCAGCAAACATTCAACACTGCTTTGTATAGACAATACACAAACAGACAGAACAGAAGGAGGTGCCATGGAAGGTTGGGCTCGAGTCCAGGGAGTGCTGGACAAAGAGTCGTCAGACTTCCTCCTTCCTTTTGGTTGCCCAACATTTTCTGATCTTTATGGCGTTGTAAAACACCTCCCCTGCTTTTAGCGGTACTTAATTTCTCTAATCACAGATAAAGCTGTTTTCAAACTGCTTAGGTAAACAATGAGCTAGGTTGAAAGTTGGCAGCTCACACCAAATCGGGGATTCAAACTTGCAACCTTTTGGTTGATAGATCTTATCATTACTGATGATTTACCAGCTGTGCTAAACCTCCGGCCACAACCTCTGAGGATGCCTACCATAGATACAGCCGAAATGTCAGGTTAGAATGCTTCGGAAACATGGCCATACAGCCTGAAAAACTTACAACAACCCAATTTTTGTTTGTTTGAGGTAGGTGTGAATGTTTCAATTGGCCACCTTGATTAGCATTTAATGACCTAGCAGTTTCAAGGTCTGACTTCTTACTGCTTGGGGGAATCCTTTGTTGGGAGTGGTTACCTGGCCCTGATAGCTTCCTGCCTGGAATTTCCCTGTTTTTGAATGTATTAAAAACTCTAAAATCAGGACAGTAAATAAAGAACAATCATCAAAAGCAGTGGAATTCCAGACAAGAAATAATCAGGGCAAGATAATCACCTCCCAACAAAGGATTCCTCCAGGCAGGCCTTGAAGCTCCAAATCAAAGTGGACCATTGAAACATCCACACCTACCTCAAACAGACCCTGGACATTCCACAGATATATAAACCCTATTTTCCTAGTTTCCAACAGACCTCACAACCTCTGAGGATTCCTGCCATAGATTAGGGCAAAATGCCAGGAGAGAAGGCTTCTGGAACATGGCCGTACAGCCTGGAAAACTCACAACAATCCTTATGTTCTTAATCATACTTTTCTGATAGGAATTATTTCCTTCCCATAAGGCTCTGCCACTTGGATTTGCTTTTATTATCTCTTGTCATTTGCAGAAAAAATGCAAACAAAAGGACACCGTACTTTAAAAAGAAACAAGCCATTAATAAAGGTATTTATTTGTCGTGTCAGGACAACCAGTCAAATTATATTACATTTCTAACAGAACAAAGCAAGCAAACAGACAAAATACAAAACTTGTGAGTTTGGTTGTTGATCAAATGTCCTTTGACCAGTATCTGGCCACTTGGAGTGCTTCTGGTGTTGCTGCAAGAAGGTCCTCCATTGTGCATGTGGCAGGGCTCAGGTTGCATTGCAGTAGGTTGTCAGTGGTTTGCTCCTCTCCACACTCGCATGTCGAGGATTCCACCTTGTAGCCCCACTTCTGAAGGTTGGCTCTGCATCTCGTGGTGCCAGAGCGCAGTCTGTTCAGCGCCTTCCAAGTCGCCCAGTCCTCTGTGTGCCCAGGGGGGAGTCTCTCATTTGGTATCAGCCATTGGTTGAGGTTCTGGGTTTGAGCCTGCCACTTTTGGACTCTCGCTTGCTGAGGTGTTCCAGCGAGTGCCTCTGTAGATCTTAGAAAACTATTTCTAGATTTAAGTCGTTGACGTGCTGGCTGATACCCAAAAAGGGGATGAGCTGGAGATGTCTCTGCCTTGGTCCTTAATAAAGGTAAGCTTCCCTTTCCAAAAATCCATATAAGACCATTTCCTCTTCTTAGAGAAATCTAATAGTCCTAACCAATACTATGCATATAAAGAGAAGGGGGAATTGCAGATTGTGCAAATCTTTAAGGCCCCTTCCACACCGCTAAATAAAATCCCACATTTTCTGCTTTGAATTGGAATATATGGCAGTGTGGACTCAAATAACTCAATTCAAAGCAGATATTCTGGGTTATATTGCTGTATTGAAGGGCCCTAAGACACAGGTAAGTGACCAGATACAAAAAGATGGTCAAGCTACTGTTTGTGTAAAAAAGTACAGGGACAATTTTACCTCTGTATGAAACTATGCATTGCAAAAAAAAAAATCAATTTCTGTACAAAAATATAGGCATTTTGCCCTCCACCCTTTGAGTCGTATCACTGTAGAGTAAAAAAAATCTGTAAAAATAAAACTGAGATAGTTTCTATACTGCAGTTTGTTATTAAAGACACCTCCTATATTGCAAAATGTTTATTTTGCCTGTTAAATTTGGATAATAATGATTATTTATTTATTTATTTATTTATTTATCGTGGCATCAGCAACCAGACATTTGTTTTACATTTTTAACACTAAAAACCAACAGACAAAACACAGAATTTGCAAGCTTGGTAGTTGATTAAATGTCCTTTGACCAGTATCTGGCCACTTGGAGTGCCTCTGGTGTTGCCGCAAGGAAGGTCCTCCATTGTGCATGTGGCAGGGCTCAGGTTGCATTGCAGCAGGTGGTCTGTGGTTTGCTCTTCTCCACACTCGCATGTCGTGGATTCCACTTTGTAGCCCCATTTCTTAAGGTTGGCTCTGCATCTTGTGGTGCCAGAGCGCAGTCTGTTCAGTGCCTTCCAAGTCGCCCATTTTCTGTGTGCCCAGGGGGGAGTCTCTCATTTGGTATCAGCCATTGATTGAGATTCTGGGTTTGAGCCTGCCACTTTTGGACTCTTGCTTGCTGGGATAATGATAATGATAATGTACTTTGTATTGTCGAAGGCTTTCATGGCTGGAATCACTAGGTTCTTGTGGGTTTTTTCGCTATAGAGCCATGTTCTAGAGGCACTTATGTGACTTAAGCAACGTGCAGTCATTGAATCTGAGGATGCTTGCCATAGATGCAGGCGAAACGTCAGGAGAAATGCCTCTAGAACATGGCTCTATAGCCCGAAAAAACCCACAAGAACCTAATAATGTACTTTATTTATATTCCTCTCTGTCTCCCCGAGGGGGCTCAGAGGAGATTACGGAATACATATATGGCAAACATTCAATGCCATTATACAATTAACAAAGACAGACAATACATAGACAAAGGCAAGGCTTCCCTCTTTTTCACGGCATCTGGAGGCTGTGCTCGACGCAGCCATGGGGAGATGCTGTTGCTCCATTTTTCCACGCCGAGGAGCCTGTTGTCCATGGATGCCTTCCTGATGGAATTGCCTTCATGCCTTCAAGAGTGACTTTTACCTCCTGGCCAAAGCAGTACCTATTTATCTACTACCAAGGTGGAAGAAAGAACTCTTGTCTGTTGGAGGCAAGCGTGAATGCTGCAATTGGCCACCTTGATTAGCACTGGATGGCCTCAAAGCTTGGTTGCTTACTGCCTAGAGAAGTGTTTGTCAACCGGGGGTCAGGACCCCTGGAGGGGTCGCGAAGGGGTGTCAGAGGGGTCTCCAAAGGCCATCTGAAAACACAGTACTTTCTGTTGGTCATGGGGGTTCTGTGTGGGAAGTTTGACCCAATTCTATTGTTGGTGGGGTTCAGAATGCTCTTTGATTGTAGGTGAACTATAAATCCCAGCAACTACAACTCCCAAATGTCAAGGTCTATTTTCCCCAAACTCCACCAGCACTCATATTTGGGCATATTGAGTATTTGTGCCAAGTTTGGTCCAGATCCATCATTGTTTGAGTCCACAGTGCTCTCTGGATGTAGGTGAACTACAATTCCCAAACTCAAGGTCAATGCCCACCAAACCCTTCCAGTATTTTTGTTGGCCATGGGAGTTCTGTGTGCCAAGTTTGGTTCAATTCCATTGGTGGAGTACAGAAGACTTTTTGATTGTAGGTGTACTATAAATCCCAGCAACTACAACACCCAAATGAAAAAACAACCCCCCCCCCCCCACAACCCCACCATGTTTGGGGGTCACCACAACATGCAGAACTGTATTAAGGGGTCACGGCATTAGGAAGGTTGAGAAACACTGGCCTAGAGGTATCCTTTGTTGGGAGGCATTAGCTGGCCCCGATTTGAGCACTTTTTTTACCTACAAAAGGACATTTCCACAGCAATTGGCTTCCCTTCACAATGAGGCCACGCAAAATGTGCCAATCTTTGGAATTTCTTTGTTTTTTTAATGTTATTCTTTACTTACTGTCCTGATTTTGGAGAGGGGTTTTGGAGTGGGGTTGAATTCCAATACAATCTACATTTCAGTACACAGGATTATGATGGAGTCGTTCTACAGGCTGCAAATGTCAAAGCTCAACACCATAAAACCAAAAATTAGTTGTTTTAAAACACCCGATGTCCACATTCCAGAGCTGCAAATATTTTTTTCATCACTGTTTTTAATCTTAAGTAATAATAATTACCACTACTTCTATCTTTGCTTGGAAAACAGTATAAGGCTTTTCAATGCTGTTGGGATTTAAATAGACTAACGCTTCTTTAGAGGATTATATGCTTTTATACAGAACCATTAGACAAAGATACACAAGCACTGATAGTTAGATAACAAAGCTCGGAATATTCCATTTTATGCACACAAACATGTTTCAATATATATGTTTTTGCCCTAAGCATCTGCTGTTGGATGCGTATGGTGCGTGTGTCATATTGAAGGTTTCCTTTTAATAGTCTGAAATTGACATGTGGGAACTGTGGCCACAACTGCCATAAGTAGAGCAGAAAATCAATGAAAATAGTTGCCAGAATTGACTTTTCCTGCAAACACATCTGAGCTAAATTTAACCCTCACTGCTGTAGAACAAAAAATATAGAATTCCCATCCTGCCCCAGAGAGCACGAAGAAGACAGCCGAGGACACCAATTTAAGGTACAATCAGTACAGTATTTAGGTTGTTGTAGGTTTTTTCGGGCTATATGGCCATGTTCTAGAAGCATTCTCTCCTGACGTTTCGCCTGCATCTATGACAAGCATTCTTAGAGGGATTGAGGTGAGGACAGTATTTTCCGGTCTCTATGTAACTTTTACCAGAGTTAAAACTTGGCTTTTACTATGCTAGCCAAAGCTAATTATTCAAAGTCGCCGAGATTCATTGTTTTAGAGAGTTGTTGTTTTAGAAGGCCTTTAGCCTTCTCTGACAGAGTTGTAGTTTTAGAAAATGTTTGCCCTTCCCTATCAGAGAGTTGCAGTTTTAGGCCTTTAGCTTTCTCTGCTAGTGGAGTTGTAGTTTTAGAAAAAAATTGCCCTTCCCTACCAGAGAGTTGTTGTTTTAGAAGGCCTTTAGCCTTCTCTGCCAGAGGAGTTGTAGTTTTAGAAAATGTTTGCCCTTCCCTGCCAGAGAGTTGTAGTTTTAAAAGGCCTTTACCCTTCTCTGACAGAGTTGTAGTTTTAGAAAATGTTTGCCCTTCCCTACCAGAGAGTTGTAGCTTTGGAAGGCCTTTAGCCTTCTCTGACAGAGGAGTTGTAGTTTTAGAAGATGCTTGCTCTTCCCTGCCAGAGAGTTGTAGTTTTAGAAGGCCTTTAGCCTTCTCTGACAGTTATAGTTTTAGAAAAATTTTGCCCTTCCCTACCAGAGAGTTGTAGTTTTGGAAGGCCTTTAGCCTTCTCTGACACAGGAGTTGTAATTTTAGAGGATGTTTGCCAGAGAGTTGTAGTTTTAGAAGGCCTTTGGCCTTCTCTGCCAGATGAGTTGTAGTTTTAGAAGACTGTTGCCCTTCCCTGCTAGAGTTGTAGTTTTTGAAGGCCTTTAGCTTTCTCTGCAAGGAGTTGTAGTTTTAAAAGGCCATTGACATCTGCCAAAAGGAGTTGTAGTTTTAGAAGGCCTTTAGCCTTCTCTGCAAGAGGAGTTGTAGTTTTAGAAGATTTTTGCCCTTCCCTGTCAGAGAGTTGCAGTTTTAAAAGGGCTTTAGCCTTCCCCACCAAAGGAGTTGTAGTTCTTCCAGGTCTTTGGACTTGTCTGCCAGAGGAGTTGGGAATTTTACGAGATTTTTGGCCTTCCCTGTCAGAAAGTTGTAGTTTTAGAAGGCCTTTAGCCTTCCCCACCAAAGGAATTGTAGTTCTTCTAGGTCTTTGGCCTTGCTGCCAGAGGAGTTAGGAATTTTACAAGATTTTTAGCCTTTTCTGCCAAATAATGCTGCAAACTACAACTCCCAAGTTTCCATAGCATTGAAACATGCAGTCCAACCGCACTAATTCTGCCATGTAGAGAGAGAAAAACAATACAAATGCAACCAATCAAAATACTTACTCTTGAGTGTCCGAACTCTCCTCAGCAGCAAAAGGGACAGAAGCAAAACGCCCCAAAAACTCCACCTGAGTGACTTTCTTTCCAATTGTGAACCAGTCATTGATCTGGTCCAAGGTCAGTTTCTTCAACATCTTGGCCTGGAGCAAAAGGAACTTCTCCAAACACAGCCAGTCACCCAGCTCCAAAGAACAAGAGGCTTGGGAGGAACTGCCAGGCCCCGCCCCTCTCTTGTCCCCTCTGCGCCTCTGCCTGCAGATGGAACCAATTTGAGATAATGAGAACTAGCGCCTTTACAAACGCCTTCAGGGCGCATGCGCACTCCTTTCCAAAGAGCTGAAACCCCAGGCTCGCGCTAATTTAAAGAGAAAGTATAGAATCATAGAATCATAGAATCAAAGAGTTGGAAGAGACCTCATGGGCCACCCAGTCCAACCCCCTGCCAAGAAGCAGGAATATTGCATTCAAATCACCCCTGACAGATGGCCATCCAGCCTCTGTTTAAAAGCTTCCAAAGAAGGAGCCTCCACCACACTCCGGGGCAGAGAGTTCCACTGCTGAACGGCTCTCACAGTCAGGAAGTTCTTCCTCATGTTCAGATGGAATCTCCTCTCTTGTAGTTTGAAGCCATTGTTCCGCGTCCTAGTCTCCAGGGAAGCAGAAAACAAGCTTGCTCCCTCCTCCCTGTGGCTTCCTCTCACATATTTATACATGGCTATCATATCCTCTCTCAGCCTTCTCTTCTTCAGGCTAAACATGCCCAGCTCCTTAAGCCACTCCTCATAGGGCTTGTTCTCCAGACATTTTATCATTTTAGTCGCTCTCCTCTGGACGCTCTGTATCTGAACTATAGAATTAATGCAGTTTGGGTGCATCTGTACACTGTAGATTTGTTGTCCTCTGTGTGCATTTACATTATCAAATTAATGCACTGTGCTTGTGTCTCCACTCTAGATTTAATGCAGATTGAGTGCATCTACACTTGAAATTTAATGCACATTAAATGCATCCACACTAGAATTAATACCCTTTGGGTGCATCTATATTATACAAGTAATGCACTGGGTGCGTCTGCACCCTAGATTTAATGCACATTAAGTGCATCTAAGTGCCCCCGGTGGTGCAGTGGGTTAAAGCACTGAGCTGCTGAGCTTGTTGATCGAAAGGTGGCAGGTTCGATTCCGGGGAGCGGCGTGAGCTTCCGCTGTCAGCCCTAGCTTCTGCCAACCTAGCAGTTCGAAAACATGCAAATGTGAGTAGATCAATAGGTACCGCTCCGGCGGGAAGGTAACGGCGCTCCATGCAGTCATGCCGGCCACATGACCTTGGAGGTGTCTACGGACAACGCTGGCTCTTCGGCTTAGAAATGGAGATGAGCACCACACCCCAGAGTCAGACATGACTGGACTTAATGTCAGGGGACTACCTTTACCTTTACCTAAGTGCGTCTACACTTGAGATTGAATGCACATTAAATGCATTCACACTAGAATTAATACCCTTTGTGTGCATCTACATTATACAATTAATGCACTTTGGGTTCATCTAATACACTGTAGATTTGCTGCCCTTTGTGTTCATTTACGCTGTTAAATTGATGCACTGTGGGTGCATCTGCACTTTATATTTAATGCACGTTATGTGCATCTACACTTGAGATTTAATACACATTAAATGCATCCACACTAGAAGTAATACTCTTTGGATGCATCTACGTTATACAATTAATGCACTTTGGGTGCATCTGCACTTTAATGCACACTAAGTGCATCTACACTTGATACTGAATGCACATTCAATGCATCCACACTAGAATTAATATCCTTTGGGTGCATCTACGTTATACAATTAATGCACTTTGCGTGCACCTATACCCTGTAGATTTCTTCACCTTTGTGTGCATTTACAATATTAAATTAATACACTGTGGGTGCATCTGCACTCTAGATTTAATGCACATTAAATGCATCCATACTAGAATTAATATCCTTTGGGTGCATCTACGTTATACAATTAATGCACTTTGTGTGTATCTATACACTGTAGATTTGTTGCCCTATGTGTGCATTTATGCTATTAAATTAATGCACTGTGGGTGCATCTGCATTCTAGATTTAATGCACGTTATGTGCATCTACATTTGGATTTAATGCACATTAAGTTTACCCACACTAGAATTAATGCACTTTGGGTGTATCTCCATTATACAATTAATGCACTTTGGGTGCATCTATGAACTGTAGATTTGTTGCCCTTTGTGTGCATTTACGCTATTAAATTTATGCACTGTGGGTGCATCTGCACTCCAGATTGAATGCACATTAAGTGCATCTACACTTGAGATTTAATGCACATTAAGTTAACTCACACTAGAATTAATGCACTTTGAGTGCATCTACATTATACAATGAATGCAGTTTGGGTGCATCTACACCAGGCATGGGCAAACTTCGGCCATCCAGGTGTTTTGGACTTCAACTCCCACAATTTTAATAATAATATAATATAATAATAAGGAAAAGGGTTCATCCAATAATAGTAAATAATAGAATAACAATTATAATGATAATGATACAATATAATTATAGTATAATGTAATATGATATGACAATATAATATAATAATAATGGAAAGTCTTCCTCCAACAATAATGATGATGATGATGATGTAATAAGGGAAAGGCTTCCTTCAATAATAATAATAATAGAATAGAATAATAAGAGAAAGGTTTCCTCCAATAATAATAATAATAATCGTAATAATATGGGTATTTTAAGATAGAACTTGATACTTCAGGAAATAAAGCCCAACTGCTCATCGCAGAGAAGGATAGTAGAGGCCAAGATGAAGTATTTTGGCCACATCATGAGAAGAAAGGAAAGCTTGGAGAAGGCATTGATGCTGGGGGAAATGAAAGGCAAAAGGAAGAGGGGCCGACCAAGGGCAAGATGGATGGATGGCATCCTTGAAGTGACTGGACTGACCTTGAGGGAGCTGGGGGTGGTAACGGCCGACAGGGAGCTCTGGCGTGGGCTGGTCCATGAGGTCACGAAGAGTCGGAGACAACTGAACGAATGAACAAAAACAACTGTTGGGTTGGCCTCATGTAAGCTGCCCTGAGTCCTCTTGGGGAGATGGTGGTGGGTTATATAAATATTCTTCTTATTATTATTATTCTTATTCTTATTATCATTATTAGAAACACAAGATGAGTCCACAGCAGACACTCTGCTGGCTGTTGGATTGGCTCACACGTTGGACACTTCCCAAGTGTCTAGGGAACACACAACAGTACAACCGAGCAAATAGACAAATAGTTGTTGTTCATTCGTTCAGTCGTCTCCGACTCTTCGTGACCTCATGGACCAGCCCACGCCAGAGCTCCCTGTCGGCCGTCACCACCCCCAGCTCCTTCAAGGTCAGGCCAGTCACTTCAAGGATGCCATCCATCCATCTTGCCCTTGGTCGGCCCCTCTTCCTTTTGCCTTCCACTTTCCCCAGCATAATTGTCTTCTCTAGGCTTTGCTGTCTCCTCATGATGTGGCCAAAGTACTTCAACTTTGTCTCTAGTATCCTTCCCTCTAATGAGCAGTCGGGCTTTATTTCCTGGAGGATGGACTGGTTGGATCTTCTCGCAGTCCAAGGCACTCTCAGAACTTTCCTCCAACACCACAGTTCAAAAGCATCGATCTTCCTTCGCTCAGCCTTCCCTAAGGTCCAGCTCTCACATCCGTAGGTGACTACAGGGAATACCATGGCTTTGACTAGGCGGATCTTTGTTGCCAGTCTGATGTCTCTACTCTTTACTATTTTTTCGAGACTGGACATTGCTCTCCTCCCAAGAAGTAAGCGTCTTCTGATTTCCTGGCCACAGTCTGCATCTGCAGTAATCTTTGCACCTAGAAATACAAAGTCTGTCACGGCCTCCACATTTTCTCCCTCTATTTCCCAATTGTCAATCATTCTTGTTGCCATAATCTTGGAGGCACTTTATCCCATCTTCTAGTGCAAATATACAACATAAAATATAATGAAAATACAAAATAAATACAGAAAACAATACAAATGAACGCACCAAACAATATAAGATCACAGTAATTAAATCACACACAAAAAATCACAATGGGCAGTGGGCAGGGCAAGCTGCAAACATTAAAAGTTTAAAAACACTGGGTGAGCAGGCCGTGTAATGTATCTAGACAGAGTATCAGAGGGACAAAAATGAGGTTTAATTGCACTAGAAGATGGGATAAAGTGCTTCCGAGGGCATTTTATTATGCAGGGTTTGGTCAAGGTCAGGCATTATTGTTCATTCATCGAAGGCACACTGGAATAGCCAAGTTTTCAGACTCTTCCTAAAGACTGCCAGGGTGCGGCTTGCCTAAAAAGGCCTCTCCCTAAACTACAAACCTCAGAATTCTCCAGGCATTTAAAGTGGATTAAAGTGGATAGATGCTCAAGTATGATATTTATTTATCGTGTCAGGAGCAAACGAAACAATTGTATTGCATTTTTTAACAAACAAACAAACATACAAGACACAAAGTTTGCAATCAACTACCAAGTTGATTAAATGTCCTTTGACCAGTATCTGGCCACTTGGAGTGCTTCCGGTGTTGGTGCAAGGAGGTCCTCCATTGCGCATGTAGCAGGGCTCAGGTTGCATTGCAGCAGGTGGTCAGTGGTTTGCTCTTCTCCACACTCGCATGTCATGGATTCCACTTCGTAGCCCCATTTCTTAAGATTGGCTCTGCATCTCGTGGTCCCAGAGCGCAGTCTGTTCAGTACCTTCCAAGTCGCCCAGTTTTCTGTGTGCCCAGGGGCGAGTCTCTCATTTGGTATCACCCACGGATTGAGGTTCTGGGTTTGAGCCTGCCACTTTTGGACTCTTGCTTGCTGGGTGTTCCAGCGAGTGTCTCTGTAGATCTTAGAAAACTATTTCTTGATTTAAGTCGTTGACGTGCTGGTTGATACCCAAACAGGGGATGAGCTGGAGATGTCTCTGCCTTGGTCCTTTCACTATTGGCTGCTACTTCCCGGCGGATGTCAGGTGGTGCAATACCGGCTAAGCAGTGTAATTTCTCCAGTTGTGTAGGGCGCAGACACCCCGTGATAATGCGGCATGTCTCATTAAGAGCCACATCTACTGTTTTAGCGTGGTGAGATGTGTTCCACACTGGGCATGCATACTCAGCAGCAGAGTAGCACAGCGCAAGGGCAGATGTCTTCACTGTGTCTGGTTGTGATCCCCAGGTTGTGCCAGTCAGCTTTCGTATGATATTGTTTCTAGCACCCACTTTTTGCTTGATGTTCAGGCAGTGCTTCTTGTAGGTAAGAGCATGGTCCAGAGTGACTCCCAGGTTTTTGGGTGTGCTGCAATGCTCCAGTGGGATTCCTACCCAGGTGATCCTCAGAGCTCGGGATGCTTGTCTGTTCTTAAGGTGAAAGGCACATGTCTGTGTTTTAGATGGATTAGGGATCAGCTGTACCTAGAGCTTCGGAGAGTTTCTGTTCAATCTTCTCAAAACTCCCTGCTTGAGTGGTAATGGCACGATCATCAGCATAGATGAAACTCTCTGTCCCTTCTGGCAGTGGCTGGTCATTTGTGTAGATGTTGAACATGGATGGAGCAAGCACGCTCCCCTGAGGCAGGCCGTTCTTCTGTTTCGCCATCTGCTTCTCTGGCCCTGGAACTCAACAAAAAAGCTCCTGTTTTGTAGTACATTTCCTATGAGGCGGGTGAGGTGGTAATCCTTTGTGATATTATACATTTCTCTCAGGAGGAGGTGGTGGTTTACGGTATCATAAGCCACTGTCAGGTCTATGAAGACAGCTCCGATGATCTGTTGCCTTTCAAAGCCATCTTCTATGTGCTGAGTCAGGTTCACGTTCAAGTATGATGAGATGATGATGATGATGATGATGAATATATTAATGTTGCCTCCTTGTTTAAAAACAAAATTCACCCAAGCCAAGTACAACTAGGCAAGGTTATTTGAGACCAAAAGGTAAAGGTAGTCCCCTGACATTAAGTCCAGTCATGTCTGACTCTGGGGTGTGGTGCTCATCTCCATTTCTAAGCCGAAGAGCCAGCGTTGTCCGTAGACAACTCCAAAGTCATGTGGCCGGCATGACTGCATGGAGCGCCGTTACCTTCCCGCCGGAGCGGTACCTATTGATCTACTCACATTTGCATGTTTTCGAACTGCTAGGTTGGCAGAAGCTAGGGCTGACAGCGGAAGCTCACGCCGCTCCCTGGAATCGAACCTGCGACCTTTCGATCAACAAGCTCAGCAGCTCAGTGCTTTAACCCACTGCGCCACCGGGGGCTCCAACTCCCAAAATCCCCCATCCATCATGGCCACCATAGTGACTGATGGCTTCTGGAAATAATATCAGGCTGCATCTACACTGTAGATTTAATTCAGTTTGACACCACTTTAACTCCCATGGCTCAATACTATGGAATCATGGGAGCTGTAGTTTTACACGGTCTCTAGCCTTCTCTTCCAAGAATACTGGTGCCTCACTACAACCCAGGATTCCATAGCATGACAGTTAAAGCGGTGTCAAACCGCATAAATTTTGCAGGGTGGAATGCATCCTTTGAAGGAAGTTGTCATGTCAAGTCCTCCAGGATAGAGGGCGCTGCTTTAAGCGCTCTCCAAGCGAGTGCGCATGCGTCAGTGCGTATGTGTGTTCTAACGCGCCTGCGTGGGTCCTTTCCCGGCAAACCTTGCGCTGATAGGAAGCAGCGGCTGCTAAGCAGAGCGGCGTCGTGACCTTCGCTGCGTTTCCTCGTTCTTTCTCGTCAGGCTTCAAGGTGGGTTTGGCCTTCCTTCTCTCAGGGTGGGTTTGCTGGGCAAGAAATCCCTGGGGCGACTCGCGGCGGTGTACAACATGTAAAAACAGTCTACAAAACATACAATATATCAAATTACACATTAATCTAAATTACACTAATAAATAAATCCGCGCCATCACAACATGGAATCATAGCCAGTCTCATAATCCATAGTCCGTTCCAAATGTCATTACCAGGTTTATATGGCTCTCAATTAAATGCCTTCTCGAATAGCCAGGTCTTTAGGCTCTTACGAAACGCCATCAGGGAGGGCGCCTGTCTGATGTCAACAGGGAGGGCGTTCCACAGCCGGGGGGCCACCACTGAGAAGGCCCTCTCTCTCGTCCCCGCCAGGCGTGCCTGTGAGGCGGGCGGGATCGAGAGAAGGGCCTCCCCAGATGATCTCAAGGCCCTCGTGGGCTCATAGGCCGAGATGCGGTCCGAAAGGTATTTTGGGCCGGAACCGTTTAGGGCTTTGTAGGATAACACCAGCACCTTGAATTGAGCCCGGTAGCAGATCGGCAGCCAGTGGAGCTGGCGCAACAGGGGGGTTGTATGCTCCCTGCGTTCCGCTCCTGTTAGAATCATGGCTGCCGCACGTTGGACTAGTTGAAGCTTCCGGGCCGTCTTCAAGGGCAGCCCCACGTAGAGAGCGTTGCAGTAGTCAAGGCGGGATGTGACCAGAGCGTGTACCACCGTGGCCAAGTCAGACTTCCCGAGATACGGGTGCAGCTGGCGCACGAGCCGGAGCTGTGCAAATGCTCCCCTGGTCACCGCTGAAACCTGGGGATCCAGGCTCAACGATGAATCCAGGGTCACACCCAAGCTGCGAACCTGCGCCTTCAAGGGGAGTGCGACCCCGTCCAGCACAGGCTGTAACCCTATACCCTGTTCGGCCTTGCGACTGACCAGGAGTACCTCTGTCTTGTCTGGATTCAATTTCAATTTGTTCGCCCTCATCCAGACCGTCACAGCGGCCAGGCACCGGTTCAGGACCTCGACAGCCTCCTTAGTAGCAGGTGGAAAGGAGTGACAGAGTTGGACATCATCTGCGTACAGATGACACCGCACCCCGAAACTCCGGATGATCTCACCCAGCGGCTTCATGTAGATATTAAACAGCATGGGGGACAATATAGAACCCTGTGGAACCCCACAGGTCAAAGGCTGTGGTGTTGAACAGCAGTCCCCCAATGACACCTTCTGGGTACGACCCTCCAGAAATGACTGGAGCCACTGCAGAGCAGTGCCCCCAAGACCCATTTCCGCAAGGCGCCCCAGAAGGATACCGTGGTCGACGGTATCGAAGGCTGCTGAGAGGTCCAGGAGCACCAACAGGGACACACTCCCCCTGTCTAGCTCCCGGCGCAGATCATCCATTAAGGCGACCAAGACCATCTTCGCAGGCAGGGCTTTTTCTGTGGTGGCCCCTCGGCTATGGAATCCCCTTCCAAATGAAATTAGATCTGCCCCCTCCCTCCTGACCTTTAGGAAGCTAGTGAAAACCTGGCTGTGCAACAAAGCTTTTGTGGCATGATGTCTGAGACCGGCAGTCAATGAATGGTACTATTATTTTATTTATCGTGTCATCAGCAACCATACCATTGTATTACAATTCTAACAGAGCAAAACAAACACACAGATTAAAAAGAAAAGAAAAACACACAGATTTTTCAAATTTGGTAGTTGGTTAAATATTGTTTGACCAGTATCTGGCCACTTGGAGTGCCTCTGGTGTTGCCGCAAGAAGGTCCTCCATTGTGCATGTGGCAGGGCTCAGGGTGCATCCAGAAGCAACCAGAGACAAATGGTACTGATCACAATATATGGACTGGACATACGGACTGAGTTGGACACGATTTTATCTTGGCGAATGGCTTTTATGTAATTTTATGTAATGTAATTGGTAACTTAATGTTGTGTATTATGTTTTAGATTTTCAGTGTTAGCATTGAATCTTTGCTGTTAGCCGGTCTGAGTCCCTCTGCAGAGATAGAGAAGATTGGGATATAAAAGTTTTAAATAAATAATAAACATGTGTAAATATGTGAGGAGAAGTCATAGGGAGGAGGGAAGCAAGCTTGTTTTTGCTGCCCTGGAGACTAGGATGCGGAACAATGGCTTCAAACTACAAGAAAGGAAAATCCATCTGAACATTAGGAATAACTTCCCGACTGTGAGAGCTGTTCAGCAGTGGAACTCTCTGCCCCAGGGTGTGGTGGAGGCTCCTTCTTTGGAAGCTTTTAAACAAAGGCTGGATGGCCATCTGTCAGGGGTGCTTTGAATGCAAATTTCCTGCTTCTTGGCAGGGGGTTGGACTGGATGGCCCATGAGATCTCTTCCAACTCTATGATTCTATGAATGAGACTCTAGGTGGCTTACAGATAGGCAATGATTCAGTGCCTTAACCACAGCATACCATTAAAATACATTTCAATTTTGAAAAATAAAAATTATATACATTAAAATGTTATAAAACATGACTGTCTTTATAATCCACACAATCCGCAGTCATAGTTCAGGTCATTCTGATAGTTCAAGTTCAGTGGGTTGTTGTAGGTTTTTTCGGGCTATATGGCCATGGTCTAGAGGCATTCTCTCCTGACGTTTCGCCTGCATCTATGGCAAGCATCCTCAGAGGTAGTGAGGTCTGTTGGAACTAGGAAAGGGTTTATATATCTGTGGAATGACCAGGGTGAGACAAAGGACTCTTGTCTGCTGGAGCTAGGTGTGAATGTTTCAACTGACCACCTTGATTAGCAAATAATGGCCTGCCTGTGCCTGGGGCAAACTTTTGTTGAGAGGTAATTAGATGTCCATACCTGCTTCCTCTCTGTTGTGCAGTTGCAATTTAGAGTTTTTAATACTGGTAGTCAGATCTTGTTCATTTTCATGGTTTCTTCCTTTCTGTTGAAATTGTCCACATGCTTGTGTATTTCAATGGCTTCTCTGTGTAGTCTGACATGGTGGTTGTGAGAGTGGTCCAGCATTTCTGTGTTCTCAAATAATATGCTGTCCAGGTTGGTTCATCAGGTGCTCTGCTATGGCTGACTTCTCTGGTTGAAGTAGTCTGCAGTGCCTTTCATAGTTCCTTGATCCATGTTTGGGCAATGCTGTGTTTGGTGGTCCCTATGTAGTTCAAGTTCACTTTATTACGGTCAATGACCAGCTCATGAGAATTCCTTTTAATTCCATTAATTGTGTTGGGTTATGATAAAATCCTGTACATGGCTTTTGTCTTAGATTCTTGGGTTAATTGTCTTGGTGTCCTGGCAATGATGCACTTTTTAAAAGTTTTAAATCCCTCGACCCATTCCGATAGTTATTGCACATGTTGCGCTGTGGTTCTTCTCTGAAGGCTTGATCCCAGAGCCATGTTTTCACTCTCTTTCTAATATTAGGAGGGAGGGGTCTGATCTAACATAGCTGGGAAGGTCAGCAGCTGAGTGGCCACCCCTAAGAAAGCTCTGTCTCTCTTTCCCACCAGTTGCGCCTGCAAAGCAGGCAGGACCAAGAGCAGGGCCTCCCCGGACGATCTTAAACTCCGAAATGGTTCATAGGGTGGTTCATTTTCCTACACCATTGCAGACAATGGGACTTGATCATCCACAGATGTTTATTGCCACAGAAGATGGTCCTGGAAACAATCCCCAGACGCTCCACTATATACATATACATGCATGCCCCCTTTCAACTTTGATTTGATGATTATATGAAACCAGCAGATTAGTTTAGTGTCAAAATTTAATATAATATTACACACACAAACAGACATACACACATATATATAGTGCAGCATGTGAAAAATATCATCCTGTTGCTACTTGAGGATCACTCTTGTATTTTATTATTGCAAAATACATACATATCAGGCATTGGCAAACTTGGGGCCTCCAGTTGTTTTAGACTTCAACTCCCACAATTCCTAGCAGGCTGTTAGGAATTGTTGGAGTGAAATCCAAAGCACATGGAGGGCCCAAGTTTGCCCATGCCTGATAAATACACACATACACAAACAAATATATGGACCCTTTGTATCCATAGATTCCACCAACCATAGCTTGAAAATAATTTGTTTTAATATGAAAAAACCCCATCATGATTTTACCATTTTATTACACCATTGCAGACAATGGGACTTGAGCATCCACAGATTTTTATTGCCACAGAAGATGGTCCTGGAACCAATACATATTTATTTATGTATGTATGTATGTATTGGATATCTCACCCCGGAAGGAACTCAGAGCAGCTTCCGGTTTGGCAATAATTCAATGCCACATTGAAATGTAAAAGCATACAAATACACAACACATTAAACATTAAAATCAAAGAAAAAAACATATAAATACAACAGCAACAATAATAATATATTTATTTGACCAGTCATATGACCATTTCAAAATAAAACACGAGTAAAAAACAAGGCAAAAATGTGAGGACAGCAGCTGACCTTCTATTTACAGTCAGAGTCTTATTTTCCTGGTTCTTCTTTCAGGAAATCTGCTCTCCTCTTGATAGCTTTCAGAATAAAAAGGCTTACTCTGATTATGATGGATCTTTCCTGTCCTTGCAAGAGGGATGTCAGAAGATCATTTCTGTTGGGGGACCTGCAGTTGGATAATATTGGATGTAAATATCTGTCTTGCAGTTCAGTGTATGCTGGACAGTCAATTAAGTGAACATTTCTTAATTGACTGTCCAGCATACACTGAACTGCAAGACATATCTTCCACAGTTTGTTCTCTCCATACGCAAAATCTCTCTCTTACAGTAGTGCCCAGTTTGCATCATAATACTGAGTTGTTCAAACCTAGCCCTAGTATATAATCTTCTTAAGGGTAGTGGAAGTGGAATAGTTAGATAGTGCTCTAAATGAATATTCTTTTGTGGGAAGCTAAAAACCTTGTGGCAGAAGACCTACCTATCCTCTCTAGGTCCAGGTGTGCATAGACATCCCGAGTGCGCCCCTTGAGCACTTGCCCTGCCCCTGGACCCAGAGCACCCAGAAATTGCAAAGGCAGGCCGATTCCAGCCAACTCATTATTCAGAGCCACCATCCACGATGACTTCTGGTCACGCTGGACTTGATCCTCTAGACATAGGCGAGGAAGTCCACTGGGATCCATAGAGTTTACTTTTGACCAGTAATTAAACTGTCTCATTAAGATTTGAGCTTTTACTGGGGGCATTCCTAGCTCCGCCCTTACTGCCGCCGTCAGTGTTGTTCTGGAAAGGCCCAGGAGGGTGCGAAGCTGCTTAACTTGGAAGGCTTCAATCTTGGCCAAATTGATGTTCCCCCAAATTTCAGCTCCAAATATAAGTGTTGGCATTATTTTTGTCTTAAAGACTTTCAGGGCAGGTCTGATTGTGCCTGGGTATATATGATGGTACAGCTTATAAATTGAACCTGCTGCTTTCGTTGCTCTTTGTATACTATGAGTAATGTGGTTAGACCAAGCACCAGATGAAGAGAACATAATGCCTAGATATTTGTAGCAATTAATTTGTTCCAAATTTATGCCTTTCAGGGACCACATGTACCGTTTCCTGCTTTTTCCAAAGACTATAATTTTGGATTTATCCTTGTTCGTAGTGAATGAATTTAGCTCACTGTACAAATTGAATTTTGGCAGAGATCTTCTCAGTCCCACTGGAGATGTTGCCATAATCACCATGTCATCAGCGTAAGCAAGATGTTAATAGTTCTGGACAAAACTTTAGGGCCATGTAGACTGTCAGAGGATAATATATTTAAGATGTCATTTATATAGAAGTTAAAGAGAAAAGGGGCTAAAATGCACCCTTGTCTCACCCCAGTTGATGTTTTGATTTCATTGCTCAGGGCTTCACTGGGTCCAAGTCTGTCTTTCAATACGGTGTCAGAGTACAGCATAATGATTAACGTAAGTAATCTTCTGTCAGTGTTTGTGGCAGCCAACTTTTCCCATAATATGTTACGACAGATTGTGTCGAACACTGAAGACAAGTCTATAAATGCTGAATACAGACTCATCCCCCTTGAATTATACTTTTGAATTATGTCTGCAGGACAAAGCAATTATCTATGGTTGAACGTCCCTTGTATTTATTCTGTTCTATAAATACAATTAAATAACTGTTAAAAACATCTCACCTAACCCCGCAATCATAGTCCAAGCTGTATATCATAAACATACATGCTCCCTTTCAACTGTGATTTGATGATTGTATGAAACCAGCAAAGTACACTTAGCGCAGGCCTGAACAAACTGGTCCCCCAGGTATTTGGGCCTCCAACTCCCAGAAGCCCTAGTTAGCTTGCCCAATGGTCAGGAATTCTGGGTGCTGAAGTCCCAAACACCTGGAGAGCCACAGCGTGCAAACGATAAAAGTATAATGTATTGTCGAAGGATTTAATGGCCGGAATCACTGGGTTGTTGTAGGTTTTTTGTTGTAGGTTTGGCATTCAGGAGAAATGCCTCTGGAACATGGCCATATAGCCAGAAAAAACCTACAACAACCCAGATAAAAGTATATATCATCTTCCTTTCCCGTAAACGGAAGGCCACCTGAACAGGACCATGTCAGCCATTTTTCCTAACTATCTGGATGCAGTCTGGATTCCTAAATGCAAGATTCCTAAATGTAAGATACTCTACTTAGGCAGAAAAAATGAAATGCAAAGATGCAAAATGGGGGACACCTGGCTCAACACAGTATATGTGAAAAAGATATTGGAGTCCTTGTGGACAACAAGTTACACATGAGCCAACAATGTCATGCAGCAGTTTAAAAAGCTAATGGGATTTTGGCCTGCATAAAAAGGAGAGTATAGTGTCTAGAACCAGGGAAGTCATGGTACCCCTCTATTCTGCCTTGGTCAGACCACACCTGGAATACTGTGTCCAAATTCTGGGCACCACAATTTAAGGGGAATGTCGATAAGCTGGAATGTGTCCAGAGTAGGGAGACTATGATTGCCATGTCATAGAGAGGAGGGAGCAAGCTTGTTTTCGGCTGCCCTGGAGACTAGGATGTGGAACAATAGCTTCAAACTACAGGAAAGAACTTCCTGACTGTGAGAGCTGTTCAGCAGTGGAAATCTCAGCCCCGGAATGTGATGGAGGCTTTTAAACAGAGGTTGGATGGCCATCCGTCGAGGTGCTTTGAATGCGATTTTCCTGCTTCTTGGCAGGAGGTTGGATTGGATGGCCCACGAGTCTTCCAACTATGATTCTGTGACTGTCAAAGAAGATGCATATATAATTGGTCTTCCACATTTGCAGGTTTTAACTTTTACAGATATGTAGGTGCCCCAGCATGACTCTAGTCACCTTTCACTAGAAGTTTAATTTGCAGAAGAACTGCAAGTTTTTAAAAACATATTTTTTTGTCTGAGATAAATTGCTAAGAATCCAACAGTTACAAAAGTCCCTCTACAAAAGAGTGTTTAATATCCCAATCAAAGTTTGCTTTCAAATTCCAATAGGATCCCAGTATCTGTGGGACTGATACCAGCAGTTTCATTTGTTCATGTCTGACAAAATATGTCATCTTTAGGCACATCTCCATGATATTATTCTGCCAAAAATCCTTTATTTCAAAAGAGTTTGATATTATCTGCAGTTCTGTATAAGAGCAGGAACGTATGCCCCACAGGCACGGGGATTGTACATCATTTTTTCCTCCAAAATGTAGTTTTTAAAATCGAGGATGCATAGGAAGTCTCACAAACTTTTACTGAAAGATCTTTCATGACAACATTTAAAGCTGTGACTGGTATCAAATGCTCAACGCTTTATTCAAGGCATGGAAGTTATAATCCATAACAGCTTATTCCAGCAAACAGTTTCATTCAGAATTGGACTCAACTGATGAATTGAGGAATTCTTCCAACAGCTATGAAATAGCAGTTTAATGTCTTAGCTAGGTAGCAAATATTCTAAAATGCTACCTTATCAGATAGTCAGTATGGGATGCACAATTACAAAAATAAAAAAACCAATCTAGTATGTGATTCAGACTTCCAGTTGAAGTCGTCAGAATGGCATTTATTCAATCTTATTGAATTCAAATGCAGTAGGCTGTCCACTTTTACAAGGATTGGGGAAGCAGGACCGCCATGAAAGTAGAAAAATGTGAAATAAAAAGAACTATGTTGTTTAAATATGAGATAACCCCTTGCTAGGCATCTCTGGGTTCTCCAGCACATCTCTACCCCAGAATCCTCCTGAAGCACCTACAGTTTGGGACCTTACACAAGAGCTGTGTGATTGAGACAAAGCATTGCTTTTGACTTCAAAATACTATCATTTTCTTCCATCTTTCAGATGCTGAGGAGTGCTGTTCAGAGATGGTGGGACACCAATAGGATTTACCACACTCAGGTATTCCAAGAACTCTGGGTTGGTATCATCTTAACAGGATATGTCTATTACAAGATCTCTTATGGAGGTAAGATGTGTGTGATTGCTTGCATTTTGCAATTATACCTATGAATTAAAAAGATTTTGAATATATGCCAAATAGAATTATAATCACAGTGAACTACAGAATCAAATGATGCAGCAAACCAAGTGGGTGGCTACAGGAATACAAATTTTAATTAGGAAACTCTTTTTGCTTACTTAAATGCGAAATAACAGGCAAAACAGCGAGCTTTGATACAGTGTAAATCACATTATATAAACTGTAATTTTAATGAACGGGCCAAGTAGTATTTTGTATTAAATCCCAAGGAATTTTAGTGTGAGACCTGTTTCGAGACAAACTGTTTTAAACTTGCATTGGGATATCTTTCCTCAACCCATGAAAGAATCTGTAAAAGGTGCCGATTGATTCATAGTGGACTTCTAATAAGCCCAGGGAAAATTTCTAATTCTTCTCTTAAAATATAGATAGGTGGCCATCTGTCAGGGGTGCTTTGAATGTGATTTCCCTTCTCCTTGGTAGGAGGTTGGACTGGATGGCCCATGAGGTCTCTTCCAACTGTATGATTCTATGCTTCCACTTTCTGTCTTCTCCTTAATAATACTATATTTGCATAATTGCTAATGTTTAAAGAATACTATAGAATGTAAAGTTAAGTATCCATAAATGTATCAAGTCATTTTAGCGGGTTTTCTGTTTATAAAATTGTTGGGCAATATTTTATCTTCAAAAGCTATCAAATTGTATTGTAGTCCATTTCTTTGCAAGCGTTTTTTAAATAACTAAAGATCATGGGGTTTGCCAGCCATGTTTACAAATAATCAGAAAATAGGTACTGAATCAGTTGTGCATGTAGTAATCATATTTGAAACATGACTTTATTATGGCATTTTCAGTAACTTAATTCATCAGGATATATTGAGGGTTCTTAATTGGTTGTGCTTGTTTTTAGGTAAAAAGTCAGTGGAAGGCAGCAAAAGTAAGTACTGACTATATGTATGATGCAAAATATTTTACATTTAGTATTATTCTTCTTAAAGTCAAATCGAATTATCTTCATGAAGACCGGTTTGCAAATAATGTTGCCGAGCTCATACCTGTTCATTTGGATCCAAATGTAGATGTATGTAACAGGTCTGATAGAAGTGGCCTTGCATCCCCTTTCTGCCCTACTGCAAGCCATAAAGTGCTGCCTCAGTGCTTTAGTGAAGCCTGTTAAGTGGGACAGGTTCAAATAACAGGAGATTAACGCTCTTGACAGATTAGAGAGATGGGCCAAAACTAACAAAAGGAAGTTCAACAGTGACAAATGCAAGATACTTCACTTAGGCAGAAAAAATGAAATGCAAAGATGCAAAAGTGGCTCGAGAGCAGTATGTGTGAAAAAGATCTTGGAGTCCTCATGGACAACAAGTTAGACATGAGCCAACAATGTCATGCAGTGGCAAAAAAAGCTAATGGGATTTTGGCCTGCATGAATAGGTGTATAGTGTCTAGATCCAGGGAAGGCATGCTACCCCTGTATTCTACCTTGGTCAGACCACACCTGGAATTCTGGGCACCGGAATTGCAGGAATATGTTGACAAGCTGAATGTGTCCAGAAGAGGGCGACTAAAATGATCAAGGGTCTGGAGAACAAGCCCTATGCGGAGTGGCTTAAAAAGCAGGGCATGTTTAGCCTGCAGAAGAGAAAGCTGAGAGGAGACATGATGGCCATGTGCAAATATGTGAAGGGAAGTCATAGGGAGGAGGGAGCAGGCTTGTTTTCTGCTGCCTTGGAGACTAGGACGCAGAACAATAGCTGCAAACTACAAGAAAGGAGATTCCAGCTGAACATGAGGAAGAATTTCCTAACTGTGAGAGCTGTCCAACAATGGAACTCCCTGCCCTGAAGTGTGGTGGAGGTTCCTTCTTTGGAGGCTTTTAAACAGAGGTGGGATGGGGGTGCTTTGAATGTGACTTTCCTGCTTCTTGACAGGGGATTGGATTGGGTGGCCCATGAGATCTCTTCCAACTCTATGGTTTTAATAGAGAGAAAATTCATTGTGTTGCATTTGGGAGTCCCACCCATAGGTGGAGTTGAAGTCCATTCCTACCAGGTTGGTTGCTTGGGCTTAAATTCAACCCATTCAAGTTTTTTTTTACCTGTGATGTAGTTTATTATCAAAGTGGTTAACAGTTTATTTGAGAAGCTTCATACGTAAACACTAAAAACTGCAGCCTATGGATCATGTCCTCAGGCTGAAGTTTGAAACACATAGGAAGCAAGCCCTGAATCTAGTGAAATTTCCAAGTAAAAGTGCTTATGATTGGCAAAATAACTCGTACAGTTAAGGTTGACCCTAAAATTGGACTTCTCTCTTTATTTTATAATCAGTACAGATCGCTAAAATATAAAGAACTAATTAGCTTTTATTTAGCTGCAAGGGTTGAAATTGCTTCAAAGTGGAAAACTCCGAGCTGTTTATCAGTAGAATCTTGGATTAAATGCCTTTGGGATAACGCTTTGATGAAAAAACGATCGTCTTGTCTTTGAGATATGAATGATGATCACAGAGATTTTTTTTTTTGCAGTTTGCAGTCTTTTTATTGACTGTATAAATCATTCAACTATTTTGTTGCTCTTCTTGAATCACATATCAACATGGAGAATGATGTAATTACTAGGGAAAAACTTAGTTTAAAAGTAAAGTTAGTTTATTATATATGATGATACCAAGATTGTGCTCCTATATCAGAAAAGTGATATTTGAAATGTGGTATTTGATGTTTATCAGTGTGATTATTTTTAAAAAGCACAACAAATGCTTATTAAAATAATATTGGAGGTCACTAAGCCATTTTTAAAGTGCTTATTATGATTATGCTGTCAGTCTACTTAGATTTTAGCATGCTGTGTTCATAGGAGAATACCTAGATATGTCTATCTTTTTAGGAATATAATTATTAAATAGATTTTGATTTCTCTTAGTCATAATTAAGCAGGAAGCTTGCTATATGTGCAGACATAATTGTTAGCAATTTTAATGTGTATTATCATCCAAGGTAGCTCAGATACAGTTGGTTCCAATTTACTAATCTGTGACATTTCCCAGCTCTTGTAATGCAGCTGATAATAAAAGTGCAATTAACTTTGATGCTAAGGTGTGGTTATCTTGTTGACCTTGCTTTTTTTGCTTGACTAAATTAAGACTATCTGTTTTTATTTCAGAATCCTCTTCTGGCCATCATTAGAAGTTCTTCAGTATGCATTTGGTGAAGTGACAAATTGGCAGTAGAGAAATCATGCTGCCACCATGGATGTTAGTTGTGTTGTAAGCTGTGTACAGCCCTATCGCAGTGGTAATCTGTCAAGGACTGAATAAACACGTTGTGCAAAAAGTGTGATTAGTATTTTTTTTTTTTTAGTAAAATCAATATTACTTCGAAACATGATCAGCATAATAGTGTCAAAATACTACTATGGAGGTGGGCATGGTTAGACTGGAGCATTCCCTCCAACCCTTGATTCCACAGATCAGGAAAAAAATGCCACTATTCACAGTGACAGCACTAGTGGCAAGTTAATCTCACTCCCTTTCTTTGGAAGAATGTAATAAGTGGAAGGCTATTCACTCTTTCAACATGCCATTTTTACTCCCAAGGAGTAAAGTCACTTGGAATGTATGCTCAGGTCATTTCCATGAGTCAACCCTCCCATAGGGCTTTTGGGAGCAGGCAAAGCATTTTGAAAAGAGATGTCAATCACACCCATGTCTTCTTCAGTGGAAAGCAAGGGTTTCCTGAATTTATGTTGTCTCTGTTGCTGTCTTCCTAATCCTTGTCTTCCACTGCTATCTGGAGAAGAACATGTAGGTAGTGAGAAGAGGAGAAAGGCAAGGAGGGGGTGTGGCTGGAAGGAATGCAGCTTTTTCTTGGAGACAACTGATAGAAAGTGGAAGTTTTTAGAGGATGCTACAGGAGTGGGGGAGATATTGATGGACCTCAGAAGTGGGCTGGGGGCTGTACAGTTCACCCTCTTAATCTGAGTCAACAGTATAATGCAGTATCTTAAAAGACCATTTAGTTCTAGACTTTATTATATAGTCTAGCTCAAGGGAAGGATTAGTGCGCCTTTTTTCTTGCTTTGGCCAGACCTCACTTCAAATACTGTCCATTTCTGGGCATCTCAATTCATGAAGAAAATTGACAAGTTGGAACATATCCAGGGAGGGCGATCCAAATAGTTATAGGTCTGGAAATCTTGGCTTGGGGAGCTGGGTATGTTTAGCTTTGGGAAGAGAAAGTTAAGAGTGGGCATGATAGACATACTTAAATAGGTGAAAAGATAACATATTGAGAAAAGAGCTGCCTTTTTGTTTTCTAGCAATGGAATACGCAGCCTTGGAGTGTGGTGGCATCCCCTTCTCTGATGGTTTTTGAACAGAGGCTGGATGGCCATCTTTTGGGAGTTCTTTGTGTGTTCCTGCATTTGAGGGGGGGAGCTGGACTGGATGGCCTTTGTGGTCTCTTCCAAATCTATCTTAGTTTTAGATGTCTTTTGCAGTGCAGTACAATTGAATGGGTGAAGTACCATTTGAAGGGGCATGTTAAAAGCTATCGGAAATAAGGTTCAGTTCTACTTAACTGGTCCTTAGAACATATGAGG
The DNA here is from genome assembly GCF_025583915.1 of Anolis sagrei ordinatus. Classification (NCBI taxonomy): domain Eukaryota; kingdom Metazoa; phylum Chordata; class Lepidosauria; order Squamata; family Anolidae; genus Anolis; species Anolis sagrei. The sequence goes on along the minus strand of NW_026844366.1, from coordinate 18,619,905 downwards.
GAGGTAAAGTAAAGGTTTCTCCTGACATTAAGTCTAGTTATATCCAATTTAATGCTAGGGGGTGTTGCTCATCTCCATTTCTAAGATGAAGAGCCGGCACTGTCTGTAGGCACTTCCAAGGTGGCCAGCATGACTGCATGGTGCACCGTTACCTTCCCGCAGAAGCAGTATTTATTCATCTCACATTTGCATGTTTTCAATCTGCTAGGTTGGCAGAAACTGGGCCTAACATCGGGAGCTCACCCCACTCCCCAGATTCGAACCGCCAACCTTTCGGTCAGCAAGTTCTGCAGCTCAGCGGTTTAACCCGCTCGCCATGAGGGAGGACTAGCGAATGTGGGATTCAGCTTTTCAGCCATGGGGATCTTCTAGAAGTCCACCTCTTTTGACTTTTTTAATTATTATAAAGTGCAAAAGGGCTCTTCAGCCTATTTAGAATATGTAAATCCACTACTGGGGGTTTCAAGGTTCCTTTCTTTTGGTGAGAAAAATGGTGATCCAAGGAGTCTGGAACAGTTAAAGATGACAAAGGCAGCTTCAGGATTCACTTCCCTACCCATGCCGTAGAACTATGCAATGGGCAAAATCCAAAGATGCCATCAAGTTTTAATTGGACAAAAATAGCACCGTTCTCAATTTCTATAATTCTGTATTGCTGCTTTAGTCACAAAGGAATTAATGTTGAACATCAGACCCAGACATCACTGCTGTATGATTCAACAGAAACAAGTGCTGAAAGTGAAATCTTTTTCCCCAAAAAGAACATGTACATGTGACATCTGTATCCCAAGCCTGTAAATCTGCTCAAAAGGAAACTAGTAAGATTGGGGATTTTCCCTAAGCTTTGATTTGTTCATTACAAGTTTGGCAGATGGAAGAAATGAAATATTCACAACTAATCCCCACAAAATCTCCCCATGCCATAGTATAAACGCTCCAACAATTAACAAAAAGTAAACACAAATCATTTATAGAATAGGCAGGGAGGTTTTACAAGCTTCCCCTGAGAACTAGAAATTCAGGAATTTAATTATGGCAAACAAAGCTTTCGACTACTAGTCAAGCCACTACTGTGGATTTTTCTCTATTCCTTTTGGTTTTCTCTCTGTCTTGTATTTGTTACAAATAAATTTTACAACTAGACTGTTGTTGTTTCACCCCATGTTACCTGGTTGTAGGCTTTATTTATGTCCCATCTGATTAGCTAAAAAGGTAAATGTTTCCCCCTGAGATTAAGTCTAGTCGTGTCTGACTCTGGAGGGTGGTGATCATCACCATTTCTAAGCCAATGAGCCAGCGTTATCTGTAGACTCCGCCTAGGTCATGTGGCCAGCATGACTGCATGGAGTGCTGTTACCTTCCCACTGAGGCAGTACCTATTGATCTCACATTTGCATGTTTCCAAACTGCTAGGTTGGCAGAAGCTGGGGCTAACAGCAGGAGCTCACCCTGTCCCATGGATTCAAACCACCAGCCTTTCAGTCAGCAAGTTCAGCAGCTCAGCCCTACACCACCACGGCCCTGCTGACTAGTGACCTATTGATATTTATAATTCACATATTAATAAAATAGGAATGTGTCTAGGTAGACTAAAGAGTCAAATTAGATTAAATTCCTTTACATTAGCATAAAAAGTAAGAACTTTTTAAATCTGGCCTTCTTACTGAGCTTTCAAAATCTGCAGTGTTGCTACACTGGTCAAGACATAGTAAATAGAGCCTTAGAGTGCAACCCCACTAATCCATCCCTTATACTATGTCACATTAAATTCAGTATTTTTTATTGAATAATAGAACCATAGAAACGGCAATCTTAACTATGTTAGTAGATGGCGCAGTTGCTCATGTATAAGGGAGCGTAGCAATGTGGCAAAAGCAGTTAAGAGAAGCCTTATTTTTGTCTCAGAAATGGGAAATGGATTGATTGGCACAATTTCAAAAATGGGTCAAGATCTTCTGGATTTTGTAGATCTTCATTAAGCCCACATTTTCAATGTTCCATTCTTTTCTTGAGGATCCTGACTTGTAAGAACGCAACACAACTGTGATCATTTTGACTTTCCTCCCTAATATAAACATCTAAAAAAAACTCAGGGATCTTTCTTCTGGGAGAAAAATATGGCTAAAAATAAAGTGTAGAGCATCATAAAGAAAATTAAGGGATTTTACTGAATTTTCATTTTTACTCAAGCCAGTGTTATGATAAACATTCAGAGCTATGCACTGCCTTGAGGATTTGTATAAGTAGTTCCTTTCTGTCAACAAGGTCATTATTGTAACCGGACCATCTTGTTTCTTTTCCTTCAATGAACTGTAGTTTAGATTGCATATTAAAAGAAATTTGTCGTTCTCTAGCAGTAATGAGTGAAGTCACAGACCGCAACACGTGGGATCTCTGAAGTTTGAAATGAAAGCGTAGCAGGTTCGAGGCAGCCGTCTGCTTATGGGCAGCCAGGCTTATTTGTGCTATTGTGAGCACTAGATATATTGTTTCTGCAGATCAGTCCCACTTTCCCCAGACTTAGTGATGGAAGTGATTAATAATACATAAAATATCAGATGCAATGATTTTACTATTGACTGCTGGTTTTTATGTAAACAAAAATGGGAGGTCAGGATGGCAGAATCTCATATGCATCAAACCAGCTTTACCTGCTGGAGCCTGGTTTAAATTATGGCATGTTCAAAATTAAAGGATTCCTAAGGGGAAGAATCTGATTTGTGTACTGGAAGTGGAAGGAGCACACAATACTTCCACACCTATTGTTCTCCTCTCTAAACTGCTGAGAGATACAATAGAAATCTTGGCTAAACTACTTCATATTACCAAGAGATGTAATAAGAGGTCCAGTTATACCTTCTGCCCACCAAAACAGAACCATAGGTACATAGGAGATACTTACTTACTTAGGCAATCCCTCGTCCGAGTAGAATAGTCTTCCAAGATCAGTGTATTGGTGGGTCCGTAGGTGACTGTGGAGCCCTATTCTTGATCTGCATTTTCTCCCGCAGTGAGGTCATCTGTTTCCAGGTGAAAGGCGGTCCCGATCAGCGTTGGCTTGATGGGCCTTGGTCTTGGCACATTTCTCTCTTTCGCCCTCCATTCGTGCCTCTTCAAATTCTACAGCACTGCTGAGCACAGCTGACCTCCAGCTGGAGCACTCAAGGGCCGGGGCTTCCCAGTTCTCAGTGTCTATGCCAGAGTTTTTAAGGTTGGCTTTGAGCCCATCTTTAAATTTTTTTCCTGCCCATCAACATTCCATTTTCCATTCTTGAGTTCAGAGTAGAACAACTGCTTTGGGAGACAGTGGTCGGGCATCCGGACAACAAGCACCTTGGTATCCCTACGGATGTCCCGGTCCTCAACCACTCTCTGCTTCATTCAGAAAAAAGCTGCACTCGCAGAGCTCAGGCGGTGTTGTATTTCAGTATCAATGTTGACTTTTGTGGAGAGGTAGCTGCCAAAGTAGCAGAAATGATCATCATTTTCTAATGTTACACCATTAAGCTGTATTTCTGGCATTGGAGAAGGATTGGCTGGTGACTGCTGGAAGAGCGCATAGGAAATACTAACCCAGCTGAACCCAAGGTTTATGGTAATATAAACATACCTTGGGAGGAAGTAAAATAGGATCAGTATAACCCTCCTGATCACAGGTTGCTGACTGACTGGGAGAGGAAATCCAATTAAGTGGCTGGAATCCTTAACAGGGAGCATTTCACATTGCAATATTTTGTTGCATATCCCACTTATGTTTAAAAGCAATGCTTTTGGATTTGGAATGATTAGCTGTTTACAAGAAACTTTACCCAGGCGACGCTGGACTGTAGTGTCTCAGTCTTTAAGGAGGCTCTTTGCGTGTCCTCAGGAGGGTCTGCCTTCAGGGGCAAACAAGAATGGTGAACTTGGAAGTCCCTGAACAGATTTAGAACTGGAGTGAGCAAATCAAAAGACAACCTGGCACAATGGACCTACCTAAAAGAATCCTCCACTTTGTGCGACTGTGGAGCAGAACAAACAACTCTGCACCTGTATGCTTGTTCATAATGCCCTCCCTCACGTACAGAGGAAGATTTGTTTAAAGCTACGGACAATGTGGTCCTATTTTTTATCAATTTTATACTTATGTATGCAATACTTTTGACACAAAAAATCTTTACTTTTTGCCATGTTGTTACAAGCCAAATTGAAATTGCTGAAATCATGGGGTTGCGATGTCCTGCCATATTCAGTAACGAGGTTGTTCTTGGCTTAGAACAGGGCTAGGCAAGATGTGGGGACAAAGTTCTTGACACTAAAAGCAACACTGATATTCCTGGAAAGAAAGAAATATTGGGGAGGGGGGACATTTTGATTTTTAACAGCAGAACTGTGCCTTCTTTAAAAACAATAATTGATATTCCTGGTTTTAGGGGTCCATGTATGCAAAAACTGCATTGGAAAGTCACTTAAGGGGAGAAAATCAGAGTATAAATAAACATAATTATAATTCTCATCCCCAGCTTAGAAATTATGCTTTGGGTAAAACCAGGGTAAAGAGGATCGTTGCCTTGTTGTGGTGGTTGAGCATCTCGATGCCACGAGCGAAACATGAGGGGACACCCAAGACAGGAATGTCATAGCAGAGAGATCAGACTAAATACGATCCCTGGGGATCGTATTTAGTCTGGGGAAGGTAATGGCAACCCACACCAGATCTCTGAGGATGCCTGCCATAGATGCAGGTGAAACGTCAGGAGAAAAGGCTTCTAGAACATGGCCATACAGCCTGAAAAACGTACAACAACCCACCCCAGTATTCTTGCCATGAAAATGGATCAGTACAACCGGAGCTATGTCAATATACCATCAGAAGATGGGATTTCCAGATCGGAAGATGGTCAAAATGCTACTGGGGAGGAACAGAGGATAAGTTCAACTAGACCCAGATGTGATGACGCAGCTAGCTCAAAGCCGAAAGGAAGGTTAGCGGCCAACGGTGCTGGAAGTGAACGACGAATCCAATCTTCTAAGATCAACATATCATAGGAACCTGGAATGTTAGATCTATGAGCCAGGGCAAATTGGACGTGGTTATTGGTGAGATGTCAAGATTAAAGATAGACATTCTGGGGGTCAGTGAACTGAAATGGACTAGAATGGGCCACTTCACAACAGATCTACTGTGAACAAGAGAAAGTAATCTGGCCACATAATAAGAAGACAGGAAAGCTTGGAGAAGTCAATGATGCTGGGGAAAATGGAAGGCAAAAGGAAGAGGGGCAGACCAAACGAAAGATGGATGGATGGTATCCTTGAAGTGACTGGCTTGACCTTGAAGGAGCTGGGGGTGGTGACAGCTGACTGAGCTCTGACGTGGGCTGGTACATAAGGTCATGAAGTGAATGAACACAACAACAAAGGGTAAATAAATATGGGTCCCAAGTCTGCTTCCAAGTCGATTTTTTAGCTTGATGGTCACTATCGCCTAAAATTGGATCAAAATTGCCCATAGTGTCATTTCATTATTGCTAGTGGATGTCAGAGCAATTTTGGCTCTAGGGTAATGGGCGTAGGGCACAGTGTGGTGTAGTAGTTTGAGTATTGGGCTGAATCCTGGTTTTGCCATGAAAACCCATTGGGTGACCTTGGCCAAGTCACATTCTTTCAGCCCCAGAGAAATGCCCTCTGAATAAGTCTTGCCAAGAAACCTCTGTGGTAAGCTGGCCCTAGTCAGAAATCACTTCAAGTCACACAGCAACAATAGGCCATTACATAGGCTGTTAAAAAGGAACCAGAAGCTGACCCTGCTTTTCAAAAGCCTATTCTTGTATCTAAAATGGGCATGCAAGCCAAGTCTTGTATTAAAATATCTGCTGAGGAAAGTGCAGCTCTCCAAGGTCCCATGACAGTGTAAACAATGGTTTATCATAATATTTGAACCTCAGACTTTGGCTTGTTTCCTCAGTTGTCTCCTGTGGAGTCGGGCCTGGCAAAAGGGGGAAGCAAATCCAGAACAAAGTACAGTATAACTCCCTTATCCATAAGGGATGCATTCCTTGACGTTGCATAGATATGCGAAGTTGTGGATAATAGTAAACCTGATTATTTTCAGTGGAACAAATTATGGCGGTATCAAGAGGAGGCTGTAGCTTGTACACAAGGTCTAAATGTGTTTTATCTCTTGTTTTAATTATGTTGCATCCCGCCTCAAGTTGCAGGGAGAGGCAAGTTATAAATTCTTCTTCTTCATCATCATCGTCATCATCATTCCTGAATAAGTGAATTCATTTATATCTGTTCCATGGATATGAGCATCATATTGTACATAGAGAAGCGATGCTGAAGTCTGGTTATTTGATGTTTTTTGGGCTGTATGGCCATGTTCTAGAAGCATTCTCTCCTGATGTTTCACCTGCATCTATGGCAGGCATCCCCAGAGGTTGTGAGGTCTGTTGCAAACTAGGAAAATTGGGTTGATATATCTGTGGAAAGTCCAGTGTGGGGGAAAGAACTCTTGTCTGTTGGAGCTAGGTGTGAATGTTTCAATTGGCCACCTTGATTAGCATTTGATGTCCTGACAGCTTTTAGGTGTGGCTTGTTCCTGCCTGGAGGAATCCTTTGTTGAGAGGTGCTTAGCTGTTCCTGATTGTTTCTTGTCTGGCGTTCTCCTGTGTTTGAGTTTTGTTCTTTATTTACTGCTATAATTTTATTTAAAAAACTCTATAATTTTAGAGTTTTTAAATACTGGTAGCCAGATTTTGTTCGTTTTCATGGTTTCTTCCTTTCTGTTTCTTTCTATTTCTTCCTTTCATGTCTCTTTGTATCCTTTCGTTATTAAAATAAGTATAATAAATAATAAATAAATAAAATAGATATAATATATCTATAAATATAATAAATAATAAATAAATATAATAAATATATAATAATAAATATAATAATAATATATATATTATTATATATATTGGGAGGAGAGCAATGTCCAGTCTCGATAAAATAGTGAAGAGTAGAGACATCAGACTGACAACAAAGATCCGCCTAGTCAAAGCCATGGTATTCCCTGTAGTCACCTACGGATGTGAGAGCTGGACCTTAGGGAAGGCTGAGCGAAGGAAGATCGATGCTTTTGAACTGTGGTGTTGGAGGAAAGTGCTGAGAGTGCCTTGGACTGCGAGAAGATCCAACCAGTCCATCCTCCAGGAAATAAAGCCCGACTGCTCACTGGAGGGAAAGATACTAGAGACAAAGTTGAAGTACTTTGGCCACATCATGAGGAGACAGGAAAGCCTAGAGAAGACAATTATGTTGGGGAAAGTGGAAGGCAAAAGGAAGAGGGGCCGACCAAGGGCAAGATGGATGGATGGCATCCTTGAAGTGACTGGACTGACTTTGAGGGAGCTGGGGGTGGTAACGGCCGACAGGGAGCTCTGGCGTGGGCTGGTCCACGAGGTCACGAAGAGTCGGAGACGACTGAACGAATGAACAACAACAAAATTATATATATTATTATTATATATATATTATTATATATATAATATAATAATAAATATAATAAATAAATAAAATAGATGCAGGCGAAACGTCAGGAGAAATGCCTCTAGAACATGGCTCTATAGCCCGAAAAAACCCACAAGAACCTAAGTTTTGTTTATGCTTGTTATGAAAGTGTCCTGGTGAGATTTCTTATCAGAAACTTCAAGCCTAATGAAGAAATGAAGCCGATGAAACTTCCTTGACAGCTTTGACAATCTCTGGTGTCTGTTAGACAACATCTCCACAAAGCTTTCTTTATTCATTTGTGGGACTTTATCTGCTATCTGTAACATACTGAACGAAAGTAATCTAGTGCCATTCTAATTAGACACAAAGCTTGCTATCACTCACTGAACATCATTGTGTTGCATTCTGTTCTTCCTTCCCTAAGGTCTTCATGAGTAATAAAGTTACTATGCGTATTCAGCTCTTTCAAACAGGTTTGACCTTCAGCTGTTTGGCATCCATCTTAATGGCACGTAATGGGAAATAAATACATTTAACAAAACCCAGGTTCAGGCATTACATAATTACTGTGCAGGGCAAAATGCACTCTTGCGTTGCTTAGTGATTCTGAACCCAACCCCACTTTTGTGCTTAGCCTATATCCACTATGGTTGTGAAAGGTGCTGAGCTAATTTAGATTTTTTTTTTATTAAATGGCAAAGATTAAGCTTCTGCTTTTTAAGCATTGTGTTAAAATGTAGTAGAGTCACTTTAGGGGAAATATCCAGGTCTGCCTAGTTCTGCTCACCCCAAGAATCAACTGGATAAGACAAATTTAATTTCCTGCCTTAAGCTACTGGGAGCACTTCGGGCTGACATTAAGATGCAAATTCCTGAACATTTGCAGGATGCAAAGCCATTATGTAAACAGATTGTGCAAAGACCCTCTAATGAGTACTGATGGAGACCCTGGTTTGGTACAGTGTATTAACCCATCCATACCCACAGGGATAATTACTCTGCCACATGGCAGCTGGTGTGTGGGTGTGCAGAGGGAGATTCCCAGGGTTCAGCTTCCCCCTCTCTCTTGTTTACCTGCATGATGCCACTGGGAGAGATCGTTTCCTATTTTCTAGAATGATGTTGAAATGGAGCAATTTGGAGCAGAAGCAAATAGTGATATCCGTGCCACAGATAACCAGAACCTGAGACCAAGAGCCAAGCCTGTTAAGCGGCATGTGGCCCAGGAGCTCAGCCAACCTGGGCTCTATTTCAGAAATATATAACCAAGAACAGTTGCGCTTGGTGAGCGTGAGGAAGCCCAATTTGATGAAATAATGCTCACCAAATTGGAGAGAAGTCACTGAGGATTTTATTAAAGTCAGCTGAAGTGATACCAGCTTGCAGTAGCCCACTAAAGATAAGCTGAGATACATAATACAGTAAAACATGAATGTTTATACATTTTCAGTTTCAAAATTCCCGCTTCCCCCAGCTGGTCCCGGCTTCGCTGTGATTGGCTGAGCCGGTTTGACGTCAGCGGGGCCTCCCTGTAGAGGCGAGAGTTTGACGCATCTCAGCCAATGAGAGGGCACCGGCTGCCTCTGATGTTTATTTCCCTCCATCCAATGGTTGGAGAGGAGTTGGCAGGTCTCTGAACAATGGGTGAGAGAATGACTTGTGATGGGATTAACTATCCTTGATGTGCGAGCACAATGACGCTGATAGGCCTTCCAAAACCTTTATTGTCTCCTTTTGTATTTAGTCCTGATCGAGCCCAGCTCCCCTAGCACTGGATTCTCATATAAGTTCCTGCAGGGAGTTTGGGTGTGACGAATAATCTCCTGAAGTTCTGCCAACATTGTTTTGATGGGCTCTATTTCAGAAATATATAAGCAAGCAAGCTTTTAAACCAAGAACAGTACAATAGGATAGGTGGCAAATGGTATTTCCTTTCAATGTGTAGGTCCACTGATTTAAGTAAAGGCACAATTGCATTCAATTGTAGAGATTTCAACTAGGACCATGGATAAGGAGGTACATGCCGGGCGAGCTTCCTCTAAACCTAATCAGCCAAAAAGAAGCACTTGGGTTTAAGGCAAAGCTACAGAGGTTTGTTACGATTTGGCTAAAAAGGGATGCAAGTACAAGCAGGATGCTTCAAATTAATACAAAAACACAAGACATTTTATACTGTTCTGGCAGCTATTCAGATTTCCCACTCCCTTTCCTAATTGGCTGAAAATTGGTAGGAAGAACAGCTGATGGTTGGTCAGTTCAAAGATACTGTCCACTGCAGAGATGCTCATGTGGAGGACACGAAACAAAGGAAAGTGGTGACATGGGTATGCAGATAATCTCTAGATTAACTTAAGTGGTCAGTTCTGCGGTGAAAAGGTGCAAGATCGAAAAGACAAAGAGTGACATTACAACCAGGGACTTGGCTGCCTGTCACATGCCAGGGCTCTGTTGGTACACAGGCAGAGGTGAACCAAACAAACACTCAGTTTGTATCAAACTGTTTAATTAAAGCAGCACTTACTTTCTGGCTGTTTTAATAGTCCACAATATAAAGCATAAAGGTAGCAGCCACAGAATATAAAATAAAAACTGATAGCAAATGCTGATGCAAATTCAAGAGAACACTGTAGTCAAAGGGTCCAGTTCAGTGGTTAAATGCCAAGAGTTCAATGATTAAACTCTTGGCATTTAACCACTGGAGTCCAGGGATTAGGAGTCTATACCGCAGTCAAAAGCCAGTCCAGAGATTCAAGGTTCCAGAGTTCCAAGCGTTCAGGAGAAAGGCCAGGATACCAAAAATCCACAAACCTGGGGGGAAACAAGCAGCATCTACCACCAAAATAAGACAAATACTTTGCTTCTGAAGATCAGTCCCAAGGCTAGCTCCTTATATCAAGTAAAACCCAGCTGCAAACTATCTCTTGCATGCTTCCACCCTTAACTGCTTTCACCCTTAAACTCTTACTTACAGATTATTCAGCCCTTTAGAACTAAGACTTACATTAACCCTTCCATCACCAACTGTTAAGCCTGCCACCACCAACCACCATCAACTGCGGAACATGATACATGACACTGCTGTTCAGGAGACTAATGTATTCATATGTGTGTAGCCTCTCCTTCTGTGGGGCTGATGAGCCTCTAGCCATGTCCAAACAGGAAAACATCTTAAGGTCATCTTGGTGACAAAAGGGATCACCTGGTTCACATCTGTACACAAAATGTTTGACATTAACTGGCTTGGGAGATCACTAGAAATATATTTGTTAAATGTGTAGTGATCTCTGTTCCTAGGAGCTTATGCAAACAGGAGGCATGAGGACAGCAGATATTTATTTATTTATCATGTCAGAAGTGAGATTCACATTCACACCTAGCTTCAGCAGACAAAAGTCCTTTGTCCCACCCTGGTCATTCCACAGATATATAAACCAATTTTCCTACTTTCAACAGACCTCACTACCTCTGAGGATGCTTGCCATAGATGCAGGCGAAACGTCAAGAGAAAATGCCTCTAGAACATGGCCATATAGCCCGGAAAAACCTACAACAACCCATATCAGAAGTGAGTTGAGGGTACAGTTAACATGTATTTAAAAACACAAACGAAGTTTTAAAACTTGGCATTATGCTAAATGTCCTTCAGAACAGTGGATGTCTTTAGGATACATTTGATACAAATAAATTTAGAAATTGAAAGTTTATACATTTAGAAATTGAAACAGTATATAAGCAATACAAGTTACACAAAAATATCAGTTTAATACATTTATTAAAGGGTTTAGATTTGATAGAGTTTGGGGTACAGCTGCTGCTTCTAGGTCCATCCGGACCCCCTAGTGACTTTGACATTTCAAAACTTTGAAACTGCGGGAAATGTTTTATAAATAAATAAATACATGTATTTTGTGCTTGAAGTCCTCTTATTGTTCTTAAACTTTTGGGGAGGGGAGTGCCAACACAATCTCTTTAAGCAAGCTTCCACTCTGTCCAATCCTTCTAATCCAACGGAAGGAGTTTAGTTAAATTGAAGTCAAGTAGTGCTTTCTAAATTATAGATTCCTTCATCTGACCAGTCATAACCTCCCTGAATGCAAGCTGGTACTTGAAACAATTGTACATTTAAGGCTCAAAAGATATAAAAATAGAAAAGCAAGACAAACATGTTTATGGAAAGAGGGGCTGCATGCCAATTTAGATTATATCATTTCCTCTTTTCACCTGGTGATGGAAATTAAGTTACTGCATCAGGTCAGACCACTCGTTCATCTAATCAGCTATCAGGATTTTAAAATGTTAGTTTTTGGACTACAATTTCCAAAATCCCTAGCACTATTTTAAAATTCACACTGGTTCTTACAACCTGAGAAAATAGTATTTTCAAAACCTAATTTCTTCAAATGATGATATCAGAGTTTGAATCAAAACTTATTTATTCCACATTTTGTGAACAGGTTTGAGGTTTGCATGTTTGAGATATGCAGTTTATTGGAAGTGTTTTTCAACATAAAAATAAAATTAAAATACAGAAAACATCATATATCTTTTGTGATGGCACTCAAGGCACTGCATTTGAGGTTTCTGGGTGGTCTCCTATTTATACATTGATTAAGCTTAGTCATACTTAGCTTAAGCAAAACAGAAACTTTCAAACATTCCCTCAAAGCAATCCACCTACTTCCAGACACTGATAAGTCAGTGTTAAGTCAGTGGTATTTGGGAAGAAAATGTACTGTAACACCCTGATCCTATATAATTGTGAAACAAGAGCCATCTCCAGAATTTGCAGGATCATGTTGGACCAGATTGCATGTGAAAACAATATTTTTTAAATTAATATCTGGAGTACTTCTAGTAATCACGTGCTTTATATAGAGACAGCTGCAAGTTATAGCTGGATCTTCCTGTATTTCCACCTTTGTTCATTTTTTAAAATGTTTTTGAACTGTTTTAATGCAGTTTAAATTATTTTACATTTTTCTAATGGGTATTTTTTCATCATTTTGGAAACTACCTTGGGTCCAGCTTTGAGTGTTTTTTAAGAGAGAAAAGCAGATTATATAATATTAATATTAATAGCAACAACAACAACTGTGACAAAGAACTGGTGGGATCACAAGCCTGAAAAAGTTACAAAAAATGAACACATCAAATTACTGTGGGACTTCCAAATTCAGACTGACAGAGTTTTGGAGCACAATCATGTTAAAAAACAAAGTATGGACTGTCGATGTTGCAATCCCAGGTGGCAGCAGGATTGAAGAGAAACAACTGGAAAAGCTGACACGATATGAGGATTTAAAGATCAAACTGCAAAGACTCTGGCACAAACCAGTAAATGTGGTCCCAGTGGTGATTGGCACACTGCCTAAAGACCTTGGCCTGCACTTAAACACCATTGGCGCTGACAAAATTACCCTCTGTTAGCTGCAAAAGACCACCCTACTGGGTTCTGCACACATTATTCACAGATACATCACAAAGTCCTAGACACTTGGGAAGTGTCCTACATGTGATCCAATACAACAGCCAGCAGAGTGATCTTGTCTGCTGTGGACTCATCTTGTTGTGCTTCAAATAATAATAAAACTTTGTTTTTGTACCCCGTCTCCATCTCCCCAAAGGGACTCAGGGGGCTTACATGGGGACAAACCCGAGATGCAATATGGTTAAAATATAACACAACACAATTCATAAAAGCAATTTCATCAGTATAAAACAGCAATACATAAAACAATATATAGTGACTGTCTAACAACCATCAGTGGTCTGAGTACTGCACAGTTCTGAGCTCGGATAGGTGGGTTGGTACACTTGGTACACTTACAAAGGACAGGGCTGATGAATAAAGTGCCAAGATTAGAGACGGGGGGGGGGGGGGATATGAAGAGAGCACTATATTTCTAATTATGGAATAATAGTAATGTGCATGAGCTGGTTTTGTATCAAACTGGGGGCCAAATTAGTTGGGGGATTGTCTAGTCAAAAGCAAAGGGGGACATCCACGTTTTCAGTTCTTTATGGAAGGTGGACAGGGTGTGTGCTAGTCTAATCTCCTTAGGAAGAGAGTTCTAGAGGCGGGGGACACCAACCGTGCTTATGATAGGGGTGAAAGCAGGCCAATGGGATTTTGGCCTGCATAAACAGGGGTATAGTGTCTAGATCCAGGGAAATCATGCTATTCTGCCTTGGTTAGACCACACCTGGAATACTGTGTCCAATTCTGGGCACCACAATTGATGAGAGATATTGGCAAGCTGGAATGTGTCCAGAGGAGGACGACTAAAATGATCGTCTGGAGAACAAGCCCTATGAGGAGTGGCTTAAAGAGCTGGGTATTTTTTGCCTGCAGAAGAGAAGACTGAAAGGAGACATGATGGCCATGTATAAATACATGAGGGGAAGTCAGAGGGAGAAGGGAGCAAGCTTATTTTCTGGAGACTAGGATGCGGAGCAATGGCTTCAAACTACAGGAAAGGAGATTCTACCTGAACATTAGGAAGAACTTCTTGACTGTGAGAGCTATTCAGCAGTGGGACTCTCTGCCCTAGAGTGTGGTGGAGGCTCCTTCTATGGAGGGTGCTTTGAACATGATTGTCCTGCTTCTTGTCAGGGGGTTGGACTGGATGGCCCATGAGGTCTCTTCCAACTCTATGATTCTAGGGCCTCCCCAGAAGATCTTAGAGATTGCATAGGTTCGTAGGGGAAGATACAGTCATGAAGATAACCAGGTCCTGAACCATGAAGAGCTTTATAGGTGATAACCTGCACCTGAATTGAGACTGGAAACTTATCATCAGCCAATGGAGCTGTTTGAACAGGGGGGTTGACCACTCCCTGTAGTTGGCTCCAGTTATCCACCTGACTGCTGGTCTTTGCACTAACTGCAGTTTCCAGACCATCTTCAAAGGCAGCCCCATGTACAGTACATTACAGTAACCCAACCTAGAGGTAACTAAGGTGAGGACCACCCTGATCAAGTCAGACTTTTCAAGGTACCGTCGCAGCTGGCGCACAAGTCTCAATTGCGCAAAGGCCCTCCCAGCCACAGCTGACACCTGAGCATCAAGTGTCAACGCTGAGTCCAGAAGAACCCCCAGACTACCGACCTGTGCCTTTAGGGGGAGTGTAACCCCATCTAACACAGGTTGCCACCCTATATCCCGATCTGCCCAGCGACTGACCTGGAGGACCTCTGTCTTGTCAGGATTAAGCTTCAGCTCGTTAGCCCTCGTCCAGCCCATCACAGCATAAAGACCTCATAAATCTAATTCCCATGGTTCTATAGCACTAACCCTTAGCAGTTACAGTGGTGTCAAACTGCATCAATTCTACAGTGTGGATGCATCCTGAATTAGAACCCTAGCATTTATGAACTGTGCTCTGCAGCCTCATCCAACCAGTTCTCCACTATATACAGCAGGTTGGCTGATCATACAAGGTCAGGTCATGAATGGCAGCTGTTTTCCCATTCAAACGAAAATATTTTTATAATATTTATATTTTGTAGTTTTTTTTAAATTGTGTAGTTGTTAAGGTTGTGAGCCATTTATGGTCTCCGTTCTGGGAGAAAATCGGAGTAGTAATAATAATAATAACAATAATAAAATTTTCAACTCACTGATTCTATTTTTTTCTGTCTCCTACTTTATGAAGAATACAGGAAAAAAAGGGGGGAGACATGGAGAAAGGGGAGCTAGATAGAAAGAAGAAAGGAAGAGGACATTTAAAAGACAATAGAATCAAATCCTTTCCTATTGCATGTGAAATAAATGCCGTGTGGATCTATAGCACTGATTTTCCTGCTCTATTTTTGCATGCAGAACATGTCGGGAGCATCGTGTTCATTCTGTCAACGCAGTGGTAGATGGTTGTTCTGTAACTGGGCAAAGCACAACGTTCCCTCTCTGGATGGAGCCCAATTACTTTATGTGGCATTTAGCTGATTAATTCATTTGTTTTAAAGAGGGATTAGTCAATTTGTATTAAACCCACCTGCTGAGAATTATATTGAACGAATACGAACCTTTTTGTTCTGTTTTCTAACTCAGTGACAGGTTTGTTTGGAGAAAAACTCTCTTCGATGCCAACAGTGTTTTTGGCTTGCAGCTGAGCCTTGAAATTTTGCCTCCTTTTAAAATCAATTAGAGCCTGCCAATTAACTTTAATGGAAACATTATTTTGCATTCAGCTAGCAGCTGTTTTCCATGTTTGTGCTCTTTCTCCCTCCCCCAGTTCCATTTCCTTTTTTTTGGGGGGGGGGGTTGTGCTTTTGTGTCCTTTTACCCTAATGATCTCTTATAAGGAACAAACCTGAAAATATTCTATCCCTATTACGTTTACTGCACACATTTGGAGCATGTTCCTACCAAGCCAAGTATGTTACAAGTCTACAGAGCTCATACAAGCTTTTCCTTTGTTCTGAGGTCATGCTCTCAACATCATATGCTCCGGATTATGCACACAATTGAGCTTATTCATAGGAATTATATATTGTCAATTAATCCGGAGAGCTGAAAGTAGGACAATACTTACTTGTAAGAGAAAGGTGCAATTGCAGCAGTGGACAATTATATCCGTCTTCCACATTTGCTAGTGTTAGGGAAACAGGACCCCTGTGAAAATAAAATACCAATAATAAAGAAATTGCTATATTTTTAATGTGAAGGAACAGCTCTCTTGGAATTTCTGGGTCTTTCAACACCACTCTGTGGCCAACTTCTGCTGAAAACTGGCTACAGAATAGCATTGAATGGCCTACGTTACATTCTAGGACCACCCGCAAAAAGTGATAATCCGCGAAGTAGGGATGCTATATTTATTTTAATATTTATACATTATTTTAGAAGTTATATGCTATTTTAAATCTTTATAAACCCTCTTCAGTGATTGATTATACAGTAATCGGGATTGGAATGATCCATTCAAGATGGAAATTGAGGGGGGTAGTGGCTAAGTTATTTTAAGGAATAAAAAAAAGCTTCATTTCTTTCCGATTTTTTTTCTGGTATCCCCCCCCCCCCCCCCGGGATGGTGCTTGACTCGGTCCAGTTTGAATCAGCCACAGGAGGAGGGGTCACGGTCAGCCATGCTTTACCACAGAGAAAATGCTTTACCCGGTGGCGCAATGGGTTAAACACTTGTGCCGGCAGGACTGAAGATTAACAGGTCGGAGATTCGAATCTGGTGAGAGCGCGGATGAGCTCCCTCTGTCAGCTCCAGCTCCCCATGCAGGAACATGAGAGAAACCTCCCACAAGGATAGTAAAACAGCAAAACATCTGGGTGTCCCCTGGGCAACGTCCTTGCAGACAGCCAATTCTCTCACACCAGAAGCAACTTGCAGTTTCTCAAGTTGCTCCTGACAAGAAAAAAACAAAACAAAACAGAGAGATAACAAAATTGATGTGTTCTCTAACAAATGCAACATGTAGACTGTATAAGGTTTTGGTTTTCGAAACAAAACCTTGGACTTGTTTGCTCTTGGTTTCTTAAACATTTTTTCACTCACTATCCCTTTCTGTCTGATATATTTTTACGCAACCCCAGATATATAGGTATTAAAATAAAACATTTCCATATATTAAGTCCTCATTTGCAAGGCTTGTTAAACAGGCTGATTTTCCTTTTTGTTAAGTACAGCAGAAGCATTTTCCGTAGGGTCCACTATAAACATTGCACATCGTTAGTAACAGATTTGTGTAAAAAGGGTGATGTTCTGAAACCTCTTACTGTTGCCAAATTTTTGTGACCTCAACATTGAACTAAAGGGACCCCATTTGAGGTCAGGAAGCACAGTTTAAGAAATGTAGAATGTAGAATATAGATTTATCTTTTTTGTCAAAAAACAAACAAACAACAAACCTGATGTTTACTACTAGCCGTCCCCTGCCACGCATTGCTGTGCCCCAGTCTGTGTATATGTTTTGTGTGTGTATATATGTGTGGTTTTGCACATGCATTGTAATGTAATTTTTTTTTTTTTTTGCTTTTTAAGTCCCTTCCGCAGTGTTTTTCAGTGTTTTCATGAGTGACAGTCAGTCATTGGTCTGTTAGGAGTGTAGTGTCCAAATGTGGTGTCAATTCAACCAGAGGTTTTTGAGTTATGTTAATTCCACAAACGAACATTACATTTTTATTTATATAGATTAGACTGACAGATTGAACACTTGGTACTGAATGGCAAACTTTGTCTATTTTTAATTGCTGATTTGGGTCCGTTTTTCAAAGAAGCATGAGCAACCTGTGGCTAGGCTACTAGTTTGCGAGGAACAATATATTGTTGTGGATAGGAAGTCAAAGAGCAGCTGGGGAACACTCATTCCTGGAAGTTTCTTTGTGTGCTCTCTCTTCCTCCCAGGCTTGAACAGGAAAAGAAATGGCCTCTGTGTTCCTGTTCTTAAGATTAATACCTGAAACAGCTGGAGAGAGATAGTACATTTCTACCTCCTCGTTTCCTTCCTGTCCCACAAAGCTTAGCTGTTCACACTGCAAATACATAAAGGGGACAGTCCCAATCTCAGTTGTTTTCTCTTTACTTTCTAGCAATGATAGAGAACCAAGTTTCACCCCGAATTCAAATTCAGGCAAATTCCCTATGTAATAGGAAAAGGCAAAGACAACAAAACCACACGCCTAGCTCAAATATTTCTGCTGGAATCTCTTACAGCTGATAGCTTAAAGCTTTGAAGAAGTATTTCAACCTTAAATCCATTAAAAAGTTAGAAATGACTTAACTGTAGTGTTACAGCAACGACAGCTGGTATGTTCCACAGCAGTGAATCCACTTTGAATATTCCGTATCCTGAAATTTAAAGGAACTATCCATAGTGTGAAATATACTAAGGCAGTGTTTCTCAACCTGGGGGTTGGGACCTCTGGGGGGGGGGTTGCGAGGGGGTTTCAGAGGGGTCACCAAAGATCATCAGAAAACACCTATTTCTGATGGTCTTAGGAACCCCTTTGGCAAAGAAGGATGAAGATCTCTCAGCCTGTCCTTCTCATCCTTTTTGGAAGCAGACGGCAAATCCTCCATCCAAAAGCCCTCCTCTGCTGTGATTGGCTGACCTCTCAGCAAAGGGGAGGGCTGTTTCTGAGGGAAGAGCAGGTGTGCTCCACGCATGGCAGCATGGTGCGCAATCGCATGTGTGGGCGAGGGAGAGTGTGCGAGGCTGGAGGGAGGCTCTCAAGTCCCTTCAAGGTTGGGGGGGGGGAGTGCCTGTGCGATGTGGGACTGAGAGTGGCCCAGCAGCATCAGGAAGAGGAGCAACAGCAGAAGCAACTTAGGTAATTTGTAACGCAAAAAAAGTCCGTCTTTCCTGTTGTTTTTTATTAATGCTCCCATTAAAAAATGCATATGGATGTGGGTAAAATACAACTCCCAAAATCGTGGGTCAATCCTCCAAATACCCCGCCAGTATTCAAAGTTAGCCACGTTGGGTCTGTGTGCCAAGTTTGGTCCAGATCTGTTGTTGTTTGGGTTCACAGTGCTCTCTGGATGTAGCTGAACTACAACTCCAAAACTCAAGGTCAATGCCCACCAACCCTTCCAGTGTTTTCTGTTAGTCAAGGGAGTTCTGTGTGCCAAGATTGGTTTAATTCCATTGTTGGTAAAGTTCAGAATGCTCTTTGATTGTAGGTGAACTATAAATCCTAGTAACTAAAACTTCCAAATGTTAAGGTCTATTTCCCCCAAACTCCACCAGTGTTCACATTTGAGCCTAATGAGTGCCAAGTTTGCTCTGTATCCATCATTGCTTTCCCCCCCCTAAATCACTGTCAATTCCTCCCAAATTTCTCCAGTATTTTCTGTTGGTTATGGGAGTTTGGTATGCCTAGGTCTGTCATTCATGGGGGGTCTCAGAGGTCTGTGTAAGTCAGAGCTGAAGCCGTTGAAGGTACTGCAAATCCCATCATCTGTTGTTCATACATATTGTTTTTGTGGTTAACCACTATGCCTTAATTGTGTTCAATCTGTAACAATGGAAATACATCTTATATGTCAGATATTTACATTATGATTCATAAAAGTAGCAAAATTACAGATATGAAGTAGCAACAAAAATGATTTTATGGTTGGGGGTCACCACAACATGAGGAACTGTATTAAGAGGTTGGGGCATTAGGAAGCTTGAGAACCACTGCACTAAGGGTTAGGGTTCAGCACATTGGATAACTCATAGCCCTTCCACACAGCAGTAAAACCCATAATATCAAGGCAGAAAATCTCACAATATCTGCTCTGAACTGGGTTATCTGAGTCTACACTGCCGTATAATCCAGTTCAAAGCAGACAATGTGGGATTTTATTCAGCTGTGTGGAAAGGGCCATAGTCATCCATGGGAAGGAAATGCCTCTCTTTTCCTACCTCGGCAAAAGCATTGCTCAGTTTTCTGTTTCCTGTGTTTGCCACAGAAATTATGACTTACACCAGTTATCTAATAGAAACTATAGTGTCACCTGGGGATTAACATCAATCATCTCTTTGCACTTAATCAAGAGGCAGCTTCTGAAACACTTGACCCTTGCTGTACTTTTGGAAGATTCAGTGAACTAAGATTTCCCCTTCGAGAGCTTCAGTGGATGAGAAGAGATGAGTACGTGTTTACATACAGGGAGGATACATTTTTTCCAAGAAAGGCAAGGCCTTCCTCTTGTATGTGTAATGCACAGGTATTAATTTGAGGATCACATACTAATTAGAGTTACTCTGCCCTTTTCTGATTCCATCTTTTTCAGTTTCTCTGAACGGATAAGGATGAAAAGAACCACCTTAAGTGCTCATAAGGTCCGGAAGGGGCTCCACTGTCCATGCTAGCTGTGGTATTTTAAGAGTTGTCCTCCAAAATAAACACAACTTGTCCGTGCTCTCCAACTCTGGCAACACAATTCAAAAATATTGTTGACAAACTGATATGTGTCCAGATCAGGGCAAACAAGGCCATGAAAGGTCTAGAAACCAAGCCGAGTGAGGAACAACTCAGTGAGTTGGAGAAGAAAAGTCGGAGTAGTGTTATCTGAAGAAATGCCATGTGGTGGAGGCTCCTTTTTTGGAAGCTTTTAAACAGAGGCTGGATGACCATCTGTCAGGGGTGATTTGAATGCAATATTCCTGCTTCTTGGCAGGGGGTTGGACTGGATGGCCCATGAGGTCTCTTCCAACTCTTTGATTCTATGATTCTATGAAAAGATGCAGCAATCTTGTTTTCTGCTGCAGAAACTTGGAGTTAATGGATTCAAATCACAATGAAATAAATTAAATTTAAATATTAGGAAAAACATCCTAGTGGCAACAGTGGCATTTGTTGCTGTTTATTCATTCAGTCGCTTCCAACTCTCTGTGACCTCATGGACCAGCCCACGCCAGAGGTCCCTGTCAGCCGTGGCCACCTCAGCTCCTTCAAGGTTGAGCCAGTCACTTCAAGGATCCATCCATCTTGCCCTTGGTTGGCCCCTATTCCTTTTTGCTTCCATTTTCCCCAGCATCATTGTCTTCTCCAAGCTTTCCTGTCTTCTCATGATGTGGCCAAAGTACTTCATCTTTGCCTCTAATATCCTTCCCTCCAGTGAGCAGCCAGGTATTATTTCCTGGAGTATGAACTGTTTGGATCTTCTTGTGGTCCAGGGCATTCTCAGAATTTTCCTCCAACATCACAGTTCAAAAACATCTATTTTCCTTTGCTCAGCCTTCCTTATGGTCCAGCTTTCGCATCCATAGGTTACTACGGGGAATACTATTGCTTTGACTATGCAGATCTTGGTTGCCAGTGTGATGTCTCTTCACTATTTTATCGAGATTGGTCATTGCTCTCCTCCCAAGAAGTAAGCGTCTCCTGATTTCCTGGCTGCAGTCTGCATCTGCAGTAATCTTCGCTCGTAGAAATATAAAGTCTGTCACGGCCTCCACGTTTTCTCCTTCTATTTGCCAGTTATCAATCAGTCCTGTTCCCATAATCTTGGTTTTGTTTAACTGCCATCTAGCTTTTGCGCTTTCTTCTTTCACCTCGGTTAGAAGGCTCCTCAGCTTCTCCTTGCTTTTGGCCATCAAAGTGGTATCATCTGCATACCTAAGGTTGTTAATGTTTCTTCTAGCAATTTTCACTCCAGCCTCGGATTCGTCAACCCCCCCCCCCCCCACATCGCGTGATGTTCTGTATACAAGTTGAATAGATTGGGGGGAAAGTAGACAACCCTGCCGTACACCTTTCCCTATCTTTAACCAGTTGGTTGTTCTGTGGTCTGTTTTGACTGCTGATACTTGGCTGTTATAAAGATTCCTCAGGAGACAGACAAGATGACTTGGTATGCCTATACCACCAAGAACTTGCCACAATTTATTATGATCCACACAGTCAAAGGCTTTAGAACAGTCAATAAAATAGAAATAGATGTTTTTCTGAAACTCTCAGCCTTTCTCCATTATCCAGTGGATATTGGCAATTTGGTCTCTTGTTCCTTTGCCTTTTCCGAACCCAGCTTATACATCTGGCAACTCTTGCTCCATGTATTGCTGGGGTCTTCTTTGCAGGATCTTGAGCATTACCTTACTGGCATGTGAAATAAGTGCCTCTATACAAAAGTTTGAGCATTCTTTAGCACCCCCCCCCCTTTTTTTTTTTTTTTGAGGCATTGCCTGCCTCAAAAGAGGTCTTCCTCTTGAGGTCTTTAAACAGAGGCTGGATGGCCATATTTCAGGAGTGCTTAAGTAATGCATTCCTGAATGGCAAATAAGTTTAGACTAGATTAGTGGTTCCCAACCTTTTTTTGACCAGGGACCACTTGACCAGGGACCACTCTCCAACATTAGTACCAAAATGGTTAAGAATCAGTTTTTGGTCAACTTTAGATTCGGTTTGGGGTGCTGATTCAGAAAATTGCATTGGCTAGACCCAGGTATGTAGCCAGGGAGGGGGCTCGGGGGGCTTCAGCCCCCCGCGAAATTCTCATGGTGGTCCACGAGAAGGCCTTACTGGTACATTATTTAAACTGTTATGTTTATTCATATCATGATCTGATCACCATATTCAATATATCCCATATGCATGGGGGTATTGGGGTAACGATAGAAAAGGTTTGCTAGGGCAGGCCCTCTTTCACTCAGACTCAGCCCCCCCCCCCCGAACCAAACTCAGCCCCCCTGAAACAAAATCCTGGCTATGGGCCTGGCTAGACCATATTAGCTCTAGTTTCTGATACAGAACATGTGCCATGGTCAACGACATGGAAGGAGTGGTTGGCGGTGGCTTGTCGACCACACTGGTGATCCACGGCCACGGGTTAAGAACCACTGGATTAGATAATCCTTTACAACACTATGATTTTCTGATTCTTACCAATACAAATTCCCTGCACTCACTCCAGGATTCTTCACTGTATACTTGTTTAACCAGTTTAACACACCACATAGAAATATCACTGTTTATTATTAAAGCGTATTTGTTACAAATGAATAATTTATTTGATTTTTGTGCCTTACAACTGTCTATTTGCATTTGAATGGGAACTTTCTTTATTGTTTTTGTTGATGGCTTATTAATTCTAAGAGTAAATTCTAGGTGTACCAAAACTGGACAGTATTTTATTATACCATTTTTATCATCACATGTAACATGTTGGATGGGATCCAAATAGCTAATTTGGGTGTGCCAAAGGGCTTGGACGTGTCTAGCAACATTTTTCACATGTTTCCCTTGAACAGTAACACTCACAACATATCATATGGGAGAATTTGCCATTTAGGGAAGAAATGTAATTTACAAGGATAGTTTACTATCACAGTGTTAACTAGACCAGCCTCCTCTAGACGTTTTGAACAAAAATAGGATAACTATAATTCCTCAGCAATGGCCATGTTATCTATAGTTGAGAGAAGAAGAAGAAGAAGTTGTTGTTGTTTATTTTTATACCCCGCCTCCATCTCATGGGGCCAAGCCCAAACACATACAGTTAAAAACATAGCAAATAAAATATTTAAACAACATCATAAGCAGCAAACAGAAATACTTCAAGTCTAATTTGGGGGGGGGGGGGGGGGGGGCTGGTGTGCAAACAAGTTAGAAGATAGGCTGGTCAATAAAGTGCATGGATCCTATAGCAACATAGGGATAGAGCAGTTGTAACAGGGTCATTTTAGGTTAAAAAGTGCAATAATCAAATACAGGGACTTGATTTTAGGACATGGTTAGGAACCACCTGTCAAGGGAATTGTCAATTGAATGCACAGCAGAACATCCATGTCTTTAGTTCCTTACGAAATGTGGATAGGGAGGGTGCTAGCCTAATCTCCCTGGGGAGATCAGGGAGAGGAGAAATAATCTAAAATGTCTGGAGGAGCATCACCTTGGAAAAATTAGCCTACACTGCCAGGTATTGTCTCCCCAAAATAGGAGTATTTCCTAGTCCTAACTTGGGATGCTGGGGTATGAGTTCAGCATATTTTAAATGTTCTGTCATTGAGCTATGGATAAGCTCTTTTGAACCTTTTCCTTCTTAAACATATTTATTTAGTGTCAAAAACATTGCATAAATAATATAAAACTAATAAAATAGAGGGAACACAAGCAGTTAAATAATTTTAGACAAAAAATGGGCAACAGCGACCGCACTATCTGTGGCTTTAAACAGTTCTTCCTCTGTGCATGAGGCAGGGCATGGTGTGCAAGCATACAGAGGCGGAGTTGTTTACAGAATCATACAGTTGGAAGAGACATTGTGCTGTCGCACGCTGGGCCTGTGCATAAGACTGTAGACAGGACATAAATTCTGTGTGCCCAACAGGACGCCGGGGCTGCCTCAGATTAAAGGCCTTTGGATTTCCTTAAAACAGAGTCTTTAGATTGCTTAAAGGTTCAACAAAGTTCTTTATTAATGAAAACAAACAGGTAATTTAAGGCTTTCTTAACAGTCTATTGGCTCTCTCAATCTTGTCCACTGGGAACAGGCACTATCTTCATAAACTGTATATTAACTAATAGGGAAATCCTTAACTTCTAATCTGGGCAATCTGTCTTTGCCTCTGTTGGCGTGGAGCCCCTGCACCCGGTACCAACTGCTTCTGGCTTCCACGAGTGACCCTTACCAAGCAGAGCTTTGTAGACTTCCAAGGGGAAAAGAACTCAGGTTTCCGTGATGGCTGACTGAAGTCCTTCAGCGAAGGAGCTGTAGGGCTGTATAACCCTGGCCAAGCTGTGGGCTGTATATCTCCCCGGCCAAGCCATAGAAGACAAAGCTTTCTACAGGAGCTCTTGGTATTATGTCCTGCATGAAAAGCTTCTCCGTGTGGACTGGACCCAAAATGGCTCCTATTCCCTCCAAAACTCAAAAAGGGGGCGGGACCAGGGGACCTAACAATAATTGACAGGTGGCTTGCCCTATGATTGCAGCCAAAAGAAGCCACCTATCTGCAGAGTCCCTGAAACTTAGGACTACAACAAACATTCAATGCAAAGCAAACAAAATTGGAGCTCCTGGTACAGCTGTACCTGCACAGACATTGTGGGCCATTCAGCCCAACCGCCTGCCAAGAAGCAGGAAAATCACATTCTGCTCCACAATTGCACAAGGTGGATTCTTTTCAGTTGTGCCATTTTGACAGGTTGTCTTTTGATCTGCCCACTCTACTTCTGAGCCTGTTTAAAAGCATTGCTTCCCTAAACATACAACCCTTTAAATCCATGGTTATCCAGAGGTTGCATAAAAGCAGCCTCCACCGTTCCTCACCATTGGTTAAGGCATCTCTCACAACAAGTGTTATATATCTCTGTATTTAATGTTTTGGAAGATAATTCAAGTTACTTTAAAAAAAAATTAAAACTCAGGGAAAACTCCTTCCGAGACCTTTTCTGCAATTCCTTTTACAAGTCTCTTCCATGATGTGAAAGGAACACATTTAAAAGGAACTCCCTGAAAACTCCTCTGAGAGCAACACAATGTGCTTCCGCTATAGCTTTTCCTTTGTCCTCAGTATATACCTTGTCATACCTTGTAATTTAAGGGAGATCGATGTTGCCTAT
The DNA here is from genome assembly GCF_025583915.1 of Anolis sagrei ordinatus. NCBI lineage: Eukaryota > Metazoa > Chordata > Lepidosauria > Squamata > Anolidae > Anolis > Anolis sagrei. The sequence continues at coordinate 18,594,412 of NW_026844366.1, read as the reverse complement.
TCCTGCAGCAGTGACTCTTCTTCTGAACTGGGAACCCCTTGTGCAGAATTTTATGCGGTCTGTGCCTCTGAATTAGCAGGGCATACAGAGAAGGAGGAGCTCTGAATGTCCTGGACAGAGAGTCTGCACACCTGGCTGTTTAATACCTTGTGACTCTTTAGCAGCAATAATTGGTGCTGATGCTCAGGGTAGGCTATGTGCATAATTAATGCTTTTGCACTGAAGTGGTTTTTGCAGAATAGTTGCTGGTATAAATGTCATCCTCTTGTTAATGGCAAAACCACTCTAGGCTACAAGGCAAGTCAGCATGGTATAGAGAAGGGGTTTCCAACCTTTTGGCTTCCTTGGACCACATTGGAAGAAGAATAATCTCGGGCCACACGTAAAATACACCAAGATTAAAAATAACTGATAAGCCAAACAAACAAACAAACAAAACAAAAACAAAACAAATATAAAACAACAAAAAACAAACCTACAAAAACTCAGTGCATATTTTTTTGTGATATCTACCACCACAGAGAAGCAAAAAAAATACTCACATAATAATCCTAATTTTGCTACAGTTCAGAGGATTTCTTAAAATTGCTGGACAGGTCTTCTGGCGAGACTGTTTGCAATTATAATACAAATTAAGATAATACTCCAATATTTATGGTTTCTGATTATTCCATTCCGTTCTGTCAACAAAGTTCGCTCTCAAAAACTGTGCAACTGAGTTACCAAAAAAAAATAATAAAAAAATCCATAATGTGTTAAGTAGATTTACAATTTTGTACTGGCCTGCATGCATAGGCCCATGGGTTGCAGGATGGACAAGGGTGGTGCAAGGTTTGAGAACTGGAGTTCGACTGGAGACTAGGGTTCAAATCCACATTCAGCCATGGAAACTCACTGGGTTATATTGGGACCGTCATACGCTTTCAGCCTCAGCGGAAGGCAAAGGCAACCCCCCCCCCCCCGACATTACAAAAACAACAAAACAAACCTTAGGGTTTCCATAAATTGGCAACAACTTGAAGGCATATAACAACAATTCCAGAAAACCTATTTATGTATTTATTTACCCTATTTATACCCCGCCTTTCTCAACCCTGCAGGGGACTCAAGGCGGCTTACATGTATAGGCAATGATCTGATGCCATGTAAACATACCTATATAGTAAAATAAACAGATATATTAAAATGATCATTAAGAATGTCATTGCACTATTCCATAGTTCTCTCGTGGGTTACTAACTGAACGCTTGATCCCACACCCACATCTTTAGCCTTTTCCTGAAAGTCAGAAGGGAGTGGGCTGATCTAATTTTGTTAGGGGCCACCACTGAGAAGGCCCTAACCTCTCATCCCTGCTAAGTGCACCTGAGAGCACGGCCTCCCCAGAAGATCTTAATCTCCTTGCCAACTCATAGAAGGAGATACTTTCGGACAGGTAAACTGGGTTGGAACTTTTTAGGGCTTTATAGGCTAAAGCCAACACTTTGAATTGTGCTCGGTAGCGATTGGCAGCCAGTAGAGCTGACGTAACAGAAGAATTTTGTGTTCCCTGTACCCCGCTCCAGTGAGAAATCTGGCTGCTGCCCGTTTGACTACTTGAAGCTGCCAAACAGTCTTCAATAACAACCCCATGTAGAGTGCGTTGCAGTAGTCTATTCTCGATGTGACCAGAGTATGGACCATGGTATAAATCCTTAATGTATAAATCACACAGCAATGATGGGAAGGTGGGGAGAGGGAGAGGCATTGACTGCATTTTATGATACAGCTGTCCTTCCTGGGCTTGGCTGTAGATAATCTATGCTGTGTTATCAGGGGCACCCTTTCAGGTTGGGAGTGATTTCAGCAGGGTGGGGAAGTGAACACTGACAGCAACAACCTGCTGTTGAATACACACAAGTTCAAATGACAATGTTTTTGCATTCCTTTCTGTATTGACGTTGGGAGCTAATGTTTAATGGGAACCATGCTTTAACTGAGCAATGGCCAATAATATTTTCAGCCAAACAAGAACCTCCCTGCTGATTTGTTCCTATTGGAGTTGGAAAAACAGGCAAATAGACTCTTTAACCCATTATCTCCCTGGGCAAAGAGGGGGCATGATTTCAGTGTTCTCCTGTCTTAATAAATCAACAGTAATGAGCAGCCGAGTTACGCAACTGAATGTATTGATTGGAGGTTGAAGAAACCACATCTGTATCTCAGCCTTGGAAGAATGTGGTCAATAAGTATAATAGGACCTATAGGAATATGAGATCTGGGATTTGATCCGGACGTCTATATGTCTCTCCTTCAAGTGGTCATTTGGTTTATTTTTATATACTTTGTAATAGCCTGAAGCATGGGTTATTTCTCTGGAGGAATAATCACACACTGCATGCAATGCAAGACCTTAGAAAACAACAAAATTAAGGCTTAAGCAATGTGTCTGAGAACTATGGAGACACCTCTGCAATGTTTGAATGTTGCCAGTCTGGGTTTATTACTCCACAGGCAGTTTCCTGTGTTCTTCTTTTGATACCATCCACTGCCAAGATCAATGTCTATGAAAAATAAACAAGACAAATCCAACGGAAGAAGGAAACCTCAACAGAAAGAGAGACAAGCTTTTGATTTCTCAGGAGGCAGGGCAGTGCAGGGGTGAAGAGGGAGAAAGAATATGAATGAAAAACTATGGAGGAAGTACTTAGGTGCACCATACGTATTCAGAATCAGCCTCACTTATCTCAATGAGATTTATTAGCATAGGAGATTAAACCCTACATGTGTACAAAATAGAGATTTATGTCCACATTGTATTTGATGCACCTTTCACATAATTATATGGAATCAGGTTTTACGTCTGTTCAGGTGTGCAGGGTGCCCATAAATCAGGTGGCTGTGAGAAGGAGAAACAATTCCAATGTGTATGTGGAGGAGCTGTGAATCTGCGTGACCACATTTCTGTGTACGAACCTGGAGAGGCCCTACTCGCACTCCCACCTCCATGGCAGGCGCGATTGGTGGAGACGAGGGAGAGGGTCTTCTCGGTGGTGGCCCCGCGACTCTGAGGCATGCCCCAACTTTGGCAATTTTTAGGAGGAGCTTGAAAACGTGGTTGTTCCAGTGTGCCTTCCCAGAATAAGGAAACTCCCAGCAATATGTCCCTAATTGCACCTTATTAGTGATCTAGAACTGTCTGTATGCCCCATTCTTTTCCGAAATTCTATCCTAGTTATATTTCACCTGGTCTTGTCCAGCATTATTTTTAAATTTTAACTATTACATTTGGCCCAGCCATTGGTTTTTAAATGTTATTGTGTTATTGTCGATGTTTCAGCCATTGGTTTTTAAATGTTATTGTGTTATTGTCGATGTTATTGTCGATCCTTGCAAACCGCCTTCTGCCCCTCTCAGAAGACACCCTCCCAGAATCCCAGAACGGCTTCCGCCCTTCCAGAGGAACAGTGGACATGATTTTCACTGCACGACAGCTCCAAGAAAAATGCAAAGGGAACAAAACCAACCTCTGTACATGGCATTCATCGACCTTGCAAAGGCATTCGACACAGTGAACCACAGCGCTCTCTGGACCATCCTCCAAAAAATCGGGTGCCCAAGCAAATTTGTGAACATCCTGCGGCTCCTCCATGATGACATGATGGCAACAGTCTTGGACAGCAATGGCTCCCAAAGTGACCCATTTAAGGTGGAATCGGTGTCAAACAGGGATGTGTTATTGCCCCAACTTTATTCTCCATCTTCATCGCTATGATACTTCACCTTGTTGATGGGAAGCTTCCCACCGGAGTGGAAATCATCTATCGGACAGATGGCAAGCTATTCAACCTCTGCAGACTGAAAGCCAAAACCAAGGTTACAACAACATGTTATAGAACTCCAGTATGCTGATGACAATGTCGTCTGTGCACATTCAGAAGAAGATCTACAAGCCACTCTAAACACCTTTGCAGAAGCATACACGAAGCTTGGCCTGTCACTGAACATCGAGAAAACCAAAGTCCTCTCACCTTCTTGCGGTCCAAGGCACTCTCAGAATTTCCTCCAACACCACAGTTCAAAAGCATCTCTCTTCCTTCGCTCAGTCTTCCTTATGGCCCAGCTCTCACATCCGTAGGTTACTACAGGGAATACCATGGCTTTGACTAGGCGGATCTTTGTTGCCAGTGTGATGTCTACTCTTTACTATTTTATCGAGACTGGACATTGCTCTCCTCCCAAGAAGTAAGCGTCTTCTGATTTCCTGGCCACAGTCTGCATCTGCAGTAATCTTTGCGACCTAGAAATACAAAGTCTGTCACGGCCTCCATGGTTTCTCCCTCTATTTCCCAGTTGTCAATCATTCTTGTTGCCATAATCTTGGGTTTTTGATGTTTAGCTGCAACCCAGCTTTTGCGCTTTCTTCTTTCACCTTGATTAGAAGGCTCCTCAGCTCCTCCTCGCTTTCGGCCATCAGAGTGGTGTCATCTGCATATCTGAGGTTGTTAATGTTTCTTCCAGCAATTTTCACCCCAGCTTTGCATTTATTTATTTATTATTTATTTATTACTTGCACTTATTAACCGCCACTCTCAGCCCTAGGGCATTCATCCAGCCCCGCACATCGCATGATGTGTTCTGCATACAAGTTAAAAAGGTTGGGTGAGAGTATGCAGCCTTGCCGTACGCCTTTCCCAATCTTGAACCAGTCTGTTGTTCCATGGTCAGTTCTGACTGTTGCTCCTTGGTCCTTGTACAGATTCCTCAGGAGAGAGGACTTCCTTGATTAGCATATAATGGCCTGACAATGCCTGGAGCAAACTTTTGTTTAGAGGTGACTAGATGTCATTGTTTGTTTTGCTGTTGTAATTTTAGAGTTTTTAAAATACTGGTAGCCAGATTTTGTTCATTTTCATGGTTTCCTCCTTTCTGTTGAAATTGTCCACATGCTTGTGGATTTCAATGGCATCTCTGTGTTGCCTGACATGGTGGTTGTTGGAGTGGTCCAGCATTTCTCTGTTCTCAAATAATATGTTGTGTCCAGGCTGGTTCATCAGGTGCTCTGCTATGGCTGACTTCTCTGGTTGAAGTAGTCTGCAGTGCCTTCCATGTTCCTTGATTAGTGTTTGGGCAATGCTGCGTTTGGTGGTCCCTATGTAGACTTGTCCACAGCTGCATGGTATACGGTAGACTCCTGCAGAAGTGAGAGGATCCCTCTTGTCCTTTGCTGAACGTAGCATTTGTTGGATTTTCTTGTGGGTCTGTAGATTGTTTGTATGTTGTGTTTCCTCATCAGCTTCCCAATGCGGTCAGTGGTTCCCTTGATGTATGGCAGGAACACTTTTCCTCTGGGTAGATCTTCGTCTTGACTCTCGTGGCTTGTTCTCGGTTGTCTTGCAGCTCTTCTGATGTCTGAGGTGGAGTATCCATTGGCCTGGAGAGCCCAGTTGAGGTGGTTCAGTTCATCTTGGAGGAGGTGGGGTTCGCAGATTCTTTTTGCACGGTCTGCCAAGGCTTTAATGGTGCTTCTTTTTTTACTTGGGTGATGGTTGGAGTTTTTATGTAGATATCTATCTGTGTGTGTGCGTTTTCTGTAGACGGTGTGACCCAATTGTTGATCTGGTTTACGGATGACTAGGACATTTAGAAAAGGCAGTCTTCCTTCATTTTCTTTTTCCATGGCAAATTAAACCCATTTTCCTACTTCCAACAGACCTCATACCTCTGAGGATGCTTGCCATAGATGCAGGCGAAACGTCAGGAGAAAAACTGCCTCCAGAACATGGCCATATAGCCTGGAAAAACCTACAACAACCCAGTGATTCTGGCCATGAAAGCCTTCGACAATACAGAGAGTAAACAATCATGCACATCTAATCACTTCTCAACAAAAGATTCCCCCAGGCACTGCCAAGCCATCAAGTGCTAGTTAAGATGGTCAGTTGAAACATTCACACCTAGCTCCAGCAGACAAGAGTCCTTTGTCCCACCCTGGTCATTCCACAGATATATAAACCCATTTTCCTAGTTCCAACAGACCTCACTACCTCTGAGGATGCTTGCCATAGATGCAGGCGAAACGTCAGGAGAAAATGCCTCTAGAACATGGCCATATAACCCTGAAAAACCTACAACAACCCAATGTTTTCGTGGTTATACCTAACACAACCTGTTTGTAGTTTGTGTGCGCATGCGCACTGCGCAGTACAAAACAGGAGGAGGAGGCACGCGCATGCGCAACGCACAGCGTCCACGAGAAGGGAGTCGAGCCCAGCAGAGAGGCGCGCGCATGCGCATTGTGCGGCGTCCATTCCCTGCTCCTTTCGCGGCCTTCGCATTCCAAGTGCTGGCCGCGGAGCCCCGCCCCTTTCCCCTCCCCCGTGTCCTGCCTCAGCCAATAGGAAGCCGCTTCCGTTTAACCCCTTGTGGACCAGCGCTGAGGAGAGACTCTGAGGAGAAAAGAGGACGAGGAGGAGGAGGAGAAGGCGGAGGCGGCCTTGTTCGGCTGCGCTTCGGCATTCCCAACCGCCGCACCTCGGAGCCTGGCAGCCATACTCTTCCGCGGGAGGCAGCCAGAAGGGCAGCGACAGCGAGGCCGGGCCTCGTCCGCCTCCGCTTGTTTTTTCCCCCTCAGAACAAACGGCGGCCTGGCTGGACTGGACTCACTGACTGACTGACGCACGACGCGGAGATGATGCCGGTGAGCGGAGGGAGGGGGAGGGAGGGGGCCTTCGGGAGCCAGGATTGCTGTGGTGATTCCGCATTTAGGAAGCCGAATTAATGTGATCTGATACCCACCGCCGGGATCTTGGGATTCCCATTTTGGTGGAGGCACCAACCGGTTTTTTTTTTTTGGCAGACCTTGTGAAACTACATCTCCCACGATTCCACAGCATTGAGCCTTTGCAGGCAAGAATGGTGTCAAAGTGCGTTAATTCTACAGTGTAGATGCAGCCACTGTCTTTCCTTCTGGACAGATCCTGATCCTGATATATATAGTTCTATAGTATACTATATATATATGTATGTATGCATAATTTATCCTATTATGATCATCTAGCCATCTATCTATCTATCTATCTATCTATCTATCTATCTATCTATAGTTTACCCTATTATGATCCTCTATCTATCTATCTATCTATCTATCTATCTATCTATAATTTATCCTATTATGATCCTCTATCTATCTATCTATCTATCTATGATCCTATTACATATAAATATATAATGTATCCTGTTATGAGCCTATTATATATATATATATATATATATATATATAATCCTATTATGATCCTATTACACACATACATATATAATGTATCCTGTTATGAGCCTATTGCATATATATATATATATATATATATATATAATTTATCCTATTATGATCCTATTACTAATAAATATATAATGTATCCTATTATGATCCTATATATAATTTATCCTATTATGATCCTATTACTAATAAATATATAATGTATCCTATTATGATCCTATATATAATTTATTCTATTATGATCCTATTACTAATAAATATATAATGTATCCTATTATGATCCTCTATATATATATATATAATTTATTCTATTATGATTATCTGTAATGTATCCAATTATGATCCTATTACATATATAATGTATCCTATTATGATCCTCTCTCTCTCTCTCTCTCTCTATATATATATATATATAATTTTCTATTATGAGCCTATATATATAATTTATTCTATTATGATTATCTGTAATGTATCCAGTTATGATCCTATTACACACATACATATATCATGTATCCTATTATGATCCTATATATATATATATAATGTATTCTATTATGATTATCTGTAATGTATCCAGTTATGATCCTATTGCACACGTAGATATATAATGTATCCTTTATGATCCTATATATATATATATATAATTCTATTATTTTTATTTATTTTTATTTATTATTGCTATTCTATTATGATTATGTATCTATAATGTATCCAATTATGATCCTATTACACACATATAATTTATTCTATTATTCTATTATGATCCTATTACATATAAATATATAATTTGTCCTATTATGATCCTATTACACACATACATATATAATGTATCCTTATATATATATATATATATATATATATATATATATATATATATATATATATAACTGTTATGATCCTATTACACACACATATATGATGTATCCTATATATATATATAATTCTATTATGATCTTATTGCATCTATATATATAATTTATCCTATTATGATCCTACTACACACACATATATATAATGTATCCTATAATGATCCCCCCTCTCTCTCTCTATATATATATATAATTTATTCTATTATGATCTTATTACAAATATATAATTTATCATATTATGATTCTATTACACATACACACATATACAGACACACATAATATGCATATACATACATACATAAACATATGTAATAGGATCATAATAGGATATATTATATATGATTAAGCACCTATTAAGGTGCCCAGACAGAAGGGAGGGGAGAGTACAAAACTGATATATGAATGAATAAAAAAATATATGTGTTTTTATCTTGGAGAGAAGAAGGCATGATAGCCATGTCTCTATGTGAAAGGACATCACATTGAGGGAGGGACCAGCTTGGTTTTTTTTTTTTTCCTGCTCTGGAAAATAGGCTACAATGGAGCAATGGATTCAAATGGCAGGAAAAGAGATTCTGCCTAAACATCAGGAAGAGGTTCCTGACAATAAGAGCTATTTGACAGGGGAATATGCAGCCTGGGAGTCTGGTGATGTCTCCTCCTCTGGAGGTTTTTAAGCAGAGGCTGGATGGATGGTCAGGAGTGCTTTGATTGTGTCTTCCTGCATGGCAGAATGGGGTTGGACTGGATGGCCTCAGTGGTCCCGTCCAGCTCTGTGATTCTATGAAATAATGAAATGGTGCACACCATCTCATCAAGCGCTGTTTCTCTTACTTCTTTCCCTTCCTTCCTGCCTTCCTGGATGGGCCAGGGACATCCTGCAGGAGCTTTTTCCTCATGCTGACAGAGCTGCTAGAGATACCTTTGTATCCATGGGTCCTGTACCCATGGATTCCACCATTCACTACTTGAAATTTCCTTTTTTTTCTTAAGCTCCAGCAGTTAAACATTTTAGATAAGGGACACTATTTTACCATGCTTCATGTGACATCTTATAGTTGGGAGAGACCACATGGGGACATCTAGTCCTACCCCATTCTGCTGTGCAGAAACACACAACTAAAGCACTCCTGGCAGATCCACCCAACCCCCTGTTTAAATGTCTCCAAAGAAGGAGAGTCCATGGAATCTCCAAGCCAATCTGTACTGCTGCCAAACAGCTCCATTTGACGTTTGGGATGGAGGTTCACATGCATTTTAAAAGATACTACACATATACTACACTCATTGTGAAGAGATGTACATGCATTTTCAGCTATATTCCAATTTGACAGGCAAAGATGCTACATTTAGACCTAACTTAATACTAAATATCTATTTTAAAACATACTTGTCTAAATACATATTTGATGGGCTATGAATATATTTGTATTGTCGCATGATGAGACTTGAGCATCCACAGATTTTGGTAATCTACCAGAACACCCTCACCAAATCCCAGTGGATATAAGGGGCCACTGAATTTCCCTTTGGTAAAGATAGGAAAAGCTTATGTCTTCTCTGTCTCCATCCTTCCCCCCCCCCCCTTTTTTTCTTTCCTTTGGGGAGGGGGCATATGCAGGTTAGCTGCTCTCTCTTCTTTCTGCACTCTAGCCCTCCCACTCTCCGCTTGGGAGAGAGATTTAAGCTGCTCCTGTAGAAATAAAAACCACAAACCCTAATCCATGATTATTTCTAACAGCGTCTCCTTGGGAGCTTATCCTTTTTGTGTGATTATTGTTTAAAGGTTAATTTCAATAGTAGTAGTAGTAGTAATAATAGTAATAATAATAGATTGCATTTTTATTTATTTAAGATGTTGTTAAGGAGGGGAGCATTCATTATAAAGAAATGGTGAGATATATATGTGTTTTAATCTTTTCACTGGCAGACATATATGATTCTGACCTTGTGAGTATGCATCAAAGTGTGCATTTTGAGGTGCGTGACAGGAGTGAGACCAGAGTGAGATACATACAGGCTGCAGTCCAGTGCATACTTGCATGTGAATGATGTTCAGCTTGCTGAAGCCTTCAGTTATGCATAGCCTTGATTAAGAATGCCCCATTGAATACATTCAGATTTATATACAGTGAACTCTCTGCTTGCTTATCTATCTACCTTTCTATCTATCTCTGTAATCTTTCCTCCTTCTGGAGATGCATCCATGCTTGCAGCTGGTATTTTTTGCTGTTCATCTCAGCCTAAAATAATATGGCCTTTCTTCACTGGTGTGACATTTCTTGTATTAGTATAATACTTCAGTTTCAAGAAATCATTGTTTCTCTGGAAACATGTTCATTGTTGGTGTATTTTTTCTTTTAATGTAGAGGGAAATAATGTACTGCTTTCTGTTTATGTATTATGTATTTATAATTCATTCTTAACAGTGATGAATTAATCATTTATTTGGTTCAGGCTATAGTACTGTCTTTTTCTGAACTGTTCTTCAGTATTTGAAAGGAGTGACTTTAAGAAGTTAAAATTTCCAAAATCGTTTGGCAACCTAAAAATAAAGAAGGAAGGGGATTCCCTGCAGTACTCATTATGGATGCAGGAGAATGCTTGACTAAGATTATGTGATGAAATATCATGTATCATTTTATTACGAAAAATGCAGGAGCAAAATAAAGGAGATCTATGTGTCCTGATATAAGAGACCACGAGAACTACAGAAAATGCCTGTTTTAAGCATTCAATATTATTACAAATGGACCATTATTTTAATTACCAGCAGAGGAAAAGAACCTCTGCTTTGTATAGTGATTTTATATTAGAACTGGCAAATAGATGTTGGAATTAATTGTATTAAAAAGCCTCTAGAAAATATTTACATGCATGAAATTCTTATGCATCCATGTAACCTTTTTGCAAATGCAATCTATTGAACACCTCCTTTAGAATATATCTCACCAAGATGTATGAACATGGTGCTAATAAAAAAATCAAATCTAATAATTTGCGGTATCAGAGCCATAGCATATAAATATAAGAAGCACTACATGGTGTTAAAAGGTAGTTGTTGAAATTTTACAGACATAGGTCTGAATCTTATTTTTAATCCCTTGAAGAACAAACCCATTAAATTAATATGGTTTGCTTATGTCTCCACTCACTATTTAACAGTTGATTTACTGGGTCTACACTTGCTGGGAATAGCCAATAGGATTCAGGCAGCGGTGTGTGACTGAAAGCATAGCTTGTGTTTTCTGAGTGCAGTAATGTATATACAGGTAGTCCCTGAGTTACAAGCATCCATCTTACAAATGACTCATAGTTACAAACAGGGGTGAGACAACAGGAGGTGAGAAATCTACCCCTAGTAAAGGAAATTCACTCCTGAAAGAGTTATCATGGGGAAAAGTGTCTCAATTGAAGCTTTCTCACCAATCCTTGTTCCCACAAAAAGCAAAATTTTCAAAATCTAGTTATTGCTGGGGCAGAACGTAAGGTAAAATCTTCTGAACAGAGACAGTCAGAAAAACAAACACCAGAGGGGTGTTAACCCTTACCTATGCTCTCCAAAACTAATATGTATATTTATATGTGGCTGGAGCTACACTTACAAAATGTACCTGTTCCAACTTATAAACAAATTCAACTCAAGAACAAACCTACAGAACCTATCTTGTTCATAACTTAGTTTTGACACATTGATGTAGTTTTATTATACTCCTGATTTTATAACATCCATTTGTTAATGTTTAAATTTCTTATTCATTTCCTTCTTGTATTACATTCTTGGTGCCATATGAGACCTGAATCACATTAATGATCTTTGAATGCTACCTCAGTAACTTTTAGAAAAAAAATAATTTTAGTCAATGAGGCTGATGTAATTGGCTCTGAAACTCTATTTGTGGCCATATTTTGAATAATTACTAGTTATACAATAATACACGTTATTCTGTCACAATGCAGAAATTTTTGCATATAGAACCTGAGATTATTACAGTGTAACTCAGTCTTGACCTTCAGCATTATAATGCTTTATTATGAGAGGGATGTGCACATACTGTACTGCATTCAGTTGTTTGATGATCTAACCTTGTGAATGAAGAACTAAGTACAAACAGAAATACTTTGATTTGACCACAGTAGTTTTGAGTCCATGGCAGCAATTCACAAACCACATAGAATTATTTAATCCCATTGAAGTTACTGATGCAAAGCTTCATTAAGTGCTTATGATCTGTAATAAAAAGGCTAGTGTAATCAGATATCAGGCTTCTTATACCACAATAATGAAAATAATTCCTTCAGAGCAGGATACCACATAGAAAATTGCAATGCCATATGCTGCTTTGGAGGAAGGAAACCTTTGTATAAAACAACTCTTTAGCCCATCCCTTGTGCCAGGAACCCACAGATTTGTCTTCCAGCAGAAGAGGAGGAAACATCCTGTTGTGGGTTGCTCCTCTCCTTTAGGCCAGTGTTTCTTTTCAATCCAGGATGGAGTGTCATTTCCTTTTGAAAGTAGCTTTGTTAATCACAGGCAGTGACCCAAACGTACCTTTTCTCAACTCATTCTCCCCCAGTTTCAATATTTATCGATTCCTTGCCAACCTATTTCTTCAAATGGAAGTTTGCATAGGGAAAAGAACAAAGTTATCTTGTATTGTACATGTCAGTCCTTTGTATTCACTGATTCTGTATCTATGGATTCAACCATCCATGTATAGGAGCTCCCGGTAGTGCAGTGGGTTAAACTCTTGTGCCGGCAGTAATGAAGACCCACAGGTCGGAGGTTCGAATCTGGGAGAACGCATGTGAGCCCTTTTGTCAGCTTCAGCTCCCCATGCGGGGACATGAGAGAAGCCTCCCACAAGGATGGCAAAACATCCGAGCATCCCCTGGGCAGCGTCCTTGCAGACAGCCAATTCTCTCACACCAGAAGCGACTTGCAGTTTCTCAAGTCGCTCCTGACACAAAAATCCATGTCTTGAAAATATTTTTTTTAAACTCCAAAAAGCAAACATTAATTTTGCCATTGTATTAAGGAACACCATCATATATAATGGGAAGAGCATCTACAAATTTTAATATCCACAGGAGTCCTGGAACTAAATCTCAACAGATACCAATGGCCTACTGTAATGCAATGAAAACTCCTGTTATGAGTTGAAATGTGGATATTTCCATGAGAGAAAGGCTGGGAAAAAAGGTCTATATCCTCCTCTATCATTTGTTTCCATCCTCCTCAATTCAATCAGGATAGAAAATTCTTGGGGGATTAAGGTGGATGTCTTTTTTGTTAGACCATGACATGAATTATTAGTGGGTTGCATATTGGTTATAAATTTCCCTGTCAGATGTTTAGTTTTTTGTATGATAATTTAACTTTTCTGTTGTAATTGTTTATTTATGTAAAACAAGGGGTGGTTAACTATTGGGTGATATTGGAAGGCCACATCCCTGGCAAAAAAAAGTTCCAAAGGGCATTGCTTCTTAAATGTGAGATCCACCTTAATCAATCTTCACGTCGCAAAAAATCTGGCAATACTATAAGATTTCTGAATGTCACCTACAGGTTGTTTTACTACTTTATCACATGGGGGACCCCCCCCCCCCCCCCGTGCCGTTTCCCCAACAGGCATGGTGAAACAGCAGGTGTGAGGGGTGTGGTTTCCATCATACAGGAAAAGCATGACCCAAATAGGGAAGAAACGTGTTGGTTCCATTGGAGCCAGCACAATATGCCTTTACCCCTGGTTAGGGGCGGAGCCACAGATGTTGTCTGATGGCTGCCGTGGAACTCCATCCCTGAATAAGGCTCTAAGCATCCTAGGATGCTTATTTTGGGCAATGTGATGAACTCCTTAGACAAGACATAAATTTGTTAGCAACAGTATGCAGTGGATTCAGTAGAAAATGCTTCATCTGAACTTCATAAAAAGAAAAATCATCCTTGTTAGCAAGCCTTGCAAATGCTGATTTATTATCAGTAAATTTTCAATTTTTAGATCCTATGTACCTGGAGTCACATAAAAATTTATCAGGGAGAAAGAGGTCAGGAGTGAAAAAAGTTTAAGAAACACTGATCTAGGGAATGTGGGAGCAGTTTTGTCAAATTAATGAGCACATTGTGCTATTTTGGAACCAGAAAAAGTTGCAAGATATGATTCAGAAGTAACTTCTAGGTTACTTCTTCTTAGAAAAAATAATCCACAGGGCCTTAAATAGCCTAGTAGAATACAAAATCCCACTAAAATTACCTCTAGTCCTTTCAGGGCATTTGTGGGCATTATTTTCTGGATACATTTTGAGAGGTCCTAGTAGCCACAAAAACACTGCTGGGAAGCTACATATGGTCTTCAGTCCACACTTTTCCAAACCCTGCCCAAGCCTCTAGACCAAACAAGGTGCAGCTTGTAAGTTGTATAAAATGCTGTAGAAGCTCTAATGTGTTTCATACTCTTTATTTTACTGAACAGTGCTCCACAAGTTCTTTTGGCCCTAGGGGAATCCCCCCCCCCAAGAAAATTGTGAGTGTCTTTTAGGCCTGTCTTTTAGGTCCTGCATGGGTTCTTTTTAGATTAAAATCACACTGAAAGCTTGTAAAATTGCTCCTCAAGATCCATGGTGGGGCAAGGAGCATTTTATAGTTTTTTAAAAATGAATGGGAAGAGATATGGTCACACTATGTCCAGAAGAGTTTGTGTGTTGCCCTTGGACATGAGAAAGTTGGCTGCCCCTGCTAGACTGAGATAAAATGTTAAGCAAAAGAGCAGTGCTTAGAATTCACTAGGACTATGTGGTGCCATCATGTCTAAATTCCTATATTGAATTTAAGTTTACAGTGTATTAAATCAAAATGGAATTTTGTTGTTGAGGGCACAACATGCCCATGTTTTAAATATGTGGTCTCTTCAGTATTTCTGAGAGTAATATTTGTTGAATGTAAAAACACAGAATCTCATAATTTTAGATGTTCCAGTGGGTCATGATTTCCAAATGCCTTTAAAATAATTGTAGAAGTAGATAAAATGAAAATACAAACTGCAGTTCCTATTTATAGTCTCTGATTGAACAATTTTTTGCAGTGTTTTGTAGAACGTAGAAGCATGAGCATGCATAGTGTAGTGGTTTGAGTGCCAGACAGTGACTGTGAGACCAGGGTTCAATTCCCTGCTTAGCCATGGAAACAAACCTGCTGGGTGACCTTGGGTGAGTCACACACTATCACGACTCTTCAGTTTCCAAACACCTGTGTAGACTGCAAATTTTACGAGGAGAGAAGCATCCGTAGGGATGATCCTGTCTGGTCTACCAAATCTATCAGTAATAGTTTGACCAAGAAGAAAGGGGAACAGAAATTTTCCAGCAGAATGCAACTTAGACACCTCTTGGACTAACCCAAAATCTTCCAAGGGCTTTGTGTGGATTAGTAGTTGTCCTGTTTTGATACCCAAATTCATATACTGGAGAATGCACGGAGACAGACAAGATAGTAGCTGTCAGATAGAAGTCACATCCAGAAATTGAGTTCTTTTTAAATAGAAAGGGATAGTGAAATAATTATGATACTGATGAAAAATTCAGTCAAAAAATTGGTCAGTGATCCATGGTAATATGGTTCAGGAAGATTAATATTTAAAATAATTGTGGGTGTCCCTTGAAGTCTCCCATCAACTTATGGTGACTCTATGAACTTCATAGGGTTTTTTTTTAAAGCAAGGAGTGCTCAGAGATGGTTTTGCCACTTTATTACTGAATGACTATTTTATTTTATTTATTTATTTCTGGTGTTTCTATCTGTTCCTTCTCAACCCTGAAGGGGGGACTCAGGATGGCTTATATTTGGCAGCAGTTCGATGCCATTTGAAGAAAAAAAAGCTTAGAGAAGATAATTATGCTGGGGAAAAAGGAAGAGGGACTGACCAAAGGCAAGATGGAGGATGGCATCCTTGAAGTGACTGGCTTAAACTTGAAGGAGCTGGGGGTGGTGACGGCTGACAGGGAACTCTGGTGTGGGCTGGTCCATGAGGTCACGAAGAGTCGGAAGCGACTGAACGAATGAACAACAAGTCAAAATGGCCGTCTTGACTGTAGTTGTGTTTGAACAGTGAAACTAGTTGTTCAGGGAATTTGTGAATGTGCTTTGTTAGAATATTTCTAGAAAAGAAAAGATATTTTTAAATTGAATTATGTTAGATGTAATTTCTGTGTTGAGGAGCTGGATGATATTTCCCATTAAGCAATGCTGTTTGAAAGTATGCAAGTCTGGATGAAAGAACAGATTCTTGGAGAGTTTAGAACTAGTTAGTCAACCAACAGGTGAACTGCTATTTCATTAGATTCATTTCTAACCATGTGGGTTAACTCCTTACATTTTCTGATTAATTCTGAAATTAAGCCCCATGCTTTGAGTTAATTCATTTTAAGTTATTAGAATTTATTGGAGTGGATGGCTGCTCCTGTAACAGATTCATTAACACAGGAAGACCCAGAGAGAAGAAGGATTGGGATTAGAGGAAATACTTTAATGCTGCTCAGCAGAAAAATAACTGGGAAGCTGTTGAAAAATAGATTGGAGAGCAGTTAAAGAAGAAGGGAAAGGAAGAGCAGGGAAATTTGTTGACTCACATGGTTTTGCCTACTAACTCCCATCCCTGGCTATATACACCTTGTTTGGATGGCTCATGTAGTTTAAAGCATTTTGATGAGGAGGATTACCGTATATTCCGGCATATAAGGCGACTGGGAGTATAAAACGACCCCCAACTTTTCCAGTTAAAATATAGAGTTAAGACGGCTCCCATGCATAAGACTACACCCGTGTATAAGACGACCCCTGACTTTTGAGAAGATTTTCTTGGGTTAAAAAGTAGTCTTATACGCCAGAATATACTGTATATTAATTGCGAATGAATATAGAGCTGTCTATTTTATAAGACAAGTTTCTTGTTTTACATATATTAATCCATTTTTCAGCCCTCATTTCTTATTATTGCCCTGCTCAGTGTGGGGCCCCATCTACACTGACAATTTAATGCAGTTTGAAACTAGATTTAAACTGCGCAGCCGGAAAACAAGCTCCCTTAAAAGCATGTGAAAGAAATCCCTTAATGTCCATCAGTGCTATGTAATCATCTGCACAGTGAAACCACTTTCTTCAATACCAACTTGAAACTACATTAAACGGTCAGTGCAAATGAGGCCTGCGTTCCTTGAACACTATGACACAGGGTTTGTTTGCTTCCTCAGTTGCATTTGTCCTGTCTCTCGTGCTGCTTTTCAAGAATTATTTCCTCTAATATCTAAGAGCTGCCCTTCAAATATTTGTTTTTTTTTAAAAAAACCCAACTTTTTTTTTTTAGAATTTTGGTTTAATTTTACCATACATTTGTATATGTGCACAATGTGTGTACCATGGAGACTTGCATTCTTTAGTGCCATTTTCTCTTTTATTCCTCATATTTCCTTTAAGGTGAGATTGTAAGATTTTGGCAGGAAAGTTTGTTTGTATTGTCTTTGTATAGCAGCATGTGCATTGATAGTATTTTCTTCTTGGGAACCCCCTACAGGGGCTAAATTGGACTCTTCAAAGTGGCTTTCCAGCTGGTTTTTGGGACCTAACTTTTGTATGGAGAAAATGCTTTTAATAATGTGCTACATTGAATGTATTTGTTGCTTTTTAATGATTTTGTTTTGATATGGCTTTTAGCGCTATTGGTTGTTAATTTTTTTAAAAAATCTTATACATTTTACTGATGTGAACTTTTATTTTTATCAGTTTATAAAAACTGTCTTGAGCCCTAGGACTATGGAAAAGTGGGGGTTTAGATAAGTATAATAATAATCACAAAGACCATTCTGCGAAGACTGGGTTGTAATCTATGAAATTTAGAAGCAAGTCAGTGATTGCCTGCAGTGGAAAATATGGGATTGGGGTGGTGATTTTTTTCAATCAGCAGGAGTCCCTTAACCAGTCAGACCCTTTCAGAATGTTTGGCCCTTTAAACTGAAGGGTAAAATCCCACCACCCTTAGCTTGTAGAGAAGTGTCGCTGTTAAATGCATGCAACAATTTAAAATATTGTTATTCTAGCAGCATATCATGAGAAGACATGACTCACTAGAAAAGGCAAACATGCTTGGTTTGGTAAAAGGCAGCAGAAAAATAAGAAAACTGGATTTCAGATGGATAGACTTAATCAAGGAAGCCGCAGCCCTAAATCTGCAAGACCTGACTAGGGCTTTGGATGACAGGCTGACTTAGAGGTCTGTCATTCATAGGGTCATCATAAGTCAACTTGAGGGCAGTTAGCAACAACAAATTTTTGAATGGGTGTCTATCCAAAAGTTTAACTATTTATGCATTTAATCTCTTCCTTGAGTTTCTGTAATTAAACAGGGATTGTAGGGAGTCAAGGTTAGAGTAAATATATGTACTCTACATTCAGAACTGACATTGACATGCATCTTGAGGATTAGTGCAAATAGGGACTGGATAAACTAATTATTTAAAGAGAAGATATCTGAAAGAAGAATGAGAGGCAGAAAGCAGACTGGATCCAGATGTTGAATGATTTAAATTGGTTGTTCATGCCAAAACCTAATTGATCTCAAACTTTTCATCCTGTGGACTACTTGAAAATTGGTCTGTGTAGCTTGATTTGCCACTTGATACTTTTTTATTCTATAAATTAAAATAGAATAAGCATAGACTTAAATAAGTCTTGGTATTTTTTTCTGTAATCTATCTTTTTTCACAATTGCTTCTGTCATGAAAGAAAGAAATGAACGAACGAACAAAAGAAAGAAGTAAAATCAAATTGTGGGGCTAATCATATATTATTTATTTGGCAATGTGGACCATGTGAATAAATCTCATGGGCCACTCTGTCAATCACAGGGTCTGAATTTCTGCTGTTTGATCTAGGTTGATGCAAAACAAACCAGTGCATTAAGTACTGGTTTTGAACCAGGAAGGCTGCAGATCTTGTTAGATATCAATACCCAGACTCCTTCACTATTAGTTATGGTAACTGAAAGTTGAACTACAAAAATATCTGAAACCTTCTGTATTTCCTGATCATTGATATAGAGAGTGAAGCCTTGCTGGGGTCAGTAGTTCACAATTTTTACAGCCTTGAGTAACCCAAAAACAGTTACTATTCCATAGTAACCCCACATTTGCATCACTTGTTATTTACTTATGCCAGGGGTTCTCAAAACTTTTTAAACAAAGGGCCAGGTCACAGTCCCTCAAACTGTTGGAGGGCCGGATTATAATTTGAAAAAAACATGAATGAATTCCTATGCACACTGCACATATCTTATTTGTTGTGCAAAAAAACACTTAAAAACAATACAATAATTAAAATG
Organism: Anolis sagrei ordinatus; assembly: GCF_025583915.1. NCBI lineage: Eukaryota > Metazoa > Chordata > Lepidosauria > Squamata > Anolidae > Anolis > Anolis sagrei. The sequence goes on along the minus strand of NW_026844366.1, from coordinate 18,574,919 downwards.
AAGAACAATTTTAACAAATATAAACTTATTAGTATTTCAGTGGGAAGTGTGGGCCTGCTTTTGGCTGATGAGATAGGATTGTTGTTATTGTTGTGTGCTTTCAAGTCGTTTCAGACTTAGGTTGACTCTGAGAAAGGGCCGGGTAAATGACCTTGGAGGGCCATATCCGGTCCCCAGGCCTTAGTTTGAGGACCCCTGACTTATGCTAAATACCCATGTATTCTTGAAAATGCAGGTGAAAATAAATTAAAAATACCTGGGTTGACATCTATAGGTCAAGGAAATACTTTGCCTTAATTCATAAAAAAGTAACCATTCTCTTCTCTGACTAGAGTGGTGAAACACAAGAGCTTAGTATGTGAGCCTAAAGGATGCACAGTCCCTCTGTACTCTCCCTCATGATACCGTTTCTGTCCTTTTTGAATGCCTAGGCAGAAAAATGGTGGCGACCAGAGGTGGTTGACCCCACAAAGTGGTTCTGGTACATTCCCCTCTCTGCAGAATGATTATTTACTTTTTCTACGGGTCATCTCAAATTCATAATTTTGGACCCCCCAAACCTGCCCTTGACTTATATGTTTAGTTGATTTATACATACTATATAAGATATACTATCAGGTATTTATACCAAGAGTGAACTGACAATGAAGTATCAATATATAAGCATTTTTGTGCTTCATCTTTTGAAGAACTGGTTACTTACACACCCTTATTTCAGCCAGACAGAAATGAGTAGAAATCATGAATGAACTAGGAAATGAGATATTTTGTATGGTGAAAAATATCCCAATGTAGTATTCAGTTATTGTTTCTTCACAATAACATCTATGAATTAATAATAATTGACACTTTATTGGATATCTGTGTTTATCTAAACAGTAAAGCTCTATTATTTATTTATTTAAAACTTTTATATCTTGATCTTCTCAACCTCCACGGTGGGACTCAGACTGGCTCTACGGGTTGTTTTAACAGAAGTAATTAAAATGTAATTTTTCTCCATATCTAATGAGAATACAAACTAGTTTCATAATTTGTGCTGTCTTTTATATCTGTAGTTGATGCCTCAAAATGGGTTTGAGTTGTGACACCATGGTGTAAAAGTATTCTGTTTAATATATTATTCTCTGTTGCTACAAGCCTTCAGTTCTAGTGCCATAGATTGTTTCAACTATGAGTGCAGTAACTTGTTTTTGGACTCAAAACCAATAACATTTCTCATTTAGTGGGATTTGCTGCCATGCTATATCAAATGCAATATAAATGTCTTGGGCCATAGCTTAAACAAGCCATTAAATCCATCTCAATATGTATTTCTGAGCATCTGCACAGATTTGTGTTTTGTTTTTTTTATAGCTTCTTTATGAAAACTTTGGTTATAAGTATAGTCTTAGATTTCTTGGTGTAGAAAAGGAATGCAGTATATTTATATAGCAGCTGGTGTGTGTAAAATTGGTTAAATTGGGAACCACAGATATAAATCTTATGGTGACTTCTAATTCAGTGTCTTGTGAGAATGCAGTATATCTGTACTATTTATTTATTTGTCATGTCAGAGCAACCAGTCCATTATATTACATTTCTAACAGAACAAAGCAAACAAACAGACAAATACAAAACTTGTGAGTTTGGTAGTTGGTTAAATGTCCTTTGACCAGTATCTGGCCACTTGGAGTGCTTCTGGTGTTGCTGCAAAAAGGTCCTCCATTGTGCATGTGGCAGGGCTCAGGTTGCATTGCAGCAGGTGGTCAGTGGTTTGCTCTTCTCCACACTCGCATGTCATGGATTCCACTTTTGGCTCCATTTCCAAAGGTTGGCTCTGCATCTCATGGTGCCAGAGCGCAGTCTGTTCAGTGCCTTCCAGGTCACCCAGTCCTCTGTGTGCCCAGGAGGGACTCTCTCATTTGGTATCAGCCATTGGTTGAGGTTCTGGGTTTGAGCCTGCCACTTTTGGATATCTGTACTGCATTGCTTTGAATAAAATGTATGTTAATAATAATAATAATAATAATAATAATAATAATAATAATAATTTTATTTCTTACCCACCTCTTCTCATGGTCCGAAGCGGGTCACAACATTGCTTAAACACATATTCAAAACACATAATCATTTAAAAACACTTCATATAATAAACATATTAAAACATATTTCTATAAAATACATATTAAAGTACATAAAACAAAATTTAGACATAGTGGAAACTTAAAATTCATCATTAAAGCTATCTGGGTAGGTCTGTTGGAAGAGATAGATCCTCACTTGTGTCTTAAATTCTAACAGCTGATTTAGCTCTCGGAGCTATTCCAGCAAGTTGTTCCAAAGTTGTGGCACAGCCAATGAAAAGGTTCTCTGGGTGATGGTTGCCAGTTGGGTTCTGGGAAGCTGGGGCAGATGCCTCCCAGAGGACCTCAGTGTTCAGGGCAGATTATATTGGAGAGAGCAATCCTATAAGTAACCTTATATAATGTTCTCACATGTATTTATATAGTGGAGGGCCAACGGTATGGCTTTGTGTGAGCTCCCAGCAGCCGCTCCAAAAATGACACAGGATGCCGATCCGTAATCAATCAGGAAACTTTTACTACTGGATATGCATACACAACGAAAGCCAGGATTGGCACACAGTCTCGAGTCAACCCTTATATACCCTCCCCCGTATTCGAATCCCTTTTTCCCGCCGATCGTAGTTCCCGCTCAATGTTCCCCGCCAACCACCAACTGCTCCTCCCAAGGCCACCAGCTGCATACTCTTATCGGCTCTCCATGTCAGGATTCTGGTTTTTTGCGCCAATGTCCAAGGCCAGGAAACCGAGCCCTGACAGCTTTGTATATACAGGCAATCCCCGAGTTACAGACATTCGACTTTTGGGATTTTGGCCTGCATTAATAGGAGCATAGTGTCTAGATCTAGGGAAGTAATGCTACCCCTCTATTCTGCTCTGGTTAGACCACACCTGGAATATTGTGTCCAATTCTGGGCACCACAATTCTAGAGAGATATTGACAAGCTGGAATGTGTCCAGAGGAGGGCGACTAAAATTATCAAGGGTCTGGAGAACAAGCCCTATGAGGAGCGGCTTAAGGCTGGGCATGTTTAGCCTGAAGAAGAGAAGGCTGAGAGGAGATATGATAGCCATGTATAAATGTGAGAGGAAGCCACAGGGAGGTGGGAGCAAGCTTGCTTTCTGCTTCCTTGGAGACTAGGCACTGGAACAATGGCTTCAAACTACAAGAGAGGAGATTCCATCTGAACATGAGGAAGAACTTCCTGACTGTGAGAGCCGTTCAGCAGTGGAACTCTCTGCCCCGGAGTGTGGTGGAGGCTCCTTCTTTGGAAGCTTTTAAACAGAGGCTGGATGGCCATCTGTCAAGGTGATTTGAATGCAATATTCCTGCTTCTTGGCAGGGGGTTGGACTGGATGGCCCATGAGGTCTCTTCCAACTCTTCGATTCTATGATTCTATGACTTACAGTATAAACAATTCATAGTTTTAGCACCAGCCCTTGTTTCCACAGCAATCCATTTTTTTTTCAAAATTGAATTGTCACATGGGCAGAAAGTAAGGTGAAATCTTACAAACAGGGGTAGAGGCAGTAAAACAAACACCACAGGGGTGTTAAACCTTCCCTATGCTATCTAAAGCTAACATCCTTTTTTTGGTTGGAGTTAACTTAAAATGTATTTGTTCTGACTTACAAACAAATTCAACTTAAGAATAAACCTACAGAACCTGTATCATGCTTGTAACTTGGGGACTGCCTGTAATGTACAAAAAGAAATTAAATTTGGTTCATATAGCATTAAAATTGTTAGCCAATAAAAACGCCCAGCTTCTAACCAGCACAAAATATATGCACACTGATATCAGTGAGTTCTTTATATGACTTTATTATTATGGTTTCTTAAAACAGTTTAATTTCCCGTTCATCCTTGTCTTAAGTACAAGTCTCAGCAGTGGGAGTGAATAAACCTTAAATAAACAGCTAGGAGGAATGGCCCATGATCTTAAGTGTCTCTATACCAGGCATGGGCAAACTTTGGCCCTCCAGGTGTTTTGGATTTCAACTCCCACAATTCCTCACAGGCTATTAGGAATGGTAGGAGTTGAAGCCCAAAACACCTGGCAGGCTAAAGTTTGCCCATGCCTGCTCTATACTAATGAAAAGACCATGGGAAATAAATAAAATGAACTTTTGCTACAACAAAGCAAATATGATATAATAGGCATCACTCAAATGAGCCTCTTGATTGGAATGTATAAATAGAGAGGTATAACTTATTCCTAAGAAATAGACTAGACAGTAAAGTAAGAACACTAAAGTAGGAGGAGTAGCATTATAGTTCAAGGATGTTTACACTCGTGAAGAGATCCATGACTTAAATCTTGGAAGTCACGTTGAGAATATAAGGACAAAAATTATGAGAGAAAGAAACAGCAGAGATGTAATTGTGGGGGTTCCTACGAAGTTCCAAGCCAAACTAAGGACTTGAATGATGACCCTCTGGAGCAGAGGAAGAGAGATAGTAGTAACGGAGGATTTCAGGTATCCTGATATTTGTTGGAAGTCAGGCTCTGTGAAGAAAATTACGCCCAACAAATTCCTCACTTGTCTGGCAGACAGTTTTATTGTACAGGAGAGGCAACAAGGGGATTGGCTATTTTAGATCTGATTCTAAGTAACAAAGATGACTTGGTTAATTGCCCGGAAGTGGCATGTTCCTTAGGTAGGAGTGGCCATGTTCTTTCAGAGTTTACAGCCAAGTTAAGCATCATCAGACACACATTTTCAACTTTAAGAAAGCTGATTTCAGTAAGCTTAGGGGAAAACTGTGATTCCATGATCAAAATACAAAAAGAGAAGTGACTTCATGATAGATAGAAGTTTCATAAGAGTGAAAGCTTTGAGGCACAGTTTCAAACAGTTCCAATGAGAAAGAAAAATATGATCTTTTTTTGTTTTTTGTTAAAACTAGTTAAAAATAATACAACTGTTAAAAACTTACTAAACTACATAAAACACAGCACCCACTGTGTGCTATGTTTTAACTTTTCTTGTTTAAAAGCCTGCCAGAAAAGAAAAGTCACATCAAGAGAAAGGACAAATGGGAGTTATAGAAAGAAGAAGAACAGATAAATAAAGACTCTTAAACCATGATGAAAGAGATTGGAGGTCAACGAAACTTCTTCTTTCCTTGGACCCTGAAAACTTTCTCCCTCAGCCCCCCTCCTTCCCCTTTTCAGCTCTCTCCCCTTTTAGTTTTTGTTTTGTGTCTTTTTAATATACATATTTTCCTTTTCCTTCCCCCTCCTTTCACTGCACCTAACCACACCCTATTTGCCCATCCCAGCCCTCCCCAATTCCTTGTTTTTAAATTTTGTAAAAAGTAATATTACTAATAAAAATTATATGAGAAAAAAAGAAAAGTTTTAATTTGCTGCTGGAAGGATAGTTGCGGGGGGGGGGGGGGCAGGTTCAATTCTGGCTTCCATAGGCAGGGAGTTCCAGAGTTGAGGGGCAGCAATGGGAAAACCTTCACTTGTGTTCCCACCAACCAAGCTTGCTATCTGAGCCGTATTTTATACATCTGTAACGAAATGTGTAAAGACACCTTGAATCCCCTGTGGGGTTACAAAGGTGGAGTATAAATGAAGTAAATAGAATAAAATAAATAAATCAGACTGGATGTCAAAGGAATTTTCAACTGAGCTAGAGTTAAAAGGGACATGTACAAGAAGCGAGAAAAAGGAGAAATCCCCCAAATTGAATTAAAATGAATAACCAGCATGCATTGGGACAAAATCAGAAAAGTATAGTACAGAATGAGCTCAGGCTTGCTAGAGAGATTAAAAACAATAAAAAGAGCTTTCTAGTTATGACCATGTGAAAGCAGTCTCTTTTCCTCAGTCTTTTCCCAAAAGATAAATTTTGCTCAACTTGGGGATAATGGAGCACAGAATAGTTAAAGAGGCATTATAGGAATATCTGGGTACTCTAAATGATTTAAACTCTACAAGGCCAGATTAATTATATCCAAGTGTATTAAAAGAACTGGCCATTTATTTGAGAATTCCTGGAGAACAGGAAAAGTCCTAGAAGATTGCAGGAGGACAAATATTCTCCCATCTTCAGTTGTGGGGGAAAAGAGGTCCCAAACAATTTATTTCTAGTCAGCCTGACATCAGTACCAGAAAAAAAATATACAACAGATAAAGCAGTCTATGAGCACTTAGAAAACGGATGCCATGCACACTAAAAGTCAACATGGATATATCAAAAACAAATAATATCAGTCTTACTATCTTCTTTTTTGTCAGAGTTTGGTAAATGAAAGGAATGATGTGGTTGTAAGAAATCTTGATTTTGTTCAGGATTTTGACAAGGTCTCCCATCATAAATTGGATCCACTTCTTTCTTACTGCATATCAGTAGTTATAATGTACTCAAAAGATACTTTTATAACCAAGAAAGAAGAGGCAAATAAGTCTTCTAGGATTTTCCTGTTCTCCAGGAATTCTCAAATAAATGACCAGTTCTTTTAATACACTTGGATATAATTAATCTGGCCTTGTAGACTTTAAATCATTTAGAGTACCTGTATGAACAAGTCTTAAAAAAACTGCCTTTCGTGAATATGTACAACTATGTATGAGGAGGGTATACTTAACTATGTTTACTATGCAGTTTTCTTCAATCAACATGGCTTGTTGTGTTAGATAGTATTTATGTTGATGTGGGATGTTCTTCCTGAACATCCCACATCAACATAAACACTATCTAACACAACAAGCCACTCAGCTGAGTTTTACCAGGTGCTATACTACATTCTGGAGTCTAGTAAGTTTTGTCTTCAATATGTGTTAATATTCCAGTACGAAGAACTTTTCTCCCTTTTCCATTCTTGCTTGATGTGGGTTACAAAGGTGAGGTGGGTATCATATTAAGAACAAGCCAATATAACTTAATAGGGGATTTCATTGGAACAGATTCAAAATAGTCAGGAGCAAACTTGTACACTGCACATAAGATTTCTTGTTATGAATCTTGCTTACCAATATCACTTTCTCTTATGTTGTAGATATCTTTAGTAAATGTGATCGTGTGCCACAGCAACAATTGTAACTAAAATGTAGGTTGATATTTAATTTTTAAATTGATTTTATATAACTGGAAGCCAGAACTATCCTATACATAGCTTTCTCGAAGCATGCTAAAATAAGTTTGAGCAAACAACAAGGGAATCTGTTTACTTTTTCTATTAAAGTAATGTGACAGTAGTCTTAAATTTTGTCAATTGTTTAGATATGACATTTCATAAAATAATGCACAGTTAGCACTACGCACTTGATGAAAAGAACTCCTTGTATAACCTTACCTATTTAGGCAAAACCCATTCCAGTCTATCTCCTTGATGTCACAACCGTGCTCTGCCTTCTTTCATTAGGCTGTCTTATCTTGGCATGTCATTACCTCTTGTATTCATGTCCCAGCAGACCAGAGGAATAGCCATTTATGTAGATTCACACACTGTAACGTGTGCATCAAAATTATTTCTGATTCCAGCACTCTATTACATTTTGTTTTTAAATTTTTAAAATTTACTGATGAAGAATATTTTAAGGATGATTCTTGAAAGTGTATTAAACACATCAAAAGAGAATACTTGGCAACTAGGAAGGAATGATGTGAAGCAAAGAAACAGGAAAATAGGCAAAATAATGAGAAGAAAGGTGAGAGTGAATTGAGATAACTGGCATTATTCTTGTATTCTTTTACATAGTATTTTCATAAATATCTTCTGGTTCTCATATTTTAAACAAGCTATGCTTATTTAATTTTTAGAGTTTTATATCTGTTCTCTCATCCAATGTTTGCATGTGTAGTTGTTTTATAATTTGTTTCTTTTGGGATATTGATAATCATGGTCACAGGAGGTTATGAAAAGCAACCACATCTTATCATATTTGATATTTTGTAGTGTAAAGTTAACAGAATTAGATTGAAGATATTTGTAATAATTACCACTAGAAAATTGTGAGAAATAGCTTATATCAACATACATTCATATATTCCTCCTGTACTTCTTTTGCTTATAGTATTCTTTGAGTTGCCTTAAGCTTTGTCTGGTGGAAGTATGACGATAATTCAGTGGTATTTTTAAAAATGCATTATTATTGTTTTAATCGTGATATTGGTGAACAAACTTTTTTGGAAAAAATCCCACTTCCTAGCGAATGAAACTTTCATTTGTTACACTCAAATTAGTGTTTATTGAAATAATTCAGTCACGAATGTAGCTGTTGAGCTGTATCACAATGTAACACTATTCTTCTGATGGTCTTATGTACTTCACAAATGAGAGAATGTTCAAGAGATCATTTTTGGTTTTGTGTTTCCTGACAAATATTTGTAGGTTGGCAAGGCAATGCATCCTGTCACACTGAACAAAGRTATGCAGAGCAAGGTTGACCCCCCCCCCCCCCACACACACACACACCTTGGCAGTAATGATTTGCAAGGTCATGGCTTAAACTATTTTTCRTAAGTGACAGTTATGTTTTTTTATTCCTGTGCCTAGAAACAAAATACTTGAATACTTATATAGATTTAAACTGGCCATCCTACACTTAGGATGCTATATTAACAGTCCCAAGTTAGTTATATCAAGGTGAAAGACACCTTTAATATCACATATAAACACATTTGGACCATTTCATGTGATTATTGTTTGTGTCGTTCATTTATTATTTAGTACAGCTACTCTTCTTTGCATATTATTATTATTATTATTATTATTATTATTATTATTATTATTTATACACCACCTTATATCTCCCACAGGAGACTCATAAAAGCATCAGCATACAATTTAAAATATACAAATATGCAAACATTAAAATAGGATTAAATATAAAAAGTATTTTAAAAATTCCCAGTTAAAAACCATTAAAATATGTTCATAGATTTTGTAACCTTAAAGCTTTATATTCTAAAGTTCTAGAAATCTACCAATTTATGTTGGGATGATCACTCCAGCCTTTATTGGGAATGGGCTATCATCACATGAACTACTTTATGGTTTAATTTTACTCTGAACTGAACCTAGACTTGAAGTTTGGTCCCATTCTGAATTAAGGTTTTATTTTGGTTTTTTGGTCCATGGTTTTGCCCTGTAGCCTAGAAGCCTCTACCATTCCAACCTCCCTGTGAATTGCCCATTTTTTTCTTTTCTGGTAGAGAGTTTTCCAGTATCCTGATATGACAAGACCCTAAGAACCACACCTTCCATGGAAATCTGTATCCAGAATGCTGTCATTTAATTCCTATGACTTCTGATGCCTCTACTAAGATATCAAGATAGAGTGAAAATACAGTTTCAGAGATTTAGTTCCTGAGCTGCTGATGTGAAACATTGAAAATCTAATGCTAGGATGGGCATCCAGTATCCCTCTAAGTCAGTGGTTCTCAACCTGTGGGTCCTCAGATGTTTTGGCCCTAACCCCCAGAAATCCTAACAGCTGGTAAATGGGCTGAGATATCTGGAAATTGTAGCCCAAAACCCCTGGGGACCCACAAATTAAGAACCATTGCTCTAAGTTTCCTGAAACCCTATTACTACTGTTGTATCCTACCCCACTCATTCAGATTTCCTGCTGGTTTCACTCAGCACTGAGGAAACAGTGATCTGTGTTGGGATCCACAGCTATATCTGAATTATTGAGAGTCTCTCCACTCATCAGCGTGAAGATGAAATTGCTAGGCTATGTGTTTGGCTTTCCAGCCTTGCATCACATGTACCCTTAGTGCATAAAAGGAGTTATTTTGATCTAGGGGAAGTCCCAGAGCAAGACCTTGCTGCCATAATGTTTGGTGACCTTGGATAAGCAGTAGGAAGGGGTGGCGCCAAACTGAATCATATGAGTGGAGAGAGTTTGATTTGCATTATAATTCAGGGCTGGTAATAACAGTCTCTTTAAGGTCTCTCATTCATAGAGACATAGAGTTGAAATGGATTGCAAGGACCATCCCGTCTGATCCTCTGCCATGCAGGACTACACAAGTGCTCCAAAGAGATGGCAATCCAGTATTAAAGATATCCATAGAAGAATTAAATACACTCTGAGCCACTATCAAAAATCTTTCACTTTCAGAATGTTTTCCCTCATATTTCACTGGAATGTCTTCTTTAATTAAATTGGTTCATTTTTTAGTTTCTGGAGCAATAAGCTGTGTGTTTGTCATGTGGAAGGAGCCCATACAAATTATGTCTGCTTCGAGTGACATCAGATAGCAATCTCCCAACAACCAAAATGTTATTCCTGTTTTGTGGTGGTTCCAAATCAGGTGCTGCCTTTTTCTGGGGATGGCATGGAGGAAGAATCATCACCAATATCTTTATGATCCTGACTTCTTCCTATTTGAGTCTTTACTAGTTTTACTGAGGGTGAAGGACACTGTTTTTATACAATCACCCAAACTTCAGCTTCTTTCTGGAGGTGAAGATTGTCCTTCCTCTGTCCCATGTACATCATGTGAATTTGCATTGCTGCTGATGAGATGCCTCATGATTAAATTAAACTAATGATTAGACGTAATAGAAATAATGGTTACAAACTGTGTGAACATATACACATTATGCGTGAGTTTTTGTGCATATTTAAATAATGAGAATAACTAATGTGGTTTGCTTGCTCAACCAAGTAAGCAATGCTATATCAATGCTTTGCTTTGCTCTGCTCTGTGATATGAAGTAAACATGCAGTAAAATAATATATAGGTTTTGTAGATTAAAGGAATGTGCATATTGGCAGTCTAAAAATGGGACAGATGGAGAAACAAGCACTAATGACAGGATTTTTAAAAGAATGAATTAGGCTAAGAAAGTAAATGTAACACCCTGAAACAACTGAGGACAGTTTGGTTTAGAAGGAAAAATACTCTCTACAACATACAGGTTAATTAACAGATTTATCCAAATTAACAAGAAAGAGAAACAATATTATTCAAAAAGACAAATGTTTAGGAAATGAAGAGTACAGTCATTAAGCATTTGTATGTTTAATCTTTATGGATTTGATTATTCTCAGATTTGATAACACGAGTGTCTATCTTGAGTTGTGTACCGCACATGTGTTGTCTCAATCCCTCAGTGGCTCACTCAGACAGGAGAGATGGAAGGGGATAGGATGGGGCAGGAGGAGCAAGGTCAAGTGGATCTCCAGGGCAGATTGTAAGAGAGCAGCCATTTTAAGAACACCTGTTGCAGCCTCTTCCTTCTGCCTTTGCCTTCCTCTCTGTGATTCCTTTCTCCCTACTCCAGTATACTCTTCCCCTTATCCTCCTTGCTCCATCTGCTCTAGAAATTCATGCACAACCTGTCCTCCCTCCTCCTGCTCGCTCATCCTAGTCCCCTTCCCAACCTGTCCTCTATCCTCCTGTTCCCTGTCCTTTCCTTTTCCCTCCACCTGAGCAAGTAAGTGAATGAGAGAGCAAATGTACCCCCCTTCCACCTACTCTCTCATCCCATCTACTTCTCCCCTCCCAAATGAGTGATCGAGTAAGCAAGCAAACAAACAGAGATGCCACCCCATCCCTTTCCTTCTGCCCATCTGAATGAGCACACAAGGAAACTTACGCACCTTTTCTTCTCCCATTCTCCTTTCACGTCCCCTTTCCTTGTGTCTGCCTGAGTGAGTGTGTGAGGAAACTTAAGTGCCTCCTTTCTCCTGGTCGCCTTCCCCTTGAACTAGTTAGATATTTAGAAGTGACTTGTGAATCAGAAAGGAAATATGATTTTTTTCCTATGTCTTCTGTTCCTCTCTGGACAGATCTTCCTTTTATAGTTTAAAATTGTTTGCCTAGTTTTATCATGTTTCTCATGCTGTGACGATTCAAGACCAGTTTGTCAAGTTGCTGGACTAGGCTGTGTTTATTGATCATATGTGTAGCCCAAACATATTGCCACATTAAAAGGATGATTCTGTATGTTGTTTTTCTGATTTGCAGATGATATTAACTGTGTTCCTGAGCAACAATGAACAAATTTTGACTGAAGTGCCAATTACACCTGAAACAACTTGTCGAGATGTTGTGGAATTTTGCAAAGAACCAGGAGAAGGCAGTTGTCATTTATCTGAAGTATGGCGAGGAAATGGTAAGCAGTCTTTTGGGAACCAGAACAAGTTCTTCAACGTTCTAAGTTTTGCTTTTTCCATCTCTTTCATACATGACAAGAGTAGTTCATTCTCACTAGGGATAACTGCAAGCCCTTCTAGAATCATTGCAAGTCCTTCTAGAATTTATTAGTTCTGACACTTTCAAATGTAAGGCTGTTGTCCATTTTCTTCCATATTTCCACAGTCTTCTTCCATAGGCTCAAAAAGAGGAGTCAATTCCAGAAGGTCAGGAGAGCCTTGATCATTTGAAAATCAATGAAATAGTAATAACAGAATTTGTTGTCAAATGCTTTCATGACTGGAATCACTGGGCTGCTGTGAGTTTTCCAGGCTGTATGGCCATGTTCCAGAAGCATTCCACAAAATGGACAAACGTTGTGCAAAACCTATTTTGGTTTTACTTTTCAGAGGAAGACTTAATAACCTCTGAGGATGCCTGTCATAGATGTGGGCAAAACGTCAGAAGAGAATGCTTCTGGAACATGGCCATACAACCCAGAAAACTCTAGCAGCCCAATAACAGAATTTCATCATATGTGGATATTACATTAGAAGACCGAAGTCTTGCTTATATAATCATTATTTTAATAATCAGTTTCCTAGATGGCGTTCAAGAGAATTCCTAAGGTGATTTACTGCAATTCCTTATCACAAAGTATTCATAGATTCATACTAAACAAAAACAGCAATTTCAGGTAAATCGGTAAAATAAAATACAGTTGGCTCTCTGTATCTATGAGTTTGAGGATGGAAGGAGGGCATTTACAAAAAAAGAAACCTTAATTTTGCCATACACTTAGCAATATGCTAAAATGTAAGCATACACTGCTGTAGCTCCTGGCATTTCACTGATCCTTTGGATTTCTCAAGCGCAAGTTTGCCACTTTAAAGGCAGAGATTTTACTATGCCAGTATACATAATGGGACTTGGGAATCCATGGATTTTGTAATCCATAGGATTCCTGAAACCATTTTCCAGTGGATACCGAGTGCATGTTCTACAATTTCAGCATTCCTGTTAGATAATTAATACTATAAAACTATCAGCTACAAGTCAAGTGGAGCAAATGTCATTAAAAGCTTCTTAAATATGACCACAAAATGGACAAATATTGTGGTTTCACTTTATTCGTTAGAATAATAAAATTGTAGAATTGAAAGAGACTACATGGGCCATCCAGGCCATCTCCTCTAATGTGCACCTGCCATGCAGGAAAAGCACACTCAAAGCACCCCAACAGATGACCACCCAGCCTCTGTTTAAAAGCCTCTTAAGAAGGAACTTCCACCACAGTCAGAGGCAGTGGGTTCCACGGCTGAACAGCTCTTACAATCAAACAATTCTTCCTAATCCTCGACACATTCTAGCTTGTCAACATCTCCCTTTGATTGTGGCCGAGAATTGGACACAGTATTCCAGGTGTGGTCTGACCAAGGCAGAATAAAGGGGCATAATTACTCCCCTTGGTCTCTAGACACTATATTTCTTTTGATGCAGCCTAAATTTCAATTTGCTTTTTTTTAGCTGGTTCATCACATTGTTGGTTCATATTCAACATATTGTCTATTACGACTTCAAAATCTTTTCTACATGTCCTGTTGTCGAGCCAGGCTTCAACCATCCTGTATCTATGTATTTCATTTTTTGGTTTTTAATAGATTATTAGGTGATAGGAGATCAAATCAAACAGTTACAATTTTGCTTTATTTACTTCGCAAACTTATTTCAAACAAATGTTGAACGAGTTCTGATAAAAAGCATGTCACATTTCCATATTTCAGAACGGCACATACCTTTTGATCACATGATGTATGACCATCTACAGAAGTGGGGACCTCGAAGAGAGGAAGTGAAGTTTTTCCTTCGACATGAAGAATCCCCAGTAGAAAGCAATGAACAAGGTGTGTATTCTTTTAGAGTCGTATATTTTTGTTGTCTTAAGAACTTAACTTTATGTGACACATTATTTGCAAGCTGAAGTAAAATATCAGTATGATGACACAACACTATCACCCACAGAATCATTTTTATATGATAATAGCCCACCAGAGATGCCACTTCTACTTCTGCTCATCCCTTACTATATTCTCTTCAAACTTGTTTTAGCATTGTTTTTTTTAAATCTGTTATTAGCTCTTTCCCTTCATGTGGTTCCTTCTTTTCACACAGATTCCTAGCTTGGTTGTTTTTCTATTTTACTGCTTTTTCCCCATCTGCACACCCATCAAGCTCATAGAATCTTCTATTTCTGAGGACAGCACCTCAGGTTAATCTGCTATCTTCTTTTCCCAAGCTCTGCCCTTGTGATAATTTCAAATGTCATTGTTGAGTGCAAGCTCCTGGTTATCATGGCTGTGAAGGAAATCTTGGAAATCATTGGAACTAGGTTTTTTTTACAAGGCTAAACAAAAATTCTGTGTTCACCAATTTTATAGGCCTTGGATTTAAGTGCATGCCCAAGGGGGGATCACTGGCTTACTCCACTCAAAACTAAGACAGCTATACCTGATGTTATGTACTAGCGTCTAGCCTCTATGAACCCATCCTCAACACGGGCAGTACCTATGGTGTGACATAGTTTTACATGATTCTCAAGTATGGGCTGTAACCTTTCCTCCCACCCTCCACTGGACTGGCTTTCTAACAGATGACTGAGTCTGAAGGTCAGTAAGAAAGGACTGATGGGGGACAATTTTCCCAAAGGGACACATTCAAAAGGCACATACCAGTAAGAGGGAGGTTCTCTTATGACAGCTTATAAGGAAGGAGCAGGATCCTGAAGCAAATTACCATCAAGAATAACATGATTCCATGCCACATGACTGGTTCTGGGTGCTAAATCCTGAGGCACTTTATCTTCTGACTGTGTCAATATCAGTATATATTAATCTTTTAGCCTGGCAGCTACCTGGTGGACTACAGTGGCCCATGATGTGGATCATTTCCCAGATAAGAGTGTATCCAAAGAGTGAGAATTCACCAACCCAACTGGGGCCTGAAGAGTATAATGTGCTGGCAGTCATTTAGTAATTAAAGTAAGATCTAGTGATAAAAAGTTACCCAGCCCCTTAAACTTAATGTCATTAAAATTATAAAAGCAATACTTTTAAATGGTTGTTCAGAATGATAAGAAGTTGCGGGTCATGAATTATTGTTCAACTAATTAAGCCAAGCTCTGTTGAAAGCTATTTGTCTTGCAGAGACCTAAAATTGTCTCCTTTCCGAATCTTACAATTCAATATCATTATTTTTCTCTTTTGTCACCTGACATCCATATGGCCCTGTACACTTTATCTTTATCTATACTCTTCTCTATGTTTGGAATCCTTTTTTTTCTTTCTACATCATGCTTTTTGCTCACAATTTAATTATAGTTGTCAACACTTTCCATAACCTTACTATTAAACCTGTTTAGTCTGCACTTCTAACCATTTGCCAGGGAGTTGGCTCATTTTGTTTTTCTCTTGAAGTGGTTGAGAGTCTTACATCTTTCTAGAATATGTTTTGCATAAACAAGGAGTTGCGCCTCTTTTGTTTGAAAATAATACAGTAATAGTTTCAGGCCACATGATAGTTGTTGCCACTGTTTTCTTTCAGTTTACTGCCAGTTAGCCTCTATTTACAGAGATATCCTGGAAGATTTTTTTGCAATCTAAGGCTGTGCTAGACAAAGGTGTCCTTATGTGAAATGAATACATGTGCTGCTTTTTCATTGGCAGATATCCTTCATACTGTCTCAAATAATATCCTAGATCAGTGGTTCTCAACTTCTTATCTGCGGAGTGCTTTTATTGTACTTTTCCTGCATCAAAGGGGTTGGATTGGATGGCTCATTTCTTCTCTTTCAGTGCTATAATTTTATTATTCTATGATATAGGCATGAATTATATTGTTAATTCTAACTAAAGTTGCCTTATTGAGCCACTCTTGGTTTTGATCTAGAAAGAAAAAGATAGGGTCATACCTCTATTCTAATCATAAATAGTAAATATTTAATTTGTGGGATTTACCTGTGGCTTAATTTAACCATTTAATGATCAATTCTATGAGCATATGCTAGTTGGGACTACAGTAATAAGTAAGATGCAGGCTATCTTTTTGTCCAAACATTTATGCAGCTCATCTGAGGTTGTATATAAATACAAAATCTTTACTTAAATGCCTAATTATCTAATGAAACAATTAATCTCAAGCAGTGTTATATATAGAATCCGAATCCTTTGAAATTAATAGTAAATTTCAGAGTCTGTGTTCGCAATCATAAAAAAACATGACAAGCCAGGAATTCACTGGATTTTGAAGTAATTTACATCACTTTTCTTTGTATAGTAGTTAGTGTCATCTGACAGTAGGTATATTCCCTCTTCAGGAATCCTGGTTTCTTAGGAATGAACAGAACACTGTTGCATACTGTCACGGTCTACAGTATCACCTCCAAAGAGTAGTCAGAGGCAGTCCAGGATTTAAAGCTGGAACAGCAGCAAGCAAGCCAAATTCCAAAGACTGTTCCAAGAGGTCTGAACATACAGGGCTTCACCAACAAGTCCAGGTCCAAGATCAAAAGCATAGTCCAAGGCTCAAGGCACAATGTCACCAACAAAATACAGCTGTAGCACCAATCCAGACATTTGCTTCTAGCAGTAAACTGTTACAAACACCTGTCCTTTATGCTGCTTCTGACAAGTCTTTACAGCTGCTGAATCCTCTTCTGAGCTAACAGATTGGACCTTCGCAGCAGGGTAGCATCGGCCCTGAACTGGAGCCATGCGAGATGAGTTAACGCCTATTCTTGCTCTTCCCCCTGCTACAACTTAGGTGCTTCCATTTCTGAAAAGTCCTGCTCCTGCAGAGCCCTAGTGGTATCAGTCTGTTCCTCTTCCTGGGGCTCAGAGTCTGCTGCTGGAAGGAAATCCTCCTCCTCCTCCTCCTCAGCCCTATGGTCCTGACACATTCTACTTGATTGCTTTTTTGTAGCAAGCATGGTTCAATGCACCAGGACTCCTCATTACGTAATTGCTTTATTGCAGGAGTGAGAATTGTACATCCTATGGGCCTCAGGCATTGCTTTGATGCTTCCAGTGTAGGCCTGGGCATTCCACAGGTCTTCCCTCAAGCCCCACTCTTCCCCCCAAAAAAATAGGCCCTTAAAATACTCCCCCTCCCCACTTAAATTATTGCTTAATAAAGTTTTAATGTTTCACCCCAACTTCCATAAAATCAATAAGAGTATAATTTTCAGTCTACGTGAGTGGTAGCTGTGACAGTGTGCCCCCCCCCCCCTTTGTTCCTCTCAGTGAGACCAGAATGGCACTGGGTGGCAAGAAATATGAAGGCCATAGACAAAGAAGTAGGAAAAATGTGTGTTTCACCAACTTTCCCCAACTATCCTTTCTCCCCACTCAAAATGAGAAAAATCGAATGTTAGTTTACAGAATATTTTCTTTTTGATACTGTATAAAATATTTAAGAAAGGGTGTTTTTACATTTTCTTTCTTTCCCGTTATTTTTAAAATCTGTGTAAGAGGAAGACCTTAATATACAATAGTTTCTGATCCCTGTGATTACCCATCTTGGTTTCCTTTTGTCCTTTATAGGAAGGAATGTTTATATCTTCTTGACATGAATAACTACATAACACAAAACCTAATTACTATTTTAGTCATGACCAGAGTAGACTTATTAAAACCATTCGATTTGTCCATGTGTTTAATCACAGACGATTTTCTCTTTTCTAACATTGATAGTTTCTTTTATTTTTATTGCTCCTGTCCTTTCTTTAATTTTTGACAATATATCCCCTTCCCCCAGCCTGATCTTTCCTTTGTGCCTTTTCTCCAGCTTACTTTGCAGGCAGTGCATGTGTGGGGTTCAAAGTGAACCTCCAGAGGCAAGAAGAACCGATAACACTCCACGGGTTCAATGCTTGAGACAGTTTTAAATTTGAGACAAGTTCCATTAATTCGATGTTGATGAGGAGTCTCCCCTTTCTATAGGCAGCACTTGGAACAGCACGCCTGTGGTCCCAAGCAAGCCTTCCTTAGTAAGAAGGATTCATGAAAAACAGATCCCTTGTCAAATTAATAGAACCTATTTATAATTTGCAAGTATTAAAACAGCAAAATTTGAAAAACGAGCCATTAAAAGGGAAGAATGGCTATAGTTTAAAGTTAATTTTTAAATCTGTTTGCATTAACCTTGGTGTATTATTAATTTATTGGTTTGTAAAGCCCACTGCCTCAGAGTTTTAAGGAAGGAAATTGTGAGTTTTTCAGCTTCTCATCAGATGTAGAACAGTAGTAGCAGTATCAGGAAGTTCCTTTAGCAGTTAGTAGAAACTCCCAACTAAAAGGGACAGCAGCTATGATGAAGATGGGTATTATTTACATAACACCCTCTAGCAGCAAAGTGAGGTTTTGAGAGGGAAATTGATGAAATTCCAACAGTATAGGTATCCTGACTATATCCTTATGTAATGCAAAAGTTAATTACTATGTGGTTAAATATGAGAATGCTATTCATTTTTTAAAGATTTCTTTTATTAGGGTCAAACAAGTAGAGTATAACATAGCCAAATTTCCTCCTGATGGAGTTTAGAAGGTAATATAAGCAACATACAAAGTATATATATTTACAATTTAATTAAAAAGAGAGAAAAGATTTCATAAGTAATCGCCCTTATTCCCTATCCATCCCTTTGCCATTGTTTTCCCCCTCTCCTGATCACCCCTCTCCTTCCGGGAACAGTCATGCATTTCTTTAATCATTCATTCTGTTTGTTGGATCGTAAAGATAGTCCTGTTCAATTCCGTGTATTTTCTGTTGACCTTTACCTTGACTGTCAGTTCTCCCCATTTCTCCCTGGGATATCCATCGGTATATTTATTTTTCCTATCCATGATATAATCTTGAAGCATATAGTCTGCTAAATATTTGTACCATTCTTGTATATCCCATTTTTTATGTTCTTTCCATTCTAGGGCGACCATAGCTTGTGCTGCAGCTAATGTATATTTAGTCTTTGCCCATTCTTTATTACCACTTTTCCCTTCCAGTGTCAGTGTGAAAAACTGTTTCTTGTTCTATCCTATATTTTGGGTTCCTCCATTTTCCTCTTTATTTTTCTATAGAATTCTTGTACCTTAACACAGTCCCACCACATATGGATAAATGTTCCAATTTTCCCACATTCGTGTCACCAGGTTTTAGATGTTCTTTTTGTAATATGGGCTATTTGATGGGGTGTCCTATACCATTTCATCAGTATTTTCTATTGTATTTCTTTGATCTTTAAATATTTAAGGTTTTTGATTGAATGTATTCACAGTTCTAAGTCCTTCTGATTACAGTTTATTTCCTCTTTCCATACTTCTAACAGGATGAGAATGCTATTCAGATGACATCACTTCTAACATTATGTTGTTCTTAACTGAGCTTTAAATACATTTAGAAAAACAATTGACCCTAGTGAAAACAGTTACACATCTGCTCTTCAAAATTGTTTTTACCAAGTCAAAGTATGAAGATATGAGGTTGATCATGTTTTAAAAATATTTTTCTAACATTGTGTTTTGGTTTTATAAGTAACTATTTCATGGGAAGCCAGTAGAGTTAAATGCATTTGTGTTATTCACAGGCCGTCAGACTCAAAATCAAAGAAACGGAATCAGTATACCTGTGGAGAAACGTGCTGAAAATGGGGTATGTTGAAATTTTAAAATGGGGTATGTTGAAATAATTTTACAGCTATTTCAACTTGTTCCTACTGCTAAAGATACATTTGCAAATTCATAATCATAAATATTTTATAATGGTTATATCTAGAAGAAGCATTTTACTTAGGAAAATGGAATAAGAAAGTTCTTTTAAGAAACATGCAAAATTCTAAACCTAATTGCTAGTTCAACTAGATAAGAGCCATTGTGATATTGTGATCTTTTGCTTTTTTTCTGCTACCAGCATGATGTATTAAATTTTTGATGTTCCTTTCTTTGGATTTTATGCCTTAATTCTCTGAGTTTAATCCACTTTTCGTGTGACACTGGCATCCCAGATGGGACCATGGAGCACCCATGTGGCCTACCTGTTTTATAGTTGTGAGATCTCAGATACCTTTTTGATGCAGCTTAACTGAACTTCTGTGATCTATCACTTGGTGTGCTTATCTGACTGAAGCACTCCCAAGAACCAGAACCCATATTTCAGGATAACAATACATTCAATTAAACAGGGTTATAAAATTCAACTTTTTCTGACACCTTTGCCAATTGAAAACCAATATGTTTCTCTGTATTTTGTCGAACCTTGTCCCGAGTACAGAACAATTCATATGATACATTAATTCCTTTATCTATAGTTTTTCATACCAAAAACTGATGCATCTTATAAAGCACATCATGGGTTTTCTTCTGAAATTCTTTGATGTGCTCCATTATCCCATATATATTTGCAATATTGCTCACGCCTCTTCTGTTTCTGAACAAATGGCCATCTGACATTTCTCACTCCAGAGTCATTGTTATAGAATATTGAGCATAACCGCCCTGAGTCCCCCCTCGGGGGTTGAGAAGGGCGGGGTAAAAATACGTGAAATAATAAAATAATTGTGCTTGCATGGGAAGATTAAAGCAGAAATTAGGTGGTTACTGTAATCCTTGGTGCCTGTTTTCTTGGTTATTGGAATATTGAGTATATTCTTGGATATTGGAATATTGCATGATTTATTTTCTCCAAGAGCTTCGAATGCAGCTTTCACTTCTGTTTCTAAAATTGCGGATTCATCTTCATATGTTTCTTCTTCAAATGAATCTATCACCCTTTCATCTCTTTTATATAGTTCTTCTGTGTATCATTCCCCTCATTTGTTGATCATGAAGTGTATTCTAGTGGTCGTTATGTAACATCCCTACTCTTTATTTAAATTTTCCTTTGATTTCTTGATTTTTGTGAAAGAGGTCTTTTGTCTTGCTGTTTTGCTACCTCCTACTGTTTGTATTGATTGTTATAGCATCGTCACAGATATTCCAAAATCCGGAAAAAAATGGACATCCAACATTCTTCTAGTCCCAAGTGTTTAATATAAGGGATGTTCAATCTGTAAATAGTTGTCCTTTGCTGGGAGTTGATTTAGATCAGCGCTGCTCCAAGTGGACATATATGGACTGCTACCAGTCCATAAGTAATGGGCTGCCAGTCTGCTTTGAATAATAATAGTAATAATGTACAAATTAAAAATGGCCCATGGCACATTGGGGGAAAAGCTGGTGGTCTCTCAGAGCAGCTTAAGAAAAACTGATTTCTTTTACCATTTTTAGGAGGTATGAGACATGTTGAAGAGTGCAATTTATGGTTTCCTTCCCATCTCCTCTTTCATTAGGCCTTTGCCTGTGGGAGTACCTTACATCAATCTCAGATCACAGTGTATCACTTTATTGCAGATCTTTGGAATAGCACTGGAAAAGTAAAATGTGGTTGGATTGAAGAAATTGTAGCTTGGTCACACTACCAGATGTTCTGAAGGGAGATAACACAACTTGTGTGTATTTAGGCCACATTTCACTCAATGTTGGACATGTCCGTCCTTGCCATGTCCCACTGAGGTGTCTTCATTTATATGTGTTTTCTCTATCTGCACATTTTTTTAAAAAGTGTATGAAATCATTTACATAAATATTTTAACTGTTTTTCCTCAAAATTTAAAATAAATATTTAATGCCAGAAGTGACATGATGCTATTTGGAAAATATTGATGAAAGTAACATTCTGCTGTTGAGTTATACTACTGCTTTAGTTTCTTCTTTTGGTTCTTGTCTTTTTCAACCAGTAACATAAAGTCACTGAAGCTCTTCCTGGACTGTTGCATCTTCAGGCAGCTGTGGAGAAATGCAGTGGGTTGTACAAGTGTTTTTTTAAAAAATTGTCCCTTGATGTAAGAGAACACGTTAACACCATAAGTCATGCCCTCTAACATACTTTCTGTACATAGGCATCCCTCTATTTAACAAACAACCTACCTATGCTTCTTATCCACTGTCTTGAAGCAATGCAGTCTAGGAAAGGCATTTCTACTTGATTCTGCTGTTTGCCTATACCAACTCTTGAGAGATTCCAGGAATTGAACCTTTGGCCCTATGCATACAAAGCATGTTCCCCGCTGCCCTTCCCTGTTCTGATTATATAAGCCTAAAAACAGTCTGCCTGAAACCTATCATTCTGATGGAAAAGTTATAAACTGACAAAGTGTTTGTTTAAAAACCACATCAAGATGTGAGGAAAACAGTTTCTATATTTAGTCAGTTAAAATTAAGAGTGCATGTCTGCCTTCACCGGTTGACAACAAAGAGCCTTTCTAGACAGCAAAAGTGGGTGTTTTTGTTTTAGTTTACTGTTTATGGTAGTATGGAACCAGACCCACTATCATGATACCATACTCCTGCACTGTACACTGTACACTGGATTGTTTGAGTCAAAAGGGAGGAAAGAAGGGCCAGAAAAAAGGGGGGAAGTGCAATATCTTTAAAACTGACTTTTATTTTTCCATGAGCTGTAGTGAATATAGACCCACTTCTTAACTGTATTTGTCTTTACTGTTTTTAAAATCCTTTAGAAGGAGGAGGAACCCAATCTTCAAAGAATAAATAAAAAACATAGCATATATATAGCTTATTCATACAATTCGTATGTGCAGTGAAGGATTGAACCCAGTGTGGGTTCTGTGGGATAAAGTGGGAGACTTGGTTCAGAGACTACAATGCCAAATCATTCCCTACAACTCCTTATTTCCTTCACATGATAACATCCTATATAGCACTTGTTGTATGTCTTCATTGTTTCCAATTTAAGGCAAGCCTAGGGTCGACTTATATTAGGATTTCACTGGCAAGATTTCTTCAGAAGGGGCTTGCCTTTGCCTTTCTCTGAGGCTGAGAGTATGACTTGCCCAAGGTCAACCCATGGGTTTCCATGGTTGAGTGAGGATCCAAACCCTGGTCTCCAGAGTTGTAGTCAACACTTAAAACCACTACTATCTGAGATTGGCTCTCACATGGCACTCAACACGGGGGACAACGTTATCTGTCAGTGGGACAGTTACAGGACAATGATTGATCTAGAGGTTTTTCACTTGTACAAGTCTTGTCTACAATAAAAAAAACTTTTGGCAAGGAATATAAGAATAAGTGTTTATATGAATATTTATTTTTTATATCATGAGTTCATGTAATACAATTATATTTTATTTTCATCTATGATAACTATTATGCATTGTTGTATAGAAATAAGGTACAATTTTTAGCACATTTTTCCTCAGAAAATATGCTTAGAATTTAGCTCTGCTTTCCATTGCTGAAAGTTGTAGGGTGGGTTACTGCTGTATTGAGACGTGTAGAATTTAACTGTGCTTTATTTGCTTGGCAAGAAAATGTCAACGCAGATAAAATGCACATCTTGTACTGCCCCACTTTGGAATTTGAACTCCAGACACAAAAGATTCCTAACTCCAGGACTACAATATACATTTGAAGTAAAAATGGCTTGAACCTCTGTACTAAACCTCAAAGTGCTACACATGGTATGATATTATAGTCCCTTATTCATATGAAAATCTTTGGGTATGAACCTAAATCAAAGTCTTTTAAATGTATTAAGCCTTTGACCTAAATCTGAAACTGAGTATATTGGGAACAGCGGCACCAGAAACCCATAACATTCTTGTTCGGATTTAATTATAAGAATGATAGTTTTCTTATGGCTCTTGAGGGATACTTTTAAATTATAGATATTTGATGAGGTATTATATTTGAGATTTAGCAGAGGAAATAATCAATATTGTCTTTTAAAAAGTGAAGAAAATTGAAGTAGTGACCTAAAAGCTGGAGAAATTCTAATGATTTAAACATTGAAAAAAGCAGTTTCTTTTGGAGGAGAAATAATCAAAAGCTTAGCCCCAAAGAGATTTAAATAATGAGAACGTGGATGATCCACAAAACTGTCAGGAAAGGCAACCAAAACAAAATAGAATTAAGAAGTGATGTGAAGTAAGCTTTACTTCTGGATAAAGATATGTGTGATTGTACTCTAGTCACATCTTTATGTGTGGTGGTACTGGTAAAATATAGTTACAGGTAACTAACATGTTCTTTTAAAGTAAATATCCATTTATTTTTAAAAATCAGGTGTCTATTTATGTAAAAGGACATATGAACATGGCCCAAGTTAAAGGTCAGCTTTTCGCATATTTGTTATGAAAATCCAGTGTTTTGTGAATGGAGTCTCACCAATGAAGAAGTGAATTATGTGTTGCTGTAGGTTTTTTGGGCTGTATAGCCATGTTCCAGAAGCATTCTCTCCTGATGTTTTGCCTGCATCTATGGCATGCATCCTCAAAGGTTGTGAGGACCATGCAGGCGAAACGTCAGGAGAGAATGCTTCTGGAAAATGGCCATACAGCCCGATAAACTTACAGCAACCTGGTGATTCTGGCCATGAAAGCCTTCAACAATACAGTGAATATCATGAGCTGATCATTGACTGTAATAAAGTTAACTTGAACGATACAGTGAATTTATTTGTAGATTTTAATTATAGACTGCTTGTGGATCCAGTCAATTTAGAATAAATATAGACTATAAAGAAATAAATCTAAAGCCAAGCTCGTCCTTTTCCTCCTCCTCCTCCTCCTTTAAGAGAGGTAAGTGGGATATAAATAGTATAGTGATCACGATGACAATGTCAACAATTTTGGTGTGCTGCTAATAATAGCTTATTTGAGTCTCATTTGTGGAGAGAAAAAGAGGGGTATAAACATAATGACAACAACAACATTTGATACTGACTAGTGCCAAAGAAGGAAAGATTGAAAAATATCACTTTATCTACCAGTATATATATAAAAGTCAAAACCTGTCTGCCCCCCCCCCCCCCAATACCACATGTCACTGGATTGGCAGTTGCTAGGCAAAATGACCCTCTGTGATGTCCCTGAAAAAGAAAGGTGACATGTATGAGGGAAAGTGAGAAAGGAAGGAAAGAGTCACAAAGAGAGCCATATTGCCATGGAGACATTGTGAGACCCTTTCAGTGCTGGCGAAAGGAGAAAGGGGAGAGGAAGGAAAGGAAGGAGAAAAAGAACAAGAAAAAGAAAGGAAAGGAGAAAGAAGAGAGGGAAAGAAAAAGGAAGGAAGAGAAAGAAAAAGAGAGGAAAGTATGGGGGAAGGAAAGATTAAAGAATTGATGAAAGTGAGGGGCAGCACCACCTCTGACATCAAGTAATTATAAAGCTTGTAAACAAAATGTGGTTGTGCTTGGTAGTGACAGTGAGGCTGAGGGGGGTAAAGCTTTTGAATTCAGTGTAAGATAATGAACTGCTGGGTTGGGGTGACACACCTATACCTAAAAAATGTTAGTGATAGTTAATTGATCATCTGTTAGCCTGATCTGTGTTTTTATGAGGAATAAAATGTGAGGGCACACCATATATACCATAAGAGTTACTTGGTGACTCTTGTGGCCAGAAGTTCCTTTTAACCACAGTGGCTGATAAAACGATTTAGTTGGGGATCGAAGGAAGAGTGCTAGGCACATGGGTTTTATGATAGTAGCATACCATTTACAAAACTACCCTCCCACGTAAGATTAACCTGATTCCATCCTTGTCCATTACAAAATACATTTAAAGACCTTTTGGTTTGTTCATACTTTAAAAGAGTGGTTCCCAACCTTTTTCTTTTAACCAGGAATGACATTGACCAGGGACTACTCTCCAACATTAGTACCAAAAGGATTACGAATCAGTTTTTGTTCAGCTTTAGATTCTGTTTGGTTATTTGGGACGCTGATTCAGAAAATTGCATTGGCTAGACCACATCAGCTCTAGTTTCTGATACATAACATGTGCCATCCAGTAGTCGCCATCTGCTCACCCACAGAAAGCCATATTAAATAAGCCTCTGCACTATAAGAGGGTTTCCCGAGACCAGTTGCTCTCATTACAACAGTGTATAACGGCGAGGCCATGGACCATATTTTAGTCCTTTCGGATCACCGGTGGTCCATGGACCACAGGTTGGGAACAACTGCTTTAAAATGATGTATGAGGACAGTTTTTCTTTACTTAAAAAATTGCTTTAATTTTAGGGCTGTTGAGTTTTGTTCTTTGCAATACTTCTGCTTTTATGTGTGTGTGTGTTTTAAAAAAATACATTGTTCATTATAAGATAACTTTTCCGAAATATTATGGGGCTGAATGCTCATAATGTAAATAATAAATGAGCACTTTATTCTCTTATTTTTATATTCTTCAAATCAGCATTAGCCACTTTCTTTTTAAAAATACATTAAGCATTTAAAACACAAATTCACACTTTATTATTCTTTTATAATGTCAAAGAAAAATGCATTTTCAAATGAAAAAATATTGTAGATAGCCACTTTGAGCCCCCTTTGGGGAGATAAAGCGTGATGGATTAGTTATATGGATGTATTGATGTTATATTGATGTATTGATGTATTGTTATATTGATGTAGTTGCCTTGGTTACTGTTTTAAATGCTAATGTTGTGCACTTTGTATACTGACTTGGTTGTAAACCGCTCTGAGTCACCTACGGGCTGAGAGAGAGAGGTATACAAATGAAATAAACAAATAAATAAATAAATAATAGACAAACAATATAATTTCTAACTAATTCTATCTACCTTTCATTGTTAATACTAAACCAGCTATGTCCCTCTTGTTTCCCAGCCCAAGGACTGCTTCCAAGCACATCTAGATAATAGCTATGTTTAGCTCAGTTTTGCTAGCTTATCATTAGACACTCAGTGTCTTGCTTTAATTTATTTTTGAGAAGTACAACAAAGCATTTGTTATGAGTCACTCCTGGGTGTTATAAAATAAGCCAGAGGCTTTTAATTTGTTTTTCTCCTTAGTTGTTTAAAAGTAATTATTCTGAAAAATGAACAAGTGAATTTTCCTTTTTTTATTTTGAAGATGAATTTATGAAAGCTGATTGATTTTTTTTCCTCACTGTATTTCAGGATGATGTACCCCCTTTGTTTTACTGGTATTGCTTGTGTGCTACATTACTAATCTGTTTTGCCCGGTGTTCCATTTTAGCCTGCAAAAATAGCAAAAGTGGCTCTTGTGAAATTCTTTGTAGCTTGGGTTCATCCTGTCAATTTACTTTTTCTGATAGGATAGTGAATTTCAGTGCATGTCAGTCAAAAGGCATCCTGTTAACCCTAAAGTGCGACACTGCTGAAGAGTAAAAAGGAGAGGCAATAATTCCCTCCCAATATCTTTTGATATATTAGTTTAGTACAACTAGTACAACTGCATTGAGTACAGTGTGTGTGTACTTGAATGTAAATCCATAATTAGCTGCCAAAAGAGAGCTTGCTCCATTTTTTCCCCATTGAATATGAAAAGTGCAATGCATCAAGCTGATTAGATCTGACAGCTGGCTTGATCTTGTCATGATTAGGTCTTTCACTGCTGGCAAAATCCACTAGCCCTTTCTGTTCACTGACTGCTGATGAATGCAGAGAGACAGCTTTCCATATTGATAAATGATGGGGGTCCTATGTGTGTTAGGAAAAAATATGCAAAACTTACCTAACATTGATTGATTATTCACAAATTAAGAATTAAGGATAATCCTATTTAAGGTTTAAGGGGCTATTTGCCTTTTTAGTTTATAGACAACAATCAATACAGTGGTAATTTGGAAACCTGGGGGGAAATGGAGTTGAAGCATGTTGGAGCAATGCAGGAGTTTACAGATGATGGGCAGTGCCACAGAATAAAAGTATGGTCTTTTGCCATTACGTGGGAAAGTTGGCAGCAGGTAATTATTCTTTTAAAGATTTTTTTCCTCTTGCCTGGTATGTTATTTTTGCAGTCATTGTGTTGTTTTTTTATTTAATTTACAAGTTCTTTTAATAACCATATTTTACACTGAGAATATATGGTGAAAAACATGAGTTAGAACATACCAGTTTGCACAGTGTGATTATTTTTGTCGCTTTCCACTATCTTAGCTGAATTATTTAAAAGTGAAGCTGTGCCAGGGATGGTTGGGGAACATAAAATTGCATGGGATTTGGCGGCATCATTATCAAGCTTAGACTTTTTTCATTGTCTCTAATTTTGGCGTTGTATCATCTTCATAAACATAGTTTTAACTACTGTGTTAGGAAAACATGATAAAGTAATCATGGTGTTATTTAAGAATCTTGTAATGAGTCTTAAACATATCAAAATAAGGTGTTTTTTTCCTACTGTCTAAAAAATCCCGTTTGAAAGATCAAAGTATGCTTCATGAAACATTTCTGTTAGTCATAACTGTTTTTGTGTTAAGGACTGTGGTAAGCAAGTCAGAACATTCACACCTTTTGGTCAGCAATGCTTCATAAATGGGAAATGAAAAATACATCTTTATTTATCTAGTTATCAATTCTCTGTACCCTTGTATATAACAGTTTCATAAAAAAAATGTGTGCAATAGGTCGCATTCATAGGTAGCATTCCTTTTCAGCTGCTTTAGAACCATAGTATTGTTTTCATTTCTTTCACCTGTTGAAACTGATTTCCACTGCTCCAGATTTCCTGTGGAGTAGAAATGTCAATGATATAAAACGCTTTGCACTTTTGAAACTTTTATTCTGATGTCTACTTATTGATTTTTTAAAAAAATCATTATTTCTGATAAATACCCTGACAGTTGGAGCTAGCCCTTTCAAAAGAGATAAGAAGCTTCACTGAAGGAAAAAAAATGTAATGATAGGGAATGCCAGGTATCTAAAAACATAGTAGCTCTGAGGCTTTGCTATTTTTTAAAATAATTTTTATTAAAGTAGTTTTACAGTGAGATATATATTTAAAAGGGAAGGGTTTTGTATGGGAAAGGGATTGCTTGTGGAATGCTGGGAAGGAAAAAGGGCAGTGGGGGAAGGCTTGGTCTGCGGGAAAAGAAGAGGGAAGGATGGGCTGTTGTGGTTCTGGAATATGTGAGATGGAATGAAAAAGAAGAAAAAGAAAAAAAAAGCAATAAGAAACAAAATGAAGTCCGTCTTCCAGTCTTCTTCCTTGTGATTTAACACCATCTTTCTGATTATTTTTTGCTTTTTTGTTCCTCCTCTTCCTTTTTGAACTGATTCATTTATCGTCTATCTTCTTTGTTTTATTTTATTCTCTGTCAGATATTTTCTGTCAGATATTTGTTGAATAAGTCCAGTCTGTTGTTTTTATGTGTGATTCCGCCTTGTGATTTTGCTACTAGAAAAGTCAGTTTGTCCATGCTCATGGTGTCCAGTATTTTAGTTAACAATGGCTCTGTAGATGGTGTTTCGCTTTGTCTCCAAGTTCTCACATACACTATTTTCGCTGCTGTAAAATAGTTTCTCTTTGTGTTCCATTCTATATTGATTATTCCTAATAGGAAGTGTTCCGGTTTGAATTGAATTTTCGTTTTCAGAATTTTTTGGCCAATTTCATGTATCTCTTTCCAATAGGCTTTTGCTCTTTCACAGGATCACCACATGTGAAAAAAGTGCCTTCTTGTTTCCCACATTTCCAACAGTTATTATTCATATGTTTGTTAAATTTAGGTAACTTCTAAGGAGTTATGTATCATTGGTACATTGTTTTTAGTCAGTTTTCTTTCATGTCATATGAATAGGTGTATTTTAATTTCTGATTCCAAACCCTCTCCCATTCTACCATCGTTATCTGAGGCTTTGCTATTTAGGAGACATCACCATGTGTTACCAAGGCTAATTAAATTTGTCATTTTAAGATCTGATTGAACTCATATGTATATAACAGTCAACATGAATTCAGTTAGATATTGACTTGGTATGCATATAAAGAGCCGGGATAGTGCAGTGGTTTGAGTGTAGGACTACAGCTTTGGAAACCAGGATTCAAATCTCTACTTGTTGCGTGACCATGGGCAAGTCACTCTCTAATCTTAGAGGAAGCACTTTGAATAAATCTTGCCAATAAAATCCCTCCATAAGCCAGAAATGACTTGAAGGCATGCACAACAATACCAACATATTTACAAAATTTCATATAAGAGAGATAAGATTAGGTTCTTGTGGGTTTTTTCGGGCTATAGAGCCATGTTCTAGAGGCATTTCTCCTGACGTTTCGCCTGCATCTATGGCAAGCATCCTCAGAGGTTGTGAGGTCTGTTGGAAGTAGGAAAAATGGGTTTATATATCTGTGGAATGGCTGGGGTGGGGCAAGGAGCTCTTCCCTGCTGCAGTTAGGTGTGAATGTTTAGCTGATCACCTTCATTAGCATTTGAAGGCCTGCCTGAGCCTGGAAAAATCTGTTGCTGGGAGGTGGTAATCTGTGCCTGGTTTTTTCCTCTCTGTTGTTTAGCTGTTATAATTTTAGAGTTTTTTAATACTGGTAGCCAGAATTTGTTCATTTTCATGGTCTCTTCTTCTGAATTGTAATGTGTCCTAGGTCCTCTAAATTAAGATACAATTTTTAAATATCTTTATTCATAAAATGGTCTGTTTAGATAGAAAGTATTTCTTAGATCTTTAACAGTACATTTATTGTTTTGATTCCAAATGTTGTACTTGGTTTATGTGGATTTGATCACACTCTTTATTCCATTACATTAAAATAGAGATTGTTGATGTGGCATTTATTGTTGACTTTCCAAATGGATTCTGCTACTGGCATTTTCTGACCTAATTAAGAAAAAGCAAGACAGTGCCATGGATAAAACCATTAAACTGGCAATAATGTCATGTTCACTGAGACCACACAGTGTTCTTGATTCAAAAGAACTAATTGTACCTCCTGTAAGATTTCAATTTGGATAAAGTAGCAGAGCCTATTTGCTGTTGGAATCAGGAGTTGGGAGAATGCTCAAGACAAATTACAGATTTATACCGTAAAATATAAGTCTTACCTCCAGGCTTACTCCGTGCCTCGGTTAGTCTGATTTGAGTGCTAATATCCAGTAAGGAGTGGAGAATCTCCATTTCACAAGCAAAGCTGGTTGCGATGTTTAGGTGTCCTGTACAAGTATGTGCTGTAGATATCTAAGAAATGTTATTTTGGGATGAAGCATTTCTACAAGACATTTTTTGCATATTAATTAAATAATTAGGTGAATGTCACAGTTGAGAGCCTAAATGTATCTCTGAAGTGCTGGAATAGCATGGTGGTTCTGAATGAAATATTTGGGCTGAACTTGTCTGTTTTTCAATGACTGCTCATCAGTCAAACATGCAGGAGTGAGATTTTGAAGTTCCTCTTATATTTGGTTGGCCATACCACTTGAGATCTAGAAATCTCTCTCTTTTTTTAAACCTAAACCCTTAGACACCATTCCTTCACTTCCTGACCTCTGTTGCCATTATTTGTTTTAAAAGTGTCAAGAACCCAAAAGTTGTGATGCTGGGGTTTGTTGCAGAATGCCTTCTTAGGTAGTTTGCTTTCTTGCCCCCATCCCAGATGATGGAGGCACATATAGTAAAAGTCTTTCACAGTTTGAAGGCGCTTTTCTAAAAACAGTGGCCCCTCTTTCCTCAGCCCAGTTCCTGAATTGATATTCAATGAATGCTGTTAACTACTTAACTCAGTTTGTCTTCCGAACTCTTCCTACAAATCCAGATGTAGGCAAAATGTTGTTTGTGCATAAGTGTACATCTAATTGTGTGGATCACATGCATTTCTTTCTTTTTTTTCAGTTTTAATGAAAAGTATTTCTTAGCTGGTGTCAATGGTTTGAATCTGAAGTTTTTTGCTGTGTTGCCACATGTTTGGTTGATTAGACATTTTTCCTCAGAATGGGTGTGTTCTCTCATGGGTTACATCAACAACAATAGATGGAAAACACCGCCTGCACACTTTTAATAAAGGGCGAAGAATTAATTTAACAACTATTACTGACATTTAAAGGTTCAGTAAGGCCTCAGTGGTTGTTTTAATGTATAATCATTAAAAATCTGAGTTCTGCAGAAGATATTTGTTGACTTAATAGTCTTATGTTACAACCAAGTTTAATACCTTTGTCCTATGTGTTACAAAAGTTGACACACAAAGGTGTTATGTAGTAGTAGGATTAGTATTACTATTTCTTTTTATTTCTCATTTATTTTTGTCGAATTTGTAAACTGTCTCTATCCAAGGTTGAGATTCAAGGCGGTTTTTGAAAGATACAATTAGAACAATCAAAACTTAACTTGAAAGATACAATTAGAACAAAACTTAACTTGCACTAAAAAGCAAGTTTTCATTGGCTGCATTCTGAACAGGCTTATGTTAGATAGATTGCTTCAGAACCTTGCCTAGATAAAAGAAAGGGGCGGGTATAAATCTTAAACACCAATTTGGGAAAGGATTTATATTCACAGAATGTTACTAGAACCAAGTTCAAGCTCTTATTATTTTGAGTGTTCTGTTGTTTAGCCAGTTCCCCACAATTCATATAAATAAATGTTGTAGTCAGCAGAATGTTAAGCTTGGAGTGAATCTGTGGAATCTGTGGGAGTAAATATTTTGCCGAAAGCTCTTTGTTTGTTTTGAGTGTACATTTAAAAGGGGGGGGGTGCATTTTTCCTGGTTGTGGCAATGGGGGAGGGATGTTTTATTTCTTACTGGCTAAGGTTTGTTGTGAAAGGTGTGTGATCTCATTTGGAGAATTACTAATTACAATGACTAGACTACAGGTGGTTGATAAAACTCTTGGGCACTGAAAATGTTTAGGGACATTTACTACTGTTCTCGTTGAGAACAGTCTTCTCTGCCGAGCTTCATTTGGAACAACAATCTTTTCTGACATTTGCCATTAATTTTGTCTTAAATTTAAGAGTGAATTACAATGAATGAGATTAAAAGCTTGGACCAAAGCGATTAGCTAGACCTGTCAAGAAAGAAGAGCTTTCTGTTGCAGAGCGCTTTTATTACATTATCTCTTGTTTAAAGTCTGGGATGCTCTACTTTGAAGACCTGGCACATTAGCTCTGAACTTGAAAATCAGAACTGAGACAGAAGAAGAATCTTAATATTTGAAACCATCCTTTTGCCATGTGGACGAAAAGGAGGCAAACACGAGTAAAGCTACAGGTTCGCTGCTCCCTTTCCCAGTTCTAAATATTAACTGAAAAAGAATTGGATGGTAAACTAAATATGTGAATAATCTTAAAGAAGGGAATGTTTGTATCTCACAATACTTTGTTATAATCTGCTGCTTTGAACTCTTTTAGAAAGTGATGTTTTTTGAGGTTTTTTGGAGGTTGTTGAAGTTTTAGTCAGTTTAGTACTGTGGAGTATTTTACAGTGTAAATTTGTATACAGATATTTGGAAACTGTTGCTGAACATTTAAACTGTTTTGTTATTAATGCATATATGTTTACATTGGGGTTGGCTTATATTTCTCAATTGTATAAGTGTGGAACACCAAAGGTTAACCTATCTCAGGTAGCAGTCCATTTAACAGAGTGCTGCTTTCTTTTAAAGCCCAGTTAATCAAAGTTATACAGCTAATATATGTTCAGAGGAAATGGATTGATCCCAGAATTAACCTTACCTGTCCTTCTGAAGTTAATGAAGTTGAACATACATCTCTTTGGTTTTATGTTGTTTGCTGTTCCCTCCTATTCTTTTTTTCCTGCTTCTTTACACTTTCAAGTCATTTCTGACTTATGTCAACCCAAAGGAGAAACTATTATGTATTTTTTGGCAAGATTTGTTCAAATGGATTTTGCTTTTGCCTTTCTCTGAGGCCGAGAGTGTGCGACTTGCCTACAGTTGCCTAGTAGCTTTCTGTGGTTGAAGTCGAATTTAAACTCTCTGTGAATAAGTGTGGATTTAATGTAATTAATATAATAAATAAAATATTGTGATCTGTTATCCTGCCAAATGAAGTACCTTGGTAAAGATGTGAGACTGGCTTAGTGCATCGTATAATTTTTGGAAACTGCTTATTTTAAATTCATTTTTCTTAGTTTTAAGTGTCGTCAATGTGGATGTGTGTTCTTTAGTATTTTTTTTAATGGGATTCTATCAGTGGTTCCCATTTTGACTGTTAAGTGGGCATGCATACTGAGGACTCAATTGGCATGCACATAGCACCAGCGTCCAACAAAAGAAAGCAAAAAGCCCTGAGGATATCTATGTCTCTTAGAGTAGCAAATTTGATCACTGTAACGGAATGGGAATGTCAGATTTGTAGAATTGGTACAGTTTGTTCCTTTGCTATCACATACAAAAATATCTTGATTATTGGAAGATTTGGAAAATGCCATGGCTTTGCTTTTTAAAACAATAGCAATCCAAGCATAAATTAACCTAAACAACTTTAGTGTTGTAAGGTGCAACTGCGTGAACTTTTCATATATTTAAAGCGGTAAGGTAAAAGCCTTCTTTATGCATAACTTTAATATTAAGATTGATTGCTAATCATAAGATTTCTACCAACAAATTGTAGCTAGCATGTTAAGGCTAATACATATAACTAACCTGCATTTTATTGCAAGAAGTCTTCCTTAATTTATCAGATTGGCAGTTTTTAATATAATCTCCTCCTGATTTTTGTGTCAAGAGTATAGTCCATATTCAAGTTACTGTTTTTACTCTATTCTTTATGAATATTGTGCTTAACCTGCCATAGAGATGCTCATGAGCCCAGATAGAAGTGTTTCACTTTCTTCTTTACAGCTGTTATTCCATTTGTTCTCATATTAGAGGAATCTAGTTAACTGTTTAAATTAAGAATGGTTGCTTTGTTTTGTTTTGGAATAATTTGTTTAGGATGATGTCTAGCTTTGATCATTTTTCTGCCACTTTTAAAACATAAGGTAATATTATTTTAAATTGGTTTTCAATTTTATCAGAATTTTATTTATTTTCTACATTTATATGCCACCCTTCTCACCCCAAAGGAGACTCAGAGCAGCTTACAAGATATAATTGTTTCTGATTTGTGCGCTATTTTCTTTGGACTTCATTCTGGACTTTGGACTTTATACAATAAAGACACAAGGAGTCATTCATTAGGTGTTGCTGTGGCTGGGCAGCTAGGCCGTTGTTATAGAATTTTACTATATTCTATTACTGTTGCTTTTAATATTCTGTATTTATAATATTCTGTAATAATTGACAGCATTTACAATTAGTTGTATGATGTTTTGAGATAATGTTTTAGTTCTGAAAAGTGACATAAAATCTTTCTAATGAACAAATACAAACACTGTCTTGACACAATGTGATATTATTTACTCCTTTTATTTTGTAGACACCATACCTGGCTGGCATAGATTATCTTCTGATTCCATCTCTCTTCACTTCTATCAAACTGCATCTTTTTTCTTGCTCTTTTTATAGTGTCTGTAGATGCTCAAATGAATTGTGGAAATTTACTCTTATTAATAGAAAAAAGATAGAACATTGTACTGGTTTAAATCAGCAAGTTCTCATCATAGGCTTCCATGCTTGCAAGCATAATATAGCTATTTATTTATTATATGATGAGGGTTGTACAGAATGTAATGCCTGTAAGGTCATAACTCATCATGAGATATATGCAACTATGCCTATGCCTATGACATGGAAGTGTTGAAAATAGTCTCCATCAGTTGTGATCCAATTGTGCCACTTTTGAATCCATGCATCAAATTCACTTTGGAAAAACCTTTTCAGGCACTTACTGGTCAAATGTCTGATAGCATATTTCACTTCATCTACATCATTGAAGCACAATTCTTGAAGGGATCCTTCATCTAACAGGACAAATTAAAGACTGAGGGTGTCAGAACAGGGCTGTAAGGCATGATATGGCACCATTGGGTATCCCATTTGTGCAAGAACTTGAGATGCTGCCAAAGATGTATAGGGCCGTGCATTGTCATGGTGTAATTTGATTGCATTCTACTGTTTTGTGGTGTTTTCTTACGAATAGCTTCATGAAGATTTCAGAATGGTGCAGCGTATTAGTTACTGTTCATTATTGTCTATCCCTTGAGGATATAATCAAAATCACTCCAAAGTCATATCAGATGACATTCACATTCCACTATGCCGATCATGGGCTTTTGAATTTCTTCAGTCTCTGTGAGG
Source organism: Anolis sagrei ordinatus (assembly GCF_025583915.1). Classification (NCBI taxonomy): domain Eukaryota; kingdom Metazoa; phylum Chordata; class Lepidosauria; order Squamata; family Anolidae; genus Anolis; species Anolis sagrei. The sequence continues at coordinate 18,538,660 of NW_026844366.1, read as the reverse complement.
TGGAATACTGTTATTCCATCAGCTGGTTCATGTTTTCTGGGTCATATTGTATATGCTCAAGTCGTAATCACCAGTGTAAACATTCCCGAAAAGAGTTTCCTCATGGGCTTCAATTGCTGCCAACAGTGCTGAACACACATTCAAACTCTTCTTTTTCAGACCAGCTGTTAATTGATGAGGAACCCATTTAGCACTTTTCTGTATTCAATGTTGTGGATATTTTGTTTGGCAGCATTGTGACAATTATATGCCGGTCTTTGTGAATCATGTTGTCTACTCTGTCTTCGTCTGACTGTTTTTCATCAGTCTATGCATGGTTTATCTTCAATACTAGTGTTGCTTTCTTTAAAACAATTCACCCATCTTCGTACCTAATTCTTATCAGTTGTTGCGTCACATATACATTTCTGAGCTTTCTTTGGATGTTGATAGCAGTCCACCCTTCTTTGGTCAAGAACTCAATGGCTGCCCTTTCTCCTGCTTCAATATCTATGGTTATGCAACACGCAGAAATATAAAAATTCTGTTAGCCATGCAGTAATAATTATCTGGTGGCATAATAGCATCACATTTGGATTAATTGTTTTAGAGAAAATGGCATACAGGCATTACTTTCAGTACACCCCTTATATTTTTCACACATGATGGTGTAGAGGGGAAGCTGAAAGGAATGAGTTTGTGAGACTTATTCTCTTGTGAGGCCCTCTCCCTATTTGCTTTGTTTATTTGCATTCCTACAACATTATTTCTGTTTGATACTCCAGACCAAGCAAACAGTTGAAATCAAGAGATGTTTTATTAGCTTTAACCTCATCCCATTTGCTTCTGCAGCTCCTCACCATTATTTTTAGTATTGTTCCAAATCACTCCCCAACACCCTTGAGGAGATGGGGGAGTTGAAGTGGAGAGCAGCAAAAATGTTTTCCTTCCCTGTCATGGTAACATAATATTCTACTGCACCAAAAAAACCTGCTGTCAACATGGAGATGCAACTCTTATTATTTTTTTCCATATACATTGGGGATGGCCAGAGCACCATCCACAGGCATCCCTCTCAGGTCTATTTTTGTGGTTCCAGGTGAAAATTTTGTAGTTTTTTTTTTTACTCCAAAATGCCCTCTAGAGCAGTGGGTCCCAACCTTTTTTTGATCACTTTGACCAGAGACTACTTGACCAAGGACCACTTTGATCAGGGACCACTCTCCAATATTAGTATGAAAATGGTTACGAATCAGTCTTTGATTAACTTTAGATTCAGTTTGGAGTGCTGATTCAGAAAATTGCATTGGATAGACCACATCAGCTCTAGTTTCTGATACAGAATATATGCCATGGTCAGTGACAGGGAAGGTGGCATGAAAAGCAGAAATAAAACAAACCAATAAATAAATGAAGAGGAATGAGGCTCATGGACCAGATGTTTGTCTTCACAGCCCACTGATGGTCCGAGGCCCACAGGTTAAGGACCACTGCTCTAGAGGATATGTGTTTGGGTGTTTCTGCCATGTTTTGGGCATTTGAAGCCAATTTATGCCCAGAGTCCTCTTTTGGCCACAAAGGTCTAAAAACGTGGTGAAAAACACTTCACCTGTCCCTACAGGGCATTTGAGGGCAAAAAAAGATTGGGGCGGGGGTGGGGGGGAGGCAGAAGCAAGGTTTTGAGGTCTGGGCTTTTAAGGACTCATGGGAGAGGGCTAAAGTGACCCCCCAGTTCTCCACAGTTGCCCACTCATAATTTATATTGTTTTATTCTTCCTCCATTCTGCACTGACACACTCCTTTTTGTAGGAGGGGATGAAGGAAAGAATAATCTGTAAAAAGACATAGTTTTTTTTTTCTACGAGAGCAAGATTTTCTTAGATCCTCTTTGAAACTGTCTTTAGTTGGCTCCCTAGCACGGAGTTTCCAACAAGTTGCAAGGTCATTCACAGTAGCTGAGACACAATTTGTGAAAGCCACAATGGCTGTCTGGCGTAATAAAATCAATAAGAGATTCCCCACCTGGAAAAGCCTAGCTGTCAACACTAAGAATTGTGGTGCCCTTTTTAGTGAATTCTAGAATTATAAAGACACTGTATATTGAAACTTATAGGAAGACAAAATAGTTCATATAAAGAGAAAATAACCTGTTATGTGGGGGATTTACATATTTCAGAATTAAACCTGTATCAATCCATTCAGTCCTAGTTACAATTTTTGAAGTGTTTGCATTGTTTAATGACATTTTTCTTTTTCTGTGGCCATCATTTCCTTTATTGTTGTGTCTTGATTGCACTGGATTCCTTGTACTGTCTATTTTTCCACCCTGAGCCAGGTGCAGGAGGCCAGTTTGCTCACCTCTCTAACCATGGAGTAAATGGCAGAACATTTGCTTTAGTAAACTGTAGTGTTGAACTCAGGCAAACATTAAGAACGGCAGAACTTTTCCATGTGTTCATTTGTTTTAACTTCATTGTGCCTTTAAATTATTTAAAACTTTTAAGCATTTATAGTAAAATAGCAACATATATATATTATCTAATAATGTTTTTAGCCTTTGCAAGATATCTTGGCTTCCATATTGGGAGAAAGGGGCGCAAGAAAGAAAAGAGAAAGTCTGTCATGTTACATAGTATATAATGTAATGTTTCTCTTCTTGACTCTCTGCAGGTTGGGAATCCACGTGTTGAACTCACACTTTCAGAACTTCAGGATATGGCTGCCAGGCAACAGCAGCAAATTGAAAATCAGCAACAAATGTTGGTTGCCAAGGTAAATTGTACTTCTAGTGACATGAGGAAGGAAAGAGCTGAAAATGTGTTGTCTTCACAGAAGGCTGTAGCTCCCAGCAGTACGGAAAAATTGATCCTTGAGAACTGATATTAATCCTGTGTTAGGCAATACATCTTGTCTGTGACTCTCTGTTGCTTTAGATTTGTTTCAGTAAACACAGAGCTTGAATCAGATTCAATTCTTTCCTTTTTGTTTTGCTATATAAATGCTGTAGTCGGTAAAGATAACAGCATGAGCATATTTCACTCATTTTTTTAAAAAATGCCTTGACGGTAAAGGCATTCATATCAGTGGAACACTGTGTTGTCTGCTGTTGTACCAGTGTAGCCAACATGCAGCATTTTTGTGCTGATGCAGCAGCTCAGAAAAGCAGGAGCACACAAGCACTACAATTCATAGCATACTGTGGGACTGGGCTGCCCCAAATGCATAAGCAACAGAGAACTGAGCTCAGTTAACATACTTAAATGATCCAGGACTTATTGCTTTCAATAAAGTTCCACCTAGTTAGTTGAGGAACCACAGTTTCAGTGCAAACAGAAATATTTATGGTTTTGTCTCACAAAGCATTTATATTTCTTGGAGAGGCAACAAGCATATGGATAAGATCCAGTCCAGCATTCCACACTGCTGCTGACCCCCTCCTTCTTTTACTGTTGCTTCTGCATTTCTGCCTTGACCTTCCTAACAACAGCGCATTACCCAGGGGGACATCTAGAAATAGGAATACAAAAGTACAGCTGCTGTATGGGTGGATTGGTGGGTGGGTGAGTAGGGGGATAGCCATGTATTAGCACCTGAGTAAACTAGTCCAGTTCCATTTGAAATTGTTAGATTCTCGGCCATCACCCATTCTTGTGATACAACATTCTAAGTCTCTGTGTTGCGTGAACACATTGTTTTTGTACAACATTGAATTGTATTGACTTTTGTTTGTGCTGAATCAAAAGAAATAGCTTTTAAAGTTATATTTGTTGTTTTGTGCAAAACAAAAAGCATACTGCAGGAGAAAAAGGAAGCATTTCCTGTGTTTGTTCACTCTAAAGAAGTAGTACATATCTTGATCCAGATCTCCTTATCTTTACCTGCTTGTAATCCTCTGCTGGCTATTGTTTCTTTTGGGAAATTGTTTAATGGAGGGTTGGGATTCATTTTGCTGTAGGAGGAAGCATGTTCGAGGAGGAGGAAATACAAGTGGCAGGAAATTCAACAGATGCGTTGGAATGAATGTTTCACTTGGAATTTTTTTTCCAAAGTGTCCATGAGAAATGTGAAAGTGAAATATTTGGTATGTTTTGGAGGATGCAACCTAGACAAATTTATGCACACTTTGCATAATAGCTGTGTTGAACATTCATTAAATGCGATTCTTAACTATGTTTGTTTCTAAACTTAGATTAAGCAGACAAAAGAAACCACTACGTAGTTTAAGAGCTGGCTTAGTGAGGCTTTGTTTTTGTACCTCTGATAAATATGCATGTAGCTGGTGCTGCTCTTCTAAAATAAGACAGCATGATTACATGTTCTGCTTGTTTTGTTAGGAACAGCGTCTACGTTATCTCAAACAACAAGAACGCCGTCAACAACAGTCAGTGTCTGAAAGTGAAAAGCTTCAGAAACTTAAAGAGCGAGTGGAGACCCAGGAGACAAAGCTGAAAAAAATACGTGCCATGAGAGGGCAGGTGGATTACAGCAAGATTATGAACGGCAATTTGTGTATGGGTAGTTCCTTCCCATTTCTTTTAACTTCTGAGCTTCTTGATTCAGGAGGTGATTCAAAGCCAGGCCACTTAGTCATATGCCTCTGTGTTTGAGCTTCTCCTGCATATCCCATTTGTATGAGGAAACATTAATGTGAGTCATCCTGTTCATCTGGATGCCATTTCCTCAGTCATGGTTGCAATTTTCCCCACTGCTCAGCTGAAGCAAATGATTGCCATTTTTTTCTATATATATATATAGTACGACCCTCTTTAGTATTTATGGTTTACTTACCCATGCTCCAAAAAGATATCCTCCCACTCCCTGGAAATGTTCAGGGCCTCTCTAGGTTCTCAGTTGTGATTCCATGGTATGCTTTTAACTCAAGTGTAGTCAACACGTAGAGTTCACTATTCATGGTTTCAGGTATCAGTGTAGGAGTGTATACCTTGGAACATTTTCCCCATGAGTGGTAATCAGAAAGGAATCTGTGGATTAGTGTCTGCCCACAGTTTACTGGCTGAAGGTGTATGGTGAGTTTCTAGGAAAAAAGCCCAGTTGTAGTCTAAGGACACAAATACGTTGCCAATCCCTTATACACTGAAATAGGTGAAATGGTTTTTTTCTAGGGGAAAAAAATAGGTGAAATTGTTTTTTTCTAGGGGAAAAAAATAGGTGAAATGGTTTTTTTTCTAGGGGTAAAAACCATTTGTAGTCAAAGGACACAAATACGTTGCCAGTCCCTTATAGACTAAAATGGAAATCTCTTTTGGTCCTTCATATTGGATAGCTTAAGAAGCAGCGATCTAGTTCACAACAATGGTTTTTTGGGTCACTATGAGGACATGTTTGGCCATGACAGAGCTGCAGGTGACCTTGTATTGGTGGAATGTGATGTGAAATACTGAAATAGTAAGTATATTAATATGCTAACATGATTCATTTGGAGCTAGAAAGAATTATTTGCATGTTTTAAGGACTTATTTCCAAATCAGCCAATCATATAGATCTCCTTCAGTATGGAACATAAATTTGTAGGTTGCCACATAGTGAACCAGGCACATAAATAGGAAAGGGGGTTGCAGTTTACTTGTTATAATGCTATTTCAGCCTTTTCTGCAGTCTTCTACATATGCTTTTTACTAATATGAGTTGCTTGTATATGAGTTGTGAAGTGGAACAGAAATTAATTTGGTCCAAACCTCGAATATTACAGGAACCAGAGGTTCATGGCAAGTTCCTGATGCTCCGTGTATCCTAACTGGGATTGTGTGGCCTCATGTCTCTAAACTCTGTTCACTTGCTCACAGGAATATGTGTGTTCAGTATTAGCGCCTACATTTGGCTTGTTGTGCCATATCTGATTATTCAAGCAGTTCCTTCTGCAGGTTGATACTGCCCAAAATCGTGCCGTAACAAAACTTTACTTAGGCCACAGCCTGCCCTCCCCCTCCCCTTATGCTTCCATTATTTTGCTCTTGTACTTGTTGCATAGGAAGAAAATATCATTGTTTATGGTAGGGATACAACCTCCATACCTCCTGGTGGGGTTATCTTATGCTTGCCAGATTTTACCATAGAGTCTATTATCTCTCTCACAGAAGTTTTAAATGCTTCACTTCCAGTTAAAGATCAAACATTCATCCGATTCCTGACTTGCATCTAGGTAGCAGTAGACCATAACTGCAACATGAAAGAACTTCTGTTGCTGATAAAAGGGTTTTACCTTCCCTCCACACACACATTTATCTCATTTTGTAGTCAAAGGCATTCACAGTGTAAATCCAGTTTTACTGCTGAGCAAATAAAAGATTTCCCACCACTGGCTTATGGCCTCTCATACCAATTTATATGTGTATTCTTTTTCATGTCATCTTTTATTTGTAGCTACTGAAATCGAACACATCAGTGCCATGTTCCAGGAAAAGCAACAAGAACTCCAAGCTGCAGTATTAAAAGTAGACCAACTTACTCAGCAGCTTGAAGACCTGAGGAAAGGAAAGTTGAATGGTTTCCAGTCTTACAATGGACAGATGACCGGACCTGCGGCTGTAGAATTAAAGAAGTTGTACCAAGAGTTGCAGGTAAATGACAAAGACATATTTTTGTTTTGTTTTTTAACTTAGAGCATATCCACAAAATTTAAGGTTATTTTTCCCACTTACTGTAATTCTACTTAATCAGGAATTCTAAAATGTTTCACCTTAAAAAAAAATTGTACGAGAAGTAGTCTCAACTCTGAATGATTACTGTTGTATGTTTTGTAGATTCGTAACAGGCTTAACCAGGAACAAAACACCAAGCTACAGCAACAGAAAGAGTTGCTGAACAAACGTAACATGGAAGTGGCTATGATGGACAAGCGCATCAACGAGCTCCGTGACCGCCTATACAAGAAAAAAGTTGAGGCACGTCAAAAAGAAAACATCCCTGTAAGATAAACTATTAAAAGGGCCACCTTTCCGTGATTTCTACAAAGTCCATAACACTTCATAAACGTTTCACTTCTTTCTACCCTAGAATGTTAACAATGTCAAATGTTTATGTGTCTTAAATTTATCTTGTCATGTAGGTTGAAATTTAATGTGAAAAATTAGTTCCTGCACAGAAACTGCCAGACCAAACATAGTAATAAGATGATCTTATTTTTATATTAGATTATATTAGAAATAGAAACCGTCTTCATTTATTAGTTCGATAATGAATTGTCTATTATGTAGGTGAGATTCTTCATTTGAGAACGTACTCTTCAAAATAAAAGAGTCACTTGGTAGCTTATACTGTCTTGCAGCCTATACATCACAGTAGTTGGTGATAGAGCTCTATAAAAGAAAAGTTGGACTTGCAGAAACATTGTTTGAAAAAATAAATATCTAGAAAAATAAAATGCCTAAAAGAGTAGAGGAAGGGGAGGGCAGGAGATAACTAAGCAGTTTCAAACTTCAGTGGGGAATACTACATTATGTAATGGTGATAATTTAAAAAAAACAACACTAAAATGGATGGATATCCAGGTACTCACATATCTTTGATTTGTCATTTTAGTTAAATCGGATAAATGGAACATCCTCACCTCAGTCATCATTGAATGCTTCAGGCAGAGTGGCAGCTGTGGGGCCCTACATTCAAGTTCCTAATTCCAGCAGTTATAATGTGCCGGTTGACCCAGTGAAGCCACAGTCTCTCACCATTACCACCAATGTAACTCATGGAAGATCTAAATCTGGTAAGCAGTTCACCATATACATATGGTGCTACTGTTTTGTGAAGTGGGCAGTATTATTGGAGATGGTTTTCTGTCCTTTCTGTCAAATGAAAATGAATTTGGTTCACCATTGTCTTATTTCTATGGTTTGTACTCTATAGATTTACAGAATACAAAGGCTTGATGCTTTGCCTTTTCTTTCTTTTACTACTGGATGTATTTGTGGATTTGTCAATTATATATCTAAATCATATATGGACTCTTAGTTAAATCCATATTTAGAATTGCAATAATTGCGAAATAGAAATGCTTTGATGCTGAAGACGTAAAACAGTTTAACATTTATCTTCATGTGCATTTATTTGAACTGTTTCTGTACCCTGCTGTTTTTTCTTGCATAGTTTACTTTAAAAGTGAATATTTTGGACTTCGCCAATGAAGACATTTCTGGCTATAGATTTAGTAACAGACACTTTTACCAACTATGTTATCAGCTTGGTAACTTGAGCCCTAAATATGATCAGGTTTCTTGTTTTTGTTTGGTTTTGAGCCATGTGGTCTTATGTATAATTACATAAGCTTTTCGAAATTCTGCTCTTCTTTCTTCCAAGATCTAACTTGTGGAGCGTTTCTGTCTAGGTTCTGTGGAAGGAATAGTGTGAGGTCTCTGTTGTATCATGTCAAATATCATGCTTTTTACCCCTTGTGTCTTCCTGTTATCTTTTTACATTTTAATCTCTCTTATGTTATTTATGTTGTAACTTTATTTCCCACATCCTATTTTCCCTCCTTTTTCTTTTTCTGTGTGACTGGATCTGGTCATCTATAGATACAGACTTTGGGTGTGTGAAAAAATCTCCAGCTCCCTGGAAGATTTCTGATTTAGACATTATAGTGGATCCTATTCTGTCACCTCCCTCTCTTCAATCTGCTGTTCACAATATCAGCCATTCGGCATCTACTCTTTCTGAGATCCTGAACTGTGAGTCCATAGAAGATCTTTGGCAAGATAAGAAATCCCACATTTAATATGGTCATCTGAGCTATGGCACACAGATGCATATTAAACAGAAATTTTTAGAAATTCTGTCATGTGTATAGTAGAGGAGCTTGCATGCACACTTTGAAATGTGTGTGTGTGTCTGTGTGTCTGTGTGTTTGAGAGAGAGAGACAGAAAATGTTTGTGACTTAGTATTTCAGCAAGTAAATGTTTTATAGCTATTCAAAAAGCTGAATAGGTAGGTTTGAATATAGAATGTTCACTAGATCGTGCAGTTAGTGAATTCACATCATATACTGTCCAATCTGCATGTCCACAGGACCAGTATCCAAAGTTTTATGTATCCACATCTGACAAATTATGTCCTTTCTAAGCATTTTCTAAGTCCTCCATACAATTGCCAGAAGTCCTTCTTTTCAATAGGTCTTGCTATTATCCCCCTTTAAACACAACCACAAGAAATCTAAGGACATATTCCCTATGGAAATGGTGGTTGTATTGTACACGTGGGTAGATGTACATATTTTTTGAGTTTAATAATAATTCATGAACTGACAATTTATTTATTTATTTACATTATTTCTATCCCGCCCATATCAGCCCGAAGGTGACTCAGATCGGCAATTTGCAATTTGATAGGTTGCTGAAAAGAAGTTCTGGCTGTATGTATTGTTCTTAAACAGATTACTGGATCCAAATACAGATTCAGAAAGACAAATGGATGTGTTTATTCATGCCTGTTTCTCTAATATAATTTCCTTTTCAAAACTGCACCAAAGCCTCAAATCTACTTACTGTTTGAACCCAGTTTTTGGGCTTCTCATTAAATTGCTATTATCTCTGATCTTTAGATTACTTCCCAAATGGTTCAAACCTGATAGCATAATGAGACAATTTTTAGAAACAGAAAGAAGATGAATTGCAATAATGCCACTTTACCTCCCAAGAGCTGTACAAATACTTTTGCGTGCTCAAGGAGGTTTCGGTTTCATCTCTTGAACAGCTGATTTCCATTTTGGAAGTAATTACTGTTACAGGATCTTTGAAAATCACTTTGTGGTACAGTGTTGAGACCCTGTAAATGAGTTTTTGTGTCTCTAGTTCTACCAGTTGTTTAGAACGAGTGGAAACAAACCTCTCAGATATGCTCTGAATCCTGGCTGATAGAAATGTTGCCTCAGAGGTTTGTTTTCAGAATTCTTCCTTTCTATCTGTCCCTAATACTGTCAAGAACTGAACTCTGGTATCTTTCCTCTGATATTCGCTTTGTATGATACTGGGATTGTGATTATTTAAAAATGATGGAAACAAGTTGCACAAATAGGCAAAGCAGTCAGAAAAGAAGCTGTATTCCAACATATATATTTTTTAAATTTTGTAGTATTCTTTAATAAGGAGCAGTATTTTTTTAAAGCAAATTGCTGTTCTTAAAGAAGCTGCCAATATAAAGCTGGGTCTTGAGGGATGATATGAATGTGTATAAATGGAAATCTTGATGCTAACATCTGTTTGGGTACACTTGATTTTGGGTAGATCTGCTGGCCAGTTCTGAGGTTTAAAATCCCTGTTATATAGTGTATTCATGCAAGTTTCCCACTTGTGTTGTGATCATCTGAGTTTTCTCCAGCCTGATATTCTATAAGTTACATCATCCCCAACCCTGAAGAAATCATAAGAGGGCTAGGTCTTGGAAGGAATGAAGGAACTTGATAAGATTCTCAAGGGTAAAGGTCATTGCATACCAAGATCAGGAGTGCCCATGACACTATATTTCCAATTTCTATGTATGGTGTTGAAATTTGACAGTGAAGGAAGCCGATAGGAAGAGAATCAATTCATTGGAATGTGGTGCTGGAGGAGAGTTCTCCAGCACCACGGATCACTAAAAAAGACAGATAAATGAGCAAATCAAGCCCAACTGTCTCAAGAGGCCAAGATGACTAAGCCCAGTTGTGGTCATATCACAAGAAGATGTGTGTGTATATTTTCTTAAGCAAAGAATACAAGGAGGGATCTGTGCTAGTTATTTCCTGAAACATTTAGCATACATCACCTGTTTCTCATTTGCAGCCTCTCTCTAAGTACTAAATAGAGTTGGCCCTGCTTAACTTCCACAGTTAGACAAGATCTAGTGCCTTTTTAAGGACATTTAGGAATGAGAACACACGATTTGCTAGAAAAGGCAAGAATGCTTGAAGCAGAAGGCATTAGGAAAAGAGGAGGAATGCATTACAGGTGCATAGAGTCAATCAAAGAAGTCACTCCTGACATGAAAAAAAACCTGAAGTCAACCTGATGTCAGTTAACAGTAACAAAGCCAATAGCTTAGATTTTTATTTATTTATTTGCTGTATTTATACTCCACCCTTCTCCCCCGAAGGGGGACTCATCATATGACCTCCAGGTATCTAGTTAATATAAAGCTGAGTCTTGAGGGATGATATGTAAGGGAGGTCACCATTGAATGTGTAGAAATAAGAAGTCTTGATGCCAGCATCTATTTGGATGCATTTGTTTTTGCCAGAGATTGAGTCCAGCAGAAATAGATTACATAAGCCTGAAATTGGTCTGTCCTTGGACTAAACTGAAAATGTTTTCCAGTAATTAAAGTGGGACATGGATCTTTACAGTACTGATTTGCGAGTTAAAAGGTTCAAAGCAATTTTTTAAGATGAGTGCTCCAAAAATAAATCTTATCAATTATTCATTTGTATTTATTTTGAGCATTTATAAACACCCAAAAATAGATTTTAGGGTAGTTCAGAGAGCCACCCAAAGAGAGGTCCCTTTTTGGGAAACATATTTCTGAATTTGGAGGGAATATTCAGGCTTGGGTGCTTTTGATATCATCTTTATCCAATTCTCATTTAGCATACCTTACTTACTAAGTAGGCACAAAGTTGAGGTAGGGTTGTGGTGGGAGGAATAGAAAGTTTTCACTTGACTTTCTGATACTTTGTACTATCTCAGATGATGCTAAAAGACGGTCATGGATGGTATCAGATCTCGATGTTGGACCTGAACACAGCTCTTCATGGCATTCAGGAAACAAAAAACAGCAGTTCCTCCACTGTATGTTACACCAATATCAACATAAATCATTTGCTTCTCCAATCAGCAATCACAAATTATACTCTTTCTATGAGTCATGTTTCAATCTAATAAATCTATATAATGCAGCCAAAATTTGAAATGGGATGTTTAATATTATCCATTTTAATTTACTCTGATTTCAATATAATCCTACTCTATGGCTTAGTTTCCTTTACAGAAATAGTTATCTTTCTGGGAGATATTTAATTAAACTTAGAAGCCCATTTATAATTATTTCCATAACTGCAAACACACAGACCACGGAAAACAAATTATATAGGAATATAATTAAGCATATATTAATATGACATAAGAATCAGGAAACTGTCATTACGAATATTGATAGAGACTAGAATTTTAAACCATAATTTGAAGTTGGTTTAAGAATCTGACCTATTCTGATCCTCTTAGCTCGAGTTCCTTAATTTTGACGGCAAAGGAAACAGTGGTTAAATATCCCTGGATTATTGGATTGTAATGCATCAAAAAAGAGTAAAGGTGGTGCAAGACAAGGCACATAGCTCAAAGTCTGTGCATATATCAGTTTAATAAGTCAAGATATGTGGCTTTCAGTGGAGATCAGTAGCACCATAAAATAGTATTTCTATAGAGGGATATATGCTAGTTCCAGAGTATGGGTTGGTTGAAGTCATTCTGTTGCCCAAAGTGGCAAGTCCTTTCCTTCTCAATGGCTCCCACTGCCAAATCAAGACACACCATATCCAAGGATGGCTTACTTATCTGGGCAGCTGAGGGAAAAATCATACAGTGAAAGCAAAAATATAGTAATATGTTAAAAGAGTAAGAGTTAGGTGCCTTTTCATCACATTCAGTCAAGCAATTCAAGATGTTAGCATATTCTGCCTAAAGTTAAGATCAATCATATAAAAGCAGGTCAGACATATGTACTAACTGGGCTCTCATTTCTGTATACACTTCAGACAGATAGAGGGGCATAGAACTGTTAAGAATTCTTTAGACACGAGGCAATAGGAGAGCTGGATACAAAGTGATTTTCTAATCATTTTGTTCCTTCATAATTCTGGTGAATAAACTTTTAATTTAACACATGTGCTTATTCTCAGGATGGCACAGAGGAGCAATCCACCACAACTGGGTTTCATCCACACATGCCAACTAGGCAGGAGTCAATACCCTTTTGCCATTTGATCCTTTGAGACTCTTTCCCATCTCAGTCGGGTTTTAATCTTCTGTCCTACAAATCTGATATGGTTTTGTCCCTTGCAGGTGTAGTTAGTGGGATTTATTAGTTTTTACTGTTAAATATCAGAAAACAAGTGGAGGAAAAGTCTAGGAACGATAAGAAAGAGGACATTTCAGATGTCAAGAAAAAGATCACACAGAACTGCAGCATGGGCAGAACAGTTGAATGGTTACGGGACTGTGATCAATAAACTAACAATAATGCCCAGAGGAGTGGGACTTGATTCTTCTTTAGGAAGGCCAGATTTTAAAGAGGACATGACTCTTTAAAAATGCAAAAAGTGTGATTTCTGATCTAAAGCAGGAAAGGTGTGTCATTGTGGAGTGTAAGAATGAGGTATTACCCCCAACTTGGACTGCAACCTCCCAGCAGTAAATATTAGAACATGTTTGCAAGGCATATTCCAGATTTCAAGCATGCCTGATTTTGTAAATCTCTAATCCTTTGATGATTCAATCAGAAAAATTACTTCAGCTTTGTCTTGTATCACCTGCATTATTGCCTTATATATTTGTGCACCAGAAACTCTTTAATAAACCATTTCTCTTTATTCCAAGCTAATGATGGAACCTGGCCAGCCCTTAAACAGAGTTCTCCTGTGGTAAAGCCCCCACAAATCCCCAGTGCAGACTGGAAGGACTCAAACATGGATGCTGCTTTGAAGCAGGGGACTATATCTACTCAGCCACTGTCGTCTTCGGGATTAGGAAGCACTGATAAACTGGTGAGTTTCTATCCTCCCCCTTTTTTTGGCTTTATACAATATTAAATAAATCCACTGCTTTCAAAGTTTGGTTACATTATCTCTTGAGTCCTTGTGTGCTTTTATTTTTTGATCTTCGGTCACTATTAGAGGTTTAAAAAGACCTTTTTTCCTTTGGCTGGAAGGACCACTTAGCCACCTTTCTGATAATTTTGTGTATGGGTTGCCACGAGTTTTCCAGGCTGTATGGCCATGTTCCAGAAGAATTCTCTCCAGATGTTTCACCCACGTCTATTGCAGGCTTCCTCAAGGGTTTTGGGATTTGTTGGAAACTAGGACAAGTGAGGGTTATATATCTGTAGAATGTCCAGGGTGGGAGAAAGAACCCTGTGTGAGGCAGGTGTGAATGTTATAATTGGTCACCTTGATTAGCATTGAATGGCCTTGCAGCTTCAAGGCTTCCTGCATGGGGGAATCCGTTGTTAGGAGGTGTTAGCTAGTCTTTATTGTTTCATGTCTTGAATTTCCCAATTTTCTGAGTGTTTTTCTTTATTTACTGCCCTGATTTTACTGGTAGCCAGATTTTGGTCATTTTCACGGTTTCCCCTATCTTGTGGAAATTATCCACATGCTTGTGGATTTCAGTGGCTTCACTGTGTAGTCTGATATGGCGGCTGTTATAGTGGTCCAGCTTTTCTGTGTTCTCAAATAATATGTTGTGTTCAGGTTGGTTTGTCAGGTGCTCTGCTATGGCTGACTTCTCTGCTTGAATTAGTCTGCAGTGCCTTTCATGTTCCTTGATTCGTGTCTGGGCAATGCTGCATTTGGGGGTCCCTATGTAGACTTGTTCACAGCTGCATGGTATATAGTAGACTCCTGCAGAGGTGAGAAGATCCCTCTTGTCCTTTGCTGAACAAATGTTATTTATCTTTCCCAGGGTCTTGATATGGGGAAAGTGCCACCAACCATCCCTGGAGTAAATAAGCAGTTGCCTCAAAATTACGGGACCTATCCGAGTGCTGTTCCTTTAGGAACAAGTTCTACCAATTCCCTGGAGAGGCGAAAGGACGGTAGCCTGCCAAGGCCTGGCTCCACAGCAGCAAACCGGCAAAGGCCTGTGCCGTTGCCTCCAGCAAGCAACATTCATCAGCCCAGCTCCTCACAACAAATACAGCAGAGGATATCCGTGCCTCCAAGCCCTACATATCAGCCTTCTGGTGCTCCACTGTTTCCAGGAGGCGATGGCAGGCCTGATCTCCCTTTAACTGTAGCCATCAGGCCTTTTCTAGCCGACAAGAGCTCAAGGCCCCAGTCTCCTAGGAAAGGGCCCCAAACGGTGAACTCCAGTTCCATCTATTCGATGTATCTTCAGCAAGCGACTCCACCAAAGAACTACCAGCAAGCTGTCTACAATACTCTAAACAAATCAGTCAAAGCAGGTAATTTGATTTTTTTTCTGAAAAGGTTTTAAAGGCTGCTTGATAATTAAAATAATTTAAATTAGGGTTTCAGGGCCATATTTTTAATTGAAGTGGTTAAAAAAATGAAGCACCATGTTAACCCCGAAATTATTGACTGTAATCCTTCACTGGGTATACAGTACAAGTCAGAAACAATGTGTAAAATTTGGAAGGATAGTATGAGGGGTTAGGGGCTGCAGTAACACAGCAGGTTAAACCACTAAACTGCAGATCTTGCTGATCGGAAGGTTGGCGGTTCGAATCTGCAGACAGGGTGAGCTCCTGTTGTTATCCCCAGCTTCAACCAATCTAGCAGTTCTAAACATGGAAATGTGAGTAGATGAATAGGTACCGCTTTGGCGAGAAGGTGATGGTACACCATGCAGTCATGCTGGCCAGATGACCTTGGAGATGTCTACGGACAACTCCAGCTCTTCAACGTAGAAATGGAGATGAGCACCACCCCACAGAGTCGGACTCTACTAGACTTAATGTCAAAGGCAAATCTTTACTTTTACCTTTAATATGAGTGGTTATGTTGTACTATAAATTAAAACAGTGGGCTTTATGATCCAGAAATAATTTTAAGTGTGTTTTGTCTTTTACACACCCAGTAACATGGGGAGGTAATTGACGTGTGCCTAAACCTAAAAACAAACACTGCTAATACTGCCTCACTTTTCAAACCTGTTTAATTCAGTATATTCGTGAGTGGTTCTGAGAAGTGAAGCAGTTGATAAGGGATTTTATTAGTATCTTTCTGAAAGAGAGATAGAAGAATTAAAATGGTGATGAAATACTTTGGTGAATCTTTACTTCAAAGTAGAATGTGTACAAAAAGGGAGAAGTGGAATGGTTAGAGGAGTTGGATTAAAATTCACCTGAGCTATTAAGCCTCTAAGGGAGAAGAACTGCCTGCAGTCTTGAACTACATTAGAGCTCCAAAGAGGAAATTAAATTCTTTGCACTCATATTGGAAATGTCTCGGTAAAAATCCCCAGGGCTGTCAACTCATAACTAGTAAACTCATGTTGGAAATTTGAACTGGGTGTGTGTAACAAAAATTTTATATATAGTTTCAGCTCAAAACCACTAGTGCATTTTATTCTATCAGCTGTCTATTAAATGGGTTCAAAGGACAGGATTCTTTCAATTGGAAGGAGTTATCTAGTACTGTCTTTTTTTGGTGGACATCTTTGGGGTGATGCCCATTGTTTCTCTTGTCCTTGTTTATAGCTCATCTTATCTGTATTTTGTAAGATAATATTCAGGGAAGCAGAGAATCTTAGACGGGGGATTAGCTGAAATATTTTTGTCTGAGTAATTCCTTTTATTTTGTTTGTTTTTTTTTTGCCAAAAATGAAACTTTACATGCAGGAATAGCCACCTTGATTGTAAAAAAAAAATATTCCAGAGTACACATTTATTAATACTTTCATTAGGCCAACCAAAAGGCACAACATTAATCACTCATAGTTTCAAAGCCCATGGGGTTCTTCATCAGGTAGAGATGGCCAACATTATGTGGGAATAAAGTGAGTGTTGAAACCACAGGTTTGCATGTGACTTGCTTGTTTGCTTGAGGTCTTATCCCCTAAAGATGTGTGTGGGTAGAAAGCTCAGGCCACACCCTCTATGGCCACTAGATGACTGAGAACTTAAGTAGTATTTACAAAAGCGGTAATAATTCTCTTCCCCATTGACATCTACAAAACACCTCCTTTTGAGATCTGGGTCTGCCTTTGATCCATGCCAGTCCCTAGGCTTCTTTTTTTTAACCTTAGGCTTGCCTAAGAAGAGACTTAAGGTCTTGCACAAGGCAGAGGCAGATGATGGCAATGGAGGAGGAAAACGGTACTGCTGTTGTTCTCAGTATCCTTTAGGGTTTGGACTTTTCAGGGAGCTATTTTCCATGGTATATCCTTTGCATTGCCCCTGTTTTGATAGTTTGTGGATATAACTATCAAATTTATAATGGGTTGCAATGAGTTTTCTGGGCTGTATGGCCATGTTTCAGAAGCATTCTCTCCTGACATTTTGCCTACATCTATGGCAGGCATCCTCAGAGGTTGTGAGGTATATTGGAAACGAGACAAAGGAGGTTTATACAGGCTGAGGCAGCATCACTTCCTTTTTTCAAAACTTAATAAAACCCATTGTGTGAATCAGAAATTTTTATTTTTTTTATAATGTAGGCGCATACTTAAGTTTTGTTTTACATAGTTTTGAAGATCAAATTAGGTAGGTGATGTCCCCCATTCTCCATACACCGAGTAAACCGATTTCTGGCAGTTGTCATGATTCTTGCCAGCACAGTAGACGTTATGTTGGCAATTTCTTCCTGGATGTTGGTCTTCAAATCTTGTAGGGTCTTTGAACGGTTCACATAAACACGGGATTTTTTTTAAAAAAAACCATAGAAAAAAATCACAAGGGGCCAAATCTGGAGAGTGGGCCGGCCACTCCAAATCTGCTCAAAAAGTAGGCCTCAACGGCAAAAGCACGCTCCTCACTGTTCCAGCACATGATGGCAACTGAACTGTGTCAGGACAAAAGTTTATAATCCTACCTCTCGAACGAGACCACCACGCTCTGCTACGTCTTCAACCGACTGAATTGCGCACATTTTAAAAAAGGAAGTTATGCTGCCTCACCCTGTATATCTGTGGAAGGTCCAGGGTGGGAGAAATAACTCTTGTCTGTTGGAAGCAAGTGTGAATGTTGCAATTAATAATCTTGATTAACATTTAAAAGCCTTATTTCTTCAAGAACTGGCCGATTCCTGCCTGAGGGAATCCTTTGTTAGGAGGTATTAGCTGGCGCTGATTGTTTCATGTCTGAAATTCTCCTGTTTTCAGTGTTCCTCTTTATTTACTGTCCTGATTTTGGAGGTTTTTTTTAAATACTGGTAGCCAGATTTTGTTCATTTTCATGGTTTCCTCCTTTCTGTTGAAAATTTTAATGTCTAAAATATTCACTGATTGAAATGTTAGAAAATCAACAGTTGTCACCATTTTTCTATTATTTCTAAAATAAAAACAGCAATACTGAATAGTTATTCCTTGTTCCTTTAGAACTGTTGCTCACTACTACTCTTTCCCTTCAGTTTATGGGAAGCCAGTTGTACAGTCTGGTTCGACTTCTCCTTCCCCATTACCCTTCCTCCATGGATCTTCTCCGGTCAACGCATCCCAGCCTCCGCCTCCAAATGAGTATATTGAGAAAGACCAAGAGGTGGAAAACACGGCACCTGCTGGTGATAACAGCAATGTAGAAAACATCCCTCGCCCCCTCAGCCCCACCAAGCTCACCCCCATCGTCCATTCTCCCCTTCGCTACCAAAGCGATGCCGACCTGGAGGCTCTTCGCAGGAAACTTGCTAACGCTCCCCGGCCCCTGAAGAAGCGGAGTTCTATCACCGAACCGGAAGGCCCCAGCGGACCAAACATCCAGAAGCTATTATACCAACGCTTTAATACCCTGGCGGGAGGGATAGAAGGCGCCCCATTTTATCAGCCAGGAAACTCACAGGACTTTATAGGCACCTTAGCCGATGTTGACAACGGAAACACCAACACCAATGGCAATATTGAGGAGCCAGTTTCAGTGCCCTCAACGGCTCCTCTGCCTGATGAGTCTTCGTCGGATGCTAACGACAATGAATTGCCCTCTCCTGAAATTGAAGAGCTGATCAGCGTAGAAACCACAAATCAAACATCTGAAACAACTGAGGATGATAACAACAACAACAACCCTGCGGTAGCCCCTTCTGTGGAGCGGCCACCAAGCCCAACCCCTGAGGCCAATTCCCCAGAAGAAGAAGAAGTCCAACTGCCTCCTGATCTCCCACCTCCACCTCCTCCTCCACTTCCTCTGGTAAGTCATTATAAAAATGTGATTAGGACTGCTATGGAAGGGCAAGTTTCTGTGCAAATGTGTCTACACCAGGCATGGGCCAACTTCAGCCCTCCTGGTGTTTTTGGACTCCCAACTACAATTCCTAACAGCCAGTAGACTATTAGGAATTGTGGGAATTGAAGTCCAAAACACCTAAAGGGCCAAATTTTGCTCATGCCTGGTCTATAAGATGCCATGCAATCGCTGTGTGTGTCTCCTTCATATGCATTGTAGTCCTTCTAATAGCCATCTCCACCTCATATACAGATATATCAGTATATACTGATTTTCTACTAAATAGAAACAAACTAAACTGCTTCTTAAATGCAGGATTAAAAGTGTTAAATCAAGCCAGGTACAAAAGCAAGATTTATGTTTATTCTGGCATGAATCTGCTTTGATTAGGCACATCTTTATTATTAAGGTGTGCACAACTCATGTGATCCACCAGGCGGGTCAACAAGGACATGAGGACTGAACATGAAGACATAGTTTTAAAATTTTTATTGTTCACTGTTTTTATGCTTTTAAATGCATTGTGATGTTTTTTTCAATTTTTAATAATGTATGTATTTTATATATGGCATTGAATTGTGTTGATTTGTTTGCCACCCTGAATCACCTTCGGGCTGATATGGGCGGGGTAGAAATAGCGTAAATAAATAATGTCTCCCAGATCGTTGACACTTTTCCTTCTTTAGCATTTAGCAGACTGGCAAACAGAAATATTTTATTTATTTATTTACCACACTTTTATCCCGCCCTTTTCAGCCCGAAGGTAACTCAGGGCGGTGTACAGACTGGCAATAATTAGATGCCGAACACACATAAATACATTGTCTAAAATAGGTTAAATCACATAATAAAATTCATATAAAAACAATTTAAAACTATTAAAATAAATGACTTTGATTCATCAGTCTGTTGATGGGCATCATTCAGCTTCTGAAGCGGCAAACTGTGCTGGCCTACCTTAAGGTCTTTTGAAAGTTCAGTTGATGGGTTATGGTTCAGAAACAAATTGTGCCCAAAATTACCTGACTCATACTAGTAGCAATTTTTAATCAGAAAAAGGTGGGCTCTATATCTGTAGGACAAAACCTGAATCCTGAATGCAAAAATACTGAAGGATACTATTGTAAAGCACAAAAACAATTCAAATAGATTAGTCTTTTCAGTTGTGTTATGGATAATTCTGGCAATGTTTTGGACCAAATTGTGAGTTCCCCGTTATCCTTCTTATTACTGATCTTTGTTCCTTCTCCCCCAAAATCGCATTTGAATGAAAATACTGCACCCTCAGTAGCTCCATAATAAATTTTATTTGACACAATGCAATTTAGAATCTTGCGGCATCAGCCTGAAAATAACTGTCACCTTATTACCCAGATCAAAAGAACCAACCTGAAGAAACCCAACTCGGAGAGAACTGGCCATAGCTTGAGGGTGAAGTTCAATCCCTTGGCCCTATTGCTGGATGCTTCCCTGGAAGGAGAGTTTGATCTGGTGCAGCGGATCATCTATGAGGTATGATTACATGGCTAGATTCTTGTTGTGCTTTGAAGTCAGAAAATGTTTTAAGCCCCATGTATTCATGCCATTTTCCCTTGCCTTAGGTTGATGACCCCAGCAAACCGAATGATGAAGGAATCACCCCTCTGCATAATGCAGTGTGCGCTGGCCATCACCATATTGTTAAGTTCCTATTGGACTTTGGTGTCAACGTGAATGCAGCAGACAGTGATGGATGGTAAGAGACAAAGTCGAGCGCACTCTTAATTCTAGATGCAGCACAAAGAATAGAAAGGGCCAGTTACTAGTTTGACTCCCTCTTAGTACACGTGATCATGTGTTTTGCTTCACTTTCTTCTGTTGAGTCTTCTATTTCTGCTTTGTTTCAGGACTCCTTTGCACTGTGCTGCCTCTTGCAACAGTGTTCATCTTTGTAAGCTTCTTGTTGAATCTGGAGCAGCCATTTTTGCTTCAACTATAAGCGACATAGAAACTGCAGCAGATAAGTGTGAGGAGATGGAAGAAGGCTATATTCAGTGCTCTCAGTTCCTATATGGTAGGTTACAAGTCTGATATTTTGCCATTAATTTTGACATTTGAGATTCTTAGTTTGAATTTGTCCTTACTTAACGAGTTCAACATCCACCCCAGTGAATTCATGATTACATTACAACAAACATTTAGATTATATATACTGAACTGGGCTGGTTTTTTTTTTCTGAAAATGTTCAGTCAAGTAAATCTTCAAGGCAACTTACAGCAGAATCAAAAATAATAATGCAATAATGGCATCAACCATGTACACACTAATCATTAAAAGCATATTTGGATAATCTTTTAGAACAGTGGTTCTCAACCTGTGGTCCACGGAATGCAAACATGGTCCACAGCCTCACCATTACTACACCGTTTCCTCAAAACCACATAGCAATAAGAGCGACTGGTCTCACAAAACCCTCTTATAGTGCCAAGGCAACAGGGATGTCGGGAGGGGGGAGGCTGACTACCGATTAAAGATTACTATTATCACATTACCTCTGGATTATTAAATGTAGTTTTCTGTGTGCAAGCAGATGGCGACTACTGGGTGGCATATGTTCTGTATCCAAAACTAGAGCTGATGTGGTCTATCTGATGCAGTTTTCTGAATCAGCACCCCAAATAACCAAACCGAATCGAAAGTTGACCAAAAACTGATTCGTAACCATTTTGATACTAATGTTGGAGTGGTCCCTTGTCCAAAATAAATAAATTTTTAAAAAAGGTTGGGAATGACTGTTTTATAACATTTAGACCAGAATCTTCTTGATAACTTATACCAGACATGGGCAAACTTCAACCCTCCAGGTGTTTTGAACTTCAGTTCCCACAATTCCTAAGAGCGGCTGTTAGGAATTGTGGGAGTTGACGTCCAAAACACCTGGAGGGCCAAAGTTTGCCCATGCCTGGCTTATACTGAAATAACCCCCAGCTGTTCAAGGCAGCCGGTGCATTTTTTTCTCTACCACAAAAAAGTTCCAGAAGGGAAGACAGAATAGTAAAATCCCTTGTCATTTGTACTACAAGCACCATCTCCAGCCAAGCTTGAATGAGGCCTTATATAATACACTGGTTCTGAGTAATATTTGCCTTTCTTAAGAAAAAGCTCACTGTAAATGAGCCCCTCCTAGCACAATACAAATTATTCTTGTACCAGTGTAATCTTAAGTTTTATAGCAATTAAATCAGATCCTGGTTGGAGCTATGGAGCTTTGTGGGTCCCAACAAGACTTATTTTTTAGATACATGTTTCTGGAAATGTCAAGCAGAGTTACTTCACATGTGTTCTAGTGGAGCAGGGAACTTGAGGTAGTTTTGTAATTGAGCATAATGGATATATTCTGTGGAATAGTTTGTTTGCAGAGATTCGGGTGGAGAGACAATGGTAAATGAAGTGGTGATATTTGATGAAGAGCAGGCATGTTTGTTGGACCTATGCGATATTAGTAGTTGCTTGAAACTGAGTGAGATTGCTATTCTGCCTGCCTTAATACTGTCAACATGAATGTTCAGAGTTGCTCTCTAAGGCTTCAAATGAGAAGTAATGGTTGCTTACCTGTTTTTCTCCGAGTGGTCACCTGTAAAATTCACGCATATGGTAGTTTGCACAGGAAATAGCATATGTGCGATTTCACAGGGACCACGCTGGAGAATCTGTCTTACCTGAGGAACAGTATACACTCTTAGTCACTCTTCTGTTAACCAGGCCCAAACCTGCTGAGTCTCAAAAATCAGAAAAGACTGGACACGTTCAGACTAGTATGATTGTTTCTTTGTCTCTTATATAATCTTATTGTTGAAAATAGGTGTGCAGGAGAAGTTGGGGGTCATGAACAAAGGTGTAGTGTATGCACTGTGGAATTACGAAGCTCAGAACAATGACGAGTTGTCATTCCACGAAGGCGATGCCATTACCATCCTGAGGCGCAAGGATGACAATGAGACGGACTGGTGGTGGGCACGCCTCAACGAGAAGGAAGGCTACGTGCCCAAAAATCTCTTGGGGGTAAGTTTGACACATCTCATGATGGAAGCGTTTATTTCAAAACAGAAAACAAAATTCCAGATCCGCTAGGACAGAGTTCTGCAGGGTTTTTGTTGAGACAGAAAAGACAAATACCTAAAAACAAAGTGCCAGTTGTTGGTTGCTTGCACATTCACATAAATGCACCTGGAGCATTCTTCTAGGTGCAAGTCTTCTTGGATAAACATACTAAATACTACCAGAAAGTTATAGAAATCTACTTTTGATTTTGAAAAACTGAAGCAAATTTAAATGGTAAACTGTTGTTCTGGAAAGTTTCCAGAATAACAGTTCACTCTCTTTTTGGCTGGATAAAGAGAAGTCTAGGAACTACTGATGGCCAGATATAGCTCTAGGGCAGGCATGGGCAAATTTGGGCCCTCTAAGTGTTTTGGACTTCAACTCCCACAACTCCTAAGTCCAAAACACCTGAAAGCCCATGCCTGCTCTAAGGCCAGACTCTGGTTTATACTGAAGCTTCCATTGGGGCTTGGTAGCACTATTAGTAAAAGTATCTAGAGCAGGCACGGGCAAACTTCGGCTGTTAGGAATTGTGGGAGTTGAAGTCCAAAACACCTGGAGGGCCGAAGTTTGCCCATGCCTGCTCTAGAGTGTCATGTTGAAGTGCAGCAGCTGCGTATTTGAACAAAAATTCTGATAAAGATTCCTCATTTTGGGAATAATTGAAATGATACTAGCAGACATTGAGGGAAGGAACTATTAGTGTGCATAGAAATATAAAACCGTTCCTTGACTCCTCTAATGTGGTTGTTCAAATGTAAGAATACTTCTTTGCTAGTTATAAAACCTTTGTGTAACCATGAATTCCTTTCATTGCAGTTATACCCAAGGATCAAACCTAGGCAACGAACTCTGGCCTGAATCCCACTCTTTGGCAATACAGTATATCTTGCTGGTAACTGGAAGATGAAAGTATACACTGGATACATTTTCAATTACATTTCACCAGAAGTTAAGCTATACTTGTTTTAAATGGTGCTCTTGTTTCATATAATGGACCGCGTTTGAGGTTTTTCGATCTGCAATTCGTAAGTGAGATCTGCTTTATGTCATCCCGCCCGGTCTCTGGGCGAGGCGCTCCAACGCAGCCGACAGTGTTTCTGCCAACCGAACTTTAAAACCGTGCGCTCAATGTTAAAACCTTTGCAAAACGCAGATATGCTCTCTGATCAGTCGTAGTCCGCAGTAACTGTCCTGACATGTCAAGATGTTTATTATTAAAATTGTCAACTGAGTGTTGCATTTGCTGTGTAAATCCTTCAAAGCTCTCAGCAACAGTTGACATCTGGGAGTTACCAACCGTCTTCTGGAAGGAAAGGTGTTACTGATATATGACAAGAAAAGCATCAAGGATGAGTAGATTTTGCACACCTCTCAAAACCGCACTCGTTCCTTCACGTGATTTTTTTTCTTGCTATTTTCTGCTTACAGCACCAGTTTCCCCCGTATTCCGTTATGCTTTCTTTTTTTTCATATTAATGCCCTGAATTCCATCTTCTGGATAAACCTGCATTCAGATTGAAGGGAATCTGTATGTCTATATGGAAGGAAAGTGCAATAGTTGGGAAGGGTAAGAGTCAGGTTAGACAAAAGCTCAGCGGGGTTCACTTTGAGAACCTTTAAATCTTATCTGTGAGTGACTGAAGGATTGACTAAAAAGGCCAGATTGGTTGTGAAGAGTGAAGGGGAGAAAGAAGAGACTTTTGGGAAAGACGACGACTTGCTGTTTGAGGCAGAACGGCATCTCTGTGGTTCTTGACAGCCCTGCGCCCGATGCCAGGGTCAGTAATGCAATAACTTGATCCACTATCTAGTTTCAAGCAAAACTACAAAAAAGCACTTCACTGGAATAGAAAATTGTACATGGTTTTATATAAAGAAGTCTATTTTGAATTCCCCGTTATGTTGTAGCCATACATGTTTTATAATTTCCTCCCTGTAAACTGTAGGCCAAGTGTCCATTCTCCATGTACACATTTTGTGCATAATTTATATCCATCGATGCAGTGCTGTAATTTGCTTTTACCACTGTTTTAGCATTAATTGTATATATTGTGGTGATAAGAAGTGAAAAGGGTATTGTAAAAGAATATTTGCTAAATGACTGTGAGTGAAAAGCCTACGAGACACTGCTCATCCAGTGTGCACAATAAAACTACTGCTAAGGTACGGTTGGGCTTCCAGGTGTTTCTTTTCTTAAGGTTGGAAATCTTTTTGGAAGAATGTTATCAGGGACATTCATTGAGTATATCTAATGCAGGAATGGGCAAACTTCAGCCCTCCAGGTGTTTTGGACTTCCAAAACACTTGGAGGGCCACAATTTTGACACCACTAAGGGCATTTACATTGTGTGTGTGGGTCAGCCTCTGCCTAGTCATTTTAGGTCCAGGAGAGGCCAATAAACACTTCCTGCTCTAGAAAAGGTCTGAACTGGTCCAAATCTGACCCTCCACACTCCCTTGGTAGCCAATAAAAGGGTCCTACTGGGCACCTTTTACACACCTATGTCGTCCATGTGCCATATAGAAAGGACCGTTTCAAAACGATAGACTCAATTTGAAATCACTGTTATTTCTGCAACCACAAACGGTCCATGAATGAAACTTATCACTTGAAAAGGTGGGACACAGAGTTTCAAGTCCTTCTCCCAGCTCAGAAACAGTCCCAAGCCTCATTCATTTGCAAGATGGCAAACCCACAAAATAGGGCCTCATGAGATATTCTCCAGTTGAGTTATTTTTAAGATTTGTGCCTAGCTCAAAGTGGTTAGTAAAATGTGTTAACTCACTAAATTAAGACCTCACAACCTCTGAGGTTGCCTGTCATAGATGCAGGTGAAACATCAGGAGAGAATGCTTCTGAAACATGGCCATACAGCTCAAACTCACAACAACCCAGTGATTCCAGCCATGAAAGCCTTTGACAATTTACTAAACTAAATTTTTGTGTGATGTAACATGTCATCATGAAATGTACTGCTTTGAAATTGGGTCCACATTTTCAACAATCTGTAATTCGACACCTCATTTTTCTGAGTTACAGCCTGAGTGCAATGCTGACTTTTGGCTTTCTCCACAGCAGTCTACTTTTGCCCTATAGCTTCCAACCCTAGGGAAATTTCTTGCGCTTGCTTACAACTGTTTCCTCTTTCTGAACCTGACAAAACTGAGTGCAGCATTTCTCCTCACTACTCCAACCAGCTTCCATTTCTATTATCACAAACAGGCTTCTGTAGTATTTAATAAGATTTTATTAGCCAAAGCTAGAATTACCACAAAGCATGAATATAAAAACTTCAAAAATCTGTCTTTCTGGAAGCTTCATTCAAAAAGATCAACTTTACATGTAACGGTTTGTGGTATTTGGTAAATAATACTTTACAAAAAAAGTGTTTAGTCTCATTGATACAAACTCCTCACCATCAGAGAAAGAGTGGCTTCTATAAAATGACACCTAAGGCAGATTTCACACAGATCTCCACTTCTCGGCCTTTTGGCTAAGACCATATTTAGATCATTTTGGATATGAGGAGCAAAAAACCTGAGATCTACATGCCTGAAAAAGCTATTCTCTGGAGCATCAAAGTCTCTCCCCACTTTAAACACAGTATACATAATCCATACTACAAAAGTTGTGCTATACATGTAGCCGTAGTGCAGGTCACACTCCATTTTACATATTAAGTGCAGACAAGATTTAACAAAATAAAGTCATAGATGCAAAGGCTCTATTTAAAGCATTAATAAAACTGTATACATATTGCACACTAAATAAGTGAATACTTTATAGGTCAAATATTCACATTGTAATTGGCCAGTGTCCACATGATAGACCACATTTAGGAGAGGAAGGAGGTTTGGGGAGGGGAGGAGGATCCCTATGACCAAGAACGGGTTACCATGTGTCAACTAGCAAGGAAGAAGAACGCTGCTTATTCGGAGAGCTGATCTTTCCCCTCGAGTCAGAGAAGCTGTTATTGGTCCCTAGATTCATAGAGCAGTTTTGCAGCCTGCAATGAAAGACAAAGAATAATTAGAATTAAGGAGCACCATTTAAGGAAGTTCTCAAAATGTGGGTTTCTTGTCTTGATCAGCTGGCAAGAGTTTATTTATGACATTTTTACCCCACCTTTCCCACCCTGGAGGGGACTCAAGGCGGCTTTACATACAGGCAATGATTTGATGCCTTAAAACACAACGTACACTTAAATAAATATTAAAATAGGATTTAAAAGTACTTTAAAACAATTAAAACATTTATAAACAATAAATTCAAAGTTAAACACATAATCCACGAGCATAATCCGGGCTGTTCTAATGGTTACTGCACATTGTTCCAAGTCTATTTCACAAGTTCTCTAAAGGCTTGGTCACAAAGCCACATTTTCACTCTTATGGAAGGTTAGGGGGGAGGGGGTTGATTTAATATCCCTGGGGAGGGAGTTCCACAGCGCAGGGGCCACCACTGAGAAGGCCCTGTCTCTCGTCTCTGCCAATTGCGCCTGCGAGGAAGGCGGGACTGAGAGCAGGACCTCCCCAGATGATCTTAAACTCTGTGGTGGTTTATAGAGGAATATGTGTTCGTACAGGTAAGCTGGGTCAGAACTGTTTAGGGCTTTATAGGCTAAAGCCAGCACTCTGGATTTTGCTCGGTAGCAGATTGGCAGCTGACATAACAGGGGGAGGTATGCTCCCTGTATGCCACTCCGGTGAGCAATCTGGCTGGCACCTGTTGGATCATTTGTAGTTTCCGAATAGTCTTCAAAGGCAGCCCCACGTAGAGCACAGAATAACCTAGATCTTTTCGCTCCTCTGAAAATGCTGAATTCTACAATCGTTTTGCCTGTAAAAGGGATCTGCTTCTCTCTTTGAGCTTATCTTGCTACTGTATATACTTTTACTGAAAGAGAGAGTGCATATGGCAGACACTGATGCCCTTTCTTCTTTCTAGAAGATAAGCTAATGATGCTGCTCTTTCTGTTGCTGCGGTCACAATGGTTTGGAATAGAGGATTAGAGGACAACTCACTTGGTACTCTGGGCAGGGATGATAAGGACATCAAAAGCCAATACTCTGTAACAACGATAAGCTATCACAGTTATCTCTGAAAGGCTACTGCTAGGGAATAGTGTTAGTGTCTACATGTCCTGCTTGGAGGGGGTTTTGAGGTTGGCTACTGCGTAAAGCCATCGTTGGGTCTGATTCAACAAAGGATATTCTTAGAGAGACATGCTGATCGTTCCCCTTCAAGTCAGAGAGGGATGTAATACTGCGTTTTAACCTTTCTCCAGATTGTTACCTTATGCATTGCTGCAAGCCAGGTAGCAGACAGCTTCTTGTTGGAATTGAAATCTTCACCAGCCATAAATTTCATCTGTTTGAGTTCCTCTGACCCTGGTTTCTTGTACTGAAGCAGCATACCAGTAGCCCGAGTATTGCCTCCTGGTGGAGAAAAATAACACGAGTAGGAGGAAATTATTTTTATGTTCTAGTGCAGTGGTGCTCAATCTGTGGGTCCCCTCCATCTCCCAGAAATCCTAACAGATGGTAAACTGGCTGGGATTTCTGGGAGTTGTAGGTCAAAACACCTGGGAATCCACAGGTTGAGAACCACTGCTCTAGTGGAAATAGATTAATGCAAGAGTGTTATGGTGTATATTATCTACAGAACCTCTAAATTGGTTCCTAGCTCCCATCAATCAGTGTCATGTGTATCTAACAATGTTCAACAACGGCAAGTTCAAAAGAGATGGGTAAAGCCTAACACAACTAAGCAAATATCAAGATCAAACTATAGGTCACACACAATGTGTTCTCCTTAATTTCCAAAACACAGACAGCATGTTGTGTAGAGTGGAGACATTACACACTAACGTTTGTTTTAAGGATGCAGTTTACTACAAAATTCTAGGAGTATAGAATTTTGTAGTAAACTGCATGGTGCAACTACAATCTTAGTCTACAATTCTTATGTGTCATAATTTGTATATTTAGTAGCAGTGCTTCCATTCAACATTCTGTATCACAGATGAACAAAAGGAAAGGCCACTCATGAGATATTAGGAGAAGCTGGGGTCTGCCAGAACGGCAGAAGAAATGAAGACTGAAATAGAACTTGGACCACCAAATGTTCCACCAGGAATTCTGGTTTTAAAAGGTGTGGCTTTGTGTTTAAGCGGACTTAATTTAATTCAATTTAATTTAATTAAAAAAATTTTTTTTTAATTTTTAAAATTAAATTACAATTAAATTAAAAAATTAAATCCCAGAAACTTCATCACTATTTGACATGCAAAATTTATGATGGGAATTAATTTTCATTAATGTTCTGCACCTGGAACTGCATTGATTCCTTGGAGCCATGAAAAGTAGCAATTCTTTAAGCCTACTTTTAAATGGGAGATTCGGAAACAAGAAGTGGGCTTCCAAACATCAGCCTGTTTGTGTGCTTTTGAATTGCGGGAGGCATTCTTTGGCCTCTCAGGAGCTCATTTACTCAGAGCTTAAAGGTTCTCGGTTGTAGTACACAATTACCCTTCCTTAAAAAATATTTTTGCAAGTTGATTAAATACATTAATTATCACCTTCCCCCTAAAGCGACAAATTTTTTGAACCAAATGTAGCTAAACAAATGTAGTTAAACATATGTGATTCTTAATGTAAACAGAATTATCAGCAATGTTTCCCATGGTAACTTAAATAGTTCTGGAAACCTACATACACCATTCTGAGGCCATGACTTGTTTCAAACTATTGCAAAATGTAAATAGTTTGATCCAATGAGAATAACCAAATTATGGGAGTAAATAAAATGAATACTAACTAAAAAAGGCAAAAGAAAAGGAGAAAGGAACAGATGGTGGCGCCACCTCCTGTTTGGTTAGCAATGGTTGGAGTTAAGAACTTTTCCATGATAGAAAAATATACTGTTTGTAATAGCAGAAAATCCAAAATTTTGTCCAATTCAGAATATTCCTAGAGACCCATGGTATAGAGAAAAGCTAGGAGAGCATGTATCTAGAGACAAATCTCCACAAATATACATAGCTTGGCTCACCACAAAACACTGAAAAGCTAAAATGGGTTGCTTAGATTCTGTCTTTTTTTAGTTTATGGAGCTTACATTTGGAAAGCAGATAACTGACTGTCATAAGAAGCTCTGCTTTATGATCCAACACTGCTTATAAAAATGGTCATGTTTTATATCAATTCAGTGCATACTTCCTACATCCTATGGGTAAAAGAAATACCTATATTGATGCACTGTGCTGGAAATGACACCATCATAGCAGTTTTCCACAATGAGTCCTTTTATCCATTTGTTGGATAGCTGCAAATATTGGCAACTTCATTCTATAGAGAAGATGGCTTCATTTCTTCACTTTCTATCCTCTCCCACCCAATCCCTCAGCGGGAGTTAAATACCTTCAGAATAGCAGCTATAACAGCGTTTGAACTCCTTAAAGAGGTGAGGCATTTACCCAGAGAAAAAGCCTGCCCTGCTGGGTGAAACAAGCTTTCAACAGCATTCCCCTCACCAGCTCTTCTTTCTCTCTAGGCTACTCCATCATACCTGAAATTACTCAGTGGATGAACCTCTTCTCTGTTACGCAGAAGCAATCAGAGAAATGCTAGCCTACATTACAAACCTATCAGAAAAAGAATTTCTGCAGTGGGCAGGAATAACTAAGCACACATACAACTTTGGAGGAACCTTGGGAAAGGCCCAAAGTTACACAAATACAGGCAGTCCCAAAGTTACCAACATCCGACTTACAAACGACTCAGTTAAGAACGGGGGTGAGACAATAGGGAGAGAAATCTACCCCTTGGAAAGGAAATTCACTCCTTGAAGAGTTGTCATGGGGGAAAGTGTTTCCACTGAAGTTTTCTCACCAATACTTGTTTCCACCACAAGCCAAATATTTCAAAATTCAATTATCACAGGGACAGAAAGTGCAATGAAATCTTCTGAACTGAGTCACAGACAGCAAAACAAACACGACAGGGGTGTTAACCCTTCTTTATTCTATCCAAAGCTTTTTACACTTTTACCTGTTCTGACTTACATAAAATCTTTTTCGGAACTCGGAGACTGCCTGTATAGTGCTTTTGTGGACATTTTAAAAGGGATACAGGGACATTGTCCATCATTATGGCTTGCTCCAATAAGCTTAAGTCTTCCAACTATGACCTGTGGTAAGAAACTATCATGGAGGGAGTGGAGAGGTCGGTGTGAGGCAACTTTTGGGCTTGCAGCTGGATCACAGTCCTTTTTAGACAAGGTTCAAAGCTGAGTATGAAAGAGGATGCATCTTTTCCTGGTGATACTGCCGATAAAGACAGGCTCTATGCAAAGAAATGACCATCCCCATGAATCAAATTGTTACTACAGCCTGCAGATACATGCACTGAGCAGAAGCCACAGAAAGAAAAACATGCTTAAGAAAACCGAACTGCATCGCTGACCTTCCATAATGTGTTCATTTTCCAAGAGGCTGGTGTAAGTATGAATGTCTTTTTCTACATCAAGGCGATAGGCAAGCAGTGAAGAGAAAGATCAATCAAAAGAAATGAATAAGAAAGTGTTCTATTTTCAGTATACATCATACAGCCACTCAAGTATTATTGAATTCAGAAACAAACGAGTAAGAAACATACAGCAAGCTACAGGTCAGAGTTATGCATAAATGCAGTCGACATCAGAAAGAAAGGAGCTTTGATTTCAAATATTAGTACATTTGTGATTCTGTTTCAAAAATGTTCTCAGTCAATACCTGTTATGAATTCATTCGAAGATTAGTTCATGACTGAACAAAACAGATTTACTTTGTGGAGTGTTACAAGTTTTAGATGAATGTGATATTATTTTATTAATGCTAAAAAGCTTTCATAAACAACTACGTCATTATCAGTCCTGCCAATCAATACTGGAAACTAAAGGCTTCTCTAGGCATCCAAATTGTGACTTCAGACCCCTGACTTTGGCACATTCTACAACAGTTGTCTATAGTTTATTTATTGATAACCCATTGGCCCCATTCATTTCAGCACTGCGAGTGTCCAAGACAATGAATTATCATGCCAGCACTGTCACAGAAGTCTTCTTCTGAAAACAATTTCACTGTTTATAAAACAAACAAACAAACAAACAAAAAACAGAAGAGGGAGACTGAGATGGAGGAGTGTAAGGAGGGAGGCTACCTGTGTTGGGCACATAAGGGGAAAGGAAATGAGAGGGGAGAAGCATCCAAGAAGTAGGGTGCATACACATGCACATTCCCTGGCTCTTGCAGATCAGAGATGGTAAGGAGGAGTATGAGCAAGGAAGATGCAAGCATGTATTGCCTCATTCAACTGAGTAAGAAGAAGCGGGTAGGACAGGGTAGAGCAAGAGGGAAGAGCATGCATGAACCCAGGCAGGAAGGGGACACAAGGAGAAAATGTATGCAGAGGCATTCCATAGAATCATAAAGTTGGAAGAGACCTAAAAGGCCATCCATTCCAACTGACTACCAATGCACAAACATCCAATGAAATAACTCCCAAGAGATGGCCATTGAGCCTCTTTCAAAAAGGAGATTCCACCACTCTCCCAGGCAGCACATTCCCCTCTGGATTAGTCTTACCATCAGGAAGTTTTCCCTAATATTCAAGTGGAATTTTCCCCCTAATGTTTATGGAAGGGGATGGGACAAGGAAATATATGCAGATGCGCTCTGTTGCTCACTCACTCTTGCAATCCAAGGGAAGAAGATGGGAGCAGGAGGAGGAGGGTGGTGGAAAACATGCTGGAGAAGAGAGCAGGGATGGGATGGTGGCAGGGGAAATGCAAAAACAGCAGGTAAGAGGCTACATGCATGACTGTATTCCCTCACTCAAACAGGCAGATGTGGCAGAAGGGGATGGGTAGAGAAGTACAGAAGGAGCGAGGGTGGTACACATGTATTCTCTTGCTTTATGGGTGGGGGAGATTGGTCAAAGGAGCATGTGAGGATGGAAGGTGCACATGTAGATTCCAACTCTTGGGTGAGGGAAGGAAATGAGATAGACTGCAGGCATGGGCAAACTTTGCACCTCCGGATGTTTTGGACTTCAACAGCCGGCAGGCTGTTAAGGAATTGTAGGAGTTGAAGTCCAAAACCCCTGGAGGGCACCTAGTCACTACTTACAGACAAATGTCTCACAGTCAGTGTGCCCTGTGTGGCTTTCTAGCTACCCACCACCATGTTTCCCAGTACCAGTTCACCACATTTCACACTTCCCAGATTAACTGCTTCATGCCAATCATTTCCACCAAAAGGGTCAACAGCTCTGTCAAAGCACATCATCATAATACAATATTTAAATACCTTCTGAAAAGAGGGAGCCAGATCATACACCATCTAAACTGCATTGCTTCAATGGCAGTGAAGCCTCTAACGCTTACAGACAGACTAGGTGAGATGGTGTGACATGAAGCAATTCAAAGCCAACTAGTTGCTATTTGGCTGGAATCTAAACTTCGACCAGGGATTTTGGGGACAAGGAAGAAGGCACAGAAAACTAAGGAATAAAAAACTTAAGAGCCCAAAGGGTTAAAGACAATTTTAAAAATGAGGGGACTCATAGGGAGGACCATAAAAGGCATAAAAGTTTGAGAAAGTTGACTAGAAATGAAAACAAGGGGTACTACAGAGACCACACTGTGCTTCAAGAAGGCTAAGAAGCACTTAAGGTAGAGGAACTAAGAAATTCTAGAGAGTCTGGTCAAGAGAAAGGATCCCTAAAGGGAGTGGTGCAAAGAGGGCAGTTGTTTGGTTAGCTAAGAAGAATATGGTGAAGAGTTAAGTCATGAAGGAAATAGGCAATCATAGGAAGAACATACAGCGTAATCCCAATAGGGAAATTCTATTTGTGACGTCTACTACAGGTGTGTTGTCTACCATGACCAGAGAGCACTATGACCAACCAGCTTCAATTAAAGCACCAAACTATTATGTTATAAAGGCTTTATATCAGGTGCAAACAAATGGGGAAACACTTGCATAAAGCCATACAGGCTACTTCCTTATTCAAACATGTACAGAGTACAACTGTCAGCAAAATCATAAGTTACACCAATATAATGCTGCAACAAGATTCCAGCCTGTGGCTGCAGATTTTTGTTCTCCATTTGAATTACTGTAAGTGTCCACTTAAGTGAAAAATCTCTCAATAGTTTTGCTATGCAGATGCAATCTAAAGAAAGCACTAGGTCAGGATTTATGAACCAAGGTATTAGCAAAAGAAACGACTCTCTCTGTTACGGTGAAACAGGATCATCTGGTACATACAGCGCAACTGATTAACTGGAAGATTTACCTCCAGGAGTAAATCCCTCTGTAAGGATCTGAACTGTTGAAATCTGTGCAATTTCAATTTCGTAATGGCTCTCTCCATCCAGAAATAGGTATCTACAAACAAAAGAAGAAACTACTTATTTCATATGTGACAGTTTGTATGTCTAGCAATATTAATTAATTTATTAATTTCAAGCATTTGTACCCCATCCTTCTTAATCCCCAAGGAGGGACTCAGGGCAACTTACAACGGCAACAATACAATGCCACAAGATCCATATAAAGATCCATTCTCAAAAGAAAGAAGTCATGTTTTACTAATATAGTTTTGATTTTTTTTAATCAAGACAAATTGTGGTTAAAATCTAATTAAACTTGGGCCTACTTGTTATTAACTTGGAGAATTTATAATTTTGATGCACCACTATAAGGGTTTTTGACAAAAATATAATTTTTTTCCAAAATTCTTTTAAAACTTGTGTTTTAATCATTATTATATCATTTAGGCAGAAAAAAACAGAACCCATTGGGTAAGGCAGTATATGGGCGAGGAATAAAATTTGGCCTTTTGACACAAAACACTAATTACCTACTCAAAATAGTCAATTTGAGATACTGGGTTGTTGTAGGTTTTTTTGGTCTATATGGTCATGTTCTAGAGGCATTCTCTCCTGATGTTCCACCTGCATCTATGGCAAGCATCCTCATAGGTTGTGAGGACTTCACAACCTCTGAGGATGCTTGCCATAGATGCGGGCGAAACGTCAGGAGAGAATGCCTCTAGAACATGGCCATATAGCCCAAAAAACCTACAACAACCCCCAGTGATTCCAGCCATGAAAGCCTTCGACAATAAAATTTGAGATACTTTGGAAGACAGCAGATCTAGTAGGCGTGTGCAAATCTTATTTTAAAAAAATTCCCATAGTAGCCAATGGGCAGAATCTTTGCCGAATGAAAACGGCAACACCCTCCTCATTCGAGTAACTTCCCAGAAAACAGAACGAGGGGTCAACCAACCACGGACCCCGAAATGGCATGCCTTTTGGTCAAATTGCACACCTCTAATTCTCACCTCTGATTGTTTGAAAGTCGACAGACCATCATCTCGGCCTTTTCTGTTGTTCCCAGAGTTACATAGAATGTAGCACCTTCGTATCCAGAAAAGAGGAACGAATGGGAAAAAAAGTATTAAAATGGCTGGAAGGCATAATTAAGCCAAACTTGAAAAATCTGTTTCTAAATCTCTAATTAGATTGAATAGTTTATTAACTTATTTCAATTAAAATATAGGGTGAGAAAAAAAAAATGCTACTTAAGGATGCAATGTTTGGTTCCCTTAATAGAAAAGGACCCTGCTAGCCCTTCAGACTCATTCAGGATAAGCAGAAGTCGCTTTTTTGTAACAACATCTGAACAGCATGATGAAGATTTAATTAAGCTTGAAGGTAGAATTAGAAATTAAAAAGATATTTAGAGTAAAAAATATGAAGAGTATTCTGATAGTTAGATCTGTTTTAACAGTGAAATAGGCTACTTGTAAAGCAGTAGAAGCAATGATTGATTGGAAACTTGGCAGGAATGCTTTAGCTATGGGTTTCTGCAGTTGCAGAGGGTTGGCCCTTGGGATCCCTTGCCACTCTATTACTCCATAAAGAGGCACAAAGACACCATAAAAACCCAAACATGTCTACATCTCTTTTCTTCAAAATCATCATGTTTTTGAATTTCTTCAGCCTACTTCACCAGCTGCCCATGCCATAGCCGTGCATTTGGATGTCCAATTTCTCCCTAACATGGGAGACAAAAAGAAATGCAGCCCCACTCAATGAATTTCAGAAAGCTCATTTCAAGATGAAGGTGAACTCATCTAGAAGGAACGTGTAATAGAAAATATTGATTGAAAGGCAGAAATAGGTCCAAGTTATATAAGTCAGTTGTGAATCAAAGTTTTCAGACAAAACCGCTGTGTGCAAGGAAACAGTGATTCCAAGAAAACATTATGCACAACTCTCAAAGCAAGGCGATTTTAGAGATGGTATAAATATAGTATCATTTTCTATTTCAATACTACATTTAGGTACTAAATAGTACCACTTCCTTTAGGGCTCTATACACCTCAACCTCAGTTAGCTTCACGGAAATCCAGCTTACACCCTTCTTACTCAGAACTAATCCCCCTAAGTACGATTACCATCCAAGTCAAGGAAGCATGCCGGCATAAACTTAGTCTAGTATTTTATCTAATTAAAGAAAATCATTTTCATTTGTACCTTCTAGAACAATTTGTCTTCTAGAACAATTTCCAGAAATAAATATCCACTCAGCATCATTCAGTTTATGTTGAAAGTTCTTGTTTTTTAATCCACACATTTGGGGAAAATTGTATATAACTATTATTTTCACAATTCAATAATGCCTTTAAACTCTATAGGACAGTGGTTCCCAACCTTTTTTTCACCAGGGACCACTTGAATAGGGACCACTTTGACCAGGGACCACTTTGACCAGGGACCACTCTCCAACATTAGTACCAAAAGGGTTATGAATCAGTTTTTGGTCAACTTTAGATTCAGTTTGGTTATTTGGGATGCTGATTCAGAAAATTGCATTGGATAGTGATACTGAACATATGCCATCCAGTAGTGGCCATGTGCTTACCCACAGAAAATCATATTTAATAATCTAGAGTCTCAGATCTAGAGCCACAGCCCACAAGTTGGGAACCACTGCTATAGGATGTTTAAGTAAGAATGCTCTGCAAAGCAAGATAATGAAAAGGGGCACGATAAGAAAAGAATCATCCTTTAAATTTCAAGCACTGAACAAAGCACCATGATTACGCAGTGCACAAATTATAGACTGAAATTGAAAATATATCTGAACACATGGAGAAACAACAAATATATATCAAAAAACACTCTCCAGGGAAAAAATAGTGATCTTGAAATATTCCAGTTCTTTAGTTTTAATATTTATATTTAGGTTCCTTAATGGATAAAGAGTTGGACAAGAAGAACATTTCTATCTTTTTCAGATTCATGGCAGTTTCCTACTACAAAAACTTACAATTCCCTTGTAATTTTCATTATCTAACATCAGAAGTACACACAGTTTGGTTATTTGGGATGCTGATTCAGAAAATTGCATTGGATAGTGATACTGAACATATGCCATGAACATATGAACATATGCCCCATATCCACAGATTCTGCATCCATGAATTCAACTATCCATATCTTGAAAAAGCACCTCAATCCCCCCCTCCCCGGCCCCATTTTTTGCCATTTTATGTAAGGGACAACATTTTACCATGCCATTATATATCATGGGATTTGAGCATCCATGGACTTTAGTATCTATTATTTAAATTTCTGCAAGAGGGGCCTGGTATCACCCTCTCAGTAATATCTAGGGCCCACTATATATATCAAGCACAGGTGGGGTTTGTTTTTTTTAAAATGTAGCTATTTTAAAAAGCATTATTCAAATCAGCTTTGATAGCTAGTCAAAATCAAATCATGCTATTGCTTATGATGCCAGATTCATTACAAATCTCTGGTGTCAAATTACCCATGCAAAGTGAAAACTCTATCACCAAGTACCTTGATGTGAGTACTTACCATTCATCAGCACTTTGAGCTGTTTGTCGTAGAATTCTGCTTCTTTTTGAGAAACCAGCGCGCATTCAGCGCACTGGCGCACAGGATCAACAAAGCACATACGAGGCAGAGGCACTTTCTTGCTGCAGCATTTGTCACAGAAGCACTTTCCACATCTTCTGCAGTGGTGCTAGTAGAAAAAGTAGGGAGATCGTTTAGCAGAGCTGGAACTTTGTATTAACAAACACAAAGAGTTACTGTATCCACTTGTGTCTCAGTTGACTTCATGCAGAAGTCAACCTCTTTGGGGCCAGAATTGTGGATTTTAGTATGACCCATGGTAAGTCGAGGATCATAACACAGAGAGGGGAAAGGACCAATGACACCCCAAAAGATCAGTTGCCCCGTCCTACTATTGCTATTTTCCTACTTAAGCATTCAACAAAATTCAGAAGCAGCATTGCCGTGGAGAAAGTAGAGAGTGTCAGTGCTTCTTCCGGATTCTTAGTTAAAAATTAAGGTACAATACTCACACTGACCTCTGGATAAGTTGATCCAGGCTTTGGGGGTTAATGTAATATGGCTGTACATGTGGAAACAGCTAGTTAAGCGCCTGACTGGCTGCCTGAAAATCTGGGATAAAAAGAACTCTATTCTAGGCAATATTCCCAAATGGCCTAGGAAGCACTCTTTTCAAACTATAATGCAATGCATGATTCCCTGTCCCCTACTGCTAATGAAAGTCTAATGAGGATAGCTTTCTCAACAGAGAAAAAAAAATGTCTGTCTCCCTTTTTCTTGTCCTGATAAACATGATGGAATTCCCAAGTACTGAAGTCTGGTATTTTATAACATCCAAATGTTGATTGGGTAGAAGATTGGCAATTCCATGCACCTCTTCTTAATACACTTGAGAATCTTCATGGCCCACCACAAAATCTCTGAATAGTTTTTTTTCTTTTAATTTCATTGCATTCAAGACAGTACGAAACAGTACATCACCCTCCTTTCAGCCCTAAAGAGGCCTATTTCTCTTTCACAGACTCATAGCAACACAGAACTACAAACAGCCTCTGCCAGAAATAGGAATCCAAGTTGGAGCTTTTAAACTAAACATTTCCAAGCGAGGGGGCTGCCTTCGAAGCCAACACCATTTGGGGCAAGTAAGTCTCTAGAGCAATCATCTAGATGCATAAAGTATAGGATTACTGATCTTGCAAGCTCATGAGGAACAGCAAATATTCTCTGGCTAATGTGACAATTGGTATGTGCTGAACAGTGTTCTCTATTTGAAGCTCAAGACTACTACTGATAAGGACATAATCATTCCCATAGAGAACTCAAAGCAACAGTTCTGTCTTGTATGTTTGTCTGCCCAGAAAGATAAACTGTCCAAAAGCCAAGACAGTGTAATGGTTTAGGTGTAGGATCAGGACTCAAGGAAAGAAGGGTCTGAATCCCCAATCAGCCATGGAAACACATGGTGCAACCATGGCTATGCCATACTATCTCAATCTTACAGGTAGTAGCAGTAGTAGTAGTAGTAGTAGTAGTAGTAGTAGTAGTAGTAATAATAACAATAACAACAACTTTCTTCTTATATCCTGCCACCATCTCTCCAAAAAGGACTTGGGGCAACTTGCAAACAGCACAAAGTGCCTAAAAACAAACATAAAATTGAAAACAATATAAAATATATTGAAATAAAACACATGCACGTATAAAAACATCAATTCAGACTCAATCAAGTCAAATTTAGTCCAAGAATGTGCTAAAGTTGCCCGTTCTAAGATAAACAAAAGGCAGATATGCTAACTTTCTAATGATACTCATTGTGTAATAAAGTGCTGTCTATGGCTATGACTGTAAGCAACTGTTAACATATGGGTGAAGAAAGGACCCACTGACTGGCTCCAGAATGTTTAGAATAGTTTTCTGTGAAACTATTTTTACAGCAAAGTGAATACATATTCAGTGCCAAGAGAGACTTGCACCATTAACTGTTAGATGAGTACTCAGTGTGACTCTACCAAAGACATTTTGTTTTTTTCAGAATGAAGACCAATAGGTCAATGTATATGTAACATTCAATCACTTACCTTTCTGGTTATGAAGTCAAATTTTGTACTGCACTGCATGCATCTGGGACACTGGAAGACAGAAGTGTAAAATATGTAAACATTTGACAGTCTGTGTCACACACACTATATATTATTTCTCTATTCTGGTAGCAAAAAATACTCAACAATCTACCTCTAACTGTTTCTTTATGAAAATATGTTTTTAACCTATAAAAATACATGAAGGATCATACTGCACAACAATTCATGACATGATTAGATATGCTTAGGGAGATGTTAGCAATAAGGATATCAAACATAGCAAAAAGAACTCAGTGAAGTTAATACAAAGATTATTTCTTAACTCCACTTCACCGGGATTCCTAGAGAACAGTTAACAACAGTTACAGAAACTAAGAAGACTGAGTAAAAGAAAAATGTCAATAAAGTGCCAGAAATGCTTGTATTATATATTTTCATGGTAAAAAAGTTGACTTTAGCCTACACACAGTGGCACACAGCCAAATAAATTTTCAGAATATTGTTTCTTGGAACATTAACAGCTTTGTCTGCTATTCATTAGTCTCATGTTTCAACTTAAACAATGCCTTAAGGAAGGAAGAGTTCACATCATTTTTTGAACTATCAGAGAACTACAATTCTCTTAATCGTGGGAGATAGGATAGTTAGTAACTTTGGCACTGCTTCCAGATTCTGGTTTAACTAACAGAGTTACAACAGGTATAAATATAATTTTAAACCACATATTGTCGCTTGTCTGTCATCCCTTTGACCTTTTCTGCAACAGTACATATCAAAGTCAAACTGGCATTCTTTAAACACAGTTAAACAAGCACTCTTTGTCCCAGACTTATCAGACAGAAGGTTTCATAGTACCTAGATTATGAAACAAGAGAGGATTCCTGGGTTTTTCTAAACTCAGGGCTTGATAAGACAAACTGAATGCAAACTGTTTCTCAGCCACACTCTTACTATTCATCATACATTAACTGCAGTACATTCAGAACAAGGGATTCCTCTAGCATTTATCTCCTTTAAATTTTCAGCACAACCACCTTAAAGCTATAATTGTCACATACAAATCTGGTATTAAACCTCACAGCAACCAATGTTACTTACATCTGAGTTAAGATATATAGCATTACACTAAATCAGAAAAACTAGTGAACTGATTTCTATTGCTATTGTTGGTACACATAAATAAAGAAAAACACTAACCAGTAGAGGAAGCTAAACAAGAGGTGGAAATTTTCACATAAAGCAGGCCTTTATGTGCCACCAAAATTATCTCAATTTACATTAATATTTTACAAAAACTTATTAGAATGGTGCTTCTAACTAAGACTTCCAAATTCAATGGGATTTTGAAAAAGGAAAGCAGTTGGTAAAAGAGCCTCATTACAGAACAACAAATTGCTAGCATGATGTTTAGGAGCTGCTGAACCAACCAGGGCAAAAATTCACTAGACTGCAGAAAATGTTAAGAGATGGAGAATGTGTTGAAAGGAAGCAGATAATTAAGGAACTCAATGCTACCCAAAAATGACAGTTATGTGAAGGCTGATTTAAAGCAGTGGTTCTCCACCAGTGGGCCACAAGAACAAACATCCAGTCCACAAACCTCCTTCCTCTTTATTTCTTTATTTTCACTCCTTTCCGCAGAGCTAACCAGCCCTACCCCTTTCCAGAATAGGAACTCCAGCAATATGTCCCAGAAGCATTTTATCAGAGTTTTAAGATGGTCTGTACATTGCACTTACCCTAAAATCCTACATCCACCTATCACACCCAGCACTTTTTAATCTGTACCCATTACATTCGGCCCGGCCCTAGTTTTATTGTGTTATGGTGTATTGTTTTTATTGTTTACTGCTATTGTTTTATTGTTTGATTTGCTTTAAGTTATGTGTTTTGTTATGCTGTTGTTTTATTGAGGCCTTGGCCTGTGTAAGCTGCATCGAGTCCTTCGGGAGATGCTAGCGGGGTACAAATAAAGTTAATAATAAATAATAATAATAATAATTAGTACTAATGTTGGAGATTGGTCTCTGGTCAACATGGTCCCTGGTTAAAAAAAAAAGGTTGGGAACCACTGATTTAAAGCAAATTTGCAGATCTGATATCGAGCCAACTCTGAATGATATACCATATATTTCACAATAGTGAATTCTACACTAGAAATCTGTAACACTGTTTACAAGACAAAAATTAAAGCTGCTTATGGCTGACTCAAACAGTGAATGAACTACAATAACCAACAATTGGAGGCGGGCATGAATGACATGTGGTTCTTTGATACAAATAATGTCACAAAGAATGATGCCTTTGAAAAAAGATTTTTCCTAGTTCTTTTAACTCTCTGATCTTGTTTTTAAAACCGTCACTCTCCAATCAAACTGCAATGAAAATTTCACAGACCTTTTACAGAACATCAGATGAATGGAATCTTCACACTCATCTGGTTTTGACATAAACCAAATCACTTTCCGGCACAATGCTCAACAGACAAACAATAGAGAACACTGACTGCTAGTTGGGGGCAGTGTCAAACGCATTTCATCAACAATTCTAGTTGTTTAACAAAAATCTTATGCATGATGCAAATGTAACTGCATGACGGAAGTAACAACAGTAGCATTTCTTCCCAGCTAAAAGAATGGTTTAATTCAGAATCTGCTTTTTATGGACAGAAGATGCATTCGCTCCTTTGTGGTAGGATTACCTTTTGTATGCTGCAATTACAGTTCGGGATATTAAATAGGGCACCCAATTCTACATGCAACATTTTCAAGAAACTTGCCAGTGCTTTTATCAGCACTGGGACAACAATCCACATTAAACTTAAACTGGGGTGGGTGGTCTTTTTTCAAGGCCAAGTAAGGAAACTGCATTCTTATCTCTGATTGGTCATCAATAACAAGGGGAAAATAATCTTTAAATTCCACACTCTTAACATATTCAAAATATTTTCATATTTATTTTAAAAGATAATGCAAGGGGAAGGTGTGGAAGTCAGTTTCTTATATTTCTACAGTGCACCTTTTAACATATTCTTAATGG
This sequence comes from Anolis sagrei ordinatus, assembly GCF_025583915.1. Classification (NCBI taxonomy): domain Eukaryota; kingdom Metazoa; phylum Chordata; class Lepidosauria; order Squamata; family Anolidae; genus Anolis; species Anolis sagrei. Next base: position 18,495,443 of record NW_026844366.1, on the reverse strand, counting down.
ACATACAAACATACTAAAATTGCTTTATATACCTCAAAGCTGATGCAATAAAGCTTAAATCTAAGCAGGCCTGTATAAAACTGAGCTATACATTCTGTGCTTAGTAACCTTAGGCCTCCACTGGTAAGCATTAAATGTGTATAGGTATATGTATGTGTATATATATTGGGGGGGGGGGCATGATGTAGTAGTTTGAACATTGAACTATGAGTTTTGAGATCAGAGTTTGAATCCCTACTTGATCATGAATTCCACTTGAGGACCATGTTTTTTCAGTCGCAGAGGAAGCCTAAGGCAAACTCTTTCTGAACAAAGTTTAGCAAGAAAACCCTGGAAGGGGGTCACTGTAAATTGGAAACAATCTGATAGCACACAACAACAGCAATATACATGTGTATATAGCCATAAATGTGACTGACAAGCCCAAAGAGTTTGAGAAATCCTGCAGTCTATTTTCAAAACAATTCTTATCTCAAGTGCTGACATTTCAACAAAATGTGCCCACATTTCTTTATTATGTCCTCTGATTAAGCCAACTAACTGTCAATTCTCTGATCTTTCTTCTCACAATGTCTTTGATTTCTCACTGCCAGTAATTCACTCTCCAGTTTAGAAAACTACAGCAGTTATTGCAGCCAAACTACTTCTGCCCCTAGGACTCTCCAGGTGCCATTTGGAGAGCTCCCTTCCAAATGAAACTGCTTGAAGTGTGAGAAAGTCCATATCTGGTCTTGAATAACATAAATAGTTCAGGAAGGCACTGCAATCTATTTAATAGGTTAGCTATTGCCCCAGAAGCTGAGACCTCTCTTTTCTGGGTATACCCTGGATATATCAAGGGCTGCAAAGCAGCCTCATGTAGCTCCAAGGCCACAATTTGTCCACTTCTCACCTTTTTCTGATTTATCTTATTTATTAAAGGCATTTGCTGTTTTCTTCCTAGTGGGGGACCCAAAGCAACTGATAAACATTGAACAACACCCTGATAAGAAAAAATAAACACAAGGAAAACAGACACAACAGTTCCATTCATTCTTCCTTGCTATCAGCTATAGCCCAAGCACCCTTCCAGTGTTCCCTTCTCTTTCAATTAAAAACATTATTGTATCTCTCAAAACCGACCTCTTTTATGAAGACTTTCAGCTAATCCAGGGTTTTGCAAGAGGTTCCATGAGACTTCACAATCGTAACCCACACACATATAGCCATAGATGTAGTAACTTTAATGACCTGAAAATTATTTCAGAGGGTTCTTGTTTGACTTTAAAGTCTGAAAAAGATGGATTAACCATTAGTCCTCAACCCTTCCTGAATGAAGCATATGTGTATATAACTCCCAATGAATGCAATTTTCTTCTCTTGCTGCACCCTTCTTCCTGTTACTATGACCTTTGTTTTCCCTAAAAGGTCCTTGGGATATGGATCTTAACTGTTGTTCTGAAAAGCACCACTGTTGGTACTATATTAAATTGAATACCCCCATTTTAAGGCAAAGCTTTTATCTGACAAAGAGACCTTCGAAAAGCAACTTTCAAATGAAACTGCAGTCACACCAGGAAAAGGAAGAAAGTATTTACACAGATGAGGCCATAGAACAAAGAAGGGTGTGTGCGAGTCAATTGGGGCTGGTTCTACATGTTTTGACCGTAAGGTACAAAAGCTACTATATATAAATTATAAAAAGGGAACAGATGGTGTCCCCTATTTTTTTTAAAAAAGCAACATAAATGGAGGTTTCCTTTTTGAATAGTTTTTTTCCAAGATGTGGATAACTGAATCCACGGGTGCAGAATTCATGAATGTGAAAGCCCAACTATACATAGAATCATGACCTCTTGTACCATCCAGTCCAACCCCCCTGCCAAGAAGCAGGAAAATCTCATTCAAAGCAACCCCGACGGATAGCCACTCGGCCTCACACTCCGGGGCAAAGCGTTCCACTGCTGAACAGCTCTCACAGTTAGGAAGTTCTTCCTCATGTTTAGGTAGAATCTCCTTTCCTGTAGCTTGAAGCCATTGTTCTGCGTCCTAGTCTCTAGGGCAGCAAAAAACAAGCTTGCTCCCTCCTCCCTATGACTTCCTCTCATGTATTTATGCATGGCTATCATGTCTCCTCTCAATCTTCTCTTCTGCAGGCTAAACATGCCCAACTCTTTAAGTCTCTCTTCATAGGGCTAGTTCTCCAGACCCTTGATCATTTTAGTCACCCTCCTCTTGGCACATTCCAGCTTAGAGTCAACATCTCCCTTCAATTGCAGTGACCAGAACTGGACACAGTGTGATTCCAGGTGTGATCTGACCAAGGCAGAATACCGGGATAGTATGACTTCCCTGGATCTAGACACTAGACTTCTATTTATGCAGGCCAAAATCCCATTGGCTTTTCTAGCTGCCACATCACATTGTTGTTTCATGTTTAACTTGTCCACGAGGACTCCAAGATCCTTTTCATACGTACTGCTGTCGAGCCACGTGTCCCTCGTTCTGTATCTTTGCATTTCATATTTTCTGCCTAAGTGCATTTGTTCCTGTTGAACTTCATTTTGTTTGTTTTGGCCAATCATCTCTCTAATCTGTTAAAGTAGTTTTGAATTCTGCTCCTGTCTTCTGGGGTATTAGTTATCTCTCCCAATTTGGTGTCATCTGCAAACTTGATGATCATGCCTTCTAGCCCTTCATCTAAGTCATTAGTAAAGATTAACTGGGCTCAGGACAGAACCCTGTGGCACTCCACGCATCACTAGTTTTTCCAGGATAAAGAGGAAGCATAGGTGAGCACCCTTTGGGTTTCTTCGCTTAACCCAGTGGTTCCCAAGCTTTTTTTTTTTACTAGGGACCACTTGACCAAGGACCACTGATTCAGAAAATTGCATTGAATACACCACATCAGCTCTAGTTTCTGATACAGAACATATGCCATCCAGTAGTCACCATCTGCTCACCCACAGGAAACCATATTTAATACTCTAGAGTTGATATGGTAGTAGTAATCTTTCATGGGTAGTCAGCCTCTCCCCTCCTGACATCCCCATTGCCTTGACACTGTAAGACAGTTTTGTGAGAGCAGTCACTCTCATTGCAATGTGACCACGGACCATATTTTTGTTCTTGTGGACCAGTGGTGGTCCACGGACCACAGGTTGGGAATCACTGGCTTAACCAATTACAGATCCAGCTAACTGTAGTTTTGCCTAGCCCACATTTGACTACTTTGTTTGCCAATACCTTCAGGAATCGATCCTAGCACCTGCAGGTCCTTTCACTGGTTAAGACAAATTGAATCTCTCTTATCCGTAAACTCAAAATCTAAAACTGTTTATGTGAACAGCAGTGATAGTGACCCCTTTGTTCTCTGATGGTTCAATATACACAGACTTTGTTTCCTGTACAAACCTACTAAAAATATTGTATAAAATAAAATTTAGTGTATAAGGTATAGAAATCAATTCATTTCATATTTAGACTTGGGTCCCATCTCCAAGAGATCTCATTGTGTGTATGTGTATATAATTAGAATATTATAAAAATGACATTTAGAGTATAAGGTATAAATAAGAAACATCAATTAATTTTATGTTTAAACTTGGGTCCTATCACCAAGTGATCTTATTATAAACATAAATACAAAACTATTAAAATATTATATAAAATGACTTTTAGAATATAAAGTATTTAGAAGATAACGCATAAATGAAACATCAATTTCATGTTTAGATTTGAGTCCCATCTCCAAGAGCTCTTATCATGTACATATATACATACGAAAACATTAAAATATTGTGTAAAATGACATTTAGAATATTAGGACTTTAGAATAAAGTGCAGATATTGAAGTCAAAACACCAGGAGGGCCCAAGTTTGCCCATGCTTAGTAAAAGGTATATAGGTAAAGGTAAAGGTTTTCCCCTGACATGAAGTCCAGTCGTGTCGGACTCTGGGGTGTAGTGCTCATCTCCATTTCTAAGCCGAAGAGCCGGTGTTGTCCGTAGCAACCTCCACGGTCATGTGACCGGCATGACTGCATGGAGAACTGTTACCTTCCCACCTGAGTGGTACCTACTTATCTACACACATTTGTATGTTTTCAAACTGCTAGGTTGGCAGAAGCTGGGGATGATAGCAGAAGTTCACGCCGGTCCCTGGATTCAAACCTGCGACCTTTCGGTCAACAAGCTCAGCATTTTGACCCATTGCGCCACTGGGGACTCCAAAAGGTATATATAAAACCTCAATTAATGTAATGTTTAGACGGATTCCTTCTCCCAAGAGATCTCATTATGTACATATATGCAAAACTATGAAAACACTGTATGAAACTACATTTAAAGTATAAAGTACTTATAAAACATTAATTAATTTGAATATGTTTGAATGGAATTTAACTTTATACTTTTATATTTAATCCTGTTTAATGTTTGTATATTTGTATATTTCAAATGGTATGCTAATGCTTTTATGTTAAGCCGCTTTGAGTCCCATCTCCAAGAGATCTCCGTGTGTGTGTGTGTGTGTGTGTGTGTGTGTATGTGTGTGTATATATATACACACAGAGACACACACACACATATATACACACCAATATTATTAAAATGGCATTTAGTGTATACGGTATGTATAAGAAGCATCAATAAATTTTGTGTTTAGACTTGGGTCCCACCACCAAGTGCTCTCATTATGTACATATACACAAAACTATTAAAATATTGTATAAAATGACAGTGATAGTATGATACCTGGGTCCAGAAGCTCCGAGTATTGCGGAGATGCTGCAAAGGCGGCTGTGAATAAGGGAAGAGAGGGGGCAGAGTGAGAGGGAAGGAAGGATAGAAAGGAGGGGACACTTAGTGTAAGGGTTGAGGTTTGGGTTAGGTTTACGGTTAGGGTACGGATTAGGTTTTGGGTTAGCGTAAGGATTAGGGTAAAGTTTAGGGTTTAGGTAAGGGGTTAAGGCTTAGGCTTATGGTACAGTTCAGGGTTAGGATAAGGGTTAGGGTTTCACCATCAAAAAACTCCTACATTCCTTGTATATTATCTGTCTCTGGTCTGGCTTACATTAGCTAAGTCTCTCTTGCGCAAACAGCACTTCTGAAGGAGTGATGCGGCATCTCCGTAACGCTAGTAGCTTCTGGACCCAGCTATCATACTATTACCAAAATGACTTTAATGTTTAAGGTTTATTTAAGAAACATAAATTATTTTCATGTTTAGACTTGGATCCCATCTCCAAGAAATCTCGTTCTGTACATATGTGCAAAACTATTAAAATATAGTGCATAAAATGATATTCAGAGTATAAGGCAGGCCAGCTGTTAGGAATTGTGGGAGTTGAGGTCCAAAACACCTGGAGGGCCCAAGTTTGCCCACTTCTGGTTTACCAGCTGTTAGGATTTCTGGGAGCTGAAGGCCAAAAACATCCGGGGACCCCAGGTTGAGAACCACTGGTCTATATAAAGCCTCAATTAATGTCATGTTTAGGCTTGGATCCCTTCTCCCAAGAGAACCCATCATGTACATATTCGCCAAACCACTGCAGATTTCTCTCTCTCTCTCTCTCTCTCTCTCTCTCTATATATATATATATATATATAAGTGCTCTGTGCATAATGAGTACCTTAAAAACAAAAGAACCAATGAACGAAATCACACCAAATTTGGCAACAAAACATCTCACAACACAAGGAGTGACCATCACTCAAAAATTATGATTTTGTCATTTGGGAGTTGTAGTTGCTGGGATTTATAGTTCACCTACAATCAAAGAGCATTCTGAACTCCACCAACGATGGAATTGAACCAAACTTGGCACACAGAACTCCCATGACCAACAGAAAATACTGGAAGGGCTTAGTGGGCATTGTGAGTTTTGGAGTTGTAGTTCACCTACATTCAGAGAGCACTATGGACTCAAGACAAGACAGAGATACTCCTGGTCAGTCGCAAGGCCGAACAGGGTATAGGGTTACAGCCTGTGTTGGATGGGGTCGCACTCCCCCTGAAGACGCAGGTTCGCAGTTTGGGTGTGATCCTGGACTCATCGCTGAGCCTGGAACCCCAGGTTTCGGCGGTGACCAGGGGAGCATTCGCACAGTTAAAACTCGTGCGCCAACTGCGCCCGTACCTTGGGAAGTCTGACTTGGCCACGGTAGTCCACGCTCTGGTTACATCCCGTTTAGACTACTGCAACGCTCTCTACGTGGGGTTGCCTTTGAAGACGGCTCGGAAGCTTCAATTAGTCCAACGCTCGGCAGCCATGATACTAACAGGAGCAGAGCGCAGGGAGCATACTACTCCTCTGCTGCACCAGCTCCACTGACTGCCGATTTGCTACCGAGCCCAATTCAAAGTGCTGGCGTTGGCCTATAAAGCCCTAAACGGTTCTGGCCCAAGCTACCTATCCGAACGTATCTCTGCCTATCAGCCCGCCAGGACCCTAAGATCTTCTGGGGAGGCCCTGCTCTCCATCCCGCCTGCTTCACAGGTGCGGCTGGCGGGGACGAGAGACAGGGCCTTTTCTGTGGTGGCCCCTCGGCTATGGAACGCCCTTCCCATGGAGGTTAGATCAGCCCCCTCGCTAATGGCGTTTCGAAGATTGAAAACTTGGATGTTTGAACGGGCATTCGGATCAACAGTGCAATGAATGTTATGATACAGGAATGGAAAAATGGACGACGAATTGGATCACGACTCTAGTTATGAGATGTATTGGGTTGTTATTGTTGTGTCAATATTGTATACCATGTTATTAGGGTTTTAAATTGTATATCACTGTTTGATTTTTATCCTTGTTGTAAACTGCGTTGAGTCGCCTGTTAGGCTGAGAAACTGCGGTATACAAGTAAAGTAAAGTAAATAAATAAATAAATAAACTTGACAGGAATACTCAATATGCCCAAGTGTGAACACAGATGGAGTTTGGGGGAAATAGACCTTGACATTTGGGAGTTGTAGTTACTAGGATAGCTCACCTACAATCAAAGAGCATTGCGAACCCCACCAATGATGGAATTGGGCCAAACATCCCACACAGAACCCTCATGACCAACAGAAAACTCTATGGGTTGTTGTAGGTTTTTTCAGGCTATATGGCCATGTTCTAGAGCAGGGGTCCTCAAACTAAAGCCTGGGAGCCAGATGTGGCCCTCCAAGGTCATTTACCCGGCCCTCACTTAGGGTCAACCTAAGTCTGAAACGACTTGAAAGCACACAACAACAACAACATTCCTATCTCATCAGCCAAAAGCAGGCCCACACTTCCCACTACTAATACATTTATATTTGTTAAAATTGTTCTTCATTTTAATTACTGTATTGTTTTTAAGTGTTTCTTGCACTACAAATAAGATATGTGCAGTGTGCATAGGAATTCATTCATGTTTTTTCCAATTATAATCCAGCCCTCCAACAGTTTGAGGGACTATGGCCTGGCCCTCTGTTTAAAAAGTTTGAGGACTTCTGTTCTAGAGGCATTCTCTCCTGACGTTTTGCCTGCATCTATGGCAAGCATCCTCAGAGGTAGTGAGGTCTGTTGGAAATAGGAAAATGGGTTTATATATCTGTGGAATGACCAGGGTGGGGCAAAGAGCTTTCTGCTGAAGCTAGGTGTGAATGTTTCAGCTGACCACCTTCATTAGTATTTGAAGGCCTGGCTGAGCCTGGGAAAATGTTCTGTTGAGAGGTGTTAAGATGTGCCTGGTTGTTTCCTCTCTGCTGTTTTGTTGTTGTAATTTTAGAGTTTTTTTAATACTGGTAGCCAGATTTTGTTCATTTTCATGGTTTCCTCCTTTCTATTGAAATTGTCCACATGTTTGTGGATTTCAATGGCTTCTCTGTGTAGTCTGACATGGTGGTTGTTGGAGTGGTCCAGCATTTCTGTGTTCTCAAATAATATGCTGTGTCCATATAATAATAATAGTTTGGGGGAAATAGACCTTGACATTTGGGAGTTGTAGTTACTGGGATTTATAGTTCACCTACAATAAAGGGTTCTGAACCCCACCAATGATAGAATTGGGCCAAACTTCCCACACAGAACCCCCATGACCAACAGAAAATACTGTGTTTTCTGGTGGTCTTTGGTGACCCTTCTGACACCCCTGGTGACCCCCCCCCAGGGGTCTTGACTTCCCAGGTTGAGAAATGCTGCCTTAAGGCCATCCAATCCAACTCCCTTCACCAGGGCAAGAAAACATAATCAAAGCCCTCCTGACAAAGGGCCATCCAGCCATTCACACACACACATGTATATGACAGATGCAGTATCAAAGATTTGAAGGGACCCCTAAAGAAGGACAATGATATGTTGCATGTTCCAGAGTAGGCAAACCAGACAATCTCCACATCAACACTGGCAAAGAAACAGCAAGAAATACTGTTTACCCACAAGCAGAAAGAAATTACATATATTAGAAACCAACACTTTCTCATTACTTTATTTTCCAGATCACCAGACTGGGCCACAGCAACGCCTGGCAGGGGATGGCTAGTATTGTATAAAATTACATTTAAAGTATGCCCTGTATTCCAAAATCCCGAGTGAGCCAAACTTTGGCGCTCCTGCCCTTTTGGACTTCAACTCCCAGAATTCCTGGCTGTTCCTGGGAATGGCAGAGGCTTCTGGGAGTTGAAGTCCAAAAGCACTTCAAGGCCTACAAGGGAGAAGAAGCCGAGCGAGGGGCTCCTGCCCTCTGCCCTCATTACCTCCTTATCGGGCACCCAGGGCGGCTCCTCCAGCCCGAATGGGCTCTGCGCAGCCCGGCTTTCCGGGACCATCCGGAGCCCGCTCGGAGAACGGACCAACTTCTTGCCGTCGGGGGTCGACATTTTCGCTTCAGCGACGACGCCGCTGCCGACGCCGCTGCCGCCACACGGCGACTCGCTCTCCATCCAATAGGAAGCCAGCGGCCCACCCCAGTGGCCCAATCAGCGCTTCGTAGGATTGATAGACGTGCCTCTTAGCCAATAACAAGCCGCTAGGAGACACGTCTATCCCACATTGGGATGGGATGCTGTTTTTTTCGCCTCATTTGGGGCGTGGATAAACCCCTCCCATTCCCAGTGATCCAATCAGCGCCTTGAAAAATTGATAGACGTGTCTTTTAACCAATGAAAAGTCGAAAAGCGTAAAAGCGATGGACTGTTTTTGCCTCATTTGGGGCGCGGGAAAACTCCCGCCTCCTCCCATTCCCAGTGATCCAATCAGCGCCTTGAAAAAATGATACACGTGTCTTTTAACCAATGAAAAGTCGAAAAGCGTAAAAGAGATGGACTGTTTGCTTTTGCCTCATTTGGGGCGGGGACAAACCCCTCCTCCTCCCATCCCCGCTTATCCAATCAGCGCCTTGCACAATTGATAGACGTGTCTTCTAGCCAATGATAAACCGAAAAGCGTTCCACATTGGGATGGGTGGTTGCTGCTTTGCCTCCTCCTCCTCCTTCCTCCCATAGGCCCAACTCCAGCGGCCCAATCAGCGCGTTGCAGAATTGATAGACGTGTCTTTTAGCCAATGGCCTCATTTGGGGAGGGGATAAACTCCTCCTCCTCCTATCCCCAGTGACCCAATCAGCACCTTAAAGAGTTGATAGACGTGTCTCCTAGCCAATGGAAACCGGAAAGTATCCCACTTTGGGATGGGCTGTTGTTGCTTTGCCTCATTGGGGTGGACTGAAATTTTCTCCTTCCCCCCATAGGCACTAGCCCAATCAGCGCTTTGCACCATTGATAGACGTGTCTTTCAGCCAATGACGAACCAAAAACTGTCCCACTTTGGGGTCCTCCTCCTCCCTTCCCCACCCTATCAAGTATCTCGACCAATCCGTTTAAGGCTTGTCAGGGATAGACTAGGGGAGGCGGGGAAAGAGAAGTAGTGGGATGCGACACAGTATACGCATGCGCAGAAGGTAGCCCTAGTCTCAAACGCCGGAGAGGGAGGTGCTGTTTTCGAGGGAGGAAAAGGGGAAGGAAGAGGCTTCACGGGATTGGCTGGAGCAAGGCGTCATTCTGCTCCGAGCGCTGTGATTGGCTCAGCAGCCTTGCGCGGGCTCAGATGATTTATGGCAAGGATGCTAAAGCGCAGGATTAGATACAGTAAGTACAAACCTCTCTGTTTTGTGTCTGTATAAACAAAAAGTATGTATGTTGGCTGGAAGGAAGAGAAAGGGAAGAATAAGAAGAGGGAGGGAAGGAAGAGAAAGGAAAGGTATGAAGGGGGGATGGAAAGAAAAAAGAGAAGAGAGGGAAGGGAAAGGTATGAAGGAGGATGGAAAGAAAAAAGGGAAGGAAGGGGAAAAGGATATGGAAAGGATGGAAAAGAAGGAAGGAAGAGAAAAGAGAAGAAGGAAGAAAAAGGAAAGGTATGAAGGAAGGAAGAAAAAAAGAAGAATGGGAAAGGATGAGGGGAGGGATGAAAAGGGAATGAAGGGAAGAGAGAAAAAGAAGGGAAGGAAGGCAGAGAAAGTAAAGGTATGAAGGAAGGAATGGAAAGAAAGAAGGGAGAGAGAAAAAGAAGGGAAGGAAAGGTATGAGGGGAGGGATGGAAAGGGAATGAAGGGAAGAGAAAAGAAGAGAAGGAAAGGGATGAGGGGAGGGATGGAAAGAAAGAGAAGGAAGAGAGAGAAAGAAGGGAAGGAAGGAAGAGAAAGAGGAAAAGAGAGGAAAGGAGGAAAAAAGAGAAGAAAGGGGAAAGGATAGGGGAGGAGAAAAGGGAAGAGAAAAGAAGGAAGGAATGATGGAGGGAGGGATGGAAAGAAAGAGAAGAAAAAGGAAGGGAAGGAAGAGAAAGGGAAGGTATGAAGGAAGGGATGGAAAGAAAGAGAAAAAGAAGAGAAGGAAGGAAGATAAAGGGAAGGTATGAAGGGAAGGGTGGAACGAAAAAAGAGAAGGGAAGAATGGAAAGGGATGAGGGGAGGGATGGAAAGGGAATGAAGGGAAGAGAAAAGAAGAGAAGGAAAGGGATGAGGGGAGGGATGGAAAGAAAGAGAAGAAAGAGAAAAGGGAAGGAAGAGAAAGGGAAGGTATGAAGGGAGGGATGGAAAGAGAGAGAGAAAGAAGGGAAGTGAAAGGAAAGGTATGAAGGGAGGGATGGAAAGAGAGAAAAAGGGAAGGAAGTGAAAGGAAAGGTATGAAGGGAGGGATGGAAAGAAAAAAGAGAAGAAAGGAAAGGGAAAAGGATGAGGGGAGGGATGGAAAGAGAAGGAAGGGAAGAGAAAGGGAAGGTATGAGGGGAGGGATGGAAAGAGAAAAGGGAAGGAAGTGAAAGGGAAGGTATGAAGGGAAGGATGGAATGAAAAAACGAGAAGAAAGGGAAGAATGGAAAGGGATGAGGGGAGGGATGAAAAGGGAATGAAGGGAAGAGAAAGAAAGGTATGAGGGGAGAAGGAAAAGTATGAGAGGAGGGATGGAAAGAAAGAGAAGGAAGAGAGAAAAAGAAGGGAAGGAAGGATGATAAAGGGAAGGTATGAAGGGAGGGGTGGAAAGAAAAGAAGAAAGGGAAGGGAAAAGGATGAGGGGAGGGATGGAAAGAAAGAGTAGGAAGAGAGTAAAAGGAAGGAAGAGAAAGGAAAAGTATGATGGGAAGGATGGGAAGAAAAAAGGGAAGGGAAAGGATGAGGAAGGAAGGAAAAGAAAGGAAAGGTATGAAGGGAAGGATAGAACGAAGAAAGGGAAGAATGGAAAGGGATGAGGGGAGGGATGAAAAGGGAATGAAGGGAAGAGAAGGAAAGGTATGAGGGGAGAAGGAAAAGTATGAGAGGAGGGAAGGAAAGAAAGAGAGGGAAGAGAGAAAAAGAAGGGAAGGAAGAGAAAGGATAGGTGTGAGGGGAAGGATGGGAAGAAAAAAGAGAAGAAAGGGAAGAAAGGGAAAAGGATGAGGGGAAGGATGGAAAGAGAAGGAAGGGAAGACAAAGGAAAAGTATGAAGGGAGGGATGGAAAGAAAGAGAAGAGAGAAAAAGAAGGGAAGGAAGGAAGAGAAAGGAAAAGTATGAAGGGAAGGATGGGAAGAAAAAAGAGAAGGAAGAGAAAGGTATGAGGGGAGGAAAAGAAAGAGAGGAAGAGAGAAAAGAAGAGAAAGGAAAGGCATGAGGGAAGGGGAAAGAAGAAAGAGAAGAGAGATAAGGGAAGAAAGAAAAAAAGAAAGGGATCCGGGGAGGGAAAGAAAAAGAAGGAAGAGAAAGGAAAGGCATGAGGGGGAAGGATGGAAAGAAAAAAGAGAAGAAAGGTAAGAGAGATAATGGAAGAAAGGGATGAGGGGAGGGATGGAAAGAGAAGGAAGGGGAGAGAAAGAAGGAAGAGAGTTATGAGGGGAGGGAAAGAAAGGAGGAAGAGAGAAAAAGAAGAGAAAGGAAAGGGATGAGGAGGGATGGAAAGAGAAGGAAGGGAAGAGAAAAGAAGAGAAGAAAGGAAAAGGGGAAAGGGATGAGGGGAAGGATAGAAAGAAAGAGAAGGAAGGATAGAGAGAGAAAAGAAAATAATGGAAGAGAAAGGAAAGGGATGTGGAGAGCAATGGAAAGGAAGAAAAGGACAGGGGAAGAAAGAGAAAGGGGGTGAGGAAAGAGAGGAAGGTATGAGGAGAGGAATGGAAATAAAGGAAAAAGATGTATGAGGGATTATACTCTTTGAGCTCTGAGGATTACCTGGGAAGGAATGCTTCCACTGGAACATTGCAGCGCACCCAAATACCTGGGAGTCACCTTGGACCGTACTCTGACTTATAAGAAGCACTGCTTGAATATAAAGCAAAAAATGGGTGCTAGAAATGAAATCGTATGAAAACTGACTGGCACAACCTGGGGATCACAACCAGACACAGTGAAGACATCTGCCCATGTGCTTTGCTACTCTTGCTGCTGAATATGCATGGTCAGCATGGAATACATCTCACCACGTTAAAACAGTGGATGTAGCTCTTAATGAGACATGCCACATTATCACAGGATGTCTACACTTCACACCACTGGAGAAATTATACTGTTTAGCTGGTATTGCACCACCTGACACACACCAGGAAATAGCAGCCAGCAATGAAAGGACCAGTGCATTGACATCTCTGGCCCATCCTGTGTTCGGATATCAGCCAGCGTGCCAATGCCTTAAATCAAGAAACAGCTTTCTAAGATCTACAGCAGTGGTTCCCAACCGGGGGTCCCCAGATGTTTTTGGCCTTCAACTCCCAGAAACCCTAACAGCTGGTAAACTAGCTGGGATTTCTGGGAGTTGTAGGCCAAAAACATCTGGGGACCCCAGGTTGAGAACCACTGATCTACAGAGATATTTGCAGGAATATGTCAGCAAGCAAGAGTCCAAAAGTGGCAGGCTAAAACCCAACACCTCAATCAGTGGCTGATACCAGATGAGAAACTCCCTCCTGGGCACACAGATGACTGGGCAACCTGGCAGGCACTGAACAGGCTGTGCTCTGGCACAATAAGATGCAGAGCTAACCTTAAGAAATGGGGCTACAAAGTGGAGTCCACGACATGCGAATGTGGAGAAGAGCAAACCACAAACCACCTACTACAATACAACCTGACCCCTGCCACATGCACAATGGAGGACCTTCTCACAGTGACACCAGAGGCACTCCCAAGTGGCCAGCTACTGGTCAAAAACATTTAGTATAATGCCAAGTTATTTTTTAAAGCATTTTAACTGTACCCTCAGCTTGCTTCTGACACGATAATTAAATGAGGGAAACAGGAAGGAAAGGAAGACCAACACAGAAAATGCATATCCAGGCAACTTCAGGTGTATATACACAAACACACAGAAGGAAGGAAGGAATAATAAAATATAATCCTGTGCAATCTATTTGTAAAATAAACTATCCAGATAAAAAAATATAGTACAGGTTGAATGTCCCTCATACGAAATGTTCAGAACAAGATCAGTTTTTGATTACAATTTTTTTCCAGACTTTTGTAATAATTGCAATACATAATACAGGGTTAGTCAAAATGAATAGGCCAATAAGAAAATTAATTTTAGACGAATGTATGTTTACTGTAACCAAACCACAGCTACGTAGCGACAGATAAACTATCAAAGTTTTGTCTCACCTTCAGAGATGTTCGATATGGGCGCCCCGTGTGACACGGCAGATGTCCAAGCGATAGTCCAGTTCATTCCACATCCGTTGCAGCACATCCGACGTAATGGCATCGAATGCAGCAACGTCTGGGAAGGTGTTCGTTGAGGTCCTAACCCTAACCCTAACCCTATCCCTAACCCTAACCCTAACCCTAACCCTTGAAATTCTCGCTGGACCGTAATTACTGAAATTGTTTTAGCAAATGTCATCACACAAAACGCCTTCTCTTTGCTTGATTCCGCCATTTTGAAAACAGCGACCCCTAGCGACGCCTAGCGGCATTAACGTACATGTGTGTTGCTCAAAAAAAACTTTGATAGTTTATCTGTCGCTACGTAGCTGTGGTTTGGTTACAGTAAACATACATTCGTCTAAAATTAATTTTCTTATTGGCCTATTCATTTTGACTAACCCTGTACTTTGGACTCAAGTCTATACATGGAATACATTTGCTCCGTGTAGACATAACCTGAAAGTTCTCATATACACAATATTTTAAATAACATTCTGGAAGGAGCAAACTTTGTGTATATTGTACTGTCATAAAGCAGAGATGTCATTATCTCCGTTGTTCATATGGACAGTTTTGGAGGATTAGGGATGTTTAACCGACTGCTCACTGGAGAGAAGGGCATTAGAGGCCAAGATGAAGTACTTTGGCCACATCATGAGAAGACAGTAAGGCTTAGAGAAGGGAATGATGCCGGGGAAAATGGGAGGAAAAAGGAAGAGGGGCCGACCAAGGGGAAGATGGATGGATGGCATCCTTGAAGTGACTGGACTGACCTTGAAGGAGCTGGAGGTGGTGACGGCCGACAGGGAGCTCTGGCATGGGCTGGTCCATGAGGTCACAAAGAGTCGGAAACGACTGAACGAATGAACAACAAACCTGTATAATATAAAACAAACTGACCATATACGTGTTATCAAAATATATAAGAATATAAAGCAGTGTGAAAACTAAAATCCAAAAAGTTTTTGGAAACAACAAAGTTTGACACTGAAATTTTAAAATAAGGGCCAGTTTTAAAAGTCTTAGCATTTTAATTAAATAATGAGTAAAATGAGGACCACTTGTTTCTAATAGCATCTTCACATCGCTTCCTTATCAACATTTGCTACGTTTGCTGTGTTACAGGATATTTTTCTGGCTTTTCATTTGTCAGGAAATGGACTTGGATCAACTTGATATGAACCCTAGAGTGATTGCAGCTATTAAGAGAGGTAACATGTCTCTCTTTGTATCCCCCTTTTCGTATTTGCTCATCAATTAGCATGGGAACTGTACATGACATTTTCTTTCTTTCTGCATTTAGCTTGGTACGGTTGTCCTCTAGAATACAGAGTTATTGCTATTAAGTAAAAGTAATTCCATATCATTAGAACTGAATGTCAGCTATACAGTACTTTCTCCAAAGGAGCATAAGTGGCATGTGGTCAAGTGCCACATTGCTCATGAATGGTAGTTTGTGGTTTTCAGAATGTGATATCTGCTCATTTATAATAATAACAACAACAACAACAACAAATGTTCGTTTGCTGTGAAATACTGTGTTTTTGTGTCAGTAAAATAATATTAAATGCACACCATCATTTCAGTCAAGGTTTGCTCGGAAATATTCCACTGTTTGCAACAGGGCATGCAAAGATTTACATCCTCATTGTAATTTTATGTTTTTAATAATGTTCAAACATTATTATTTTCAATGGGTATCTCTGATCGAGGGGTGCCTCGTGAGGAGGGCACTCACCTCAATATTGTTTGTGCCTGTAGCTATATACCGTATATACTCGAGTATAAGCCGACCCGGATATAAGCTGAGGCACCTAATTTTACCACAAAAACTGGGGAAATGTATTGACTTGAATATAAGCCGAGAGTGGGAAATGCATCCACTATAGGTCAATTTCAAAATAAAACTAGATACCAATAAAATTACATCAATTGAGATACCAGTAGGTTAAATGTTTTTGAATATTTACATAAAACTGTAATGTAAGACTGTCCAGTTCTGATGAAACCATTATTCTCGCCTCCTTCAATGTAAATGTGCTTATGTATCCTTCCAGTAATAAATAGAGCAAAATAATAAATTTAATAACAATAATAGAGTAAAATAATAAATGTAATAAAAATAATAGAGTAAAATAATGTCAATGTAATCATATCAATAATAATATAGTAAAATGATAAATGTAATAAAAATAATAATAGAGTAATAATATAAATATAATAAAAATAATAATACTAATAACAGAGTAAAATAATAAATAAACTTGGCACAAGTATAAGCCGAGGGGAGCTTTTTCAGCCTAAAAAAGGGGCTGAAAAACTAGGCTGATACTCGAGTATATACAGTAGGTTTATCTGTTAATAAATAGATTGTAAAATTTTCTTAAAACAACCCTAATGAGACCTTGTGACTGACTTTTAAGCATACAATTGCAATGTAACTAGCAATGTGTAGTATGCCAGAAGATGTTAGATTCTATTTCCTATCATCCTTCACCATTTGCTTTGTATTCTAAGTCTAATGGGCATTGTAGTCTGATAACGTCTCTGGTAAAGAAGTTGGTGATGGTTGGTGTTATGTGCCTTTATATCAATTCTATTGTATATTCTTATTGCAATTCTGTTGTAGGATTTTTGGGGGGGGGGGAGATATATGTATTGGAAGTTTGCCATTGCTTTATGCAAAGTCTGAGGCTGAATCTACACTGCCCTATATCCAAGGATCTGATACCAGATTATTTATTTATTTATTTATTTCGTGCATTTCCGCCCCGCCCTTCTCAACCCCCAAGGGGGGACTTAGGGCAGCTTACAAAAAGGCACAATTCGATGCCAACACAGACAATAAGATAAAATCATATATAAACAGCAATTATAAATAGTTAAAAAAAAATCCATTATACATCACAATCAATAAAACTAATCCTATGCTCAACGTTTGCCAGCTCAGAGTCCGTAAATTCATTCCACATTGTCAAATCCTATCAATTCTAGTCGTCCTTGTCCTTTGTCTATCTGCCAGATTACCTGAAAGCCTGGTCCCAAATCCATGTTTTTAATTTCCTTCTAAAAGAGAGGAGGGATGCCGATGTCCTAATTTCCCCGGGGAGTGAATTCCACAGGCGGGGCCACCACCGAGAAGGCCCTGCTCCTCGTCCCCACCAATCTCACTTGTGATAGAGGTGGGGCCGAGAGCAGGGCCTCCCCAGAAGATCTTAAACTCCGAGGTGGGACGTAGAGGGAGATGCGTTCGGACAGATACACTGGGCCGGAACCGTATAGGGTTTTGTAGGTCAAAACCAGCACTTTGAATTGTGCTCGGAACTGGATCGGCAGCCAGTGGAGCTGACACAACAGGGGGGTGGTATGCTCCCTGTATGACGCTCTGGTGAGCAATCTGGCTGCCTCCCGCTGGACTAGTTGGAGTTTCCGAACAGTCTTCAAAGGCAACCCCACGTAGAGTGCGTTGCAGTAATCTATTCAGGATGTAACCAGAGCGTGGACCACCGTTAACCATTATCTGCTTTCAACTGGATTATATGAGTCTCCACTGCCA
Organism: Anolis sagrei ordinatus; assembly: GCF_025583915.1. Classification (NCBI taxonomy): domain Eukaryota; kingdom Metazoa; phylum Chordata; class Lepidosauria; order Squamata; family Anolidae; genus Anolis; species Anolis sagrei. Next base: position 18,477,792 of record NW_026844366.1, on the reverse strand, counting down.
TATAATCTGAATAATCAAATAATCTGAGATCAGATCATGGGATATAGGGTAGTATAGAATGGGCCTGAGGGAGTATGATTTGCTCAAAGTTTCCTAATGGGTTTCCATGGCTGAGCAGAGATTTGACCTCTGAGTTTTAGGGTGCATCTATACTGCAGCATTAATGCAATTTGACACTTTAGCTGCCAAGGCTCAATGCTGTGGGATCCCTATATTTTGCAGCTGTTATATTGTGCATGAAAAAAACAACTAACCAAGCTGGTTATACTTTATCGCTCTTATCATTCCAGCAAACCTAAAATCAGTCAGAGAGATTTTCAATCTTTCCCAAGCAGATTTGCAAAGGGTGACAAAATTATCCAGTGCTGATGTACAATACCTGCTAAAAACAATTTCTAGTGTGGTGAGGAAAAAACACATCCTTACAGGTAAATGACGCCATTGTTTTTCCTATGCTGGTCATTGTGGTTGTTGCTTTGACACTGCTTTAGGAAAATAACTTGAATGTGCTCCTACTTTTTTCCAGTTTCTCAGGACTTTGTTGCTTTCCCCTAACATTAAGTGGAAGACAAAAAGCATTATCTCCTGTGGAGTGGATCATAACTTGTAAAATAACCTCTTTAGAGACGATTATCCTGTTCTTTCATGAGTTTTTTTTTGCATGCTTTTAAAGTTGTTTAGAGTATTTTTAGTGAATAATAATAATAACAACTTTATTTTTATACCCCACTACCATCTCCCCGGGGGGACTCGGGGAGACTTACAAGGGACAAGCCCAAGAATACAGATTAAAACACACACAAAATGCAATAAAACAACTAAAATCAATAGCAAGCATCAGGAAAACAATTACAATCACAGTACACATTTTGAAAACAGTATCGAGGCTGAGATGTAAGTGCTGAATGCCTCCAAATGATACATTTATGGTTGCTGATCTATTTTATGACTTGAATTCATTTGCCTGAACTAGGTAGATTATCTTCACTGAATTGAGGAGACATTTAAATGTTGACTCATTATCCCTCCAGACCAGTTTGAATTAACAATTGAATTTCAGTGTATTGTCTCCATTTCGTTGCTGTTTGTTTTTCAGAATATCTTTTAAGTTTTTTGTACATTTATCTGAATATAGCCAGATATTTTTTTTTTAAAAGATAAATACTGGGGGAAACACAACAGTCTAGAATGTGTAGTACCATATAGACAGGTACAAGCATTTCAGATAATAGCTCTGAAATAAACATTACATCAGTGGTTCTCAACCTGGGGTCCCCAGATGTTTTTGGCCTTCAACTCCCAGAAATCCTAACAACTGGTAAACTGGCTGGGATTTCTGGGAGTTGTAGGCCAGAAACATCTGGGGACCCCAGGTTGAGAACCACTGCATTACATGATCCAAGAGACATGAACAAATTTAGTTTATACATTTGTCCAACTACTTAAACTGACTATATCCTTGGGTTCAACTGACTATATCCTTGGGTAGGAATCAGGCAAATATCCATTGCTCCTTGCTGTGCTTCCCATAAAAGCATAAAACCTGTGCTTGTTCCCTTTTCTGGATCAGCTGCATGAAGAATGGTATTGGGGTGAAAACCTGAGCTAGTAGAAGATTGCCGGTGTAGTTTTGGTTCAAGGTTTTTTTTTCTCTCCTCAACTGTTATTTCAGCTCTTCAGCTATTCCAAGACAAAAACCAACACAGGAAATTAAGCCTGGGCTGTCCGGTTCTCGATAGCTTCCTCCAAGGCGGCATTCCCCTAACAGGGATTACTGAAATCGCTGGAGAGAGCTCAGCTGGGAAGACCCAAATAGCTTTGCAGCTGGCCCTTTCTGTACAATATCCATACGAATATGGCGGTCTAGAATCTGGTAAGGAGAAGTTAACTGGGTTGGTTTCCTTAAAACATAGTTTAAGAAAGATCATTCAGACTGATTGTGGCAATGAAAGGCCTTCAATATCTTTATTGCAGGTGCAGTTTACATTTGTACAGAAGACGCTTTCCCAAACAAACGCCTGCAGCAACTGATCCAGCGACAGGCAAATCTGAGGGATGATGTTCCGCCGAGTGTGGTGCAAAAGATAAAATTTGGAAGTGGCATTTTTGTTGAGCACACAGCAGACCTGGTGAGTATCAGAGTTATGTTTATTTTGGTGTTACTTAATGTTGGGTTTCATCCCTAGCCTGCACAAGTCTTTGTTTCATCAAGTTTGATGCACCGATAGACTGGATGATGCAGAATCAAAATATATTTGCAGCATCATCAACTGAAGCAGTGTCTGTGTCAGCATTGGAAACGTACAAGCAGTTGAAATGGCTACACATATTGCTACTTGACTTTGGAATCAGTGAACCGACACCAACAGAAGTCTTTGAAGATAGCCAAGGGTGCATAAAGTATTCTCAAACAGAGAAGATCAGCCCCTTACTCAAACATGTGGACCCAAAGTACCATATTGTGAAAAACGCACATGAAGAAGGATTTATGAAGCTGGAGTATTGCAAATCAGAAGATATTTTGGCAGACGCTCTTATGAAGCCGCTATCCAGACAAGCTCATGACAAACTGAAGAAGATGTTGAACCTGATAGACTTGAGCAGTCATGGCTGAAGAAGGGGACTGTTGGGTTTCAACTCTAGACTGCACAAGTCTTTGTTTCATCAAGTTTCTAGTTCTCAATGAGTAGCTAGACTAGAAACAGGGCCAAGTTCAGGGATTCCTTTCCTTAAATTCCTATGCATGTTTTTAAAGGGTTTTGTCTTTACTGTCAGCCACTGTCTCTTCCCACACCCCCTTGACGATGTAGTACGTAATGGAATTCTGTGAGGGAACTTCCGTTTAAGTTTAAATTGCCCCGAGAAAGCCATGCAATCTACACCATGCTACTTCCTCTTTTTCTTTCTCCTTGTGAGGACGCATTTTGCCTCTCTATTGGCAAAATGTAGCTGCATGGACTTTTTTACCTTTTACCTTTTTTATAAGATTATATTTAGCAAGATAGTTAGCTCCAAGACTTTTCTATCAAGAATGTATTTCTTTTTTACGGTAATAAATCGCTTGAACCTAAAGATTGACTCTGCAATCCTCAACCATCCAAAAGGTTAACACTTAAAAACATAGAGACCAAGAGTTTGTTTAATAGTTGCCTAAGGTAAATTTACACTTGCAGAGCTGCACTGGAGTTGAACTGTGCTGGAGTTATACTGGGAGCTGCATCACATTGCTACACAATGAAATCATGCAACATAATGTCTAAGCACATGTGTTCCTTAGTACTGTACTTAACTGCTTGTCAATATGACAGCTGCCACCAGGTAGATGGGGTTTAGACTATCCTTTTAGTATTGCAGCCAAACATTGAACAGCTGTCCAGTGGCAAAGAAAAGGCTCACTTGTATTTAGTAGACACTGCTAGACCTCACTACCTCTGAGGATGCTTGCCATAGATGCAGGCGAAACGTCAGGAGAGAATGCTTCTAGAACATGGCCATATAGCCCGACAAACCTACAACAACCCAGTTTTGCATTAGTTTGATAATGCAAGGTTGGGAAAAGATTAACTCATTTGGTGTGCATTCAGAGATCTGGAAGATGAGCCCATAACCAGCTATGAGGGTCCTGGATTTTGACTAAGCCTATAGTCTGAGTATACGTAGTCATTTATATTATTGCCAGTCCAGGCCTGCACAACTTGTGGTCCTTCAGGCTCCAAATCCCAAAAGCCCTAGCCAGCTTATCCAATTGTCAGGAATTCTGGGAGCTGAAATGCAAAACACTTGGAGGGCCACAGGATATCTTATTATGGTATATATCAATTTTGGTATTAAACAAAGTTTTGAGAGGCCTTGGAATTGCTGCCACATCTCACCCAGATTTAATAATAATATTACTATTATTATATTTATTTATATCCCATTTTATCTCTCCCAAAGGAGCTTAATATCAAAGTATTAGCATACAATTTAAACTATATAAATATGCAATCATTAAAACAGAATTAAATATAAACAGTATTTAAAATTTGAGTTAAAATCCATTGAAACATATTCAGAGTTAAAACACTCAACCAACAAATCAAATGAAGGACTCTGGCCTTCTACTAGAAGGCGCAATGATGATACTGGTGTTACACTGTTTGTGTTCCCCTGATTTAGGATACCACCCTAAAACATGCAGCCGTTTGTTTAATGGGACTTATTCCTATGTAAGCCACTAAAAGGATTCCGGTCTTAATCCAGTTTATAGAGATGTAAATAAATAGTGGAGGTGGCCTTGTGGAATGCAAATAAACAATAGTAACTGATGTTAACTTTGGTTTCCTAATACTGGCTGATCTATCTCCACAACTGCAGTTTCATTCCATATATCACTTAGAAAGAACTGAAAGATCTTGACAAAACATGTCAAATTAGTCTTTTCTCCAAATTTCATTAAAATTATTCTGATGTCCAAAGGGCAACAGTATACTTGAAATGTAAACAATTTGCTTTCTGCCGGGAGTTTAACTATGTCATTCAAAAGGTCACCGTCCGCAGGCAGTAGTTTGGCAATTCAAGACATTTATTCTGCTGCAATTCTTAGCAAGGCTAGGGGAAAAACAAAATCAGACCTTAGATGCAGAATTTAGTATTACAGAAATCTGGGCTTTCATGGTTCTCCTCTTCCAAACCCTCTCCCTCCAAAACAAAAATTAAACCAAGTTTCTATCCCTCAAGATGGAGAATATATGCTTGAATCTTTATCAGCAATGTTGTCAAAATCCTGGAAGCCATTCTGCATTCCAAGTTTCTAGGTGAACATCCCATTAAATTCAAATTGACATGTCTTTATGTAAGGTTGCACTGGGTCTAATATTTCTAGTGTCTTGTAATACACCCTGCTTTTCCTTATGACTAGCAGCATCAGAATTAATTGATAGTAAAAATAGCATTTTATGAATGAAATGCAGTTTTTCCAAATCACTAAACAATTCAATTGCAGAACTTGCTACTTTTTAAGTAGACTGGTGGTCCAGATACCGGTTTCTAAGAGTCTCTGGAAAATAATAATTGTAAGCAATTGTAAATGCTGAGGAAGGAGGCATGAAAATTGGAAGAAGAAACATCAACAATTTAAGATAGTCAACATTTAAACATTCAGTTTCTTGTTCTATAATACCTAGTTTCCAATTTTCATGTTTCTCACACTTCATCTTCCTGCCATTTCTGTTGTGCGGTTTTGGATTTTCCTTTGACCTCAGAGCACAATAATAATAATAAACTTTATTTAACCCCGACACCATCTCCCCCAACAGGGACTCGGAGCGGCTTACATGGGGCCTAGCCCTAACAAGAAATTACAATACAAAAATACAAATAGCAGTAAAATAAACAACATAACAATAAAGTATAAAACATCAAAGCATATAAACAGTATACACAAAACATAATGACAGAGTGGGCTGCATGTACATAAAATGATTTTAAAAACTCAAGGTGAGATAAAGGGGCAGAACTGTTTGTAAGGGAGAACTCATAGAAAGACAGAGAAATAAACCTTTGAACAAGGTACAACTGGATGTCCTTTGGGTTTGAGTCCCACCTACATCACTAACCATAGTGCTACTTGTCCTTTTCCTCTGCTCTTTCCCTGTAGCTTACAACCTGAGAATCTCGTCATCTGACACTATCATTTGCCTCATTTTGCATTATGTCATCATAGAGTTTCCATGGTAAAAAGAAAATCAAAAGTGGCTTACTAGTGCCTCCTTCTGAGCATTACTAGCAAGTGTTAGATATGGTGCCACAGCAATTCCTGCCATATTCTGTCACTAAGCAAATGTTTACTTTTTTTTACTCTGCCACAGCTGTCTGATATAGAAGACTTATACCAGCATCGCTTCTTGCCTCTCAGAAGTATGCAAACCCACACCATAAAGTTGGTTTCATGGTGGTGGCTTTGAATACTCCTGAGAGACCAAGCAGCAGTGCTGTTTAGTTTCATGGTGGGCTGCTTCGGAATGGGAGGTTGGACTTGTTGGAGTTCAACCGCATCCTGCCAAAGTCTATAGTCTTCATCAAGGAAACAAATAGGCAGCAATCCAGATTAGGCTTGGGAGGACCTTCCCCCATTATCCTCTCTGAATGCCTGCTGTCTCTGTCTTTTCTCACACTCTATTCCTTCCTCCTGTCTGGCGCAGATGGATATTTCTCAGGCTGCATGCCTTTTGTGTTAAGTTCTGCTGACCTCGTGGTCAGTGTGTCCTCAGTTTGTTCTCTCTAAGTCTTTGTGTGAGAGTTGAATGCAGAATGTAGGGGGTTTTTTTAGTCTTTCCTTTTGTTTGATAGTAAAGGAAACGTTTCCCCGACATTAAATCTAGTAGTGTCCAACTCTGGGAGGTGGTGCTCATCTCCATTTCTAAGCCGAAGAGCCAGCATTTTCCGTAGACACCTCCAAGGTCATGTGGCCAGCATGGAGTGCTGTTACCTTCCCACAGAAGCGGTACCTATTGATCTACCCACATTTGCATATTTTCAAACTGGCAGAAGCTGGGCCAAAAAGCGGAAGCCCATCCCACTCTCCAGATTAGAACCGCCAAGCTTTCGGTCAGCACATTCAGCAGCTTGGCGGTTTAACCCGCTGCACCACCAGGGGCCCTAATTGTTTGATATTAGATGGAAATGGAGATTATACCAAATTCCTACTTAGATTTAGTTAGGTAAGTTAGCACAAGATTCCTTAAACCACGCTGTTGCCTGCTGTGTGCTAATATGTGTTTTGTCTTTTAAATATGTTATTTTGGGGACAGTACAGGAATTGCAGTGAATGTTTATTCTAGGAATAATTTGGTTACATCCCGCTTAGATTACTGCAACGCTCTCTACGTGGGGCTGCCTCTGAAGACTGCCCGGAAGCTGCAGCTAGTCCAACGCTCGGCAGCCAGATTTCTAACGGGGGCTGGGTACAGGGAGTATACAACCCCTCTGTTATGCCAGCTCAACTGGCTGCCGATTAGCTTCCGAACACAATTCAAAGTGCTGGTTTTGACCTACAAAGCCCTAAACGACTCTGGCCCAGTTTACCTGTCAGAACGGATTCTCCCCTATGAGCCATCAAGGCTATTAAGATCTTCCGGAGGGGCCCTGCTCTCGGTCCCACCACCCTCACAGTCGCGCTTGGTGGGGACGAGAGACAGGGCCTTCTCAGTGGTGGCTCCCCGGCTCTGGAACTCCCTTCCACTGGAGATTCAATCTGCCCCCTCCCTCCTGACTTTCAGGAAATTACTAAAGACCTGGCTCTGGAATGTGGCTTTTGAGGACTGAATCTTTAATGAACTGTGACTACGACTACGACTATGATTGTATTGACGTTTTGGCCTGGGTAATTGTAATGATGATGTTTTATTGTATTTTACTGTGTTGTTTTAATCCTTAATGATGTACTCGGTTGTATTTGTATATTTTGTAATTGCATATATGCTGTAAACCGACCTGAGTCCCTTGGTTGAGGTGAGAAGGCCGGTATAGAAATCTTCCAAATAAATAAAATAAATAAATAGGATGCCAGGAGGAGTGATCCTTTATGAATGGGATGTCTCAAGGGGATGACCCCAGTCGTGGCAGTATGGTCCAGCATACTATTCTGATAATGATCTTAAAATGGAAGTGACCAAATTGCTGGTGGGAGGACCGCCCTGCAGGCTTCATGCAGCCCTTGGGCCAAGCTTTGTCCAAAGTTGTATCAAGTCCCCCTCATGTCTACTTAGCAAAGATGGCCTGCTTTCCCTCTCTCTCTTCCCTTCAACATCAGGCCAGTTCAACTGAGGAGAAAACTGCCTAACTGCACAGTGATGTCAGATCAGTTTGTCCTTTCATTCCCAATTATTGGTGCCTTAGGGGTTGCAATTGTGAGAGTGGACAGGCTTCCACAAATCTGTTTGCCACAGGCAAGGGCAACACCATGCAGAACACCATGAGCAGTATCATTGAGATCTAAGGAATAATAACAGAAAATACAGCAAGCGACAAACCAGTCAACTGTATAGGAGGGAATGGAGAAGATGACGATAGAATTTTCTTGCATTGCCGCATACCTAGGCCGAAAAGCAGTTGCAAGAACAGAGACATTTCCAATTCTGTTGAATGTCACGTTCACTCAAATATAAAGTTAAAAGAGCTAAAGATCTAGTTGTTATTTACAATTACAGAAAAACTCATTGCATCAACAGACTTTTATTATTCAAAAATTTCCAGATCTACTGTAGTCCAGTGTGAGTAAATAGATTTAGGCCAGGCAGTCTTGCACTGTGGGAATAAATAATTTATGTTTATTTATTTATTATTTACTCACTACATTTATACTCCGTCCTCTCTCACCCTGAAGGGGACTCAGAGCAGCTTACAAGTTTTATATACACACACAGATACACATACACACACACACAATATTTTATATTAGCGTAACACAATATTAGCATTATATATTACTATATTGAGGGGAAGTCAGGAAGATATATATGTTCCACAGTAACACTGCACTGCATTGCTTTCTAACTGAATTTGCCAATACTTAATCAATTGCTTGGCACAAAGCTGCTTTCCCTCTGGCACATCCATTGACCAATTCTTTCTAAGCACAAAGAGATCATTATGTTGTCAAAAGCTTTCATGGCCAAAATCACTGGGTTCCTATAACTTCTGAGGATGCCTGCCACAGATGGAGGTGAAATGTCAGGAGAGAATGCTTCTCGAACATATCCATACAGCGCAAAAAACTTAGAGCAACACAGATACTAATCTGCTTTTCTAGTAGTGCACAGTTGTCGTTTTCTTCAGTGCCATTATTCTGTCGTTTTTAGATTTCGTTGCAATTGCTTCTGCACTGTAAAATTGATCTTATGCCACTTTGTGTTTCCTTCCCACCTAAAAGCATTTACTAAATAGTTTTGTGTTTGTATCACACCCTGCCCTTCTCTCTAAAGTGAGACTCAAGATGGCGCACAAGATTAACTCGTATGGTAGAGATAAAAATATTAGACGTGCAATTCTCTTTTGCATTCAGTGAAGTTTGATGCAGTTTAGTCTCAAATTAAGGTGCAGAGATTTGTAATCTAATCCTCACTCTACTCACTGTGCCAGTAAATCACTCCTAGATTACCATCCCAGTATGTTGCGCTGTCTTGGCAAGCTAATAAAAATACAAAGCTTTTAAAGTCAAGATAATTCCAGCTGAGATCTGAAGTGCAGTGAATTCAAGAATGTTACAAGATGTTCCTTTTGATCTATTCATCCGTTTCCTTTCTGACGGTTCTTTCTTATTGCAGGATGCTTTCCGCAATTGCATTACTAAGAGAATTGGTATACTACTCTCAAGAGGCATGGTGCGGCTCATCATAGTTGATTCCATTGCTGCCTTGTTCAGATGTGAGTTCGGTGCTAAAGATTCTGTCCTGAAAGCCAAATATCTGCAAATGTTTGGAGCAAAGCTTCACGAATTAAGCAGCCAATTCCGAATCCCCATTGTATGCATAAATCAGGTAAGGCGGCGGAATTGCTACACTGTTTTCAGGAAAGCCCTCCATACTAAAACAGGTTCGTGTCTTGTATTTACACCAGAGTTTGAAAAAAATCCTTTTTTGCCAATATCTTTGTGGAAGTTGATAGTCAAGTGGAAGAAATATGGGTCCCATCCCGAGAGGAGGGCAGAATATAAATAAAATTAATGAAGGTCAGAAACAATCGTTCCAAGTTGACTACCAAATGTAGAGCAGACTGCCTACCCCTTTCTCTAAAGTACCTGACCCAGAAATGGCAGGGAAAAGATTTGTTTGTTTGTAGATCTCACCCTTTTTCTCTCTCACATACTTTCATCATATTTTCTTGGGGCAAGAGGGACACACTTGCATGTACTTCCACATACACTCTCTTGTTCTTATATACCTCAAGCCACTGTTTCTTAGCAGTTAAAAGTACTGGATTGCATTGAGAGATTGGAGATTGCCAATGACAGGGAATTGCCTGGGTGCAATTAAGATCACAGAGCATTTATTGTTCTCTCAAGTTGACCCTCATCATTATGGAAAGATAAAAGTGGATCCTGCCTTGAACTCTCTGGAGGAAAGGCAGGATACATTTATTGAGATGCTTAAATACTTCACATTCCAGAAATCCTCAAGAGGAGTGCACTGTATAAGTCGACCTCATGTGTAAGCCAAAAGCAGGTTTTGGGACCAAACTTTTGGGTTTTGAGATGATTTATGAATACGTCAAGAATGATTCCAGAGGGGGAGAAGCACCAATTGCCAACTTAAGAGGTCCAGAAGCCCCTGGTCACCGTTGGCATGTCAGCATATCCAAAATCTATGCCTTTAAATTAAAATATTGTCTTCTCCAGTATTCTCCTTTGATTAAATCTACAGTACTTCATAAACTTTTGCTTGACCTCCTGCAGGTAACTGACACAATGGATACAGCTGGGAGAGCTATTCATAGTTCAAGGTAAGTGCATTGGGAAGACAGCACATGAATGAAAGGTTTGAAACGCCTTTCAGCATCCACTGGGCTTCAAAATGCTCTGAGGACCAGTCCCATCTGCAGTCAGTCAACCCTGAATGCCAATACATCTCAGAAGGGTCTCTTCATCTTGTACCAGAGGAGTAGAGCTCTTCTACCTTTTAAAGCCCACACTGCACACTTAAGTAAGCATTAGCAATAATGGATTTGGGACCACAAAGAGTTGGACATCTTTGTTTGGAGAGCTCAATATAAATGGATTTAAAAAGTCATTAACTTGTAATTTGGCTAATCAACTAGAAGGGAAAGGACATTTTATTGCACTACCTTGCTTCTCCAAGGGAAAGAGCAGCTTTCAAAAACAAACAAATCTGTACTCATTTCTCAATCAGCTCACACTGTAGCTGATTAATCATATGGGTTATATTTTGAGAATGTTTTGTGAATGCTGGTGTTTGTGTTTCAGCTGTACAGCTCAGAGAGTTGCTCCAGCTCTAGGAATAACTTGGTCCAATCAACTATTGATGAGACTAATGGCAAGCCGGACAGTCCATTTTACACAGACTACAAATGATGCGCATCAACACAGCAGAGGGGTCTTACGGACGTTGAGGGTTATTTTTGCTCCTCACTTGCCACAGACATCTTGCCAATACACAGTAAACCTGGAAGGTGTGCGCGGAATAAAGGAAGAGGATGGCACTTTGGCAGGTTTATGACAAAACCTGCATAGCAAGAACCTTGGGTTACTTACAGACTTATCATTGACTAGACTATCAAGATTAAGTCATTTCCTACCTGCATTTTGGAATGAACTTGAATCCTATATTTTTATAGATACCGTTTTATTGTTAGTGAATATAAAGGCTGCCATCTTATATTTTGTGAAGGATGTTTTTCCTCTATAGCCCCGCATCTCTTTTTTGGTCTTGATTTTTTATCGTGTCTTTTTCCTGACTCATAGTGACTAACAATAAATATAAAACAATGCTAATTAAAAACAATGCAAGGCATTTAAATATAAACTTAAACCTTAAAACTAATTAAATTATACTTTAAAAAACCCATAAAGCATTAACATGAATTAAAAGTTTATACCAACCTTACATTTGTGAATCACACAGGCATGGATGCCCCCAAACATAACATACATGTGCACCCAAAAACAAGCAGCATTACACAATTTTATCTGTTCAAATATTTTATTTTGATAACATGAAAACGACAAGGAAATTTACATGTTAAACAGATTTATAATGGGCCACAAATGTTTTGCGTTTTTGCAAAAATGTTTGTGCTTTAACAAGAAGTACAATGCAATTTTTTTGCCCTACATTCTAATGCTGCTTTTTGAATACAAGTATTTTGGGGAAACCAAGTGGCGGATCAAGAGCATAATGAAAGTATCCCAGAACATTACATTTTTATACAAACAATGGCATAGTTTCATAGGTAAGGGCTGTAATCCTCTGTCAAGCCGTACATATACTTAACTATGTAGCAGAGGGACTAGGGAACTGTTAGTGAACTGCAAAGATATGTAATGGAAACCAGCAAGAATGTCCTGATGCACAACAAGATCAATGCAAGCCAGTCCTGTTCTGCTTCGGTCACTTTGCTTCCTTATGTACTAAAGCTATAGCACTGGATACAGACATTATGGAGCTGCCCAATTCTAATTTCCCCCCAAAAATGCTGGGATTCCTGCCACAATAACTTCTTAGCGTCAGTAAGAATGGAATTCTAATTTGGATATTTTAATCCTTTGGTAGCGTTTGGCTGAAATTTGAATAAAATCACCACTGAAATTCCTTTATCGTTCTTGAAAATTACCCCACTGCCATTTCTAAAAGGATGTTTACATTTTAAAGCTGAAGGGTAATTCTACCATATCTAATGAAACACTTCCCTTTAAAAAATAAGACATCATCTTGTCGGTCCTCCATCACCTTGGATAGCTTCAGCGTTTTCAAGTTATGTTTATGTAAAGCATTCAAAAGATAATGCATTCACCAGTACTGTTCTGTGAAAAACAAACAGCATCTGTACTAACATGGAAGCTTGCTGTGTATTTTACTTAAGCCTCCTGACATTATACCATGTCTGTACCCAAGTCCTTTCATTGTCAAGATGATACAGAGAAGAGAAAAAGCACCAGTTAGATATGGCAAGGTGTGGTTAAGAGAGCTGTGAAGCTATTTTAGAGCTCAGCTTTTTTACTTGTAATATGCACAAATAAGAACAAATATGTAGGACTACAAGGAGTCTATACATTCAACTACAGTCTAGAAGTGACATGACATTTTCTATTGTACAGAGCAGTACCTAGTATATGCAAGATCATGAGGTGAGCTACTTTACACAAGTTTTCTTTACGACAAGTGCATGTTCCGTATCACTTGAACACTAGATAGCAGCCTTCAGAAAGGAAGAGAGAAAAACAAAAAACAAAAGTGGCCTATTGAACAAAATTGGTTTGTTTCAACTTAACACTGTAAACAATTTCAGTTAATATGTACAATACATACGTATTTGAAAATCAATTGAGGTCTTAAATTTAATTCCAGATATCCTCCAAAAATTTGCTTTGTCTGCATTCAACTCTTATCTCTGTTTACACCTGGTGTGTTCTAATGAGACCTTGGCTAACTATGTTTTGGAGGCACTTATAGAAACCCAGAGCAGCCTAAATATATTTAGCACTGCTGGCTTCAGCATTTGTACACAGAATTGTGTTAGTTATAGAAGAGCTCTCTCCTCAAGACTTAACCTTTGCCTCCATGGAATCTCTCTGGCAACAGTAATCCCTGTGGAAAACCTTGTCAGATTATCTATTCATGAGAGTTGTTTTAGGAACTCAACAGAAAAGGTCCTTGATGGCACTTATTTAAGGAGTATAGTGTCTAGATCCAGGGAAATCATGCTACCCCTCTATTCTGCCTTGGTCAGACCCCACCTGGAATCACTGTCCAATTGCCGACACTGCAATGGAAGAGCTGGAATGTGTCCAGAGGAGGGCAGCTCAGAGAATCAAGGGTCTGGAGAACAAGTCCTATGACAAGTGGCTTAAAGAGCTGGGCATGTTTCACCTGCAGAAGAGAAGGCTGAGAGGAGCATGATGAGGGCCATGTATAAATACGTGAAGAGAAGTCATAGGGAGGAGGGAGCAGGCTTGTTTTCTGCTGCAAGGATGCGGAACAATAGCTTCAAACTACAGGAAAGGAGGTTCCACCTGAACATTAGGAAGAACTTTCTAACAGAGCTGTTCAGCAGTGGAACTCTCTGCCCCGGAGTGTGGTGGAGGCTCCTTCTATGGAGGCTTTTAAACAGATGCTGGATGGCCATCTGTCGGGTGCTTTGAATGCGATTTTCCTGCTTCTTGGCAGGGGGTTGGACTGGATGGTCCACAAGGTCTCCTCCAACTCTATGACTTACTTAAAACTGAATTATTCGGTAGTCCCATGAAGAGGTCCTTTTTCCAAGGGATTTTACACAAGTGCAGGGCATACTAATAATTGGTCATCTACCAGCAGAGTGAGCTACACATTTCTCTTCCTTTAAAATGGGAGTGGGGGAAGAATTTCATGTCCTTCCAAGACCTCCAGATATGCATTTAGTCATTTTACTACAACAGGGAGACATTTTAACAGTCCCATTGTTTCTAGGCCACTACTGACCTAGAAACAAGACAGACAGAAAAAAGAAAGTGGGCATCCCATCACCTGTTTTGAAAAAAAGACTCAGACCAGAAAATGGCTGAGAGCACTTGCTAGAGAATTTAGGAAGAATTTTGGACTGGAAAATCCTCTCAGTGCAATATAATTCAGAGGATAGGAGGCTTCAACAATACCTCCACCTGTCCAAAAAGGATGCAGAAATATGATAAAGAATGGAAATGACCTTATAGAATATTGAGATGACCACAAGTTAAGCTTATTGTCTATAAGCTTATACAAAGTCATGCCAAGCATTTCAGGATAATTGCTACCTGAATGGTTCTAAACCTATGACAGTTCATTTGCAATCTTTTCACGTAATTGCTGGGTGAGACACAGCACCTAACACAACGCCCCAATTTATTGTGTGTGATAATGTAATTATGGCCTACTGTACAAATGAAAAGGATGAGCTGGAACCTTTTTCTTCAAATGTATATAATACCCATTGAATTGATTGGAAGTATAAAACAATTGAGGTAAGAAATAAGTGCTTTCATTGAGAAACCTAATGGGATGGTCCATTTCCAATGATGTGGTAGCTATATCCTGGATCAAAATAAAAGGTACAAAGGAGTTTTTCTCATGCATATTTGTGGTCAACCCAAAGAATGGTACTTTATGAAAATCGGTTTAGTTCTAAAGCTTCATGGCAAGCCTATGAAATCTAACCTTGTTTTAAGACCTATGCCCATTTCAAAGCTAAAGTGTGACAATTCCATTTGAAAATAATGGCATGTAAAGACACAGGACAATACAATTCTAAATGTTAGCAAGCACAAACAAGTGTTCATGAGTTCTTTCTCTTGAAATTATATTCCTTTTTCAAAAATGCAATCAGAAAGTAAAGTGCTAAAGTAGACATAGAGTGAAGACAAGATTTTTTCTATGCTTGCAACCCCAATTTCTAAGCACAAAACAGACTATACATCATCAGCCTAAAAGATTTTATTTTGAAGCACTAATACAGATCTAGTCTTAGTTTCTAAAAGATGTTTAGTATTTCATATTTACTTATCCACAAGACTTCAAGCATCTGAAAACAGCTTGACATTCTATCATAACCTGTATCAGAGACACAGCCAGATCACAACAGTGCATTTACATCGGGTTTTTTTGGATGAAGTCCTTTTCACTGTACGGAAGTGCTGAAAAGTCTCACACCAAGTATCTGTAGCCTTTACAGGAGGGAATGCCTAATGGAGACATCATCAAGGAAGAATATTGGGCAGTAAACAGACCACAGTTGTCTAAGTGTAGCTTTCAGCTTAGGGATGGAGTGTGTGAGCCTTAGGCATTAAGTACTCAGTTTTTTTGTTCTTTCATTCCACTAATGTTCCAAGGCCAATGTAGATTATGTGCAGAACTTCAGAGTTTAAAAAAAGATGGCAAACAACCATGTAAGGATCTCCATTATGTACACGCAGGTATGCTTCTCACCTTCACAGGTATTCTCCAATATTCCACTTAAGAGCTCTACCCATTTAACAGAACTGAGCTTCAAAGAACATGATCACAAAAATGTTACCACAGAAGGATTCCATTGATATATACCAACCACACAAACATTGTCATTCTTTACAAGTCTGTTTAAAAACAAGAATTTACAAAACAAGTATGCACTTTTAGTGACATAAAAGCCCTGCAAACTAATTTAATGAATTGCTATCTTTCATCTGACAAAACTACTGTTGTGGAATCCTTCCACTGGCCAGTGTGTTCATTTTATATCCATGATATACTTTGTTCTCCATCTTGCTTGCAAATAATTTTGTAAAATGGAGACAGATTTTTTTAAAAAACAACATTTGTTTCATTTGACTGTAAAACCAAACAACAAAACATTCACTTTCTTCTACCTGGTCCCCTGAGAACAGACAGTGCATCGACCAAGGGTAAGCAAATGGAGAATGAAGGAAAAACTGCCAATAGCAAGTCTTGCCTTTGACAATTTTAGAAGCGAGTTTCTCCATACAGGCCCTTTTGCACAGCAGCTTCAAAATGTAACAGTCTCATATTGCTTTTATCTTTTTGTGTTCTCATTATGGACAGAGATATAACTAGGAAAGAGATAACCGTAACAGTATTTTCAGCCTAAAGAGAATATGGAGTGCTCCGGGCAACTGGCATAAACTAAAGACTCGTGAGCTGACTGGCTTTTAGACTATTTCTTGAGTTCTTCACTCCCAGTTTAAGTTAATTGCACTACTTCCATTGATTTTATGTCCTCAAAGGCCACAATTGATCAGCCAAAAAGTGCCACAATCTGAAGTGGTATCATAGCTATTCCATTCTAAGGTATTAGCATTTTATTTTAGAGGTTAAAGATCAGGAAGCCCAATCACTGCCGACTAGCAAGACAACACAAGTTTTTCTGTGCAGAATCCAGATTCTATACTGCAACAATTTTAATGGAGATGTATCTCATTCCACTAATTTTATAAATAGTTACTAACACACTTGCTTTCAAACTGTACATCCAAAGATGCTTTTGCACTCTTTAAAATTTCAGTACATTTCTTGTAATGGGGGTTCCCACTCCCCTATTTTTGCATACTGCAACATGAGAATATGTGACAAAATTCCAGATAACTAGCAACGAATAAACAGTCTCGTTTCCCACAAAAAAGCTAGTCGTTGACCCACTTATTTTATGGCCTAGGAACAAGAGTCCATTCAATGATGTCTCTAACCTGAACAGTTCTTAAAAAAAAAAAAACCAGTGATGGGGGACCCCCGCAAAAAAAAACTATGAACCTCAGTGTTTTGTAATGCGCAAGGGAGATATATATAAATATATATATATATATATATTAGCTAGCATCTGTCCCAGAACCTCAGTGGGCCAAATCAGTGTGACTGGCACTCAGAGCTCTTGAGTCTGTCAGACAATTAGTTCGTCCCTGCAATGGGGAAAAAGAACGGAAAGAGTTTATGCACAGTTCCAAATGGTTCTAGCCATTTAAAAATACAAACTCTGAAGAAGTACAAGAAAGCCCAAGCAAACAACAGTAAAAGTAAAAAAAAAAAAACCATGATCTAATTTCTCAATAGGTTTGACTGAATTTCACAATGGAAGCATTGCCTGCCTGTTTTGTATTCCTGATTCATGTAACTTGGGCTCCAAAGGAATCCACATTTAAATCATCCACACACAGACCTGTTTCAGATTTGGCTAAATGGTTGTTTTTCCATTACAAGAATTGGCTGATTCCCTATTCAATGCAGTCTGCTTCTGTTTCCAACAAAATAAAGTTGGTTGTTTCCAGTGAACCACAAACTGTGGCTATCTCTAAGGTCTTTGAACAAGCCAGGATCTTAGGTTGCTTTTGGGGCTTAAATTAAGCTGCTAAAATGAAAAACAACACTTTGGGTAACCAGGAATAAATCTGTGTATGAAAGGAATGTGTGTTCAAAACTAATACAGAAATCAAATCCCTAAATTAAGAAGTGTCTTGTCCTTTCCTTCCAAGCATATGTTTTCAAGCACCTAGCCCTAGTTAGTGAGTTGAGGGACTCTACCAAAAATAAAAGTATATTTATTTATTTGGAACATTTGTACCCCATCCTTTCTCAACCTCCAAAGAGGGACTCAGGGTGGCTATTCAACAGGTGATCTCCATATACTTGTTTAGATTATTTTACTGTCATTTATCTGTTACTATCTGAATATCCAACACAAAGTAGATCTAGTTAGTGTTATTTTAAAATACTTGTCCTGTACACAAATGTGCTCAATTTTTAGAACTGAACGTGGTGTCAGTGGATGGGAGGGGACGAACCTCATATCAATATAACAATATATCAAACAACTGGAAATGCCTCTACAAAAGATTTTGTTTTTCTTGTAAAATCTTAACAAGTATAATAAGTTAGGGTTGAAGCATCTTCTACTTCACCATGAATTAGTTGTGGTTACAAGTTAGTTAACAGGCACAACACAGGACACTGATAATTTAGGTAAAGCTGTTAAATGAAGTACAGGCAAAGAGTGCAGCACATAAAAATATAATTTCACACAAATATATGCAAGGTCTACTGTTTTGAGGACTTGGCTCACCTTAAGATTTATCTAGGCCTCCTCCCTATTCCCCTTTCCATCAACCAGAACTTTAAAATGAAATGTTAAGGCTATTGCCCAATTTCTGAAGAGGACTATGCCTGTGCAGTTGCTCCTATTCACCAAAATAGCTGGCATTCTCTTCCATCTACATCTTCTTGTAATGACTCAAATACTGTGGTGGACTCTCTCACCAACCTCAAAGTAGAGCCAAGAACATCCAGAACGAAAGGGAGCAATTGTATTTTCTAGGATCCCTTTCTCACTTAAAATTATGTTTAATCTGAATCGACATATGTATCTGCAAAAATGTAACATCTCTTGCGATTTGACACATTAAATAGCAACCATGATACTAACACAAGAGGCATCATTTAATACTGAACACGAAGAATATGGCTTCTAACACGCTTGTCCAATAGGCATGTGGAAGAAGAGCCTTCAAGAGGTTTATGAATCTTTTATTAACACCAAGCCATGGGACAGCAACACTGTCATGGTCTGCCTGTCACCCTTGCTATATTTTGTGTCCGTATCAGACGCTTTTATTAAAGGTAATTTCATGCACATCTGTAATATAAACCCAATGAAGGAAGATATGCTTCACGTGCAGTTGTCTGTCTCCACTGGAGTGTTTTGAAGTTGATTTCCATTATTTATCTTAGACAAGAACATAGTTTTTCTCTTGCTACAAAAAAGGACAAAGACATACCATGTTATGTCCTCCTGTACACCTGAACAGTTCTGGCATCTCATCTTCTGTCTATGGGAGCAAGGGCTAAGTATCTGATGTCTATTATTTTGGCTGACTGCTCTGAGATGGTAGAGCCAAAAGGGTGTGTGTGAGCACTTAGAGCCCTGAATTATCTTAATTAAGAAGACCAATTTATAAATGGAAGTAGCTGCTGGTGGCCATTTCAAAAAACTAGTTTTGCTGTGAACTTAGCAGAGACTTTAAAGCTGCTTGTACAGTGTTGTGGCAAAGAGTTTGCTGTATGGAGTAGCCTCCACATCATCCAGTGGAACTCTGAAATGGAATCCAAGAATATCCCAGAATTTCACCACTTTACTGTCAGATAAAGCTTTCCAATCCAAGCCCTGCTAGGACATCTTAGTTGCACAAGAATATTATAGGGCTTCTTACTTGAGAATGGTCTTCAGATGCCTTGCCAACCATGTTAAGAACATTCAGTGAACTCGCACGCTTCATGCTGGACAGTGAACATGCAAGGATAAACCAATCAGAAAGGCTGAAAACGGAGAGCTTTGAACACATGCATGAAACAACTTCATTGTGATACAACTCCTAATATATTTTATACATGAAAACTTTTTAGATATAAAATTTATAAAATATGCTTTTCCTATATCCGAACAGCCTCAAAACAATTCACCCAGACATTCAAATGTTTTTACTGGCACAGAAAGCTTTAAATCTGATTTCAGTTGCAGAATGGAAATTCTGCATTGGTATTAACAATGAATTAATATATTTGATTCTATCCATCTCCAGCCTCAAGATGTTCAGATATATTTCAGCATAATCACGATCACTAAACAGTATTTAACTAGAGCCTTTTACTAGGCTTTCACAAAACTTAGAAAAGTTTTGTTAGGATTACTTCTCAATGGTCAAAGGAAGCGTGAACAAAAATGAGAGCATTTGTCTCTTTCACAGACAGTGGGATCCATGATACACTGGAAGCTTTGATTTAATAGTCTAACAGAATTTGCTGAGAGATTATTACTCTGAAGTCAAATGAGCTACATCCAATGATTACTCCCAACTAGAGTAAATCCATTAAAACATTATAAATTTGACAGGTCAACCTTTAAGTTTCACTGATTCATCAGGTCTGCTCTAGCTGAGACTTTTGACTGGGGCATTATTTATAACTAACCGGTCTCTGTATTAAGTTACAGCTTAAACAATGGCTAGAACCCTGCATCAGTAAATGTACATGCATCACATAGTTATGCCTCCATGGCTGTTTTCTGATGTCAACAACCACAAAACCAAACATCTAATCAGTGCAGCTGATTACCTCCCCCCCCCCCCAAAAAAAAACAACAACAACCCTAAAACACAAATACATCTCTACCCATGTTGGCAGATAATGGGGAAAACAAGAGAGCCATTTTCATCCATTTTTCTGTACTAGGACATGCTGTGAGACTTGGCAGTCTCTCTAGCTACAGGATATGCCTTCACTCCGGCTTCTGCTCTACAGCGATATGGAAATAACTGTGCTGCAGAGGCTTTACTGCTTACAAGGTGTGGTAAGGAGGTGGTATTCACTGTGTAGTTGGAACGGATTTCCAGCCTCCTCAATGACCAAAAAAAGTGAACTATAATGGCGTAAGTCTAATGTACATCATCCCAATTCATTAACAAGATTCCAGCTACTGTATTATAAGAACCACAAAGAACTTCCATGTTGGTTTTCCAATTTTCAAAAAGGTTTAGCCCAATATTTAACTCCTTCTACAATAATGGAAAGAATTTGAAAATTGAGATATGGTCTGCTATTAAGATTATTTGGAGTAATCACAAAATGTATAGTGGAGGAGAAACACATTAATTGGCACAATTTTTCTATACCGGGGGTATGGAAGCTTTAGCTTTCAAAATATTTTGAATTAAAATTCACATTAACTCCATCTAACATGGATAATGATAAGGGATTCTTGAAGTTATAGTTCAAAACTGGAGAGCCAAAGTTTACTCATTCCAGCTCTATACAATTCATCTATCAATTTATTATTAAAACAACAAACACCTGCACTAATACTGTACAACAGTAATAGCAAGTGGACCTTTAGGCACATCTAGAATATCAGTGCCAACAAAGGAAAGTAATAAATTAACTAAAATGCCCAGAGTAAACTCTAGGTTGATTTTTTTCCACTACAATATTTTCTTCCTGACAGTCTACTTTGTAAGCTAAAGAATGGGTGCTTCCACTAATATACCTGGGTTGGAATATATTGGTTCACCTCAACTGAAGTAGACAAACTGAATCAAGTTTGGAATTCTGAATCCACATAAAGATAAATCAGTTTGATTTGATGGGGCTACTCCAGGTGAAAGAAACTTCAGGATTTAAGCCCTAAACTGCAACACTCTTTTCAAACATCCTATATGTCAAATGGCAAAATGTTCCTTAACTGAGATTTCACAAGTGAACCAAGCATGTGCTTTTCAAAATAAGATATTCCACCATTATGGCTAAGTTCTTTGTATCTCAGAGAAACTGTATCGCCAACACTTGGTCAGCATGATCAGGTAAACAATGTTATTACAACCCCCCCCCCCCATTTTGTAGAAATCAGGAATAAACAGTATGGACAAATTTTAAATATGCTTCTATTACTGGGCGTAACATTTATGACCATGCCTACAGTATCACTACAATTATGCTTCCTTTTAGGCAGTATGTTTCAAAGTCTCCAAAAACTACAAATGGACATACATTAAAATGCAACACAAATGTTAGCAACACAAAGAAGCAGTAAGTCATGCAATGTTGACACCTCTGTGTTATTTATTTATACAAAAATACAGTAAAACATACATGTTAATCTATAAATGCATAACGCTACAAAAAGTATGAACACAAAACTCAAAAATAAATATTTTTAAAATCCACAGCTACAATGCTAAAGTGTTAAAAATGAACAAAATCAATGTTTTATCATGCACATTATTTTCTTTAAAAACTTATTAATTATGGAACAAGAAATGTATACTCCTGTCTATAGAACCATAAAAATTGGCAAGTGCACTCATATATTTTTCAAGTTTGATGCAAGACTTTAATAATCCAGTTTACTTGTGAGTTTTCCTTTGTGCTTAGAATCTGTAACTGGTTAATATCAATACCATTCTTGAAACACAAATGAAATCCCCTTCAAGGAGACGTCAATGAGGTAGGAAAAAAATTATCTGGGAGATTTGACTAATAATAGCAGTAAGCCACTAGGTGGAGACTGAACTTTTAAATTTCTTCACACAAGTTCAGTAAAACATTGGTCCAAACTTTAATAGGGAAACACATTCCAGTTTTTCAAGTTAAAGGATCAGAGGTTAAGCAGAAAATAACATTATGACAGGTACAATAGATACAAGTTAACAGAGAAATATTTGAGTTTTGAACTGAGAAGGCAGGTTTGCTAGTTTCACTTTGCTGTTGGTTGCCTTCAAGGTGTTTCTGAACCTATTGTGGGATTTTCTTGGCAAGAATTGTACAGAAAGGAGAAATGCCATTGCATTCCTTTGAGGATAAAAGAGTGTGATTTGTCCAAAGTCAACCTATGGGTTGCTATGGCTTAGCAGGGATTCAAATCCTGGTCTCCTTATGTCCTATTTTAGCACCCAACCCACTCTAACATGCTATATTTCACCACAGCAATTATATGAAAACTCTATTAAAAACCCATCCAACTCGTGCCTTATAACTATTTCCTAGTGTTTTTGGAAGGCTGGTAAGGCTGAGGGCTCTGTTGCTGAAAGCAACTGAATCCAAGAGAGAGACATAGCTGAATCCCTGGAAATACCTAAAGCAGTACTTTGAATCCTATCATGTTTTGAAAAATGGGGGAGGTTCAGACTGTGCAGATTTAATGTCAGGTCAGGTGCTCTAAAATTCATACTCTATGAACAGCCAACACAAAATTCTTCAAATCAAAGAATTTCATTAAGGCCAGTGCAATACTGTGCTTGTGAGGAGAAATCAGTGATCACAATGCAGAGTATGTCTCTACTTACTATATTTTTACAAGTTAGTGACTCTCCTTATAGCGATGTACTGTATAAGTATGTAATTTTCTTTAACCACATTTCTTCTGAACCAAATATGTTTTAGTCTTGTTCTCAGAATAAAACAAATTTCTCATATTTTATTGCTGTGGGAGAAACTGCAGAAATTCAGCTAAGTGCATCAGTAGTCAGTCTGTGTGGGAAAACAGGACGGAATATTTGGACAATTCTCTCCAAAATTTACATAACATAAAACAATTTGTTTTTACATAGTAATACTGTTAGGAGTGATTTTCAATAAGTGCCAATATGACATTACATCAGGGGGGAAAATCATTTAACACCATGATGGACACCACTCAGCTCCTGAGTGTTTCAATACATCTAGAAATAATAATTACCCAGGATTCTTTGGTTCACTCTCTCGTGAACTTCCTCCCTTCAGCTTTCTAACCAGCTTCTCACTGCTGCGTCTAATTGAAGCACGAAGTTTGCTAAAGGAACCACTGCGTTTTAGAGATCCCGTGCCATCCTGAAAAAAATGAGCACATTGAAAACTGCAAAAGCTTTTGGCCTTCTCTCACAAATTGAGCAATTACTAGAACCAGTTACTTAGACTTTACACTCTCATATATGACCAAGGCAAAACTATCTCATATAATTGAACCAAAATGTAACAAAGTAAGTTTGCTTAATCTTTTGTTATGTTTGTTTACTCTAATTGTTCTGGAATACGCAAACTACAAATGAGTAAAAATTAAATTATAATTACCACAGTTGTCTGCAACATTCCATTAAAGACAATTCAACACAGTCCTAAGACAGCTTCACTAAGAAGATGTACAGTTTCCATACATTTCATTGAAGCTTGCTCAGCTCAGGAAAAAGTCCTGAGCTACTCTCAATAAGACTACAGAGATCTGTACATCTATTTATGCAGTCCACTTAGTATTAAAGTATACAAATAAGCAATGTGTATTGAAGTCCTGTGTATAAGTCAATCTCTCGCAAAATGTCTATACATTTCAACAGCAGGACAGATACTTACAATTCACCATAGCACTCCATGCTAAACAAGAAGCAGTCACAGAAAAAGCCCACCACCAAGCAATAGTATTATATAAAGCTTTTGTTGAATTTGCCTCATCTAATTACCATGTGCAGTAAACATGCATTTAATTAAACAGCAAAAGCATATACAGTACTGTCACCAATTTTTTTAAAATTAATATCCTTGTACTTTATCTTTAATATTGTTTCAGAGAAATATGAAGTGAGCCTGGAGATGTTACAATAATACATTTTATGGCCCAGTAATTGGAGATTTTTAATCTTTCCAAAGTCAGGTTTGCCTGACCAAAAACCTGTTATCTTCCATCTTTGAAACACATGTGTACTTGACCGCAAATGTATAATGCCTTGCTGTTTCTAGAAAACCTCGACTACAGCAGCTTCAGAGAAGGGCAGAAAATACTACTCAGTAGACAGACGCAGACATCAGTTGGAGTGAGTTTATTAGAAGTTAGAAAGACAATACACAAAGTCACCCAACACCAAGATTAGTAGAGAAAAGCATAACTGCTGAAGTTTCACATGAAGACTAAACAGCATTGCTACTTTAGTATAAGCATAAGTGAAAACATCCAGAGTTCCATATTGATGTTAAACCATGTTATAGGTCTCTAAATACACTTTAAAGCACTGTGAGCACATGCCTTACATTTTTATATTTGTTTTTTTAGACTGTTTATTCTGTAAAGGTCACCATCATGCCATTGTAAGAATACCTTGCAAGAAACTTTTAAACTACCTTTCACCGTAGTGAAACATCTACTTTTAAACTTCATTCGTAGGGGTTTTTTTCATGTTACACAGCAAATGGTAAGTAACACCACATTTTGTAGAACTAGATACGTATCTGGCAAAAGCTACACATGTACAGGAAAAAAAGAGGACCCCCGCTATCTGAAATGACAGACACCAGCACTGAAGAAGTGGCATTTTTTACAAGTAGTGTAGCTCTGATCAGAGTATTAAGGAATTGCTAAATACACAGCTGTCAGTAGTGAAGAGAAGTTAGAGCTTGAAGATGGTGCACACCCGCCATGCAGGAGACAGTGTAAGAATCAGAAAAGGCATCTAGGCCTGTCGGATAGAAATGGAGAGAGAGAGAGAGAAACTGAATGAAACTGTTGTGGGGGGAAAGTCAACAGTTTTCAATGTTGAACTTGTTAGTCCTAACAGTATTTCTAGGTCAGTTATGCAGGGTCTTGAATTCTGCCAACTGCTCTTTACAAATCCTAAGCAAAGACAACAACTTTAGAGAGAAAAAGTGGGGTATAAATAAACGCAATAATAATAATGATGGTGATAATAATAATTTAAGTTTCCTGGGTATATATAAAACCAAATCCAAGCAGATATTTTAGAGTTCAAGGTATGGTTTTTGTTGTCTTTCTATTAAACACCAATAAGTGGTATTTAAGCACTTAAGGAAACTTATCTTTTTTCTGTGGATACTAAAGATGATCACCTACAATTTAATTGAAAACAAAGGTATATATTATGGCAAGGGAGTTTCTAATTGAAAAGAAAAATGGAAGCCAAAAGAAAAAGTGATGAAAAGAAAATTAGGAATATTAATATATATGAAAAGATGCATCTATAACCAAAACACAGTCAACAAATTCATATTACTGGGACCTTCAAACTGTATTCCCAGGCATGCTGGAATTCTTCAGATGCTTATTAGGGTTTCTTTATGACAAGATTGACAACAGTGGAAAAATTCCTCTGAAAAACAGTTTGCTCACCACTAATAACCCTGCATTGTGGAAACATAAAAATGCTAAAAAGTATTTAAGCCAGTGAAGGTTAATGAATCTGTCTAGAGAAGGTGCTCTCAAATGTGTACAGCTGTAAAGCAGAAGAGGCTCAATCATGCCGGTGATCCGTAGAAAACCACAAGGGAGCAGGGTCCCGTTACCCATGGGAAGGATATCAAAATCCTTTGCCTATAGCTAAAGTACCTCTGCACATACATAGAGGATTCAATGCAGCGTTTATCAAAGCAGGAACCCTACACATTAAACTACAGTAAGTGAAAGGAAGTAAGAATGACTTTTCCCGTTAGCTAAGATATGGAAATGTTTTCTTGGAGTTTTGCCATTCATTTTTTAAAAACCAGATGATATTGAATAACTAAATATTTATTTGTGCTTTGGATTCAGAACATACAGACCTAGGATTTCTAGTATGTATCAAAAGACAGTCATGGAAGGGAAATTTCTGCTCTTTACTGCCACTCCTTGCACTTTCTAAAACATCTGTATGAATGTATACTCACAAGTGCTTGTTTTGAATCCTTAAATACTATTTCATTTATTCAGATAAAGATATAGAAGTACCTATATTTTCCTGACTGTTTTTCCCTCCTGAAAACTGACAGATATGTTCATGGTCTAATGAAGTTTATTAGGCTAAAGGCACTTTAGTGAGGTGTTAGTGTGAATGCACTGAAAATGCAAACCAAATAAATTATGTCCTATCAATTGGGTTCAGTGATCCTGCCTCTTTAGAATTTCAAAATCCCAAGCTCCAGATACCAAGTTTAATACAGGCTATATGTGTCTCTTCTGGAAAACCTAAGTCCTTTATAAGCGATATGCAGCAGTGCTCTAAAGATTTTGTTTTATAATATTCTGCTTAAGTCAGTTTCCATATTTTGAATAATATGATTTGAGAAATAAATAAGTCAAGTTGTGGGAAGTCATAAGTGAAACTTAACTAAAAAAAAAAGAAGTCAAACATTTGGGGAATTACTTATCTGTGAAAAAACTCATGTTATTTAAATATTACAACCATTCCCACTTAAGTGTGAGACTAACTCAAATCACATTGAATTTAAGTCATATTTCAACACTACATTGTCTTCTAAGATGTTTGCCTAACAAACCAAAGTAGATGACTGCTTTACAAGAAGCCATAAATATGAAATCTGACATATTTCTTGAAATTTCCATTCATAGAATCATAGAATCAAAGAGTTGGAAGAGACCTCATGGGCCATCCAGTCCAACCCCCTGCCAAGAAGCAGGAATATTGCATTCAAATCACCCCTGACAAATGGCCATCCAGCCTCTGCTTAAAAGCTTCCAAAGAAGGAAGCTTTGGTAAACAAAACCATACTGTAAATAACTATTCAATTATTGCGAACGAGAAAGTGAGGAAATAGTTGATGAAAATATTTGGGAATTTCCTCATTGCCAATGACCTAACCACTGATGTGAAGAATATTTTATTTATATTCCTTTTCTTCATTGAACTCATAGCAACGCACAAAAGGATTTTCATGTGAATACTTGATGAGATTTAGACCTGTTTATACAAATGTTCTTTTAGACTGTGCCTTGGAATCAAATAACTGGCATTGGGTACAGGAAGGTTATATCCTTGATTGCAAATCTGAAGTAAAAGTTTCAACAGTAAACAAAACACCAAGCTACATCCATTATCTTTAGTAACCAAGTTCAGTAGAAGGGAACAATTCCCACAGCAGAACACATTTGCTCAACACACTAAATCAAAGTCATGGAGGCATCTAAAAGGCCATCTAGTCTAATCCTGCACTATACAAGGATACATAGCTAAAACATTCAGAGATGCCTATGCAATCTTTATTTCAACACCTCAAATGGAAAAGTCCATTACTTTCCAACATATTCCATTCCACAATGAAACAACTCTTACTGTCAGGGAGCTGTCTGTCATAGTTGGATGGAATTCTTTTCATGTAACTGAAATCCATTAGTTCATGCCCTAATCTCTGGAATAGATGAAAACAAACTGGCTCCAGTTTCTACAAGACATTCCTTCAGATTTTTAAAATTGACTATCAAATTGTCTCTTTGTCTTCTTTGATCCAAGCTAAACATCTACAGTTGCCTCATACAGCTTACTGCCTAAATGTTTTACCATCTTGGTTACCCATTTCTCTGGACAAATTTTAAAGTGTCAATATCATTCTTCACTAAGATGCACAAATCTGGACAGTATTTCAGGTGAAATCTCACCAAAGAGAAATAGAGTAGTACTGTTACTTCTCCTGATCCGCAAAACACACTCCTGTTGATGCAGTCTAAAATTTCACTGACTGTTTTGCCAACTTTATCTCATGCCTATATTGTGGTCTGTTAAGACCCCGGGATCCTTTTTATACATATGTTGTCAAGCCAGATGCCATTCATACTTTATTTGTACATTTTATCTCTTTTTCCACTGCCTTAAGTTTATCCCTTTTAATTTTTTTTATTTTTTATTTTTGGCTCAAGTCTCCCAATTGTCAAGATTATTTTGAATTCTGTCCCAGTCCTCTGGGATATTCACTATACTATCATTCCAGTCATTTATAAAGATGCTGAACACCACCAATCCCAGAACACAATCCTGAGGAAGTCCATTAAGTCACATCTCTCCAGGATGAATCATAGATATTTGAAGTTGGCTGTCATATTGCTTCTTTATACTTTAGTATCCCAGCTAAATATATACAGCTGCCTCATACAGCTTACTATCTAGATGTTTTACCATTGTGGTTACCCGTGTTACTCTGAACAGGTGCCAGGCTGTTAATATCATATTGGAAGAGACTGAAGTGCCATCCAGCTCAACCTTCTGCCCTGATAAGCATTCATTTGGTTGTTTAGTTTGTCTGACAGTATGTCTTCAGGAATGTCTACCAAACTTGTAATTCTTGTCAAAAAAGAGGTAAGATTAGTCTGGCATGACATTCCCCTTCCTCCACTCTGCTGAGATCTCACCTGCTCCCCTAGAATATTTAAAGAATATAAGCAGAGGTTGTAAGATAACATCTGCAATATACTTTGATATCTGTGGTTGTAGTTAATCTGGACTAATACGCCTGCATTACTATTTGCAATAGTTGATATTAAACTGGAGGACTCCCTTGTTTTTAACTCACAAGGAACACAGCTTGACCGACACCAACTTAGAACAAGATATTACAGCATTTGCCCATACTTAGCATCAAAACCAAGACTGAACATTTAATATTGTTCATGGATGCATCTACTACACTGTAGAAATTATACAATTTGGCACTACTTTAACTGACATGGCTGAATGCTAAAGAATCATGACAGTCGTAGTTTTAGAATGCCATTAGCCTTTTCTGTGAAAGAATGCTAGTGCCTCACCAATCTACAAATTCCAGGATTCCAACATTGAACCATGGCAGTTAAATTGGCATCAAATTCCATTAATGTAGATGCACTCAATACAGCATAATAGACAAATTTAACAGCCATGAACTGGGGAGACCTGGATTTAAATCCTTATTAGACCAAAAAAACAATTTACTGATCCTACCCCAGTGATATATACACAGCCTAAATTATCCCACAAAATCACTGCAATTTAACACTTCTATGTGCTATCTGGAGAAAAGACAAGGTAAGAAATGTGATGTTACTAATTAACAAATAGATTAGTTATGTAGAGAAACTGTGGCAAGTCTCTTGAATGTTTGGTTACAGAACATTTACAAAAGACCATGATAGTATTCTACATTATTGTATTATTTTTTATTGTATTGTATATATATTTTAGTAGTAGTGATAATAGATAAAATATGCAAATTGCTTATAAATGTATTAAATGAGAGATTATGATAAATAAATAAATAATGTGCCAAACAAAGAGAAACAAGCACCTGCAGGTGTATGCCAACATGAATGTCAGAAAAGGCAACATGAAATGGAAAACTGAATAAAAACTGTTCAGAATCTAAACACAAAAACTATACTAAAAAGAGAAAAATAAATTAGCACATCTCCTTAAGTAAATTAGAGAAAGGTATTAATCACATTCCAAGTAAGAAATTTCTGGCAAATAGCACTTTCTTATTTGATGGTTTTATTAGATATGGCTGTCACTGACCTAGAAATACTGTTTAATTGTTTTCTTGAGTGCTCCTGTAAGCCCCAAACCAACATGCTTTGTTCTTAAAAGACAAACAAATGGAGGGGGGGGAAATGCTTCATCCCTCCCCCTTGCAAATCCAAAGGCATGCGAAGTATAAAAGAGGGGAGAAAAATAGGGAACAGTACAGTACACAGTTCAAATGCCAAGGGGACAAATTAAGGCACTAGTAACATGGCAGTATTTGCTTTATATGCTGATTGACTGTCTTAGCACCACCAACACCAAAGCCAATCTGGGAACAGGAGAGAAAGAGAAACATTTCCAACATCAAAAAGAGAAGATACAGACAGCTGCAGGCATCTGCAAAGTACTGAAGCGTTGACAAGTGACAAAAAGGTTGTAGCTACTGCTACAGAAGTTTGAAAAGCCTCCCATTATAGAAAATATGGCCTTCAAAAGCAAGAAAACCTGGAAAACCTGTCTCCTGCAATCTGACTACATATGTTGTAGAGTACTAAACAATCACAGACAGAATGTGTGTCGTGTACTGTAACACAAATCAAGTCTACTGGTTTTAGTTATGAGACATTAAACAGAAAAGTAGCTTTAGTTGCATGTTAGCAATAATGGTAGTCTTAGGAAGGCCTTATTATTGTAATGTATGCAGTACAAATTCTACATTAGGCATTGCAAGGAAGAAAAAGTATCACTTTAATGACTCATCAAGCAAGCTTTCCAGGGTAATGAAAAGCAGTAATTCATTATGTATGTAGCTGGGTGGATCTTATCATTACATCCTCATGGTGCTAAGAAGCAGCAGGGATGCTGCATACACAGGCTAGGTTCTGCTGCATGACTCATGAGGTGGGAAGACTAGTGGGGTTATATTTCAAAGAGAAATGATTTTCTTCTTAAATTTAGGCTTTTAGCTTATTAATATACACTGATTCAAATTTACTTGCATAGCAGTGCTGGCTAGTGAAAACCTTTTGAGACAGCAACAGATATACAACAGATATACAAAACAAACCAACTGTCATCCTAGTACTTTCAAACTAGTTAACGAACAAACTAGTTAAGATTAAGTCCTAGACATAAATCAGGACACTCAATCAGCATTGAAGTGCATATCCAGATTTTAATTCCTAGAAGGTTTTCCTCATGTGAGATTTATGTTATCCAATTATTTTGAAAGGTTAGGTTTTGTTTTTTTACTTTCATTGAAATCAGAAGGTGCGTATGAGCTAAGAACATCTCAAAAGGCTCAAAAGAGTGACATCTCTCAACTGCTCTGGTGGTATAATGACTGAAGTTACTTTGCTACACTGTGTACTGTACTTACCCCATTCCATTCTACGCTCATACTCACTTCCTCTCCTCCATCAGGGCCACTCTCATACTTTACCACATCGACATTGAGGCTCTCGCGGCTTCGCCGTCTCTCTATACTTTCAGGATCATTAAGGACTTCGGCAACTCTCTGTTTGTGAACATTGTCAAGACCCTGTAAGCCAAGGAAAGGACACCTCACTTTGCAATGAGTACTTCTGTGTCATGGACAGCAAATGCTATCAAGTTCATAAAAACTATAAAAAATACTGCATAGTAAGTTTTCATTATGTGTACACGAAGCATAAATTTGTAGAATTTATTATACACATTCAAGGAGAAAATCATTTCTGTCTTATTTAACCTATAAAAACAATTGTTCCAGTAAAAGTAACAGATTGAAAATAATTTTATCGGAAGGGGATAATTTCTCAGACAATCCATGTGGTATAACCAGTTGTGTCAATTTCATGGTTTGAATCAGGAGCTGAAAGACTACACAAAGATTATATTTTGACAATTTATAAGTGGGCATATGATCAAACTCTTTGCATCCACAGTCCCTTTCCACAAACAAAGGAACGTGATCTGACATTGCTTTAATACCCTGTTTTGAAGTAGTTAAAGAGTTTTTTTAAAAATTTATGTGGAATAAGGGACTTTTTAAAGTGAAGATATTCTAATCTGATGCTCCCATCATGCAAGAAGAGTGAAGAGACTCTATGTGCAGTCAAGAGTCTATTTCATTTCTGAATTTAGTAAGATGTGATATCACCATCCAGGCTTTCTTGGGTAGTTCTGCATGAACCAGGCCTGTCATGCTCCCCCCACTGGTTCATTCCCTTTCCCACCCACACACACATGAAAGCCAGAACATCCTCTCTAGCAGAAATTAACATGGTGGAAAAAATCCCCAGCTGGAAAGGAACTCCTCATCCCACAGTGGAAGTGCTTCTACTTACGTATTAAGATTTTATCTTTTTTTCCTGCCTTAAAAAATTGTTCCACAATAAGCCTGTACTGGTGGATATATGGCATCAAGGATTTCAGTCCTAACCATTAGTGACAGGTTTGTTATTACCCTTCTCTGAAACCCTATTGGAAACGTATGTCTTTGCAAGCATATGTACATCTGGGGGGAATTAGAGCTGGGCAGATCCATAACATCCATATCCAGTAAAAGGGCTGCAGTTACATAACTAAATAGGGAGCCAGTGATTGATGCACACAGGGAACAATGTGCATTGAGACTGTATTTCTGAATAGCAATGCACCTGATGTCCAAAAACTGGGACACCCTTTCAATTCTTTAATGTAAGATGCCATTTATAAGGTATCTGAAGAATTCTGTTCTAAATTGGTAGCAATCATGTATATTTTGAACATTCGTCACGTCTGTGATTTTTTTCCTCATATCTGTGATTTCTGCATTCTTTTCCAAGATGTTATTTGCAAGTTGCTTTAAACATGATTCTCTAATACTGACAATATGTATTGTTATTTTTTTCAAGATTTCTTTCAAATTCAAAAACTGTTAAGAAAACCTTTGACTGCATGAACTCCAAACACACCAAAACGTAGTGGGATAAAACAGAATAAGCCATGTGTTATGATTTCTATTTTTTGGTTTGCAGAAAGACGTTGCTGTTATGTGCTGATAATGACTTCAACCTAACAGTGACCACATAGCATGCCATTAAATTTTAACCAAATTATAGTTTCTGCTTTGTGAAAGCATTCTGGTTTGTTTGACATCATTTGGCAAATGAAAATTCAGTGGACAATACATGAGAAATGTCAGAAAACTGGCACTTGCCTGTTTGCGAGACCTCATTGCTGCTTCTTCTAATGTTTCAGCAGCTTCAAATTTGCCCTGACGTCTGTAAAGTGCCCCGAGATTCTTTAAGGTTGTTGTGACTGTCGGACTATAAATTTAAACATTACAATTATTTTCTAGCCAACAAAATACAACAAAAGTCCTTTAAACAATTCTATTTTACAAAAATTCAGTAAAGGCTTACCAAAAACCTACATAATAGGTTTAATTGTGTAATGAGGTAGCTATCTGTTTGAAAAATGCACCCATTATTCTGCGGAAAGATACTGTAAAGAAGACACAATACTGGACAACGACACACTTTTGCACTTGGTTTCCGATGAGATGGCATTAATGCGGGCATTTAAATGCTTGCATATTGAGGAAATTTCCACAGTTTGTATCATCATTATTAGAGGATCCTTGCTAAACAGGAAGAAGTGTCTTCACAGCTATTCTTTTTCATTATATAACTAAATTAATTCTTAATCAGTAATCTAGAAAATGACTCACACCTCCTATTCCATTTTCCCTTATCAGCCCTGCTCAGCTTTTTAGTCCAAAATAATTTCCAGTACAGAACATCATGTCTGTTACATGATCATCCAGAGCAAGTCTCTTGCTGCAACAAATCTGAAATTTCAGTTTTTATTCTAATCAGAAAGGAAAACACCTTCAAATAAGCTGCCACTTTAAAAGTTTAAGATTACACCAACACTACACACACACACATTAGAAGAAACAGAGAGGTGTAGCAACAAAGGTGATAGAAAAGAAGTGCTACTTTCTTTGGTGCATCTTCTTATTTCCTGAAGTAGGAACAATACTCCAAGGTGCTGCTCCCAACACAAAGGTCCAGTTGCCAACTGTTTCAGAAAATGTGCCTTATGCAATTTCTAATCATTTAAGTGCTCCAAACTCTCTCAGAGGTCAAGCATATTGGACTTTTCTAATAGCTGGTGATAGCAGAAAATAACCTAACTTAATAATTACAGCCACTGAGCAATTACAGATCACTCATGATGATCACAACTTCACTGCCACTTTCAATGCCACATTACATTCTAGCTACTTTGGGACTTAGACCAGCACCCAGTAGTACACATCTACTGGACCTCAACTCTTCTGCCATTTATTTCTCCCTTAACAGATTATTCTCCCTTCCACTCCCAGCCCTCTCTTTACCCTAAAATCCAGGTAAAGGGGGAAGGAACACTTCTGAAGCAAAATTTTAGCACAATTATCTGTATCAGCACAGAAAAGTGAAGAAAGTCCCAATGCTGTTGGCTTTAGTTACAGAAATACACCACTGATTTTTTTTCACTGTTTTCCCCTTCCCAGTTCTCAAAGGCTTAATAAATTAAATGATTTCTTGAAAGTAGTGCACTATGTGGGCTTCCTTCTATAGTCAAGAGTAAAGATGAAACAGGTACACATAGAGCAATGCTTCTGGTATTTCTAGGTTATTAAGATAGAATTTATATCTAACAGTCAAAAACATGAGGCATCATATTCACTTCTTCATAGAGACTAGGGTTTCAAAATGAAAGTCACCCAACTGAGTTAGTCTAATGGGATATTAAAATTCTGTTGCCTATTTATACAGTAGCTTAGAGAGAAAACCACTTCCAGATCCAATTAAAAGTACTGCATGAGCAAGTAGATATACTGGTATTTAGCACACAACAGCATTTGAAACAAAACAGACATGAATGGTAGAAAAACACAGATTTGGAAAATAATTAAAACGATTGAGGTCAACATACTGTAACTGAACATCTTAAACACAAAGGCTACATTTAGTTCTACCAGCAAGCAGTCACAATGATGTTGTGACTCCGCACTGTAGAGTCTTTCAGTGAATCTCTTTAACGTTTCAAAAGCTTTGAGCAAAACATACCCACCTATCAACTTTGCAAGCTTTGTACCAGCCTCCATATTCCCCAAAGGATGTGCCATCTTTTTGCTTTCCCTAAATTAAGAATAACATATTAAACTGTGTCTTCAAAGTTGTAAGAAAAGAAGGAAATTCCCACCCTAGAATTTCTCTTACTTTGCTTTCTTCTCTTTCTTCAGCATGCATCCAGATGGGCTTGTTCTCATCTGTGTAAAAACAAGAGAATATAAAATATTATTCTTTTGTCTCCTATATTTTAATATGATAGATAGATAGATATGTTTTATTGATTGGCCTATTGGCCGTATCAAAACATTTAACACATAACACATTTAACACATAACACATTTAACACATAGTCATACAACATACAACGCTCGGTATAAGAGAGGTTAAAATAAAAGAGGTTAAAATAAACAAACTGTTGGCAGATCCCGTTCAGGTCAAATATCTGTGTCACCTCCACAGTTTACCCCAATTGATTCTAAATGTGCAATTCTCAGCTGTGTTGCTTTGAATAGAAAAGGGGCTGTTTTGTGTGTTATTTTAGGATTCTGGCCGGCCAACAAAAATGAAGTTTTAATATATGGATCCCAGTGTGTTTTGTGAATAATGTATGGTCCAAGACAATAGCCTCTCTCTTTCTTATACAGCTCACAGTTGAACAGAACATGTATGATATCCTCCACCTCTGATGCTCCGCAAATACAAACTCGATCGTTGTATGGGACCTGATTAAACCTTCCGTGCTTGACCATTGAATCCAGCTGCTCAAAACGAGCTCTGGTAAATACCCTCCTGAGGTGTTTTGGCATATCTGTTTTTAGGTATCGAGCTGTTTGGAAGGTGTGTTTAAAGTGGCTTAACCATTTCAATGAGCCAGCTTTACTGAGAGTAGCAATGTCTTTTTGGCCTTCTATATCCAATACTCGTTGAGCAACTATTTTTGGGTCTAGCTCTTCTAAGAGGTTCGGATACCGAGTCGGGATATATTTTAATATGTTTATGTTTAAATATATGCTTTTATGGTGCATTTTAACTGTATTTTAATAGTGCTTTTATAGGTATATTTAATTATGTTGCGATTTGCCTCAAGCTGAGAGGTGAGTTAATAACAATAAATAATAATAATACTAGGTGAAGTAAAATATATTTACATTTGACCAGAACAACCTTCCAAAAGAGCACTTATAGTGATACTATTGAAAGCGCAAGATACATGTGTGTGTGTGTGTGTGTGTATCCTATCCACCCACATATGCAAACTTCTAAGGCACACCACCCACTCACTGGAAAACAGTTATATTGCTATTCTGTAAATGGATCAGGAAAACCTTCAATTCCTGAAAAAATGCAGTAACAGATGAGCTCATAACTGTGTCACAGCAAGGGATATAACAAAGAAGATCCTTGTTTTGCACCTGCTATGAAACAAAAAAGAAGAATATATATCTATAAATCAGATGTAAAGGTGTAAAAATGCTCTTTCAAAGAAACCTTGATGGCAAACAAATGGCAAGTAGCATATGCTGACAGAAACTTCGTTGCTTGCTAGATCAGAGACAGATTTTACTTTCATCACAGTGATACATTTGACATCTCATGCACAAAGCAATTACTGTTAGAAAACCAAGTTCTAAAGAATATGTAAACCATCCAGCAAATGGCATAAGTTGCATAATTAAAATATATTCTCCACGTTTACCTTGTCATTCTTTCTACTGTCTTAACCTAACACTCTTTTCAGAATTCTGCAATGACTTGCCAAATCAGAGTTGGAACAAAATTGGTATGATAGTATTTGCTATTTAAAGCAAATAAGTCCATGCTATCTCCATTCCCTCATGTTCCAGCTGCTTTTGAAAATGCGCCATAATTCTGAATATAATTTGCCATGAAGTATGGAAAAGCTGTTTGATAAGTACAGCAATACGTAAAAGAATGACAAGGTAAACATGGAGAATATATTTTAGCTCCGGACAAATAAGTCACCAAGTGTTTGGACACATCCACTATCTTCATTAGCTCAATTTCTCAGAGATTTATCTTCATAATACAAATATTTACCATCTACAGAGCCAAATTCCCTTTCATGGGCACGAGTTAGGATCTCTTTATACAAAGTTTCTGCTTGCTTAAATTTCCCTTGCTTCAGGTAGCAGGATGCCTGGAAAATATAACACATGTATAGTAAGCTTTAAATTAACCTCTCAATATTAAGATAAATTAAATTAATTAAATACAGAACCTAATATCTTTTTTTAAAACTAACATTAAGAATGGGGGTGAGACAACAGGAAGTGAAGGGAAATTCATTCTTGGAAGAATTATCATGGAGAGAAGGTGTCTCCATTGAAGCTTTATCACCAATTGTTGTTATAACAAGCCAAATTTTTCAAAATTCAATTATCACAAGGATAGAAAGTAAGGTGAAATCTTCTGAACATAGGTACGGGCAGCAAAATAAATACCACAGTGGCATTAACCCTTATGCTATCAAAAAATTAGATAGATAGATAGATAGATAGATAGATAGATAGATAGATAAATATGCTGGAATTACACTTAAAAATGTACCTGTTCTGACTTACATACAAATCAACTAAAGAACAAATCAACAGAACCTTCCTTGTCTGTAACCCAGGGACTGCCTATATTTGCACAACACAAAGCTATAGTATAAATAAATGTATAAATAAATGTGTTTTTCTATTTGCAAAAGAAGCGTCTTAACACAAATCAAATCATTGTTCCATCTGAAAGAGTGCACTAGGGTTAGGAACATCCAGTCCATGGGTTATGGAAAGCCTTCTCTTCCTTAATCCTGAGGCACACATTGTGTTAGCTTTGCTTCCAATTCTCACTGGCATCAAACAAAGCCAGTATATGAACAAGACATCTCCTAAAGATATCAGTAAATCCCATGATCATGAGTGCAAGCAAATAAAACAGCACCTAGTATAAGAATGCAAGCCATCTGTGGCTTCAGAGTCTACCTTACTGTTGGTCCCAATGCATTTCATAAGAGTGAATTAGGTCCCAGAGTCTACAGCAGTTGTTCCCAACCTTTGTTGAGTCACAATGCCATTTCATAGAGGCAAAGTGACCTGTGACCCCGATACATTAAAATAGGCTTTTAAATATTATATGTGATGATTGAAATTGTAACTAATTAGCAAGGATTTTTTTCTTGTGTCAGGAGTGACTTGAGAAACTGCAAGTCGCTTCTGGTGTGAGAGAATTGGCCGTCTGAAAGGACGTTGCCCAGGGGATGCCTGGATGTTTTACAAGCCTGTGGGAGGCTTCTCTCATGTCCCCACATGAGAAGCTGTGGGGGCTCCTCAGGTGTGAACTGCCGACCTTTTGGTCAGCAATCCTGCCAGCACAAGGGTTTAACCCATTGCACCACCAGGGCTCTATTAACAAGGTTAAAAATTCACAGTTGAGTTTTTGTTAATGCCAACCTCATGTCATCCTCACCATTTAATCTATTTCTTGTTTTGGTTTTCAATTGAAGAAGCGCTGAAAATCTGTTCTCACAGAGATATGTAGAAATAAAGGGGAGGAAAACTCAAAATGCAAGCAAGGTGATATTTGGATGATGTGAATTTTTTTGTTTTCCCTTTTCAAAAGTTTCAGATCACCACTGCCTGGCGACACCACAATTGGGGTTGCGTCCCATGTGTTGGAAACCACTGGTCTAGAGATTATAGAAGGCCTATAGTATGTAGTCTGATTGGTTTTTAGGCTTCTGTTAGATCTTACATTAAAATGTAAAACAAAACAAAACTTATACAAGATTTACTTTCGTTTGTATAATAAGAAGCATGAAAGCTATAATAGAACGCCTGTATGGAATAGCACCAACACCAGCAATTGTGTTTGTTTAATTCATAGTTTCCTGGATCCCATTTAGCAGATAAATACAGAATTGCATTTCTCAGTGTTTGCTCCCACTGCTCGGACTTACCAAGTTATTCTTTGTCTTTGCAACATTGGGGTCATCTGGTCCCAACTTAGTTTGGTAGATTTCAAGTGCTCGTTGATAGTAGTATTCCACTTCCTCATATTTACCCTGGTTCTGACATAGTAAGGCCAAATTATTTAATTGTTTGGCAACATCGGGATGGTCTTTCCCCAGGACCTACAAATAAAGACATAAAATATGAACACCTTTCTCTATTGCACATGCCCAATGAAAGCTACATATCTAATTTTAATACAATTGTTGATTTTAAGTTGAATGTGACCCAGCAGTGTGATGTTGTAGCAAAAAAGGCAAATGTCATTTATTTTATTTTAGTATTTACTAGTAGTATTATTTTAGTCTTTATTAGTAGAACCATATTTTCCTATCCAGTTCAGTCCAACTATATTGAGACTTAGCTAAGCTTCAGCTGAAGTACTGTGTTAAGTTCTAGGCATCTCATTTTAAGAATATAGACAAGTTGGAGCAGATTCCGAGAAGACCAATAAAAATGATACAAGGTATGGAGAACAAATATATGGGGAAACTTTGAGGGATCTGGGCATGTTCAGCACAGTGAAGAGAAGACTTAGAGGTAACATGATAGCATTCTTTAAATATCTAGAGAGCTATAAGAGAGGGGAGGGTACAGATTTGTTCTCTGCTAGTAGGACCAGGTCTAATGGTTTGAAGTTACAGGAGGATAGATTGTGACTGAATGGTGAGAAGTGAATTTTTGAGAGAAAGAGGGGCTCAACAATAGAACCAACTGTGATGAGTCTCTTTGCTTAGACATTTTCAAAAAGAGATTGACTAGCTGAAGATGCTCTGGTGGAGTTCCTCCAATGAACAGTGGGTTGAATTCAGTGGCCTATGAAGTCCCTTCCAAATCCATGCCCACACATCCTGCCATGCCAGGAGGACTTACTTTAACCATATAGTTGACCTCTATCTGTGGCAAAATCACCCCCTCTCCCAACTTGTTGTCTTTGATATTGCTGTTTTTAAATTGTTTTAAATTGTTTTAAAATTGTGTTAAATTTTAGCCTTTTCTTGCGGCATATAAGTTTGAATAATAAATAAATAAACTTCTGGAGTGTGTGCATTTTGTAAAACATTATGGGAATTGCAGTAAGGGCAATGCAGCCTTTCAAAAACGTACACTAGACATGGGCAAACTTTGGCCTTCCAGGTGTTTTGGACTTCAACTCCCACAATTCCTAATAGCCAATATTGTGGGAGTTGAAGTACAAAACACCTGGAGGGCTCAAATTTTCCCATGTCTGAGCTAGCTGAATTTTCTGACTCATGGCAATTGCTAATTCCTGATATAAAGTCACAGCTCCTGGTGTATCTCTTCTGCTGCATTTCGTTTAACTCACTTCAGTAAAACTCATTTCTTGATTTCCTCATTCTCACTTAGGAGGATGTCTCTCTCTGGATTAAAGAAACAGTTTGAACACAACTTTCTGGAAGATATCTCCCTTATTATAGAGCTTCACTGCTTAACTAAGGTGCCTCAAAACAGCTTACTTTCCAACTCATGCTTTCATCTCTTTCCAATTATTCTGTATCTGGAAGAGGTTCCCCTGGAGCCATGGTTCCCAACCATTTTTTGACTAGGGACGACTTGACCAGGGACAATTCTCCAATATTAGTACCAAACGGGTGACGAATCAGTTTTTGGTCAACTTTAGATTCGGTTTGGTTATTTGGGGTGCTGATTCAGAAAACTGCACTGGATAGACCACATCAGCTTTAGTTTCTGATACAGAACATATGCCATCCAGTAGTTGCCATCTGCTCGCCCATAAAAAACGGTATTTAATAACCCAGAGCTGATGTAGTAGTAGTAATCTTTCATGGGCAGTCAGCCTTTCTCCTCCTGACTTCCCCGTTGCCTCAGCACTATGAGTTTTTGTGAGACAGTTGCTCTTGTTGTATGGTTTCGAGGCAACGGTGTAGTAATTAATGGTGAGGGCGTGGACCATATTTTCATTATCGAGAACCACTGGTGGTCCACAGATAACAGGTTGGGAAACACTGTCCTGGAATAACAAAATATTGCTGCTTCTTCACTAGACTGGTGAGTTTAAAGTATTATTGTAACAAGAAAAATAATAAATTAATACATTAATAAATATTGTTTTTGATATCTAACAAAGGCCTCCCTCTTCAGTCAACTATTTGCTTTATCTGTATGATTTATTGTTTACTGCATATGCACATTCTTAGTGTTTGGTAATTCATTGTACTGAATTGGATTCAACCGCCGCTAACTGCCAGGAATGGTATGAAAACATCAAAGGGGAATAAAAACATCATTGTACAAACAAATGAATGAAATAAATATTAAATTTCTATAACATTTTTCATGCAGTGTATGTTGATGCCTTCAACATTATTTTTATCTAGTACGCTTGTTTTATGACACTGCTTAGAGAAAAAAAATCAAAGACTTCAAGATGTGTCTTGCTACCCAATTTCCATGTCATGTTACAAGCATTTTTTCGCTGACATCAATTTGTGCTATCTTCAAAATATACAAAAAGCTGTCCTATAAGCTTAAGATAAATTATTTCAAACATCAGTATTTCAACCAGTACAAACATCCAGTACCATGAACATTCAGTTTTCAGCATGTCAGCAAAAAAGAAAAAAGAGTTGTTCTATATTACCTTCTCTCTGATTTCCAAAGCTCTCTTGCACAAAGGCTCAGCTTCCTTATATTTGCCTCTTTTCCCATAAAGCACAGCAAGATTGTTTAAGGTGGCTGCAACCTGCAAAGAAAAAAAAAATACAATGTCAAATACTATGTTGCACAAAAATTATTTAAGAGGAAAGTAGGTTATATATTTATTATTTAGGAAGTACAGATTAATTGTACCAAAATGAAAAATCAAGATGCAGAACTTTTGATGACCTAAGGTTAGTATTATCAATTATAGTAAATATTGTTTGCTCAGCTCACCAACTTAACCAACAGGTATTTTCACCCCCAAAAACTAAGTCATGATTTCCTTTTCAGGCTGTCTCACAAACTCTAGCACAGAGGAGTGTTCCATAGAACTAAGATTACTTCCCCCCTACACCAAACTCTAGCCCAAAGGCTGAAAACCTAAGAGAGACAACTTTAGACAGACTAATTTGAATGAGACGTATAACTAAACACATTGGGATAAGATTTCGATCATTAGGAAATACCTGCATTTACTCTAACCGAGGTAACATACTAATTGTAGAAAAAAAGACTGAAGAAAGGACTCAATTGCAATAGTTATAACATTTTTATGTGTTTTTTTTTTTTGTGTCAGGAGCCACTTGAGAAACTGCAAGTCAGTTCTGGTGTGAGAGAATTGGCTGTATGGAAGTTCGTTGCCCAGGGGACGCCCGGATGTTTGATGTTTTACCATCCTTGTGGGAGGCTTCTCTCATATCCCCGCAAGGGAAGCTGGAACTGACAGAGGGAGCTCATCCGCACTCTTCCCAGATTCGAACCTCTGATCTGTTGGTCTTCAGTCCTGCCAGCACAAGGGTTTAACCCACTGCATCACCGGGAGCTCCATTTTTTATGTAAAAGCTTTTCATTTTTTTACTAAATTTGGGTGTATTTATTAGGTTACTTACATTGATACAGATTTTTACTGTTTCTAATTAAATGAGCATAATTTTAATAAAAATCTAGGAAATATTTTTCAGATTCTGGAGTACATTCAAATCATATAAAATACCTCACAATCAGACCCACATTTGTATCAAGAAAGTAATTTAAATGAATTACTATTGAAGTGATTGGTATTTAAATATTAAAAGTGCAAACGTACTACTAGGTGCCTCATACCTGAATGATGTCAACAATAAAGTAGAGTTTAAGAATGTTCCTGTTGAATTTAACATTAAGATGAGTTTCACAGTAAAACAGGTGGAATTTACAGGTAAGAGAGAAGTATGGAAGGACCTCCAAAGCCCCATCCTATATACATACCGCAGGATGATCTTTGCCCAAGGTCTTCTCACGAATAGCCAAGGCATCATTCAGCAAGTTTGCTGCATCTTTGTACTTATTCTGATCTCTGTAGAAGGAAAAGAGTCATGAATAATTAATCTCTGAAATGTAACACTAACATTTTCAGTCAAAAGAATCAGCACAAGTACTCGCCAGTGTTCGCTTGTGCCAGAATTCAAGACAGATTCTGCTCTTTTCATCTCTGCATTAATGAAGCTTGCCTTATTTAGTGAAACTACAGCAAAATGCAGGAAGAGGCAACTCATTCCCCTTCAGATGTTTTGGATCACAACTTTTATCCATTTCAGTCAGTATACTCAACAAATGAGAGATAGCAGCATTTAAAGAGGAATCAAACTGCTTAGCCCTGAAGCAGCACTTGAAAATACAGTTCACAGAGTGTTAAAACTAGGCCCATGTGATGGTATAAGGCAGTGGTTCTCAACCTGGGGTCCCCAGATGTTTTTGGCCTACAACTCCCAGAAATCCCAGCCAGTTTACCAGCTGTTAGGATTTCTGGAGTTGAAGGCCAAAAACATCTGGGGACCCCAGGTTGAGAACCACTGGTATAAGGTTAAATTACAGTTTTGTCCTACCAGATGATAAGCCCAAAATTCAATCCGGAGCTACCACAGGCACCAGAGAGGGTCCAACTAAAGCTGAATTCAATTTCTTGACCTCTTGTTTTATTTTTTCCTTCTTTTTCCTGATATTATTATTATTATTATTATTATTATTATTATTATTATTATTATTATTGTAAACACAAGAAGAATGATACAAATCTCAATAACAATGCCCAAGGTTAAATAGAACAAACAGATAGTGATATTTCACTTAAATTTTCTCTCAATTTGATATGTCCTATTTTCTTAATCTTACCAATTCCACTCATATCTCCCACTTGTGAGTTTTCTCCCTTCCCTCCCCAATTTCCGGGAACAGTTGTATCCTCAATTCAAGTGTTATTTTAATTTATCCTTGGCCTCTTCTTGATATCAACTAGATAAGTAAGACTGCGCTATCCAGTTCAAAATACTCCTTAGAACTAATTTCAAGAGACTAAAAGGTAAGAATTTTGAAAAAGTCAAGTTAAAACATAAGACTTTTATCAAAACTTTTGGAACATTGGTCAAAACTGTGCAGATTTTAAAACTATTTTAATAATTAAATTGTTGAATATGTTTTACAATGTTTCAGTTTTTTATTCTTGTTTGACATTCAAGCTATTCTAATTTGTTTGAATTTTTATTAAATTGCTTTTATC
The DNA here is from genome assembly GCF_025583915.1 of Anolis sagrei ordinatus. Lineage (NCBI taxonomy): Eukaryota > Metazoa > Chordata > Lepidosauria > Squamata > Anolidae > Anolis > Anolis sagrei. The sequence goes on along the minus strand of NW_026844366.1, from coordinate 18,433,539 downwards.
TATATTTCTTTATTTCCTATCTTTTCTCAAACCCTTGCACTCAAGGTGGCTTGGATTAATATCTGTATTAAAAGATTACAATGAACTAACAGGGACAGAAACATGTTTTCAAATTACAATGAGCCAGAACAAGTAGATACCAAGTCTTTTTCACAGTGTAAATAATTCCCAACGCATCAGTATTGTAACTGCAAAAGGCCCCTTCTATACTGCCAGATAATCCAGGTTATCAAAGCAGAAAATCCACATTATCTGATTTGAACTGGATTATCTTAGGGCCCTTCCAGTCAGGCCTATATCCCAGGATCTGATCCCAGGTTTTCTGGTTTAAACTGGGTTATATGAGTCCACAATGCCAGGTAATCTGGGATAAACAGAAAACCTAGGATCAGATCCTGGGATATAAAGCCTGTCTGGAAGGGCCCTTAGTCTACACTGCCATATAATCCAGTTCAAAGCAGATAATGTGGATTTTATACAGCTATGTAGAAGAGGCCTAAAAGCTTGCTCGCAACACTTCCACCGCCTGTTAGAGGTACCAACCTGTACACTAATGCAAGTATATTCAACATAGTGGCAACATCAGGGTGATCGTGGCCTGAAGTCTTCTCCAGGTCTTCAAGTGCTTGTTTACAGAGGGGGACAGCAACTTCATATCTGCCCTGGGAAGCGTACTGAATAACAAGGTTATGAAGAGTCCTTAACCTTGCTGGAATCTCATAGCCACCTTGTTGTGCTGCAGCCACTGCACTGCTGTGTGGCTGTTGAACTGGGAAGGTAAAAATATTGAGAAAAGAAAATGAGGTTTGTGTGATTTGCATGAAGGAACTAAGTTTCATTGAGACCGCACAAATGCTTAAATGCTATCAGAATACTTCCCACCTTGGGAACATTCTGAAACATGATTTGCTAGCAAATTCATTACATTTTTTCCCATTTGCTCTCAAAAATATCTCAGTTCTCCACCAGAAGCAGGTCTTTTGTAAAACTTACAGTTCTTAATAGTTACTCAGATCCCCTAAATACTTTGGTTTAAATACATAGATTACAGCAATGTATTTTTAGAAACAGAAAAAAAATCACCCAATATCTTCACCAAAAAAGAAAAACCCAATATACGTATTGCAGCTAAGGTCAGGATTGGTGCAGAGAATGAAACAATATGTCATTGTCTATGCTAAATGAACAGTCCTAGCACTTCAAGTCTGCAAAGAATCCTCACATTCAAATTGGGCTTTTGACTGTTTGTCATGACAATCCACTGTCTTTGGTTTGATTGTTTGGGGTAAGCCATCTATGAGACTTTGGTATTGTGTACTATGCACTAATGGCCTGGAGCAGCCTAAAAAGTAAAGATCAGCCACTGCCCTCACTATAAATACACACACACACAATATAAACACATGCATGAACAGATAAATTTCACTTACTTCCTTGCCCTTGGTCATCTTCATCATTGGGGAATAAATCATCCAGTGCTTCTTTGGTAGAATCTGTGTCTTTATCTTCCTAAACACAGAAATCAAACGTTCACATTTATCTAAACTGATATGAGCATATATATTATGTGTATCATCAAATTGCAAAAAAAAACCCCACAAAACTTTTTTCATATATTTGAGATGTAAAATATTTGACTGAAAAATGTTTCCACCTCCCTAACTACAGAAGACAAGCTTAAGTGAACAACTGTGTAAATCCAATTCATTCAATGGCAGGATCCAAGATGGCACAGCAATTAGATTTAGGAAGGAAAATGAGGATTTTAAAAAAATCTACCCTATAGTAATAATTGCAGGAAAGTACTGTCTCTGTTACTTTCCTGCAACATGGCTTTCTTTCTGGCTCTTCCCTTCTTTTCTCTCTTCTACTCATATACGTGTCACCTTTCTTTCCAAGTGACATCACAGAGAGCCACATTGGAAATCAAAAAGATCACCTAGAAACAGTTTTTGTTGTATAGACAAATGGACGGACAGACAGACATACTGTGATATATAGAGATAGATATATCTTGTTCGTTATCAGAATTAACCAGACAAACTGCTCCACCAACTAAGACCAGCAATGCATCACCACCCACAGAATTGACACAGAGCTATCAAACTGTCAATCCTTTCCATGTCCGGGCCAGGTGAGCTATCTATCTATCTAAGCAAATAAAATGTAAATTAAAACAAATATGCATTTTGTTGTAAAACGACTTACGGAAGGGGATATATCATCATCATATTTTTTTAACTGGTTCATAAATTCAAGGTGCTTCTTTTCTTCTTCCAGCTGAGCCACAGATTGTTCACTCTTTTGTAATTTTTGCTGGGTGTTAGCTAGTTCATCCCTTAACCACTGATTTTCCTGGCATAGCCGACGGACCTGAGCACGTAATTTCTGTTTCTCCGATTCCACTGCATTTAAATGATTTGACAAGGCCATCATTACCTACAAAGCACCAGAGATGATTAGTATTCTTTTTGTGAAACTCATGGTACTTGATTGTATATGTGGGTCAGCATCAATTACTCCAGTGCTTTTCGAGATTTCTAATTGTTAAAAAACTTCTCAAAGCAAGGTAACATTTAACCACTACTATTTTTACCTGTGCTTCACTGAGTCCCAGTTCCAACATTTCCAAAGACTTTCGTATCATGCTTGATTTTTCCTCCACCAAATTGGTCTCGTCATCTTTCTTCAAACATTTCAGTGTCTCTAGTAAACTCTGTAAGATGGAATTGTGCTCATTCTTTAGTGCTTCTAGTCCTTGAATCACTTGCTTAGTCTTAGAAATAATTTCATCTTGAGTAAGCTTCTCCAACTTTTCTTCCTTTAGATATACCATTGTGGACATGTTGTCATACATTCTGGGAAAACACAAAGAGAAGTACAGATATGCATCAGATACGTATTAGACCTTACATTTAAAGAATCAAAATAGTATTTACTCACAGTAAATTTGCATGGCTGCCAAATATAATATGCAGCTCATAAAATATGCATGATAGATACATACAAAATATTATTAACTTTATAAAAAAAGCAGCTCAACAGAAAAAATACAATTTCATTTCAGACATATGTTTCTAATCACAACCTAGAAACTTCAATCATCCACAGACAAAGGCAATTAAAGCAAAATTTAAAAACGAATGCCTGATATAATAAAAATGTGTCAAGGACATCACAAAAGATAGACAACATGAGAAATGAACAGATTTTAACTAATTCCCATTTTAGCTGTATCTAATTTAGGCTGACATGAAACCTGTACTAGGAAAATGGGATAAACTAATGACAATGAAGCTCTAGAAAAGGAGAAGTAACACAGTTGTCTCCTCTCATTTTCCACTCTTCTTCCATCCAGGGGATGATGCCATCCATCAGGAGCAGCAATACCAGCAGGACCTCTCATCTATCCATCTATCTATCTATATGCCAATAAATATATTAAGATATAACTCGGACTCTGCGGTCATCGGAGGAGGCCCTGCTCTTGGTCCCACCCCTGTCTCAAGTACAGCTGATGGGAATGAAAGGGCCTTCTCAGTGGTCGCCCCCCACCTCTGGGACTCCCTCTCTAAGGAAACAGCTGAAGACATACTTCTGCTCATTGGTCTAGGAGCAGGAGGAATAGATAATGACATTGCTATTATACCCTGAGTGACATCTGCAATCCATACTTGAGTCTTTCTGCTCCGCTAGCTCAGTTGACATCTTGAGCAGTGATCAATTTATATGCCCCCAAGAAACTCTGTTGACTCTGGGAAATTGATGATTCTGGTTTTATGTTTGTTTTATGTCTGATATAAACGGTTGTTTAAATTTTATTCTAATTAGCTAAGTTATAATTTGTTTTATATGCTGTGAAGTTTAGTTTTTGTTATTATGTGTCTATTAGTTATTATGCTCAGGCATTGAATGTTTGCCTTTTTGTGACCTAAATCCACCTTGTGTCCCTTCAGGGAGACAGGGTAGAATATAAATAAAGTTTTATTATATTATCAATATAACAGGAAAGGCTTTTCTTTATGTCTTAAGTGGTCTCCACCAGAAACATTTGTCTACAATTCCTATCAATCTAATTGAGTTAGTCAATTGTCATGAATGCAGGAGTTGGAGTCCAAAATATCTGGAGGGTACCAGGTTGAGGAAAGATGTTTTATTGGTAAGCAATTTGAATTCGGACTGCTAAAACAATCACAGCATCCTGTTCATTCCCACAGTAAAAAAAGGTAGAGAACATCTTTTAAAAAGTAAGCATTGCTACAAAAACTAGCATGAATCTATTTATTTCCAGTATTTCTATCCCGTTCCTTCTCAACCCTCGAAGGGGGACTCAGGACGGTTTACATTTGGCAGCAATTCGATGCCATTACACATAACACAGCAATATAATAACAATTAAAACAGTAAGTAAAACATTCATTAAAACAGTAAAAAAATCAGTATTAATAGCTCTAACATCATTCCAGTCAATTACATATCCAGTTCCATGTCCAAAGTGCTATCTATGTTTGTTGTCCAAAAGCCTGGTCCCAGAACCCGACTTCATTTCTTCCTAAATGACAGGAGGGATGGAGCCAATCTTACCTCAGTGGGAAGTGAGTTCCACAGGCGGAGGGCCACAGCTGAGAAGGCCCTGTCTCTCGTCCCCACCAGACATATTTGTGATGCTGGCGGGAGCGAGAGCAGGGCCTCCCCGGATGATCTTAGACTTGCGAGGCAGGACGTAGAGGGAGATGCGTTTGGACAAGTAAGCTGGGCCAGAACCATATAGGGCTTTATAGGTCAAAACCAGCACTTTGAATTGAGCTCAGAAGTGGACCAGCAGCCAGTGGAGCTGACTCAACAAGGGGGTGGTATGCTCCCTGTATGACACCCCAGTTAGCAATCTGGCTGCTGCCCATTGGACTAGTTATAATTTCCGAACAGTCTTCAAAGGCAGCCCCATGTAGAGTGTGTTGCAATAATCTATTTGGGATGTAACAAGAGCGTGGACCACCGTAGCCAGATCAGACTTCCCAAGGTACAGGCACAGCTGGTGCATAAACTTTAACTGTGCAAAAGCTCCCCTGGGGACTCAGCTATGAGTCCAGAATCACTCCCAAGCTGCAAACCTGCGTCTTCAGGGGGAGTGTAACCCCATCCAACACAGGCTGTAACCCTATGCCCTGTTCGGCCTTTCAACTGATTAGGAGGGCCTCTATCTTGTCTGGATTCAACTTCAATTTGTTAGCCCTCATCCAGTCCGACACAGCGGCCAAGCACCGGTTCAAAGTCTGAACAGCCTCCTTAGTAATGGGTGGGAAGGAGTGACAAATCTGGACGTCATCTGCGTACAGATAACTTTGTACTCCGAAACTCCGGATGACCTCCCCCAGCGTTTTCATGTAGATGTTAAACAACATTGGGGACAATGCTGAATTCTGAGGGACTCCACATAGGTCTTCATGCTGATAGCTACATCCCTGTGTTGATCCACCAATTAATACCAAACCAATAGAACTATATCTTGCCAGTGAAGAAGCATCAAATCTTGTTCTAGTACAAAAATAGCTCACTTGGACTAATTGTCTAAGTATCACTTATTTTCTGAGCTTTCAAGCAATGTAGGTCTTAATCATTCTGAGGCCTGTGCGCTGATTATGCTGATACCAATGATTCTCAAAGCTGATCTTTAGCCATGGTTTCAAGTATGGATATCACTGTTCCAATCAGAGGTTCTCCTGATCACACTCTTTCTTCTTACAAGTAATTGGAGCAGGATTTGTTTCACTAATATATGGAAAAAGGAGAGCACTGGCAATCATGGAAACTAAGGTGCAGAAAGCTATTCCCACTCCACATTTCTCAATGGTAAGCATTTGTTCTACGTCACGTTGACTGTGATATGTATAGCCATCCTCTGCTCTCAGTCAGTTGCAACCTCTTGTTTGAGAAAGTAAATCAATCTACACAATAGTAAGCCATCTTCTAATGTATTATTTATCACATGCAAAGTAGAATACTAATGCAAAGAAGCTAATTTTATTTTGCAGCAGAGATCTTTATATCACAAATTTTCCTAGAACCTTCCATACATTGTTTTGTTGTTGGCATGCTTTTGTCAGTGTAGGTGCTTTGCACCTGCACAACCCGTCTGAAATATCTGCTTCAGTTGTGGACATAACTGCATTCTAGGATTAAAATAAAAATATTTCCTGAGATGAAATAGGTATGTGTTCATTTTGACTTTTTTTTTTTGGGGGGGGGGGATACTTTAATTCACAATATTGTAATTTCACTAGAATATAGCACAAAATACATAACAAAATGGGTTATGTACTTTTGAGAGCAAATGTAAAGAAAAAAAGGCAAAGAGAATTGTATTTGGAATAAATCAATGCCCCATGTTTCAAATAAGAGATCTTCTGAGATAATTTGAGAGGGAAGAGAACTCCACTTTCATCCAATGCCTATGATAAAAAAATGTGAACCTTGAGGAATGATATTTATGCACAGGAAATTAGGGAAGAGATATATCTCTAGTGGGATACTATTATTAATGTCTAGAAAGCTATTACTGGGAAGAGATAAAATATAGAACAACATCCAGTACAGAACAAAGAAATGAGGACACTGTTCTGGCCAAATACATTAGAAGAAATCCCAGAATAAGGAGAGGAAGAATGGAAAAGTCAACTAGCACATAGAACCAATGTTTCTCAGTGCATGATGCAAACTCTATAGACAAGAAAGAAATTTTGACACACTTTCATGGGTACCTGAGTCACTTACTAACAGCATAGAAGCCAGTTCCTGCGGGTATTACGTACTGTTGTCATAAGAATAGAAACTGGGTAGGAAAGACTGTGCTCCAGACCCTGTCCTTGTGATTCCATAGAATCCTAATTTTGAAATAGCTCTCACATCCTTAGCAACCGGATACAACTGAAGATATAACTTCAACTAAAAGCATTGAGGTTGGAGGGGAACAGCTGGAATGGACGCACTGCAAGCAGATTTTACTGTAAGTAATTCAGAAGCGTAATCTTCCTGGTATTTCATGAAACTAACTACATTTTGAGATACAGGCCTTCGCCTAAAAAGTTGGAATGTAACACTTCAATAAACAGATGAATAATAATGACTCAGAGTGTCAATAAAACTGTCCCAAACACTGCAATGCAGAGATTCTATCCTTTCACCCTAAGTCCACCATTATAGCCAGCTCCCCAGTTTTAAGGAAATGCTTCTTTCTTTACAGACTATCTTCCTAGAAGGTCTCATTTCTTTTAAATTTGTGAGAACTGGGCACACAAAGTAGAATTTGGGGTAGAGTAAGCTAATGAGGTCATATAAGTAAAGACCAAGACAAACGGTTAAGCTTTCTCCAACAACTGTATACATTTAAGAAAATATACAGTGTCAAGTATAATGAACTGAATGCTGGATGAGGATACTATGGTTCAAAACTCACTGGGTAACCTTGGGAAGTCATTCTCTTGCCACCTGAGAGGAAGGCAATGGCAAACCTCTTCTGAATAAATTTTGCCCCAAAAAACTTTACGATAAAATCAACATGAAGACATATACCACCACCAAGAAAATATAATTCAATACAAGTTAAAAGAATTTAATTATGCCATAATAAGTATTCCTTCTGGAAGTAGACTTATATAAATGGCTACCCCACATTTGCCGATATTTCATTAGAGCTTGAGCCAAACTCTGGAAAAAAGAAAAGATATGTCAAACGGCAAGTCATGGGCTTCTACTGTCAAAAATAATGGGAATTAGACTAAACTATTCCGGAATTGATTTTGCCTTTACAAAACTGTCATTTTATCAGGAAAGTCACTGCTTTAATTCCAAAATTAAACAACTGGAGACAAATTTTTAAAAGATCTCCTAAGATATGAATGAAGAATGTCTGGGAATTGGAGGCACTGTGTTCCATTGTTTCTGGTCCTACCTCTCAGGTAGATTCTAGATTGTGGGGCTTGATGACTGCTGCTTCTCAAAAAAAAAAAGAGAGAGAGAGAGAAACCGATTGTATGGCATATCACTAGGTGCCATTCTATCCACAGCGCGGTTCAACAACTACATGCTTCTGGGACTGATAATCCAGATGCAATAGGCGGCTGCTATCAGTATGCTGATAACATCCACATATATTTCTCCATGAGTTGGATGAAGGAGAACAAACTGAAGCTGAATGCAGACTGTGTTTGCAGCCTGGGAGTGCTTCTGGATTTGTCACTCAAAATGACAGCTCAGATAGCTTCAATGGCCAGGAGTGCCTATTGTTGGTTTTGGCTGTTATATCAGCTGTACTCTTTCATAGAGCTGGAGAACATAAAAATGGTAGTGTATGTTGGTAACTTCAAGGCTGAATTTCTGCAATGCAATGTACATTGGGCTACATCTGTTAAAAGTTTGGAAAATTCAATGTGTTGAATAAATAACAGTCATGTGAGTTATTGGTACACCTATGAGTGAGTATATTACACTAATATCAAAACCACTTCATTGGATGTCAAATAGTTTGTGGACAACGTAAATTTTTTTTTTATCTTTAAAGCCTAGCATGGTTTAGGTTGGGGATTAGTTATGAGATTGCACCTTCTCGTACAATCTACCCCATGCACTTGAGTTCTCTGAGAGACATTTACTCTAGTCAGTCAGGACTATGCTGGCAACTGTCACCCAGAGAATTTTTTTTAGCCACTCCTAGTCGGTGGAACAACCTGCTAGAATAGGATTGACAGCTGAATGTCTAAATTTTAGAAGGCATTAAAGACCAGTTTTTATAGACAGACATACAAAGATGATTATTTCTAAAAAAAAATAATTATGAATTTTAAAGTATGGTTGCTTTAATATGTATTTGCCTTATGTGTTATTTTAGGACAATATCACATTAGTGTTTTAAAGCAGGGATGCTTTTTTTTCTTACCATGTAGCTGCCTCCTGCAGAATTCTGGGAAATGTAGTTTAGGGAAGCCAAGGATCTTTCTGCCTGAGAATTCCAAAGGCCCCATCTTAAACTACATTTCCTAAAATTCTGAAGGAGGCAGCCACACTATAGGAAAATGGATGTCTCTGCTAGAAAACGCTAATGGGATATTGTCCTAGAACCAATTTTACCTCTTTTTTAACTGACGTTATGTGTTGTATTTTAATCTTCTTTTGTTCTCTGCCTTCATCAATACAGAGAGGTGTGTAAGAGATAAATAGTGTTGTTATTATATTATCAGCGATCAATGATTCTGGTTAGTGTAAAAATAAACCAGAGATGGGGGTCATACTTTCCTTGAAAAGACAGGCCTGAAGTTTAGGCATACTCTTTGATTCAGTTCAGAGTCTGAGACCTCAAGTTTCTACAGTGCCCATGACTGCATTACTATTACTACTACTACTACTACTACTATAGAATCATCAAATAATGGAGTTGGAAGAGATCACATGGGCCATCCAGTCCAACTCCCTGCCATGTAGGAAAAGCACAAATTATTATGTTTATTTATACCCAACGTTTTCTCTCCACAAGGAGACTCAAAGTAGCTGTAACAGCTTGTGCATCAACTTTTTTGCCTGGAGAACATATCTGGCACATGCCTTATATATACAACATTTAACTTACTGTAAGATATTCTATATGCGAGGCTTTAAAGAAGATTTTAAAATATCAGCTGACGTGAAAGTACTAACTAGAGGAAATACAGAACTTCCTCATCACATTAAATCCACTGACTACCAGTTTTTCCAGGGTCAAGTCAAATTCTGGTTTTGACCTATAAAGTCTTTCTGTGTTATTATCTGCTTTCGAGTCAATTTATGAAAACCTGAAGAATGAGAGACCCCTAAGAGCCCCTGTCACTAATAGCTCTGATCAAATCATGCAAACTCAGGGCTGTGGCTTGATTGAATTTATTCACTTGTGATGAAATCTTTCTCTTCTCCTACTACCTTGTACTTTATCAAGCTTTAATATTTTTTCAAATGAAACATTTTAACCCACATTATGTCCAAAGTATGATACACCCAGCTTGTTCATTCTGGCTTCCAGGAAGAGTTTAGGCTTGATTTGCTCTAGGCCCATTAATGGCAGTCCATCATATCTGTAGAACACTTTTTCGGCAGCACCAATTATTATGTCATAGATGTCCTTCCAAGTCTTAGTCTTCTTCTGATTTCCCAATTAGAAATTCCACTGTGATTAGTTACTGATCTGAGGAAGTGAACATCTTTTTTTAAAAAAAATTCTGTCTTCATCATCATTCTAAAGTTGTGTAAATCATCTGTGTTCATTTTAAAAATATTCAACTGTAGCCCAGTTTTTGCACTTTCTTCCGTAAATTTCATTAGTAACTATGTCCAGAGTACAGATTCATACAAGGTCTTTTACAGTGAACCATAATTTTATATTATCTACACAATCAAAAGCTTTCCTATGAATTGTAAGTTTGTTTTATTCAGAAATATTTTGGTGTGTTCCATTATCTAATGTAGCTTTACAATGTGATACCTAATGCTTCAACTTTTTCAAGACCGCACTTAAGACACCTGGTATTTTTTGCTCTCTATATAATAAAGTATTTGCTGTAAGTTCTAACTCCCAATGTAAGCCTTCTTTTTGAAAATATATTGGAAGTGACCCTTTTTTCTTTTACTACCTTCAATAGCACCTGGTGGTCATGCACAATAAGGTCTTTAGAATGGATGCAACTACTTCTAGTATTCCCTTCCTAGAATGCTAGAATTGCTCATTTTTGCTGTAGTCTACCAGCAAACAACAACTTTTATTTTTACAGGACTTCAAGAACTGACTACTTTTAAGAAAAATATTATGAAAACAATACATGAAAGGACCATAGAGATGTCTTCCACCTGTCAATGCCTTACTTTTCAATAATCTGCTCTTTCAACCACACACTGAATTAATGGGTTCCAGCTACATATCATTTTAAAAGGTTGAAACAGGGGTTCTGAGACCAGAGAGAAGAGACATCCCCAGAACTTTTGGTGCAGCAACCAGATAATGCCCAAAGTCAAGCTGATTGCTCGCTCTCCAATCTCCCCTCCATTTTTGCTTCTTCTCTTAGAAGAAGCACACTTTCATCAGGTGGACAAACCTTCCATTTGAGTGATGACCTTTCATTAATTGTCAGGGCGGAATTCTGCATTACTGTTATACAGAGAACTAAACTAAAAATATCACTAGGCATAGTTCACCATAACAATGCCTCAATTTATTATTACAGTCCTAGATAAAAATGCTCGGCTGTATCCAAAGATTCACCCAGCAAGTTCACAGGTGCCCAAAAGACCATAGCTCTGTGGATGGGAGTGTACATCTTCATCAACCATGGACATGTCTTCCTGCTTTTACATGCAGCCTTTCTTTTCAGAAGCAAGGTGTAAATTGGAAATGGACAAAGTGTAGCCTCTCCAATGCTGCTTTTGCAATATGCTCCCTTTCACTTTCCTGTATAAATGACCAAAAAACTCTTTTCTATTTCTGGAGGCTTTCAAGAGCAGTAGTTTAGATTTAAATAGGACACATTGACAGGTATGCATGCATGCATGCCCACCTAAGTAAAAACAATTTTACTTCCAATTTTGAAGACAATTCTGAACCTGGTCTACTGTGAAGCAAGTTCCTAGACCGAAAAACTGAGGATATTTAAAGGATTAGAACTGCAGGTTAAGGAAAGAATTTTCATTAGCACACTGTACTATTTTCATTGTGCTCTTTTTAAAACTGCTTTGAAACATTTTAATTTTATGTGGTAAACTGTTTTTAGTGTTGCTAATAGTTTGATCCTATTTTAATGCTGACATTTTTTTAACAATACCATAATTGCAATCTGCAATACAGGTTTTGAGGGGGGACTAAGAAACCAAGAAGATAATGTAGAACTGGTTCCCAGCGCATTAAGGTGTCTACTCCAGTGTAAATGTCAAAGAAATGTAATGAAATTACAAATTAAGCATTTCATATGTATTCCAATGGAGTGTGTGTCTGTTTTGACAGCATACAAATTATAATATTCAAGACTTCACTTCTACAGAAGTATCCCACTAAAAATCAGAGATACATTCATGACAGGTCAATACCAGTCTAGACAAGCTTTTTTTCTTTGCTCAATGAGAAACTAGACATTTTTAGGTCAATGCCATTGAACAAAATATCTAGGCAGTAAAACAATATTTTTACAAGTCTGCAGAAATACTGACACTTTTTAAAGAACTACCCTTAAATCAAAATGAGTGATATATAAAACAAAAACAACCAAATGAAAACATGGATTTAATGTGCAGGTTTGTACAAAGAGAACTGTTTTAATAATGTATTCTGTTAAGGAGTAGAAGCATAGTGAATGTATAAAGGTCATTACACTTGATTAGTTAGTAAAATTTCAATGTCTTAAATGTAACATCTGATTTGCACAAATAAGTATTCCTTTTTATTCCAACACTGTACTTTATGTCTCCTACTTTCTATTGAGTATAGTCAGCAAGCTAAGATAGACATTAATCAAATAAAAATCAATTGTTATATCCTAGATATATCATTACACAGAGTAACTATAAAAATGAACTCATTACTCAAGTATTTGTTAAAGATAGAAAAAGGTGACAGAAATTGGGTTAGGAGCCTCTTCGAATAACCTTTACATAAGAACAATGAGAATTACTATAATAATCAATGTAAAGAAACAGAAGAAAAAAAATTTTAGAACAAGAGACCTCTATCATGAGATTTAAAAAAATCAGAGATATAAGAATGCTATATCATTAAAAAGAAAATACAGTATGCGATCCAGACAGAACAGAAAAATGACAGAAGCAATATAATACAAAAAAGAGATGAAAAGACAACTAATTTCTTCAAGGGAAATTTGAATGACAATGCCAAATGTCAAACATGTCAACAATGTCAAAAAGTAAAGTGGAAGAGTCTCTCAAATCAATTAAAAGAAAGAAATCACTGGGAACACATGGAGCTATTTCTAATTATAGAATATCTGCCAATAAATATATAAAACAAAAACAATGGCACATAGATGGGAAAAGTTTAATATACATTCCAATCCGTCAAAAAGGGGACACCAAGGAACACCACTGCAGTAGTGTCAGTAAGAAGACATGAAATAAAAACAAAGTTAAATTTGCTTCTAATGCAGCAACACATGCAACTCTATGAACAGTCTGTCTGCCTTAAGAATAAATTTGAATTCCACCAGGAGGGCACACTTCCATTTTGTGATTATTCTAAAAACTGCAGTTCAATTACCACTTTAAGGGGGGGGGGGGAATCCCATAGTATTATATTTCAGTAGCTCTTCCAGACAAACAGTGTCAATTCACATTGCCTCAGGTATTTCACTGCTGCTTTTGAGTCTTAAAATAATATGCAGAAGCTATCTTGACACATTAGCAGAGTTTCATATTGAGGAGTAAAAAGCAAACACAATTCTAAGCTAACTGTGCCTCAGAAGCAGATCAGAAAGATGGGGACAGAAGAGCTGCACTAATCCTCATGTCCAAAGGGAATTTTGCCTGCAGTAAAAAGCCAGAGAACTGCATTAGAGGATACAATGGAATATCCCAAGGGCATCCAGCTGAGCAACCCCCCCCCCCCAATAAATGAACCACAAAGAGAAAGAGGTAGATGAGAATTTTACCAGAGTCTGATAGAAAATGTCTCAAACATTAAACTATCCTGATTTTTCACATTGTAATCCACTTCATTCTTTCTAATATTCAGATATTTTTTATGTTCTTGTTAAACATTTATAGGCTTCCTTTGAGGTTAAAATGACCTAGATTTCTCTTTTAACCTCCTTATTTTATATCATTTTTTGCTTTTCATTGTACTTTAATCTTAAACCCCACAAAGAACCAAAATTCTGCAATTGCGTAAATTTTCCTTTATTGTAATGCTATTGTGTGGCATGTATTTTTAAACAAGTACATAACTGTGTAGATCAATTCTATTTTCATAGCAACAGGATCGTTAGAGAGACTGCTGTAACCCAATATAGAAATGTTATTGTATCAATGACTTTGGAAAAAAAATGACCATTGAAATGTTTGGGCTTCTAAGCAATTCTAATTTAGGCTGTACTGTTACCATTCAGGCCTAGGCTTCTTCAAATCTGAAATCATCTTCTTACAGTTTCCTGTTTTGCAATATGCCTGCTATACAGGGTGAGGCAGCATAACTTCCTTTTTTCAAAACTTAATAAAACCCATTGTATTAATCAGATTTTTTTAAATAATATAGGCGCATACCTAAAGTTTTGTTTTACGTAGTTTTGAAGATCAAATTAGGTAGGTGACGTCCTCCCTTCTCCATACATTGAGTAAACCAATTTCTGGCGTTTGTCATTACTCTTGCCAGCATAGCAGGCGTTATGTTGGCAATTTCTTCCTGGATGTTGGTCTTCAAATCTTGTAGGTCCTTGGACAGTTCACATAAACACGGGATTTCAAAAAAACCCACAGAAAAAATCACAAGGGGCCAAATCTGGAGAGTGGGCCAACCACTCCAAATCCGCTCAAAAAGTAGGCCTCAACGGCAAAAGCACGCTCCTCACTCTTCCAACACATGATGGCGATTGAACTGTGTCAGGAGAAAACTTTATACTCCCGCCTCTCGAACAAGACCACTAGCGCTCTGCTACATCTTCAACCGACTGAATGGCGCGCATTTTAAAAAAGGAAGTAGTGCTGCCTCACCCTGTGTTACACAGTTTGTTCTGGCTTACCTAATATGGCTTTGCCTAATGAATCTGCTTCAACATCACTGTTGATAAATGATAGATTTGTTATTCTAAGATACATTTAAATTCTATGACTAATATATTCTGTTCATTATGCAGACAACTTCTGGTAGTTGGTAGAAAAAGATCTCGGTCTCAAATGAGATAGGTTAAGATTGTTTAAAAACCTCCAATGAAGGAGAATCCTTTGCAGTAGTTTATCCAATTGTCAAACTGCTCTTATTCACTTCTTCAATAACTATGTGGTTCATCTGTTTTATATCGCTCAGTTCATAAGCACTTACTGAATTCCATTTACAACATATGCTCTTCTATGCACAGTAATAACTTTCTAAGGTAAGTTGGTATTAGACTGCAATCTTATTTGCTGGTTTTATTTCATTTCATGACAATGTGGCAATTGGAAACACCATTCAAAAATGTTTAAGCAAAGATACAAAAATATATAAATATTTCGACAAGTTTCCTTTTCAAAGTATTTGTGGCATATTTCCTGTTAATGAATAAAAGATGGTCACATATTTCTTCCAAAGAAACTATTCCAGAAAGTCTTTTATGATGTACACATAACATGGATTTTTGTGTGTGTGTGTCAGGAGCGACTTGAGAAACTGCAAGTTGCTTCTGGTGTGAGAGAATTGGCTATCTGCAAGGACGTTGCACAGGGGACGCTCGGATGATTTGATGTTTTTACCATCCTTGTGGGAGGCTTTTTTCATGTCCCTGCATGTGGAGCTGGAGGTGACAGAGGGAGCTCATCTACGCTCTTCCCGGATTCGAACCTCCAACCTGTCAGTCTTCAGTCCTGCCAGCACAAGGGTTTAACCCATTGTGCCACCGGGGCTCCATAACATAGATAATTTCTATGTATGAAAAAGTTAAAGCTCTCTAAACATATTACATTACTGATTGAAACCAGGTATCACAGTGTTTCTCGCTTATATACCCAAAACAAGTTGCAACCTTTGCTTCAATTCATTTCCATTCTCCAAAGCCTTACAGCAGTCAAAAAGACTGAAAAGAAAAACAGACAGTACTCAGCTGATGATCCTGCTGATACAAACATAAAATTGAGCAAGAACTGTCTCTGCTCTTCCTTCCTTATTTCAGGGGAAAGCAAAAACATAATACCCAAAGATATCTCTCCATAATATAAATACAGACTATAAGGTAAATAAGAATGAGAACCATGCCATGAGTTCTACAGATTTTCTTAGTGAGATGTGTTGTCAAAAAACAACAATGGCATTAAAAAACCAGGAGTGAGAAGGCGTAAGCAAAATAAGGAAGGAAAGGGGGTTGGGTGGGTACTGGCAAAGCGGCACATCCTCTACACACAGAGATCCAATTGCTTCCTTTCCACATCCTTTCCCCTGAAGTCATGTTGTCCACTTTACTCATTCCAAATGATCCACGGTTGAACATCAACAGACTAATGAAACTAGCTGTTTTCCTCAGAGACCAGCCAGGACTAACAGGAGCCTGGCCCAGCCTTTGTTTTGCATGAGTAATTGGAGATGGAAAAAAAAGAGAATCCATGGAGGGAAGACAGACACAGGCACACTTAAGACACAGCTGAAAAACCAGCTTTTTATTGCCTGTTCTTCCATGTATTCAAGGCTTCTTTCTCCTCTAACACCTGCTTTTCCTCCATTTTCTGGTATGCTCCACATAACCCTCCACAGAGTTACACCTCCTTCTCCATCAAGCATCCATGTTATCCACACCACAATGGCCTCGCCTCTTCTTGACAGTGAACTGCAGTATCTCACTTCTCCTATGAAGCATCACTTCCCCAAATCCCTCAAAGACATCTTCCCTCCCCATCACATACACTTTAAGAAAAGGGCTGTCTGCTTCTTATTGTCCCTTCCTTCTCTAAACCTGGCTTTCCTTCCTCTTCTGGGATGCTTTATTAAACCTTTTTGAGGGTTATACCCTGCACTTCTTCAGATTTCAGTAACAATAAAGAGCCCTTTTATAAGATAAAAATAAAGTCAAATAAATGGAAGGATTCAGGTAGCCATGTGAGACACATGGGGCCTAGAATGAAGCACAAACCTCATTGAGCCTATGTAGATCACTGTGATTTATTTTTTCCTGTTACTGTTATTGTTGTGTGCCTTCAAGTAGTTTGTGACCTATACTGATCCTGTCATAAGATTTCCTTGGCAAAAATTCTTCAAAAGGTTTGCCATTGTCTTTCTCTAAGGCTGAGAGAATGTGACTTGGCCAAGCCCCCCTTCCAGGCATTTGAAACCTGGTTCCAGAGTTGCAGTCCATCCCTGAAACCACTACACCATGCTGGCTGTTACTATCAGTATTACATGGATTTGTGTGTTTGTTGCACTTTATGCCACCTTGTTTTATAGGACATAAAAGAATTTTTTTCTTTTATGGTGGTTTATGACAGTAATAAATTATTGATACACCCTTTTTCCGCCATTAGTCACCCACAATGCATCGACACACGGACACATATTCCCTGTTAAACGGCCTACCTTATGAACTACTCCTATGGTGCATCTACAATGTCAAATTAATACTGTTTGACACCACTTTAACTGCCATGGCTCAATGGTATGGAATCATGGAATTTGTATTTGGGTGAGGGCACCAGCACTCTTTGGCAGAGGCTACAGCTCCTAAGATTCCATAGTATTGAACTATGGCAATTAAAGTGGTGACAAATTGCATTCATTCTGCAGTGTAGATTCACCCTTTGTGTGAAACCATCAACTAATACCAAGTTACAAGAACGTCATCTTGCTTCTGAAACAGTTTCAATATACAAATGTCAAATAAAAATAGAAAAAAAACTGCATTAATTCCAGTGTATATGGAACCACCAAGAAATATATCTTGCCCCTGAAAGAGCATCAATATGCAAACGTAAAATAAAAATAAGGGGAGATGGCATTATTTCCACCATATAGATCAGACATGAGCAAACTTCGGCCCTCCGGGTGTTTTGGACTCCAACTCCCACAATTACCTGTAAAGTGTCTGGTTTCAATTAAAATGGAGTAATGGAGCCAGCAAAAAACAATTTCTACCTAAATATTAGGAATAACCTCTTGACTGTTGTAATGAATAATAATAATAATAATAATAATAATAATAATAATAATAATAATGGAATATGCTGCCTAGGAGTCTGGTGAGGTCTCCTTCCCTCGAGGTTTTTAAGCAGAGGCTGGATGGCCATCTGTCAGGAGTGCTTTGATTGAGTATTCCTGCATGGCAGAATGGGGTTGGACTGAATGGCCCTCGAGCTCCCTTCCAATACTGTGATTCTAAGTGTAACACCCTCTTTCACACAGCTGTATAAAATCCAAACTGAACTGGATTATATGGCAGTGTGGACTCAGATAACCCAGTTTAAAGCAGATATTGTGGTGTATCTGCCTTCATATTCTGCATTATATAAAAAAGTGGCAGCAGACTTGTACAAAAGTAAAAGAACTAATTGAAGAAATATTCAAATTTGGAGAATGGATATGGAAATTGAGAGGGAAGACATCCAGAGGGAAATAAGTAATATAGCAAAAGAAAAATATAATATACTAAGTGAAGAAGAAAAATGTTACAAAAAATGGTACAGGATTCCTGCACAACTTTCACCCTTTCTACCAGGGGTAAAGGACAGGTGTTGGCATGGTTGTAAACAAAGAGGTGTGTTTAATCATATGATATGAGGAATTGAAAACTTAGCTTTTTAAACAGGCTTTCGACAATGGCAAAATGTAAGAATATCCAATAATCATCAACTGGATTTTATGGCTTATTTTACCATAGCAATGGCTAGGATTTTTTAAATGTTCTTCAAAGTGCTTTTATATAGTTGTTTATAACTATAATTATAATCTGGATACTCTAATTATAGGATAAGTTGGTTTTAAATGGTATCATATATTGGTTTTATAGGGTTTTATAGTGTTTTAAATTTGTTTATTTGTGCTTATATTATTGTGCTATTTTGCTTTTATGGGATCACTTTCTGTGTATATCATTTATTATATCTTTTGTTTGGTTGTAGGATGCCCTGAGTCCGTCTGGGGAGATAGGGCGGGGTATAAATAATTTATTTGATAAATAACAAGATTAGTACACAGCAAACAAGATCTCTATGCTGGCTTTTATATTTGATCACATGTTGGACACTTCCCAAGTGTCTAGGACGGTGTGATATATCAGCAGATAATGTGTGCAGATCCGAGTAAAATGGTCTTTTGCAGCTGACAGATAATTTTGTCAGCACCAATTGTTTTTAAGTGCAGGCCAAGGTCTTTAGGCACTACACCCAGTGTGCCGCTCACCCATGGAACCACCTTTACTGGCTTGTGCCAGAGTCTTTGCAGTTCGAATATTTTTGATAATAAATGATTATTTATTATTATTCATTATTATTATAATCATTATTGATGATTATGATGATGATTGATGTTTTGTGTTAATTTTTTGTTTTATCTTAATTTGATGTTATGTATTGTGTTTATATTATCTAATGTTTTATTTCATGGTTCTAAATCACTCCGAGTCCCTTTATGGGAGATGGGGAGGGGTATAAAGTTTATTGTTATAATAATTATGTGGGAATGTGATAGAGTACAGGTATATTGGAAAATGATAGAAAGAGAAATTAGTATAATGTTAAATCTTCAAATAATAATGGACAATAGAAATGTATTACATGCAAGGATACCCTTCTGTATAATGTACGCAAAAGGAAAGGTTGGTTGACAAATTAATAGCGTATACCCAAATTGTTTTAGTGAGGGGTTGGAGATAAAAACAAAGTGGACTCTGACAAACTGGTATAATTATGGAGTTAATACGTTAAATGTGGAAATAACAAATTTATTTATTTACTGTATTTATATACATTATATATTTATATACCGCCTTTCTTTCAATGCCAGTACAAACAATTACAATAATACACTACAATTAGACATAAATTAAATTTAAAAATATATCCATAAGAAATAAAACAATCATTAAAATAATAAAAGTCTCGTCCGTTGAATCGCCGTTCCAGTCATTGTCTTTCCAAAATGTTGCATACATTTACTTCTACTGCACATTGCTCATCTCACCCAGTGGTTTTAAACTTTTTAATATTTGCAACTAGCCCTGCCCACTGTGTTCAATTTATTGTGATTTTATATTGCACTGTGTGTTTACTTTGTATTGTTTTTTGCATTTTATTTTTATTATAGTTTTGCTGTATTTTTATGATGTATATTTGCATTGTTGTATTTTTATATTGTATATTTGCATTGTTGTAATTGCTGGGCTTGGCCTCATGTAAGCCGCCCGAGTCCCCTTGGGAAGATGGTGGCGGGATAAAAATAAAGTTTTTATTATTATTATGACTGATATTTCAAATGTAATTTCTGTTGTTTATGATACAAAGAGTATGTCTAAAAGAAAAGGACGGAGAGTGGGAGAGGGGTAGAGAAAGTGTGGTTTTATATTGCATGGTGTGTTTACTTTGTATTGTTTTTTGCATTTTGTTTTTATTATATTTTAGCTGTATTTTTGTGTTATATATTTGCACTGTTGTATTTTTATGTTGTATATTTGCATTGCTGTAATTGGGAGCCCCCGGTGGCGCAGTGGGTTAAACCCCTGTGCCGACAGGACTGAAGACTGACAGGTCGCAAGTTCGAATCCGGGCAGAGGCGGATGAGCTCCCTCTATCAACTCCAGCTCCTCATAGCTAGGACGGTTTTAAATTGTGTTATTTTAAATGGTATATTTTAATATTTAGATGTTTTTTAATGTTTATGTATTGTATCCAGGCATTGAATGTTTGCCATGTATATGTCTGAGTCCCCTTCAGGATGAGAAGGGAGGAATATAACGGTTTTAAATAAATAAATAAATAAATAAATGCAGGGACATGAAAGAAGCCTCCCACAAGGATGATAAAAACATCAAATCATCTGGGCGTCCCCTAGGCAACGTCCTTGCAGACGGCCAATTCTCTCACACCAGAAGCGACTTGTAGTTTCTCAAGTCACTCCTGACACGACAAAAAAATTTTTTTGTATTTTTATGTTGTATATTTGCATTGCTATAATTGCTGGGCTTGGCCTCATGTAAGCCGCCCCGAGTCCCTTTGGGGAGATGGTAGCGGGATAAAAATAAAGTATTATTATTAAGACTGATATTTCAAATGTAATTTCTGTTGCTTATGGTACAAAGAGTATGTCTAATTGAGACTCGTGCGCCAACTGCGACCTTACCTCGCGAAGGATGATCTGGCCGGGGTGGTCCATGCCTTGGTCACCTCTAGATTGGACTACTGTAATGCGCTCTACGTGGGGCTGCCCTTGAAAACGGCTCGGAAATTTCAACTGGTCCAACGGGCAGCGGCCAGGATGTTAACTGGTGCTCCTTACAGAGAGAGGTCAACCCTCCTGTTCAAGGAGCTCCACTGGCTGCCGTTTATTTTCCGAGCCCAATTTAAGGTGCAGGTGCTTACCTACAAAGCCCTGAACGGTTTGGGACCACCCTACCTGCGTGACCGCATCTCCGTCTACGAACCCACACGCTTCACTTCGGTCATCGGAGAGGCCCTGCTCGTGATCCCGCCTGCGTCGCAAGCGCGTTTGGTGGGGACTTGAGACAGGGCCTTTTCTGTGGTGGCCCCCCGACTCTGGAACACCCTCCCCAAAGATCTTAGACAGGCCCCTACATTGGCAGTCTTTAGAAAGAACTTGAAGACCTGGCTGTTCCGATGTGCCTTCCCAGAATAGGAAATCTCCAATACCAAGTCCCAGAAGCACTTTATTAGAACTAAGATTGCCGCACACTGCAGACTGCACTTACCCTATAATCCTTATATACCACCTGTCACATCAGCACTTTTAATTCTATACCCATTACTCTGGCCCGGCCCAGTTTTATTGTGTTTTGGTGTATTGTTTATTGTTGTTGCTTTGTTGTCTAATATTGCTTTAATTGTTTTTAATTTGCTTTAGGTTTTGTATTGTTATGTTGTGTATTGAGGCCTTGGCCTTTGTAAGCCGCATCGAGTCCTTCGGAAGATGCTAGCGGGGTACAAATAAAGATAATAATAATAATAATAATAATAATAATAATAATAATAATGTCTAAAAGAAAAGGGCGGAGAGAGGTAGAGAAAGTAAATTAAAACGGACATATTTTTTTTTAAAAAAACTTGGAACCAAAAATAAAAGAGATATTCTGGGTTATATGCAGGCATGGGCAAACTCCAGCCCTCCCTCTAGGTGTTTTGGACTTCAACTCCCACAATTCCTAACAGAGGTTCCGTCCTGGGCCCGGTCCTGTTCAACATCTTTATTAATGACTTAGATGAAGGGTTAGAAGGCAGGATCATCAAGTTTGCAGACGACACCAAATTGGGAGGGATAGCCAACACTCCAGAGGACAGGAGCAGGATTCAAAACGATCTTGACAGATTAGAGAGATGGGCCAAAACTAACAAAATGAAGTTCAACAGTGACAAATGCAAGATACTCCACTTTGGCAGGAAAAACGAAATGCAAAGATACAGAATGGGGGATGCCTGGCTCGAGAGCAGTACGTGTGAAAAAGAGCTTGGAGTCCTCGTGGACAACAAGTTAAACATGAGCCAACAATGTGATGTGGCGGCAAAAAAAGCCAATGGGATTTTGGCCTGCATCAATAGGAGCATAGTGTCTAGATCTAAGGAAGTAATGCTACCCTCTATTCTGCTTTGGTTAGACCACACCTGGAATATTGTGTCCAATTCTGGGCACCACAATTCAAGAGAGATATTGACAAGCTGGAATGTGTCCAGAGGAGGGCGACTAAAATGATCAAGGGTCTGGAGAACAAGCCCTATGAGGAGCAGCTTAAGGAGCTGGGCATGTTTAGCCTGAAGAAGAGAAGGCTGAGAGGAGATATGATAGCCATGTATAAATATGTAAGAGGAAGCCACAGGGAGGAGGGAGCAAGCTTGTTTTCTGCTTCCTTGGAGACTAGGACGCGGAACAATGGCTTCAAACTACAAGAGAGGAACATGAGGAAGAACTTCCTGACTGTGAGAGCCGTTCAGCAGTGGAACTCTCTGCCCTGGAGTGTGGTGGAGGCTCCTTCTTTGAAAGCTTTTAAACAGAGGCTGGATGGCCATCTGTCAGGGGTGATTTGAATGCAATATTCCTGCTTCTTGGCAGGGGGTTGGACTGGATGGCCCATGAGGTCTCTTCCAACTCTTTGATTCTATGATTCTATGAGTTGAAGTCCAAAACACCTGGAGGGAAGGCCGGGGTTTGCCCATGCCTGGTTATACAGCTATGCAGAAGGGCCTTAGGTGCAAGACAACTTTCCCCCCAGAAACACCTCCCTAGCTCCAATTCCCGCACTGGCCTCTAGGTGGCGCCGTCGCACAACTGCCTCCCTCGGGGAGAAAGAAGAAGCCGGTATACCTGACGACGGGAAAGGCAGCAGGCCTGGCTTTTGTGAGGGATGGAGGGCTGAAGGGCGGGCCCTACGAGGGGAAACCGACCGAGGCCTGAGCCGTGACTCACCCCAGCCGGCTGTCAGTCGGGCGGGACCCCCCAAAACCGCCACCGCCACCTCCGCCGCTTCTTCCCGGCTTCAGCTCCCTAGCCTGACTGAGCAGCCCGTGGCTCCGCCCCCTCTCCTCACCGAAAATGGCGGCCCCTCCCAGCCCACAATGCACCTCGCGCTGGACAAGACCATGACGTCAACTCCACTCTCTCTCTCTCTCTTGCTCCCTCGATGTAGTAAGGGAAGGCAAGCTGAGTGGCAACGCGCATGCGCCAACTCTGATGGGAGGGTTGCTTTAGAGGCAATTGGGGAGGTTCTCCTCACTCACAGGCATAAACAGTGATATATTATATATATATATACATGCATACAAGCATTGATTAAAATCTTGAAAGATGATGCTGTCAAGGTGATGCATGCCATATGCCAGCAAATATGGAAAACACAAGAATGGCCATCAGGCTGGAAAAATCAACTTATATCCCCATACCAAAAGAAAGGGAAATGTTAAAGACTGTTAACAAAATGTTAACAAAATCTGGCTACCAGTATTAAAAAACTCTAAAATTACAACAGCAAAACAGCAGAGAAGAAACAACCAGGCACATCTTAACACCTCTCAACAGGGGATTTTCCCAGGCTCAGCCAGGCCTTCAAATGTTAATGAAGGTGATCAGTTGAAACATTCACATCTAGCTCCAGCAGGGAAGAGGTGTTACATTAAACAGCAAAATTCAACTGTGGACACAATATGGAAGATGTATTGTCGAAGGCTTTCATAGCCGGAATCCCTAGGTTCTTGTGGGTTTTTTAGGGCTATATGGCCATGTTCTAGAGGCATTTCTCCTGACGTTTCGCCTGCATCTATGGCAAGCATCCTCAGAGGTAGTGAGGTCTGTTGGAATTAGGACAATGGGTTTATATATCTGTGGAATGGCTGGGGTGGGGCAAAGAGCTCTTCTCTCCTGGAGCTAGGTGTGAATGTTTCAACTGACCACCTTCATTAGCATTTGAAGGCCTGGCTGAGCCTGGGAAAATCTTTTGTTGAGAGGTGTTAAGATGTGCCTGGTTGTTTCCTCTCTGCTGTTTTGCTGTTGTAAAAAATCTGGCTACCAGTATTAAAAAACTCTAAAATTACAACAGCAAAACAGCAGAGAGGAAGCAACCAGGCACATCTTAACACCTCTCAACAAAAGATTTTCCCAGGCTCAGCCAGGCCTTCAAATGCTAATGAAGGTGGTCAGTTGAAACATTCACACCTAGCTCCAGCAGAGAAGAGCTCTTTGCCCCACCCCAGCCATTCCACAGATATATAAACCCATTGTCCTAGTCCCAACAGACCTCACTACCTCTGAGGATGCTTGCCATAGATGCAGGCGAAACGTCAGGAGAAATGCCTCTAGAACATGGCCCACAAGAACCTAATGTTAAAGACTGCTCAAACTTCTGTACGGTGGTCCTTATTTCTCATGCCAGTAAGGTGATGCTCAAGATCCTGCAAGGAAGACTCCAGCAATACATGGAGAGAGAGTTGCCAGATGTACAAGCTGGGTTTCGAAAAGGCAGAGGCCTCTTTTCATGCCTCTTTAAATTCTGCAGCACTGCTGGTCACAGCTGACCTCCAACTGGAGCACTCACAGGCCAGGGCTTCCCAGTTCTCAGTGTCTATGCTAGAGATTTTAAGTTTGGCTTTGAGCCCATCTTCAAATCTCTTTTCCTGCCCGCCAACATTCCATTTTCCATTCTTGAGTTCAGAGTAGAGCAACTGCTTTGGTAGACAGTGGTCAGGTATCCAGACACCGTGGCCGGTCCAGCGGAGTTCATGGCGCTTCAGTGCTGGTGGTCTTTGCTGCTTCCAGGACCCTGACATTTGTCCGCTTGTCTTCCCAAGAGATTTGCAGGATTTTCCGGAGGCAGCGCTGGTGGAATCATTCTAGGAGTTGCATGTGACATCTGTAGACAGTCCACGTTTCGCAGACATATAGCAGGGTTGGGAGGAAATAGCTTTATAAACCAAGGTTATAATAATATATGCTTGTGCACTGTAGAATTAATGCAGTTTTATACCACTTTTGCTGCTAAGCTAAAGAATCGTAGTTTTGCAAGATCTTAAGCCCTCTCTCACAAAAATGTTGGTGTCCACCAAACTACAACTCCCGTGATTACATAACATTGAACCATACCAATGCCTTAAATCAAGAAAGAGCTTCCTAAGATCTACAGAGATACTTGCAGGAACACCTTATCAATGCTCTCCTCTCATCCCTTTTTAGAGCTTCCCAGTTGTCTGATATTTGTTATTAGCTGCCCCCTATTTTAGATTCATACATGCACTTTAAACTGTAAGTTTAGTCTGCTTTATTTTTTTTTAATTTGTCTCTTTTATAACATGTTTTTAATCTGCTTTTATACCTGACCTACTTGGGAACTGCGATTCCCTTCCTTGGCCACCGGTGCCCCATTCTATACTGTGCTGGTCTAAAACCGTAATAAATCATTGATTGATTGAACTGCATTAATTCTACAATGTAGATGCAAACAGAGAGAGGATGTCCTTTTTTCAGTTATAAAACATTGATCTCACTTGACCTCTATTTTGTCTTTCTCCCAAAGAGAGTACGAAAGCTTCTTGTAAAAAGATATTGTGGCTTGAACTGAATTATATGGTCAGTGTGCACATAATGCAGTTTGAGCTGTACTGAACTACATTATATGGGACTACACTGGCCAGATAATGTAGGGGCATCCAGACAGGGGATCCCGCAATTAAAAGGGGGCTATCCAGATGACATCCTGGGCAAACCCGAATTAATTTGCCGCAAACCAGTGTCACCACAATTTGGAAGCAGCTCTTGGCAGTGGGACCGTGGAGGTGCTGTTGGCAGAAACCCGGGCTGGAGTGATCAGCTGTGGAGAAAACACCAGTCTGCCCCAGAAGGTGAGGAATTCTGCTTGGCGATCATATAAGATACCCAATGAAGTAAATTAGCCCTTTAAGCAGAAGTGAAGTTCAGCCAATGAAGAGTTTATTTACATGAATAAGATGCTAGCTCCTGATCTCTCACAAAGATGCTAGAATGCCAGAATACAGAAATGCAGCCTCTTTTATAGAGAATAATTTCAAATTTCCCACCGTGGCAACATCAGCTGTAGTGAAGCCCATTGGATGACTCTACCAATTCTGACCAATCGCAGAAAAGGGGCTTTGCTGAGCAGTCGGCTTCTGAAGAGACAAAGGGCATTGAGTGGCAATGAATGGGTTTCCCTTTATTCAACAGGAAAAATAATAAAAAATTATTGAGGGCACTTAGCTCTACCCAGGAAAAGTTTATTGTGTGCAGGATGGTCATGGCAGGGCCCCATGGGGGGGGGGGGGGGGCCCCAGCAGCTCTGGATCATGGTAGCTCAAAACAGGACATATTGGCACAATCATGCAATTGACAGAGATGGGCTTAGAAAAAGACAATCAGGTTTCCTTCCGTGGCGAGAGGTCCCACACAGAAAGGCGCATTTGTAAAAAGTAGCTACTTCCCCCAAACTGGGTAGGAAGAGGCAATGGGGCCATCTTGTCCTGTGGGTTTATTTCATGCATTCTTGGAAGGCATGAGATAAACCCACTACTTTCGGTGTTTGGACTGTTCCCTCAAAAGTTCTGGACTTTTGATAAGGCAGTCCAGACAGTGATTCCACTGCTTTCCAGGCTAAATTAGTCCAGAAAACCACAAGCCCTCCTCCCCAAAAACTCCGAAAAGGTGTTTACAAAACAAAATAACTTACCTGGCCTCCATTAGAGAGCTGCCAGGAGAAAGGGGG
The DNA here is from genome assembly GCF_025583915.1 of Anolis sagrei ordinatus. Taxonomy (NCBI): domain Eukaryota; kingdom Metazoa; phylum Chordata; class Lepidosauria; order Squamata; family Anolidae; genus Anolis; species Anolis sagrei. The sequence goes on along the minus strand of NW_026844366.1, from coordinate 18,406,429 downwards.
GAGGAGGAGGAAAATCCAGGAGAAAGGGGAGGGGGGAGGAAAATCGCTCCTGCTCCCCTTCTCCTGGTACGTCATTTCTACATGCCAGGAGAGCTCAGGCAACTCTCTAATGGAGGCCAGGTAAGTTCTTTTGTTTTTTAAAGGGTTTTTGGGGAGGAGGTTGGAGTGTCTGGGTGTTCTCCTGGAAAGTTCTGTGAGAACATCTGGACATCCATCCCAGAAAGCACACGCTTTCTAGTGTGTGTGTGGATCGGGGCCCAGAAACATTCACATTTTTTAAACAAAAATGCTCCTAGGATAAAGGGCTATGCGGAAGTGCTTGTAGTTTGAACTGCATTAGATGACAGTATAGATTCAGCCTTAGGCCCCTTCTACACTGCCATATATATAATCCAGATTATCTGCTTTGAACTGGAATATGTGATATTGTAGACTCATAAAATCCAGTTCAAAGCAGATAATGTGGATTTTTGCTTTGATAATCTGGATTATATTGAAGTGTAGAAGGGACCTAAGAAGATTTCTAAATCCTCCATGCTGACATTATAGTAATGTCAGGCAGAGGTTCCTCATTTCAATAGGGTTACTGGGATCATCTAGGGCAGCAGTTCCCAAACTGTGTTTCGCAGAAGCCAAGGGTTCCACAAAAGCATTAGTAGGGATTCTGCGAAAAATCTTTGAATTACTTTTTTAAATGTCCATGCCAGAATATGAAGAACTTATTGAAATTCAATGTACATCTGCTTTAAAAATGAAATTTGAATCCGTGCCACTGAATGGCTTTTGCGTAAGACTGATAGACGTATAGCTGTCAGTTGCTGCCGATCCAGCTTTTCAGCTTACACCAAATCAATTTTAATTGGATGCCACCCCAAATCTATGTATTCAGCTGTAAGGAATAAAGCCCAACTTCAAAACTATTTTAAGTACAAAAATTAAACAATTTATTTTGTCACTGTAGATGTGAATCCAATATTTTCCTGTACCAAACTAAATGTATGTGGTTATATCCAATATTTTCATGTACCAAAAAAGGTTTGTGGTTATACTTAAATTGATTTATCTTTATATCCAAACTTACATTATACAACATACTTAGGCCCCATAATCCATGTTATCTGCTTTGAACTGGATTATATGAGTCTACACTGCTATATAATTCAGTTCAAAGCAGATAATCTGGATTTTATATGGCAGTGCAGAAGGGGCCTAACTGCATTGAACTGGGTTATATGACTCTACACTGACCAGATAACCCAGTTCCATCTGCATTATAATGCCAGTGTTGACAGGGGCCAAAGAGAACAGGATAGAAGAGTAAAAATGTGTGCATGCTGCTATTTGCTTGGTCCTTCACCCCTTTCTTTATAGAATTCCTTGCTTTGAGAATTCTACATTTCAGACTACATTTCAGAGGAACTCAAAGTGCCACCACAAATCATTGCTGTCAACATTGGGCCACAACAGGCAGGCAGCTTGGGTGTCAACACTGCCCTAATCTAGCAGGAATCATAGAAGCCAACCTTGAAAGACCTGTTATATTAGCAACTTGTGGTCTGCAGATCATGATTTAAATGCCATCAGACTCATCCTATTTCCCCGGGCTGGTGTGGTGAAGACTGAAAATGTAATGCTGGAAAATTGCCAGGACTTGCAAGAGTAAATGTCAGTTTCCTTAAAGGGATGCCAGATGAGCTGTAAGGTGAGCCCTTTTCTTTAGATCCAGCATTGGGGAGGAATTAGTAATTTGCAGTTTGATTAAATTTCTGGAGACAATCAGGGATAGTCAAGAATGTCTTTGCTTCTATGAGTCTTATAGGGTTGAATATTAATAAGTCCCTCCATGGAGGTAGAGAAGAACGGGATACAAAAGTTCTAAATAAATAAACAAACAAACCTGGGTAGAGTTGAATTTACCCAAATGTCTTTAGGTGCAAATATAGTTGTATTTATTTATCATGTCAGAAGCGAACAGAGAGTACAGTTGTAATGTATTTAAAAAACACAAAGTTTAAAAAAACTTGGCATTACATTAATGTCCTTTGACCAGTAGCTGACCACTTGGAGTGCCTCTGGTATTGCAATAAGAAGATCCTCCACTGTGGCAGGGCTCAGACTGCATTGTAATGAAGCAGAGAGTGTTTGAGGACTGGGACATCCGTAGGGATACCAAGGTGCTTGTTTATAAAGCTATTGTCCTCCCAACCTTGCTATATGCCTGCGAAATGTGGACTGTCTACAGACGTCACATGCAACTCCTGGAACGATTCCATCAGCGCTGCCTCCAGAAAATCCTGCAAATCTCTTAGGAAGACAAGCGGACAAATGTCAGCATGCTGGAAGAAGCAAAGACCACCAGCACTGAAGCGATGGTCTTCCGCCATCAACTCAGCTGGACCGGCCACGTTGTCCGGATGCCTGACCACCGTCTACCAAAGCAGTTGCTCTACTCTGAACTCGAGAATGTAAAACGGAATGTTGGCAGGCAGGAAAAGAGATTTAAAGATGGGCTCAAAGTCAACCTTAAAAACTCTGGCATAGACACTGAGAATTGGGAAGCCCTGGCCCTTGAGAGCTCCAGCTGGAGGTCAGCTGTGACCAGCAGTGTTGCAGAATTTGAAGAGGCACGAATGGAGGACGAAAGAGAGAAACGTGCTAAGAGGAAGGTGCGTCAAGCCAACCCCGACCGAGACCGCCTTCCACCTGGAAACTAATGCCCAGTCACTGTTTGTAAACTTTGAAAATTAATAAAAATTAAATAAAAAAAGGAAAGAAACTAATACCCTCACTGCGAGAGACGATGCAGATCAAGGATAGGGCTCCATAGTCACCTAGGGACCCACCCTGGAGGATTATCCTACTCGGACAACAAGGGATCGTCTAAGTAAGTAAGTTTTAAGTAAGTAAGTAAGTAAGTAAGTAAGTAAGATGGTCTTCTCCACACTTGTATGCCGTGGACTCCACTTTGTAACCCCATTTATTAAGGTTAGCTCTGCATTTTATGTTGCCAGAGCACAGCCTGTTCAGTGTCTTCCAAGTCGCCCAGTCTTCTGTGTGCCCAGGAGCGAGTCTTTAATTCGGTATCAGCCATGAATTGAGGTTTCCAGGTTTTAGCCCGCTGTAGTGCACACCCAGGAAATACAGGCAGAAGTCTTCAGCATTTGAACTGAACTGAAACAATGTTTATTTGGAGATTTCTCAGGTTCACAATGCTTGACGGTTACAAGTATCCTCTTATTATCATTACACTTAACTCTCGATTCTAAAAACATATAACTGTTGTTGTTGTTGTTGTTGTTGTTCATTCGTTCAGTCGTCTCCGACTCTTTGTGACCTTATGGATCAGCCCACGCCAGAGCTCCCTGTCGGCCGTCACCACCCCCAGCTCCTTCAAGGTCAGTCCAGTCACTTCAAGGATGCCATCCATCCATCTTGCCCTTGAATTGTTTTGAATATTAACACAATAATTAAGTAGGATTTTCCTTGAAATCTGCTTTGGAACTGTGCCCCAGTGCTCTCTCCATCTTTCTTTCTTTGAAGAACATAGATTCACCCCCTCTGATTTCCTTAAAACATTAATAATATTGCACAGAAACAAAACTGATTTAATTTTTCATTCTAATTTGTCAATTCTGATTTTAGTTCATTTCTGAGATTTGCCTAAAACATATAGTTTTACTGCTTTCATCCTTCCCTACCTTTTCATTTACTGATCTGTATATGTCAGGGCTCCCTAGCACCACAGAAAAGAGATTCAGGCACTGAAATTGGGATTGATTTTACAGTCGATCTTTTTTCAGAGGGTTTTTCCCCCCTTCAGGGCAATGTACTATCTAAATTACCAACACAATTGCACATATATTTATTAAAAACTAATTAAATTACTGGCACTTACTCATAGGTAACTCTGTCCACGATTGCAGTTTGAGACATTATGTATGTATTTCTTTATGATAACAATACCATATATATCTTTCTTATATATTGCATGTGCATACAAGTCAGTTTTCCCCATTCTGTGGTCTCATTTCTGTTTTAATAACAATCCCACAAACTAATTAGGCTGAGAAGATATAATTGGCTGAAAGTGGCATAACAACAACAGCAGTAATTATCATTATTATCTGTCATGGCTCAAGGTGGGGTATAACACAGCCAAAATATATACCAAATTGAATAGTACAAAGATTAAGACATGTTAACAATAGAATGGAAATTTAAAATTTGCAGTTCGAAATTGACTGGGTGGGCCTGCTGGAAGACATCGGTTTTTATTGCATCTTAAATTTTGACAGCTCATTTAGCTGTCAGATCTCTTTGTTCTATTATGTTATGGGGAAGCTGGAATTTGGCCCAATCTGTAATGTCTGTAAGGCATTGGAAGTGAGTATGAATTGAGAGTTTATACAGTATATCTGAGGAAACCTTGTAAATCTGATTTAACAATATTATATGTCTTGCTGCGCATGCTGTGTGCATGCCTGCACACCCACAGAGTATTGCTTTTATTTATTTCATTTCATTTCTTTCTTTTTTCAGGCCTATACTCAACACATATAGTCCAGGGTTTCATTGCTTTGTGTTTCTTCCTCATTAATAGCATTTGCCCTCTTAAAATTGATGCTACTTTGCTGCATATGTCCTGTGTTTAATTTGGAAAGCAATGGCTCCCAAAGTAACCCATTTAAGGTGGAATCAGGTGTCAAACAGGGATGTGTTACTGCCCCAACCTTATTTTCCATCTGAGTGGAAATCATCTATGCTTGAGATATTTGTATAATTTAAGCTGGAGAATAAATATAACATAGAGTCAAGAAAACACATGCAGCCTCTATAACTGCTCACCCACAGCATAAAATGTTATATACTCGTATATTATTTTATTTTAAAAATGCCCTTATTGCAAACACACCTGGGGATGGTACTACAGAGGGGACAGAGAGGAAACCGGGGGTTTGTAGCGGGCATTTGCCTCCCTTCATTTTAGGGCACTAGTTTAGAGAATGAATACAGTAGACACATCTGATCAGGGATGCTTAGCCACACTGGCTCTCTGAAAGCGAAATGCAGCTGCCTCCTCCGTTTTTTGTGTGTGACTAGATGCTAAACAGGCAACTTTTCGTGTTCCCATCAACAGTATTGACTGTTTTTTCTTGCCAACCATGAAGGTTATTAGTATTCCACAGAGAGGGCCAGAGATAGAAACCTAGAAGTTTGGATGTTTGCTGTTCGATACAAACGTTTCCTCCGCTGTCATAACAGTCTCTTATATTTTTTGAGATTTATTTTAAAAAATCTCATCCTCAGTCAGCTGTGCTGATTCTACTAAAGTCATGACCCTGCAAACAGGAAAACAACATTACAAAAGAACGATTGAGACTGGTTTGGGCAAGGATGTATTTTACAGGGGTAGTAGGCTGTAACAGGAAATTGGGTCTCTTTCATTTGGCACCACAGCTACAATCATGTGTGATAACATAATTTGTTCATAGATCATTCATTTATTTGGATTTATAATCTCTTCCATTGCAAGTGTTGTTAATGTGTCCTTAATTGTACCATGTCCTTGATCACCAAAAGCTAATAGAACAACATAATATTTTATTTCTTTCCAGGAGACGCATAGGTACTTTGGTGATACTGCAGTGGTTCTCAACCTGTGGGTCCCCAGGTGTTTGGGCCTACAACTCCCAGATATCCCAGACCCACAGGCTGAAAACCACTGCTCTACAAAATGAAAGGTGAAAGGGAACCACTGATGGCATTTATCTGCGCTCTGTTATAAGCCTAACCAGACACATATTTGGCAGAATTGGGGGGAACCTCAAAGACAGCCATTGTACATCTACACTGTAAAACTAATGCCGTTTGACATCACTTTAACTGCTATGGCTTAATGCTATAGAATCCTGGGTGCTGTAATTTGGTGAGGCACCAGCATTTGTTTGGCATGTTGTTGTTGTTCATTCGTTCANTTCGCTCATGACATCATTGAGGTGCTCAAGCTCCAGCGCCCCGACAAGGCGGTGATCCTTTGCTGGAGTCTAGCTACCGGCTGCAAAAATTCCACCTTATTTTACCTTATTTTGCTTAGTTTAGATTCTGGCTGTTTCTTCCCAATGTGTTGCTGTTCATTCATTCAGTCATTTCTGACTCTTTGTGACCTCATGGACCAGCCCACATCAGAGCTCCCTGTTGGCCGTCACGACCCCCAGCTCCTTCAAGGTCAATCCAGTCACTTCAAGAATCCCATCCATCCATCTTGCCCTTGGTTGGCCCCTCTTCCTTTTTCCTTAAATTTTCCCCAGCATAATTGTCTTCTCTAAGCTTTCCTTTCTTCTCATGATGTGGCTGAAGTACTTCATCTTGGCCTCTACTATTCTTCCCTCCAATGAGCAGTTGGGCTTTATTTCCTAAAGTATGGACTGGTTAGATCTTCTCGCTGTCCAAGGCACTCTCAGAACTTTCCTCCAACACCACAGTTCAAAAGCATCTGTCTTCCTTTGCTCAGCCTATGGTCCAGCTCTCACATCCGTAGGTGACTACGGGGAATACCATTGCTTTGACTATGCGGATCTTTGTTGCCAGTGTGATATCTCTACTCTTCACAATTTTATCAAAGTCTGTCACTGCCTCCACATTTTCTCCCTCTGTTTCCCAGTTGTCAATCATTCTTGTTGCCATAATCTTGGATTTTTTTATGTTTATCTGCAACTCAGATTTTGCGCTTTCTTCTTTCACCTTGATTAGAAGACTCCTCAACTCCTCCTCACTTTTGGCCATCAAAGTGCATCTGCATATCTAAGGTTGTTAATGTTTCTTCCAGCAATTTTCACCCCAGCCTTGCATTCATCAAGCCCCGCACATAGCATGATGTATTCTGCATACAAGTTGAATAGGTTCGGTGAGAGTATGCAGCCTTGCCGTACGCCTTTCCCAATCTTGAACCAGTCTGTTGTTCCGTGGTCAGTTCTGACTGTTGCTACTTGGTCCTTGTACAGATTCCTCATGAGAGAGACAAGGTGGCTTGGGATGCCCATCCCACCAAGAACTTGCCACAATTTATTATGATCCACACAGTCAAAGGCTTTAGAATAGTCAATGAAGCAGAAGTAGATGTTTTTCTGAAACTCCCTGCCTTTCTCCATTATCCAGCGGATATTGGCAATTTGGTCTCTCGTTCCTCTGCCTTTTCTAAACCCAGCTTGAACATCTGGCAACTCTCTCTCCATGTATTGCTGGAGTCTTCCTTGCAGGATCTTGAGCATTACCTTACTGGCATGTGAAATAAGGGCCACTGTACGGAAGTTTGAGCAGTCTTTAGCATTTCCCTTTTTTGGTATGGGGATATAAGTTGATTTTTTTTCCAGTCTGATGACCATTCTTGTGTTTTCCATATTTGCTGGCATATGGCATGCATCACCTTGACAACATCATCTTTCAAGATTTTGAACAGTTCAGCTGGGATCCCGTCGTCTCCTGCTGCCTTGTTGTTAGCAATGCTTCTTAAGGCCCATTCAACCTCACTCCTCAGGATTTCTGGTTCTAATTCACTCACCACACCGTCAAAACTATCCTCAATATTATTATCCTTCTTCTACAGATCTTCTATAGTCTCTCCACCTTCTCTTGATCTCTTCAGCTTCTGTTAGGTCCCTGCCATCTTTGTTTCTTATCATGCCAATTTTTGC